>JAZGQO010000003.1:4800000-6000000 GCA_036850965.1 Patella caerulea
TAAATGAAATACTAATTCAATTTAGCTCTGAAAGTAACATGTTTTCATACCCTAAAATAAAAGATGGTGTTCTTGTGTCATGGATGGACACAAGTCAATAAAAAAACAAATAAATGTATCAATTTGATCAACCTGTCAAAACATGTCATTTAATTTTTAATGGGCTAGGTTTTTGTTTTCTTTCATTTAATGGTCCAGTTGGTAAAAAGTAAATATCTGTCATTGAGTAAACTTTTATTTTAGTTCTGACACTAATGCATGTAAACAATTAATGCACTGTGAATGTTAACAATGATAAACATTTAAATGATCAGACTATGTTTTCTTGTTTAGTTGGATTGTATTGTCTATTAAACTTATTCTATGATTGACACTTGTTAAAAACAAAACCTACTAATTAGCAAACAATGCAAGGCTTAAAACCTTTAGGTAATCAAATTATTATTTTTAATATAATATTCTACAGTTGTTTTAAGCCTGATTGTTTGATCGGGGATAAACAGAACCACAGTCAGGATAGATACAACAACAGAAAATATTTATTAAAATATGCCGCTCTTCACTTAAGAACTATTATATCTATGTCTTTGATAAATGATGTATTAAAATAATTGTAAAGTGCCATTGAATGCATTTATCGCAGTAATGAGCACCATATGAACTATTATAAAATCAAACACAAAATCAACCAGATATGGAAATGGTAAAGACTGTAATTCTACAGAAATAAATGACCTCATTAATCACTGGATTTGGTCTTTAATCATGAAATTCCTCAAATGAATGAATGATCCTCTATGTGCTGATCCTTTGATTTTACAAAGGAAGATGTCTAAGACAATTGGTGCAGGTCTGTATCAAGAGATTTAACGTCTTCTCCCAAATTTATTTTAATAGCGATTGATATCAGACAATATCCTTCTACCTCCTTTTATTCTCAATATTAGCTATTAACTAGGTCGTCTTGGGGATAGCATTAAAACCAAATCCATAACAATAGAATTTGATGTCCTTCATGAATCATGGCAGTAAAGTCATCAACTGCCATCTTGAAAGAGGGTAATTTCCGCACAAGACCGATAAACTGAAGCCCTCCTAAAAGATGCTGATTGTAAATGCAATTAATGGGGAAATACGAAGTTTTCTTTCCTCATCGATGGCTAAATGGTTAGACTAAAACAGGAACTGTGAGAGGAAGAAGGTGTAAATGTTGACTATGGTCAACAATAAAGGGTTTCATTAAACTAACCTTCTGTTCACTGGGCAACTGTTAGGTCAGAGAGAATGGGGCATAATTACACTATTCTAATATTACAGAGAGTGTCTTTATTCTGTTGTTTTCTTACATCATTGGTTGATTTAGATGGGCAATTATATCTGTTGAATAATCTGGATTCACAAAATTACTTAGGCAGATAATTTCACTGCCCCAGCAAAGTCTGTGTAACTATATGCAAGTGCAACAAATAATCATTCAATAATTTACATAAAAAAATGAGTACTCAGCAATTAAAAAATTGAGGAAGGCAGATAAAAAGAATATTCACCACCCACACAAATGTGTCAACTCTCTCAGTTATTTCAATATACAACATGCTATTAACTCTTGATATCATTTTTATTTTGCCCTTATCTATATCCCTGATATTCTTTAACTGTATGTGGAAGCGATTTAAAAATATGGTATATTGTCTATCAAGATCATTTCTATTGAATAATGGGTGGGTGGGTGGATGGATGGATGTTGCGTCATATTTTTTTAATAAGATTCAGACTGAAAACAATCAACAAATTATCTTTTGCGATCCATTTATCAACCAATATGATTTTGCTTAGCTTTCTTTTGTTCAACGAAGATGGTATTGATTTGTAACAAATTTAAAAATATTACCCATTAAAATGCCTTGAATGTCATGATACTATACTAGCGGTAGATACATGTCTTTGTCAATCAACGTACTATTTTATCTCAGGAATTAAACATGAACACAATGTTTATTGAATGATTAATTGGGTCATGCTTCCTACAGAGTTAAAAATACACATTATTTGTTGTATGGTTAATACAGTGTGATCAAGATTATCAATTAATAAAGTCCGATCAGGATTATGGATTATTTCATGAAAAGTAATCTACCATACTTCCATTTTCCAAACATGGCAAAAAATCTGCAGATAAATTTTTCCTCAGATAAAATGACACACCATTTGGAAGTTTCACCCGACAAGATATTCGCAAATTCGATTGGACTTTGGCCTTGTCCGACTAGTTATATCCATGGCAATATGGATGGTGATTTCACATTCTGAACATTTTATTACAGCTAATAATATTTGAGGATGTAGGACTTTTAAAAAATTTGTTTATGAACAAAATTTTAAAATATCATTATTTCTCTTGTTGACAATTTATGATGTTTCCTTAATGGATTTCTCTTCCTCACAATTTATGATCTTATTTATATACTTAAAGGCAATGTTCATGGCTTATTTAAATCCTTTTGTAGTCATGTTATAGTTGAATTGTATATAACCACAAAATATTTTCTGTAATTCAGATATCATATTAAGACAATTAGAATATTTTGTGCTTTTCTGTTACTCAGAAATTTGTTCACAGACCATTGCCACACCTATTCAGTAATTATCAACACCTTGATAGACCTGTTATAAAAAACTTGCTATTGTCCATTAGTCTTTGATCCTTGCTTTTGTTTGTCTAGACCTCAAATCACTTGTGATAATAGTCTTCAGGTTTGGTAATTAAACTGTAAATTACAATGACTCTTATTGTTTCGTAACAATAGACTTTACTCTTATTGGATGGATTAACACCCCATGTTAAGCAGTTAAGGAAATCAGCCACCAATCTCAAAACTGATCTTCTGTGTAAGTATTATTGTGTTTCTATGACTGCAGGATTAGCCATCTTACTATGTAATGGTAAATAATAGCCACAGGGCTACTGTCTTGACTAAGTATTGTTCCAAGTAATTAATCAGCTCTTTTGATTAATCATAATGGCTTCAGGTCAGATAAGAAAATAGTTTTATTTAATCTGGATTACTTCAGACTAAATTCTGAATCAGATGCTCTGACGTTAAGAAAACAATTTCTTTTTTATTTTATGAATTTTTCATAATTTAAACATACACTATGCAAGAACTAAATCTGCCTATTGCAAGTCTTTCTTTTGGCCTGAAATGTCATCTGAATTATTAATTAGACATTAATTAACATATCCAGACCTTAATCAACTCTCGATTGCATCACTAGCCTTCGATCTTTGGTGGATTGTGATTGGATTTACTGCATAAATTTCTCTCTCGATTTAATTATTAAATGGATAATCAAGACTAGGTTTTTACCATACTGATTGTAGTTATGATAATCAAGGCTAGGCAGAAATGTCACTTAATTTTTGATTCGTAGTGGATCAATTTGACGGAGATTTTCAGCAAAGTGCCTTTACAGAATCTAATTTATAACTATCATAGTGAGAATTGCAAACTTGTTAACTAATCTCCCATAATGTATCTTTAATTATCACTTAAATACATTGATGAATACAAGATGTAAATGAACTGAAGTTTTATCCCATTTTCTATACAGATGCTTAAATTTCAAATTTTATCTTATCTGATATAGGGCATTCTCAACAACACTGGGCATATAATATGGACTACCCAAATCATAAAATTAACAACATATCTGACCATAATCCATATGAATGAAATTTGGATATAAATATTTCATTCAGATAAAACCCTACTAAACATTTTCCCTTTTGGTATAGGCTCGACTTGAGTAAGAGTGGCAATATTTGTTAGTGTTAAATTATTCATCAAATATAAGCTTGATATAATTTTGACACATTTTATTACTAAGACACAGACAAGAGTCAGTTTATGCATATTTGGAAAATATCTTGATATCTTTATTAACTTGAGACCACACTAATTTTTTTGTTCCCCAAATTTAAGTTTTCAAATTTTAATAAAACAAAGTATGCATGAATTGAGCTCCAAATGAAATTGGTTTGGCCTAAAATATACCAATTTAGAGATTTGATTATCTTACAACTAATAAATAACTATCCAGGGAATAACTCAAAGAGGGGGGATGGATGGCCGAATGGTTAGCTTGCGAGCGCTATATCATAAGGTCTGCCATTGATTCAACTGGCATGGGGTCGTTTGTCCAACCTTGTTGGTTTTCTCTGGGTACTCCAGTTTCCTCCCACTGCAAGCAAATTATTGAAATAAAATTAAACCCTACAATAGTCCCCAAATGACCTAGTTTGTGTCGAGTGGACGTTAAAAACCAATTCTCTCTCTCTATAACTCAAAGGTGTAAATTTGTTAGAAATAAGCTCATATACAGACATAAAAAATAAAATAAATTGTAGTTCAGACTTCAAGGTGTGGAGCATGGGTCAAATTTCCCATTAATTATGTCCAATATATGTTTTTATAGGGGAAACACTAAATGACATATCTAGGTTTGACTATCAACAACACATCACCAAAACCTCACCTAACAATAAAATATACTAAAATAATGTTTTGTTAAAATAACATCAACCTATGTCAGATGGTGGGTGACAAGAAACCATCAAAACAATGAATATGTATACAGTCATTTTGAGGGACTATCAAAACACCTGTTTTTATGAAACTTCATGACTCAAACCACAAATAATTTATATTCGGTCACCTTATTTCAGTTTTAATCATAAATGATAACGGTGTTCTAAAAGCTGCTCACTTTCAAACAACATCGTTTGCCAAGTCATTATTTCATTCTCTTAGGCCTTAAAGTTTCCTTATCTGTAACTATGCATTAAAATTATAATAGTATGTTGTCCTACAAGTTACAAGGAGATTCTTAACTGGCACTTTAACATAATGAGTAGGATAGATTTGACGAGTAACTGAAATTCTCACATAGTGCAATTTGTAAGTCATACTCTCACAATGTGTGTTATTTGTAAATAATGCTCTCCCAATTGGTTAACAATTATGTGTATATCATACTCTCCCAATGTGTAATTAACACTCTCCCCTGTAAATTTTCTAACTCAAGTTCTTCCGGTGTATAATATATAAATCTTAAGCTTCGGAAAGCAGTAAAGTTCCAATGAATAATTCTCTACCAACATTCAACTTGTACATGGAGGTTCACTGATCTCTTTAATACAAATCATGGTCTATCCCAGTGTTGATCTCTGTCAACATACACTCGGCTAATCTCGACAGATTCCGTAAACTACATCTAGTCTCGGATGTATGACAGTAAGTGATATGTACCTACGCCCATACATTTGCGATGCGGCTACCGGTTTACTTTAACAGGAAAACTTGACGCTATTACACAAATTGGGAACCTATTCGGCTAGCGACCTATTGGACCGATCGAGCTGCAACCTGTTCGTTGGAAACCTTTTTAGACTAAAGACAACAGTCTCTATTTATCAACCAATAAAATCCAACGTTATGTCTATCAAATGAAAGTAAAATATATTATTTTTTATCCATTCCTTGAACTCAGAATAGAAGTGTAATTTCGTCATTATCTTACAGCTGGATCGGTCGAATAGGTCGCTAGCCAAATAGGTCGCCAACTTGTGTTTGGAAAGGGCGCAGCCATGTTTCATCCGGGACCTTTAAAGTAGTTCCAATATGGCGGAATTCATCATACAGCCGAGTTTAGATTGTCCGAAATCTTACGAGGTTTGCCGAGTGTGTCAACATACACTTCTAAATAGTGATCTCCCAAGAAATTTCTCAATAATACCAGGGGGGTTATAATTTTTGTACATATTATACTGGTTCTACCATTTCAGATATGTAAACTATTTTGATTTATCTTAAAAAAAACCCCAAAAGGTAGCTTCTTCAGTACAAGACTCTTAATTCCAATACTTCAAAATAAATAGAACAAATAAGCTGAACAAAAATACTCAAACTTGATAAGATACAATCACTGTCAATTAATTAAAGAATATCCAACCCTAATTCCCTGCCTAGAGTTTTCTAAAAATTTTGCTCATTTAACAAAATCCAATATTCTAAAACACGTTTTGGATATGTTCTGTCAAGATTCCATTTCTTTTATCTTCTCTAACACTAAAATCTCCTCACCGCTAATTAACGCCATGGTTTCTAGAAACAGCTTCACTGAGTGTTGCTGATAACCAAAATACCCTTTCATCAACTAAAGCAAACTCAGGCAAACTCAAATCTCCTTGGCTGTAACAATCCATCGTTTCCCGGCTATGGTTTAATTAATCAATTTGCAAACCTGAACCAAAGACTTGCCGGATCTCAACTCCATTGATCTGAGAAACAAACTCAATAACTCTTCACAAAGATTCTCAAGTTGAAAGCCGCTGGTGAGACTCATGTCTGATTGCTGTGCATAACTCTAATTCTCTTTTACGAACTTCAACATTTGTCGGGCGTGACTTGGACGAGAAAAGCCTCGACCCTTTTCAGACAACTTGGTGCCAAATTTCATACCACTTACGGGGAAAATGAAGTAGGTTTATCAAAATCTGGAAAGTCGTTAGCAAAATGGAACCCCAGTGCTACAAATAGTATTGCTCGCTGGTTTTACAGATTTATTGGTTATCAATATTATGTGAACAGTCTTGATAAAAGTTCAATAGAAATGTCATAAAACGCCTTCAGGTCACTCACTGAAAAAACATTGAAAATAAAAATAGTGTGCTTCTTTTAGTAAATCATGAGTCATTCCCTTATTGGATTTACACTTCGAACATTGAAGCCAGAACCAAATGTCCTTTTTTTTTATTAAAGAAAGAAGCCCAAGACGAAGTTATGTTTCAGCATGGTTTGAAATATAGATTTTACATTACACTTTTATTAGGTTCTTATAAGATTATGAATGCGAACAAAATCCTTTTTTATTTTTGTAATCATGCAAGAGATAGCATAGGCCATCATTCTGATCAGCTTAACAGTTACAATTTCTATCAAAGCTGATTTACAAACATAGCAATTCAACTTTTCACCTCCTATGTTCTGGCACTAATCAGGTTCTTTAGCATCTGTATTTTCAGGCAGCAGTATGATTTTCTGTGTGTAAATACCCTCTAATCACAACCTCTTATAAAAGAGATGCTTTATTGTCCAAGATAACAACCCCAAACTGTTTGGCATACAAAACAGAAACAACAATTTAGCTGAATACAGTTATCTAACCAAAACAGACATTTTGTAATTTGTTTTTTTAACGACTGTGGAAGAAAATATGGATGAATTAGGCTAGGGGATTAATGCTTCACAATTCGATCATTAAAATAACAATACTCTTCAGTGATTGGTCTACATAAACCGACAGACCTATCTTCAGATTGGTGTAAAATAAATAAAGATGGATGCCTCATCTGGAGTCTGCCTCTGACAATCTGACAATTACCATATTGAATGTCACAGAATTGGAACCTCACTTTCAGTAATTAGCAGAGTAATCTGATTGACGCTTGGACTTTATCGAAGCAGAACTAATAATTTGAGATAGTGTTTGCGAGACACATTCTATAGCCATGTTGACTCACGAACTCATCAAATGCTAAATATTGTCGAAATGGGCCTAGAATAATTCACTCCAAAAAGAAAATTCTTGAATCAGAAATGATCTCACTGTGGAAACAACTGTATTTATACAATGTAATCCATGTTTCTTTCTAGTTTTCCCATCAAGCAAAAAGTATCTATCGAATACATGTAGATATATTCAATGAATATAAAACAATAATTCCTCATAAACAATTGAATTAAATGTAATGTGCATATAAATAGGCCATAGGATACATAAATGGCTAATAATGCACTCTATCTACATATCAAATCGAATATCATCTTTAACGGTTAAAATAGAAAAATTCAACAATGCTTTTATCTTTAGTTTTTAAGTTAGCTATGGCACAACCAAATGAAATTAAGGGTAGAAAAATTGGTGAGCTTTAATAATCAAAATCACTTTGCATGGTGGGCAAGCCAATCAGAGTTTCTCATATTTGTTGGGATGTTTCGGCCATTCATAAGGATTACATCTTCTATTGTATTTTTCACCAAATCTGTGTAAAAGTTCTACAAATTGAAGGCTCTGAAATTGTTTGTTAAAAACTTACTGAGATCGAACAACTCTTAACAGCATAAGGGTGGGACTAGTCCCAGGTGTCTCAACATTTCAAGGGAAGAGTCAAAACAATAAGACCATGTTTTTGTCATATTTTCTGCAATGGCTTGGTGATTTTTTTCCTCTAATTCTGACATAGATTGTGTTCTTTGAGATTAACCTTTGTAACATTGATGGCTAGAAATCCTATCAAAATTCAAAGCTAAGCAACTACTTTGCCTCTGTTCTTCACTCCTCTCAGTGCAAAGTCTTGTTTACTGGGACAGAGTTTTTGAAACGCCCTTGAATATTTCGTGGTTATTTAGTTTTTGTGAGAACCAGGAAAAAATTATTCTTTAGATAAAGAGGTGGTAGTAATTGGTATAATAGTTAAAAAAGTAAATAATGCAAAATGAAAAAGTATATTGAATCTTTAAAATTACTTTGTTCTGGGTGAAGATATTAGCCTTTGAAGGTTTGACTAGATGTGTGCACTGATTGTAAATACCTTACTGGTAGTTCATTGCTTAGCCCTGCTTCACCATTTTTAAATTAAATCATTAAATGGCCAAACCGTTTTAATCTGCTTAAAATCGGGCCCATGTGGTCTTATCATTTTAATAAATGTCTATATAATTAATAGATTATATACCATTTTAAGGCCCAAAGAAAGACCTGCAATAGGCAGATTAATTGTCTCTTGGACTGTTAAAAAAAATACCCTGAACGTAGAAGTACTGTTAAATATTGGAATATATGACTGATTCTGGAAACATTTATAGCATAACTTCAGTAACTTTGCCTCGAAAAGTAAAATCTGATTGTTAGTTGATTCTTGTCATTCTTGTCGTTTAAACCACACTCTAATAATGTTTTTGCCATTGGTGCCAAGATTTTTTTTAACTAGACAGGACAGTATACTCATTTAAAATCAATATAGTGTGTTTTATGAAAGAAAGTTCTTGTCCTCAGTTAACTTCATATAAAAAGTTATATATTCTATGATATGACCTTCTTTATGGCTCACTAATCCAATCTTAGCCATGTCTATCACATCTTTCTGGATGGTCGTATGAGATTTCTCAAATGTGGATTTCTAGATATAATTCACTCAAAGGAAATGCAAAAAATTATTTCCTTTTTTTTTTATCATGAAGCTACTTGCATCTATATTTTATCTGAAGCATGGTTTACAACAAAATGTTGACACACAACAGAATATATGCCCATTAGCAGCTATGTTGTCTGAACAGTTGTGAGGTAAACAACTTATAAAAGCCAGATTCAAACAGGCTACACTTAGGGCCCAATATTTGCACAAAATTTCATACCGTCTTTTTGCTTCCCAAATTTTTTGTCGCTTTCTAGTACTGTAGTCTGTAAAATGGTTTGTGCTATTGAATAGTTGAGAATACATGGTGTTTTTTTTTTGGCCCCAACAAGGTCCTGTTTTAGTATGCAACCTTTTTATGACCATCTGGTATATCTATTTGACAAAGTGGTGTGAAGAGCCTATAGACACCCTTTATATGACATCTATAGATGGGTGGGCGGAATTTCCTTGAGGAGACTGTATCATTTTTTGCCCGAAAAATATAACGGCAGCGTCCAAGAAATTTTTTCATCATCACACCTAAATAATAATTATCATAAAGTATTTTAAGTTCGAGAAGTAGACACCCTAAATCAAAATCAGAATTGTATGATTTTCTGACACTGAACTTAAGTTGCATCAACCCACTCAATGGCCAGTAAAAGTTCTGAGTTATGGACATTTCATTTTGCAGGATAGAATGAATTCTATATCCACTAAAATTTATTTTTTCATCATTTGACATCTATACTCTATAGGGCATAATAAAGTCTGAATTTGATATTATTTGAACATGGAAACGGCATAACTTTAATAATCACAAAATAAATGACACTCATCTTCTTATATAAACTAATATAATTATTGCAATCAATTTCCTTCAACATGCAGTAATATTAGATGTTTTATAAATTTCAGAGAAAAGTTACTCATTTACAACTGAATAAACTCCCTGTGGAATTTAATCATAACATTTTATTACGACGAAAATTATAATATTGGAACACAAGTCATATTATTATCTGGAGATGATCTTTTTTAATGTGAAAATTACACATTGTGACTCACAGCAGTAATGGGGATTATATTTCTATAAAAGATAGGTTGATTGTCTATAAACCGGTAATCATAGCAAATATACCCAATCTACTCTTACAGCCAGCACATTAAATAACATATACTTGTCATAATAATATATCAATATATAGCCTCTGGATGAGAGATTTTTTACAGTCTGAACTGGCTTGGGGTGCTATTAGCTTTGTTTATATAAATACACCCTAATTAATCTGTCATTTTCTCAACTAGCTTTTGTTTTTGAATAATAACACAATAAAAATTTATTCATAAAATATATTAATAATTCTTCCTGTTATTTATTAGTAATTGTCAAAAAAATATTTCACAGTCTCATAATTACTTGCCAAAAATTTATATCGATTGGGCATTACAACATTTTTCTCATTTCAATGACAAGATGAAGTTACCTCTCATTTTGTACAAACTACCAATGAACATGACAAGTTTGTTACTGAAATTATCTTAAAGTTGGTTAAATTTCTTTCTAACCATGTAAAAGACTCCAATAATACAAAAGGAAAATACTCTAATGATACAAACACGCAAAAGACATTGATTGATACAAAGTAAGCAAAAAACAAGAGACTTTAACTGATACAAACTAGCACCAAGCCGAAGACTTGATACAAAATAGCAAGAGACCTTAATGATACAAATGGGTTAAGAAAGGCAAGAGATGTTGTTATTAATATGAAAATCTTATCACTTCACTTGGCTAGAAAAAGTGACATGCGTGTGCAAAAATCATGGCATGCTCATTCAGATTTCCTTTATTAATACGTCTTATTGTAAATCTCATCTCAGACAGATGAGATGACAAGACATTCCTAAATAAAATAAAATAGTCCAGAGTCTGTATGCTCATATTATGTTTCACCAGATTTTCAATCTAAATTGAAAATGTAAAGAGAAAAATATATTTTTGAAGGAAGATCTAGCACAAATGTCGTCACTAATTGAGAAAGCCTACTCTCTACGTTGATTCAATATTCATTTACGCAACACTCTTTTTTATCCATTATCCAAATAGCAATTTGAGATACATTAACTGAAATTGAAGGCTTCATTATCTATAAATTGGATGATAATATATATTTGAATTACTATGGCATTAAGAAGCAGGAATTTTGTTACCATCTGCATGCAACAACGAACACGGCGAACCATTGTGGCGCTAACATCTATCAGATGATCATGCAATCCACTCATTTATATTTTCATGATGACTAATGCAACTGTTATCTTTATGATGATTTAGATTTTGATAGTCTTTGATCAAATAGTGCTACACATAACAACAGTTCATCTAAATGTTGCTGCAAATTACTGAGCAGCACATTGATTAACGGAATTCTGAAAAAAGAGGTGCATCATGAGCATGAGGGAATGTACTTATCAGCAGTAAAAATGTCAGCACATATGTTGTTGGCACATAGACGTTGTGTTACCTACTAAACACAGACTAACCAATGACTGAAGGTTCAAGAGACATTAACAGATTCTAATTTTCTTGAATTCCAAAAATTCATATATGTCACTAATCTCTATTATTACTATTATATTATTATCATTTTCATTTTTATATATACATTTTATGTTTGTATTTCCAGTTTTTTATTGTGGATACAATGGTTCAGCTGCACCATTTTCTGCTCTTTTCTGCTCTGAGTATGATGTCTTGTCTATACATGTCTTTGTGTAGAATTGTATGTGGTGCAGTCCCCCTGCATTTACTATATGGTCCATGTAAATCCAGAAATGGAAGCTTACTGTGGAGCCCAGCTTCTCTTGATGCCCTAAGCAGGTGATTAATCCAGCTCTGTCTCTATCTGAGATCACTGGTCTTGAAATAAATGGTTTTGTCTATATGGTTACCGGTTTCTCAATATATCATGATAAAATCATTAGCGATTTTATTATAGACTTATTCAAAATATATTAAATAACTGGCATATCGTGATAACTAAAATTATCACAATATGATAATTATCGTGTCCCAATGTTGATGGTAATACATATGCTATACCATCACCTATGACATTCTATTGATCAGTAAAAATAGCATTATTAAGTACCAGTTGGTCTAGGTTAAATCTCCAGGTGTCTACCGACGTTAGCAACAATAATTCATTATCGCCCAACCCTAGTTCTGTCCTTCACATCTTATAATGCTTTACAGCAGAATATGTCCGTAGATGATGCCGACTTTGTATTTGAAACACATGGCTGTACATTGTAGATTGTTCAATGAAAAATTAAAAATGTAGACTAAACCTAATTGAGGTTTCTTCTGGAATATGTCCCCGAGTTCTCAAAGACATCAATATTTTGTACATTTACACTAAGAATAGTTTATAGTCTTTCTATTTTCAAAGAAACTTTACACTCTAGGCATCAATGTCCTACACCATAACCCTAATAAAGTTTTCCACCACAGCTGGCTCTTTGCTTAAAGTCACATAATAACGTTATTCAAGATTCATATGACAGTCAAGTCACTGAAGTGCTTCAAGTACTACATTTGATAGATTGACATTTACACGAGACAAACAATAATAATAATATAAGTCATCTTTATGTTGTCTACTTTATTCATTTCTAGACGAATCAATTGTATATGGTTATTAAATATCAAACATTTCAATAACATCTATCAAAATACAAACTCAGAGAGTTGACTGAACAACCATTTTTCACACAAACGAGACAGAATCCTACCAAAAGTCAACCAATTACATCTCAATCCAGAACATCATGAATGATTACTGCAAAACAATTTCCCAAATTTTTGATGAAATGGCTGAGAAAATGATATCTTTTTTGCTGTACAAATGACCGAAAGATCAAACCATAGCCATAAATCACATGGATAATAACCAAAATAATAGAAACGGCAGAGTTCCAACTCTCTAAACATCATCAAATTGTGATAGAATAATTCATCAACATGGCTACAACATCAAATAAGATGTGATTTTGACCGTTTGCAAAATCCCTCCACTATATAAGGAGAGCTACGGCGGTTTAGTAAGATGCTGGCTCAATAACCAGGAATTGTCCTAGAAAGTTCCTCTAGATTTTTCAGATTGGTTTCCTATCGTTAGTGGAACGAGGTCATGTTTCACAAAATTTTTACTAAGACAGGTCACACATTACCTTCCTGGATTTACTGTTTGTATCATTTTCTATATTCATTTTCAAAACTAAATCTACACTTAATTAAAAACAATTTTGACTAAAAACTGAAAATGAAATGAAATTCTTTCATAATGCCTTCTTTCCAAGAACACGCATCGTGACGCATCCATACAATTTCACTTTAAGAACATTTCTTATAGCTTATATGATGATCCTGCAATGCATCTATCAATAAAATAAAATATAATTTAACAGTACTTACCATCCATATACTGCAGTGTTATTTTACAGCTGTTAAACAATGATCAAATATCCTACACCAGTCAAACCCAAATTACTTGTTTGATCTTTAACTTCCTGTCAGCGTTAACATCATCACCATTTATATAACGAACCGAACCGGTACTACAATTGAAACAAAAATATAACAATTGAAACAATTATATAAATGAAATGAAATGGGGGTTTAACGTCCAACTGTTCTTCTTCGACTGGGCTAATGAAGACGGCCATACACCATACAGTGTGCTATGAGAGTAATTTTGCTCGGACAGCAGTACTACAGGGATCTTTTATGTGCATCCAATGTGTACACAGGACTTAGTTGTTTTTGTCCCATTCCAATGGACTATAAATTGTTCCTTGCCTGGTCTTCTGTCCTACACCACTGACAAGGGTGAACCATGCTTGAAAAATCCTGATAAACTTGCTCAGCCAATGCAAGGATCCAACACGGGACCGCCAGGTTAGCAAGCCAATGTTTTACTCACTAAGCCACTGTGGCTTCCCAACAATTATATAGGACTGTACATATATCTAAGGGTACTCGTGGGCATATACAAAAATAACTGAAAAAAATATGTTAACTATAATGCCTAACGTCTCTTTCATTTGTTCTTGGAGTTTTATGTCCAGTTCCACTAAGGGTGATATCGTACACAAGTCTCGTGTGACATGGAGATAGGGGCTCCTTCTCAACCTCGTGGGTTTCCTCCGGGCACTCCGGTTTCCTCCGGGCACTCCGGTTTCCTCCCACAGCAAAGACCCCTGCGCGTGCGCTAAGATAATGAACTTGAAAAATAAGACTTGTCTGCGATATCACCTTCGGTGGAAGCGGACGTTAAACACCGAGAACAACAAGTCTCGTGTCTCCTTGGAATTCGTATCTCTGCCTCATAAATGTCTTATATTTTTGTGCCCCACAAAACTTTTGACTGATGACTTTGACAACCAGAAAACACTTTTACGACTGTATCAATAGAAGAATCATTTGTAAATGTGTCATAACATATTGTACTGAAGGATAGTTTGTTTCATGGAAGGTCATTGGTATGTTTATTTCATGTTCACCACTAGAGAGCAGGTTTCTCTTACTCTCAAAGGAACCTAAACTAATGGTTTGTCAATACCAGTAATCGAGAACTGGTGATCTAAGGTCAATTACCAAATGATAGTTCTTGCAATGGGACTCGCTTCTTACAACAAACGTCAGCAAATAAACAGTTACAACACTGGAATCGGTATAAAATATGAATACTACATAATCCAATTTGTATGAACGTGACAGTTTGACCTGTGAGGTCGTGGTAATAGAGCAACATAAACATATAACTATTATTGTGGATCAAAGAGTATTAACAGAAGCTTTCTGGATATCAAAACTAAAGGGACCACCAAAGGCAGGCAGACAAATAAATTTCAGGCTATTACAAGATCTGAAGTACATTCCCAATCAATCAGTAATATTTATTTATTGTGTTGGCACTAATTCTTATTCTTCTGGAGAAAACCCAATTTTGAATTCAATGTTCAGCTTATAAAGTGTGTTTAAATACGTGATAGCTAATTTTTCATGAATATAATCCCAAAATTATTGTTCTGCATCCAAAGATATATTTACATTATATAGACCAATATTTATTTGCCGAATCTTCAGTCTTTATTAATTTTAGAAATTTGTTAATTTCAAATGTATCTTTGAGATACTTGAAACATGTAACATAGCTTAAATGAAATGAAATGTTGTTTAACATGGTGTGTGAAATGAAATGGGGTTTAATGTCCTACTGTTCTGCTCCTTCTGTGCTTATGAAAACTGGCATAAGCCATGCGGTATGTTATTGGGGAAATTGGCACTAAATCCTGCTTTTATTTCAAATTCAAATTGAACAAACCTAAATCAAAACAGACATCTGCATAAATGATTTTACACTCTAGTTGGGATTTTCTGAGAACCTCAAATATAGGACTTGGAAGGGTTAAAATTGGGGTTACTGTTTTCAGGAACCAAGAGTTTATAGGGTTAATACCAGATTATTGACAAGTGCAAGTGCAGCATGGCTATCTTCACTAATGATGTTTGGTTACTGCATTAACAATTTCATAATTGGTTATTTTTTAAATAAAATATACAGCCATGTGAAGCATAATATTTTTGATTTTACTAGGAAGTGTACAGCTAAGTGTCAAAATGTATCACATTTAATGTCCATTATACCAAAAAACAAGACTCTTCATTTCATAGTATTTTCTACAAATTTGTTTGGATGAAATTGATCTGAATCCACAGAGGATTGGCTTATTGTTTAAATTACTTCCAGTAAGAACTGGAGTGACAAAAGCTTTTAACAATTCGATTCTTTGAAAACAAATTATCCCTCTGAAACCCACACACAGAAATTATACAGTTTCAAATTGTTTTTCTATCAATATTTTCTTGTGAAATGGTGTATTTGATGTCTTGACATTGTGTAAAATCGGCTTTAATAAATAAAATACTGGTAAAATCCATTATTTATGGCTTCTCCAAACCTACATTTGGGAAAGTATTTATTTATTTATGGCCATTTGATGCAGACACAGAGGAAATAGATTTATCTAAGAAAATGGATCAGTAGACTTTTTTCGTTTACACCGCATATTTATCAATCATTTAAGTGTTCCTGCGAGACACAGCTCTACGTTTTTAGCATGACTTGAGAAGTGTTTTACACACATAAACCATTAGCCAATAAATTGATCCATTTCTAAAATTGATAACAGTTTACGGAATAATCTTGGTATCTGCCAAATTCTCAATACTTCATTGTCATGCGGTACATTCCAGTAATGATGATTTATCAGTGCAAAAAAAAAATCAAAATTCTCTTGAGGAATTTTCTGCAGATATTTTATAAGAATATTCATATCAGGCAATGTGCTTTTTTTCTCACTTAGAATTACCCATAATTGGAAAAAGCAGATTTATTTTTCAAATGTGTGATATGAATTCTCTGGAGGTTTCTTGAAGACAAAATGTCCAAATGATAATGATCAATCATTGTTTGTAATTGGCCTTAAAAAAAAGCTCTCATAAAAGCAATCCATACTGGAAATGAATAGCTATTTTAAAGAGACATTAGCACTTTGTCCATCCTTGCTGGTTAGTCCTGTAGAAAGATAATTTGAAATTAGATTGTGTACAAAATTCTGGACAAATTGGTCAATTCTTTAGCTGAGGGACAGATTGTTTTAATCAAGTTTTTAGGGGTTTACAAGGAGTTCAAAACTAACTTCTCCAAAATATGTTACACTAAGAAGGTCAGTTCAAGTTTGAAAATAATATTAATTTCTCTTTAAAGATTGTGTTGCCTCTTTAAGAATCTGCATATAAACATAACACTGTCTGCCAGGTAACAAATATATTAGCAGCTTTGTGAAATAAGGCAAAAAGTCTAAACTCTAAGCCTTTATCAGGTTTCAGTGACATGGGCAATAAAAAGTCTTAATTCCAATAGAATTCTTCCATGTTTGAATTGAAAATCTCAAGAACTCTGACAAAAAATCAAGCATCCTCAATGCTAACCTTACCAGTTGTCAAAACACATAGGTCAGTGGAAGAAATCGGCAAAACTCAGCAATGCCATTAAAAAGATTTGCCCAAATCGCAAAATGGAATACATTTGGGTAAAAAAAAAAATACTGTTGATTTTATATGTTGGTTTGTAATCTGTCTTCATGAAAAGTCCAGTTTTGAGGTATATGAGCAATTTAGTATTCCACAGAAGATCAGAAATGGAATTGAAACAAGTAAATAGACCAACTTTCTTTTCATAAAAAACATTCAATCCTATGCAATCACTAATTGCAATAATGCATTAAGTACTTTATTCTGACCTAGTTCAAAGAGATTCAGAACCCCTACAAACTGAATAAAATTGCAGCCCCCACCCCCCAATCATCCCCAGTGACATAGTTTATTTTAATTTCCTTTGCTTTGTTACTGTTGTAATTCATAGATCTGCTCTTTAATAGATGATATAAACATGATTTACACATTGTCTCCACCAAAACAATCCAACATAATACCCTTTGCTCCAATGTGTGGCCTCCCCCCTCGCCAAAATCCTAGATCCGGGCCTGGTGGGGGTCAGGGTCAGTATGTTTTGCAAAAAAATACCATGACAATATTGTTACCAACCATAATATGGCCACATCTGTATGATATATAATTTTCACATCTCTTTTAAAAACCAACGTCCAGAATTATATACTGCTTAATATATAACAATGTTAATAACAATTATGTATCCCCGGCAAATTAATGTGTGTGAATGGGGCCCCTGGCTATAAAATGTGACTTGGACCCTTGCACCAACATTGAAACAGGGGCAGACTTTCCGTAGCGGCAAATATTCTATGTATCCCCCACATTCCCTTTATGAAACTCCGTAACATATCACATATTGATTTATGATCAAAAAATATTTTTAGAACTAATATGGATGGGGCCCCTTTAATCAGGCCCTACCAACATCTTGATTACTACATGTATATTGCTTAAAATAATATTTGTATCTAATTCTAATAATACTAATAATATCCATTCTTTTATTTTAATATCTAGTATCTAAAAATAGAATACTAATAATGATTCCTGTAAATTCCAACAAAGATAACATCTATAACAATAATAAATTGTACAAACAATCGCGTGCTGCGGCAAGGGAAAATCGAGTGATTCCAATAAAGTCGACATGTTGTATTACACTGCGACGACACGTAATTAAAATAACAGTGACAACGAATTGTGATATGTCTCAGCTTGACGGAAACTGAATCTTGGAATGGCATATTCGGGATTCCTGTTCATTGATATTATTGTGGAGCAATTTGAAACAATTTCCAACAAAAATGAATCGAATTTCGAGAACTAACCTACCAGCAAATGCAGAAATCTTCAGCTAGAGCCCGAGCAAGGTTACAGCACATGGACGCAAAGATATCCGTTTAATCAGTAGTTAATTCCTGGCTGTAAGAATCTGTTAGCCAAACTCTTCACAGTGCGACCGTCGTACTCGCTTGTCACGAGACAATAACTTTACGCTGGTGCCAGTGGCGGGAAACTCATATAACGACGTATCTCCTGTATCCTGAAAAATCGATGGCTTACAGTTGAGTACGTTAAACAGCGGGAACTAACCCCAATCAGGCCTTGATGGAAAGTGAATTGAGTTATATAACAGTCGTACAATGGAAAATAGATATCAGGCAATATTCTATAGCCGCTGAGGGATGAATGAGATGGCCATTGTTTAATTTCCATGCACGTGGCTGCCATTAAACGTAAGCAAATAAAAAATTCCAGTTGAGATATTAATTCCCTAGTTTAACAGAGAAAGTAATTTGGCCAGCTATTATTCAGAATACCGATGCACGAAAATCAACCAAAAAATCAATCACGTTGGGTTTAATTGGTATGATTTATTTTTAGGTTCATGAATATGATTTCCCGCTGTTAGTCCCCCGGGAGTTCTTTCTTAAAATGGATAAAAATGTTAGGAACCTGTTCAGGCTATTACATATAATTTGTCTTACGCAACTTATCTGGAATCCTCTTCGATCCCCTCACCCCCGCCGTGCCAAATATCCTGCCTGTGCTATTGTGATTATTTGCAAGGGAAGACCTAATCAAAATTAATAAAGCCTTACAGAAGTGTATTATTCAAACACGACTATGCAATAAATTTACTTACTTACTTTGTTCTATAGTTATTGGCAGAAATATAAAAATGTGTTGTGTACTTTTGCAAAAACAAACGATTAAAATCATCCAATGATAATTGTAACATCAATAGCGTAAATAACATTTGTGAACGGACGACACAGGAAAAGTCATATTATAATTTGGGCGTATAAAAATGGATTACCACAAAAATATAACCGACAGTTAATTGGCTTTTAAACTGAACTTTTACTGGGGGTCTTTTTCTTTGGGAAAACAAAAGGTCACAGACATGTTTTAAACCTTTCGAATAAATGTAATTCCTAACATCTCGGTATCTATGAGACTGGGAAACTTTTAATGCATTTCATTTAGATTATGTCGTTTGTCAATTCAAATTCAAATTGAAAACTGGATGATTCAATTTTCCAAATACAAAAGCAAATAGGAAGAAATAGAAACCAATTATATTATGCCCTTGGTGGTATTCAATTTGGACGTCAATTATGCAAACCACTCAGTAGTTAACTATGAAATAAGACAAAACACAGTGACAGTGTTACTCGTTGATGTGAAATAATGATATTTTACAAAACTAAAAGCAGGGTCGGATTAAGACCAATAGAGGACATGGGCACTAAAAAAATTTTGGTGCCCCCAATTAGATAGATGTAATTCGAAGTATAAACAATTATAAACCATAAACAAACCACCAAGCACGTGGTTTTATAGAGTTTTATACACGATTAAAGATTCATTATATTGTGCAAGATTTAGATAAAAAAACATGACAGTAACTGTTCTCGCTATAAAAGTTAACCAGCGGCAGCCATTTTGTCCCGCAGTTGTGGTCGGATTTTTACGAAATTCAACCTCAGACCTCTAGAGGGACCACAAAGTTAAAAAAAAATAGGTTGCCAGGCAACGAAACATACGCCCACACAGCAGCCAAATCGTCCGGGCAGTCAACAAGAGTTGTCACATATTAAGGAATTATCAGAAAATCATTAGAATTTGTTTGGTTTTTATAATCAAACCTGTTTTTTTTTAAATCAGATAATAATTGTGACCTCCAGAGGCACAACAAGCTAAAAAGGGTGATTTTTCGTACAATCAGGGGACATAATTCAGGAAGTAATGACCCGATGGGCGCAAATATCGAAAGGGACCAAGATCTTTGGGTTATAAACATACATGTCAAGTTTCATCAAAATCGATTCAAAATTGTGACCTTTATAGGGTCCACAACCTTGATATAACATATTTTCACACTATTCGTGTACAAACGGCGGCCATTTTGTCCGTCAATTCTAGTCCGATTTTCACTTAATTCGAACTCTCTCTTCATTACCATGTAACGGTGACAGAGTCAAACGTTTTTTTAAATCGGATAATAATTTTGACCTCCAGAGGGACCAAGAGCGAACAAAAGCAAATTTTTCGGACAATCAGGGGCCATAATTCAGGAAGTTACGATCCGATGGGCGCAAATATCGAAAGGAACCAAGATCTTTCGGTTATAAACATACATGTCAAGTTTCATCCAAATCGGTTCAAAATTGTGACCTCTATAAGGTCCACAACCTTGATATAACATATTTTCACACTATTCGCGTACAAATGGCGGCCATTTTGTCCGTCAATTTTGGTCCGATTTTCACGAAATTCGAACTCAACCTTCATAACCATGAAACGGTGATATAATCAAACGTTTTTTTTAAATCGGATAACAATTTTGACCTCCAGAGGGACCACAAGCTAAAAAGGGCGATTTTTCGGACAATCAGGGGCCATAATTCAGGAAGTTACGATCCGATTGGCGCAAATATCTAAAGGAACCAAGATCTTTGGGTTATAAACATGCATGTCAAGTTTCATCCAAATCGGTTCAAAACTGTGACCTCTACACTGTTCACAACCTTGATATAACATATTTTCACACTATTCGCGTACAAATGGCGGCCATTTTGTCCGTCAATTTTGGTCCGATTTTCACGAAATTCGAACTCAACCTTCATAACCATGGCACGGTGATATAATCAAACGTTTTTTTAAATCGGATAACAATTTTGACCTCCAGAGGGACCACAAGCTAAAATGGGCGATTTTTCGGACAATCAGGGGCCATAATTCAGGAAGTTACGATCTGATTGGCGCAAATATCGAAAGGAACCAAGATCTTTGGGTTATAAACATGCATGTCAAGTTTCATCCAAATCGGTTCAAAATTGTGACCTCTACACTGTTCACAACCTTGATATAACATATTTTCACACTATTCGCGTACAAATGGCGGCCATTTTGTTCGTCAATTTTGGTCCGATTTTGACGAAATTTGAACTTAACCTTCATAACCATGGCACGGTGATATAATCAAACGGTTTTTTAAATCGGATAACAATTTTGACCTCCGGAGGGACCACAAGCTAAAATGGGCGATTTTTCGGACAATCAGGGGCCATAATTCAGGAAGTTACGATCCAATTGGCGCAAATATCGAAAGGAACCAAGATCTTTGGTTTATAAACATGCATTTCAAGTTTCATCCAAATCGGTTCAAAATTGTGACCTCTACACTGTTCACAAGCTAAAAAACGTCATTTTTCGTACAATCAGGGGACATAACCCATGAAGTTACGTTCCGATACATGCCAATATCGAAAGGAACCGAGATCTTAGGGTGATAAACCTATATTTCAAGTTTCATTGAAATCGGATAAAAATTGTGACCTGTAGACTGTTCACAAACAATTGTGGACGGACGGACGGACGTCCAGACGGACGGACGGACGGACGGACGAACAGGGGCGACGACAATATACGTCCACATGAAAATGTGGGCGTATAAAAATCGATTTTTCATACAATCAGGAAGTAAAATCCGATATGCGCAAATATTGAAAGGAACCATGATCTTTGGATTATAAGCATGCTTTTCAAGTTTCATGCAAGTCCGATTATTGTTCGCATAAAACGGCGGCCATTTTGTCCAGCAGTTTTGGTCCGATCTTTACGAAATTCGACCCCAACCTTCATTACAATGTAACGGTGATATAATCAGACGGTTTTTTTTTTTAAATCGGCCAATAATTTTGACCTTCAGAGGGACTACAAGCTAAAAAAGGCGATTCTTCGCACAATCGGGCCCATAATCCAGGAACCAAGATCTTTGGGTTATAAACATGCAATTCGAGTTTCATCAAAATTGGTTCAAAATTGTGACCTCTACAGGGTTCACAACCTATATTTCAAGTTTCATTGAAATCGGATAAAAATTGTGACCTCTAGAGTGTTCAGAAACAATTGTGGACGGACGATCGGACGGACGAACAGGGGCGACGACAATATACGCCCTAATGCAAATGGCATTAACAGTTAGATTATTATATAGAACAAGGAATAAACAAACCAGTCACAATATATTGATTTTCAAGATGACAAGTCAGCCGTCAAGAATGTTGACAATAAAGTAAAAACATGATATTAACCATAAAAAAAATCTATAGGGTTAGTAATAAAATCACAAGTGATTGTGTCAACAATAAATTTGTTCTTGTCTCTTGTATAAATAATTTGTCTCTGTAATATTGCCCTCCCTATCAACTTATTATTGGTAACCAGGAGACCATCTGTACGGTTATGTCTTTCTCTTTGTAGTCGTCTCATCTGTCCAACAGAAAAACAAAAACGAATATTTGAACAGTATTGTTAGATCGGAGAAGTTCGTCTGATCCAATTAATAAAGTTCTCCTGCAGTTTACTCTGCAATGGAAAAACCAGTGAAGTAATACAATTTGTAAAAAATAAATGAAATGAAATGGGGTTTAACGCTCTACTGTTCTGATTCGATTGGGCTAATTAAGACGGACATACGCCATACAGTGTGCTGTGAGGGATTCTTTTTATCTGACAGCGGCTCTATGGCCATGGCCTACTCTCAGGCCTATATCGAATTCCAAGTACCAACGTATTTTTTACGAGCACTCCAATGCGAACACGGTGCCTCGGTTTGCGTCCCATCCAAACGACTAGACAACTGTCGTTGCCAGGTCCTCCTTCCTGCGGCACTGACTAGGAGAAACCACTCCCAAAAATCTCGAGCGAATCTCTAGACTAGCGAGTCAGCGTCTTACCCACTAAGCCACCGTGGCTCAGGTTTGAAAATAAAAGAGAGAAAGCACCAGTATCTTTTTTTTTTCAGATTTTCTATTCCATTGAGTCTGTTATTGAGTTCAATGTCGAAATATTGAAAGAAAATCGTACCATGTCTTAATCCCGAAATGACCGAGGGGACGTTAAACATCATTTCTCTCACACTTTCCCACTTATTTCGCTGTTTATCACCCTTTCATTGGTCCTTTTATGACCATTTACGAATATTCTTATTAATGTTAACACTCCAGATTTAAGAGAGAAGTGTGTTGAACAATCATTCTCGACAATCGTTCCATCACCGACCACAGAAAATGTCTGAAAACGAGTTAAGATCTATTATTACCTGACGATCAAGATTGTCGTGAGCCATGAGTACCCGTCTGGACTTTTTTAACGGGTCAACTGTGTATCGATTTTGTTCTAAAATAAATGGCTGGTATCTCAAAATATTGCTTTGGCCAAACTGATCATTGTTGTTAAAAGTCACTTTAAAAACAGTCCAAAATTCAGTTGTATTCGCCGTTTGTCGACCTTCCGTAGATGTCAAAACACCTACTGGGATTCTTGATGATTCGTGTTGATTACATTGATTTTTTTTTTTTTTTTATGTTTGGTGACGTATTGAAAGCTAATTTGATGATAAAGTATTTGTGATGTTGAAACAATTTCTTTCTCCCGTCAATATTTATGAAATCTGATTATTTTGCTTATAATCAGCAGCTTTATTCCTTTCGAGATCGTTGCTCAATCCCAAGGCCAGACTCTATTATCTATTTATAGAAATTAATTTGGAACAATTAACAGTGCCAGACCTACACAGACATACATATGCCCTTGGAATCTGTATTTAAGTGAATCGTTAATTAAATAATATATTATCGATGTTTGTTATAAGTCAATCCGTACATTTGTTTAAAGAATACAACAGCAATGTGTCATAAATGATTTGATTTAATTATATATTTTCATATCAAATTAATTCGGCAAGTGCAGTCTAGTGACAAGCTGAAAAGAAATAATATTTTGCGTTTTTCTTTTGATATTTTTAATTTGTTGTGTCTTTGTTTTCCTGTGAGGCTTTGCTTTGACTGCTATCTAATTGTATCGGTTATAACAAAGATAAATATTGAACACGGAATGAACTTGTCGACTGCAGCAGTAGAATTAGATCTAATCAATGAGGCTTGATTATACACATGGGTTGACTGATGGTCGACAGAATTTAAACAATGAACGTTGATTTTAATCAATTTTCTACTAATTGGAGCTTGTCAGTCATCCCTAATCGGACAAGATTTAAAGCCGAAATAAAATCAGTGATGCACAAGTAGGGGATGTCGGCCATCTCACACCAAATCAAAATTGCTGTGTGGTTATTAAACTGACCAAAAACGCTGCTCTTTACAAAGAAGTTAGAACTAAGTTTCGTTTGGGGAAAAAGGGTATCCACAATTATTGTTTTCATATTCTAGTGGTGGGATATTATTAAGTAATTAAGTATAAAATTAAAGAGGCATTACCATTTCACCATTATATCAAGTATGATTACTTTTATAAAATACCACATTCAAAATAAGATTAGAAGCGTCTCGTTATCGAGATCCAATCATTGACCTACTTGGACTATTGTATGTTTCGTCAAGCTTTCTCTGAACTCCTTGAAAACCAAATCTGCATGATTCGTAAAGTGAAAGACGGGACTTTAATTTTAATTTGGGGGTGCACAATTTAACCATTATACTCGGAACATACTTTTACCAAACGAGCAAGAACACCTTAGTACCAATTTGAACCTCTGATGGAATAATCTAATTGAATAAAATCAACCGAAAAAGGTCGATTGCCTGTCCAAGACAAAGGGACAGAGGGTGAGGGTGAGAGAGAGAGGGAGAGAGAGAGGGCTTAACGTCCACCCGACACAAACTAGGTCATTTCGGGACTAACATATGGGTTGATTTTTATTTCAATTATTCGCTTGCGCGCAGGGGTCTATAGCAGTGGGGGGAAACCGGAGTACCCGAAGAAAACCCACGAGGTTGGACAGACGACCCTACTCCTTGCCACGAACACCCGGGGATTCGAAACCACGCCAGTTGACTCAATGGCAGGTCGTATAATAAAGCGCGCGAACGCTAAACATTCGCCCCCAACCCCCAAGTGGTTGTAGGTCCTATAAGTTAGGGGGGGAATTTGTCGTTGTACTTACACACACTTGACAGTGTCATGATGATGTAATATAATATGTTATCGATATGTACCTCACCGCACCAGGCCGTCGATGCAAAAATTCATAGTTTTATTTCTGAGTTAGTTTGCCAGGAAAGAAGTACATTTTTGTCAAGGACTGTCTGACCACATTTTACTAAGTATAGTCGTCTGTCAAACTGGCGGGTTTTTTTCCAGACCCCCCCCCCCATTCCCCCCACCCACCCACACACACAGCTAAAGACCCATACGCACAAGCGAATTAGTCAAATAAATAAAATTGAACCATATGTTATAACCGAAATGACCTATAAAAAAAAACATGACCCACCTCTCTCTAATTCTACTTATTCTTTACATCTTCGTTATTTTCGCACGTTTTATGATATTTAACCCAAATTATGTGGAGTAAATATAAGAAGATTTATTTGCCTAGACTATAATTTATAGACAAAAGTAAGTCTGATTTATAAGGTTATCCATGTCTTGTTACGAATCTTCGAAGGTCGATCATCATCAATCACTGCGGTCGTTAGTCACGCAAGCGTATGTCCGGTCGCGTGTGGCTTATTATCATCGCCTAATTTCTGCATCTCATTAGCATCATATACCAACATTAAAATACACACAGATGCGTGCCGGTTTTATAAGGATTAATCTGTGCCGACATGTACTCATTTATAATGCCTAACCTCAAAGGGATTGGTTAATTTGTTTTCTGAAACGTAACAGGAGCTCATCGCTATGGCGGGGGAAAGCGGCAAAAACCTAATGCTATGTAGAAATGTCTAATTCAAAACACACATGTAACATAATGCCATACCAAATACCTAAAACGTCTAATGCAAAAAACAAAATACAAGAAACCTCTAATACAAAATACCTCATACGTCTATGGCAAAAGACAAAATACAAGAAACCTCTAATACAAAATACATATAACCTCTTATGCACAATTGATTTTACAATCTGAAACATCTACCATAAGCATTAGATGACATATCTCGTTGTCATTACTTACATTTCTCCACTGAATTATCTTTATTTAGGTCAATGTCAAGGTCACCGAACACAACTTGGCGATCTATTCGACTAGCGAGCTATTCGACCGGTCCAGCTGACAACCTGTTCGTTGGCAACGTATTCAGAATTAAGACAACATCGTCCAAACTCATCTATTTTTAACAACCAATAAAATCCAACGTTACGTCTATCAAATGAAAGTAGAATAATATATTATTTTTTATCAATTCCTTTAGCTCAGAATAGAGATGTAATTTCGCATTATCGTACAAAATTCTAGACATCCAACTAAATATATTCCGAAAGGTAATTAAATAGGCTTTCTAAGTATTATCAGTAAAAATTGGCACATTCATATTAAAGGGGTGCACTCTCTTCCTAGACAATTTTTAAAACATTTTAAAGGGAAAAACTGTTAATATCCCGTGTCAAAATTCGGACCATCGTACAAAATTCTGATGATCCAACTAAATGTATTCTAAAAGGTAATTGAATAAGCTTTCCATAGACCAGTATTTTTTTCGAAGTCCGAATTCGGACCATCGTACAAAATTTGGAACATCCAGCTATATATATTCTGAAAGGTAATTGGATAAGCTTTCCAAATATTATTAGTAAAAACTGGCACAATCATATTAAAGGGGCGCGCCCTCAACCTGAACATATCCAATTTTTCAATATTTTATATGTGAAGATAGACCGGTATTTTTTTGAAGTCCAATTTCGAACCATCGTACAAAATTCTGAGCATCCAGCTATATAAATTCGGAAAGGTATCTGAATAAGCTTTCGAAATATTATTAGTAAAAGTTGGCACAATCATATTAAAGGGGCGCGCTCTCAACCTAAACATAGCCAATTTTTCACCATTTTAAAGTGAAAGAACGGTAATATTCCGAGTCGAAATTAGGACCATCCAGCTATATATATTCTTAAAGGTAATTGGATAAGCTTTCCAAATATCATTAGTAAAAGTTGGACTTCGAAAAAAATTCCGGTCTATCTTTACATATAGAATATTGAAAAATTGGCTATGTTCAGGTTGAGAGCGCAGCCCTTTAATATGATTGTGCCAACTTTTACTAATAATATTTGGAAAGCTTATTCAGATACCTTTCCGAATTTATATAGCTGGATGGTCCGAATTTTGTACGATGGTCCGAATTTTGACTCGGAATATTACCGTTCTTTCATTTTAGAATATTAAAAAAGTGGCTATGTTCAGGTTGAGAGCGCGCCCCTTTAATATGATTGTGCCAACTTTTATTATTAATATTTAGAAAGCTCATTCAGATACCTTTCCGAATTTATATACCTGGATGCTCAGAATTTTGTACGATGGTTCGAAATTCGGACTTCGAAAAAAATTCCGGTCTATCTTTACATATAGAATATTGAAAAATTGGCTATGTTCAGGTTGAGAGCGCGCCCCTTTAATATGATTGTGCCTACTTTTACTCATAATATTTAGAAAGCTTATTGAATAACCATTCAGAAAATATATAGCTGGATGCTCAGAATTTTGTACGATGGTCCGAATTTCGACTCGGAATATTACCGTTCTTTCATTTTAAAATATTGAAAAATTGGCTATGTTCAGGTTGAGAGCGTGCCCCTTTAATATGACTGTGCCAACTTTTACTAAAAAAATATTTAGAAAGCTTATTCAATTACCTTTCAGAAGCTGGTTGCTAAGAATTTTGTACGATGGTCCGAATTTCGACTCGAAATATTACCGTTCTTTCACTTTAAAATTTTGAAAAATTGGCTATGTTCAGGTTAAGAGCGCACCCCTTTAATATGATTGTGCCAACTTTTACTAATAATATTTGGAAAGCTTATTCAATTACCTTTTAGAATATATTTAGTTGGATCATCAGAATTCTGCCAACTTTTACTAATAATATTTGGAAAGCTTATTCAATTACCTTTTAGAATATATTTAGTTGAATTCAGAATTCTGTACGATGGTCCGAATTTTGACACGGGATATTAACAGTTTTTCCCTTTAAATTTTTTAAAAAAATGGTCATGTTTAGGAAGAGAGTGCACCCCTTTAATATGAATGTGCCAATTTTTACTGATAATACTTAGAAAGCCTATTTAATTACCTTTCGGAATATATTTAGTTGGATGTCTAGAATTTTGTACGATAATGCGAAATTACATCTCTATTCTGAGCTAAAGGAATTGATAAAAATAATATATTATTCTACTTTCATTTGATAGACGTAACGTTGGATTTTATTGGTTGTTAAAAATAGACGAGTTTGGGCGACTGTTGTCTTAATTCTGAATAGGTTGCCAACGAACAGGTTGCCAGCTGGATCGGTCGAATAGCTCGCTAGCCGAATAGGTCGCCAAGTTGTGTTCGGTGACCTTGACATTGACCTAAATAAAGATAATTCAGTGGAGAAATGTAAGTAATGACAACGAGATATGTCATCTAATGCTTATGGTAGATGTTTCAGATTGTAAAATCAATTGTGCATAAGAGGTTATATGTATTTTGTATTAGAGGTTTCTTGTATTTTGTCTTTTGCAATAGACGTATGAGGTTTTTTGTATTAGAGGTTTCTTGTATTTTGTTTTTTGCATTAGATGTTTTAGGTATTTGGTATGGCATTATGTTACATGTGTGTTTTGAATCAGACATTTCTACATAGCATTAGGTTTTTGCCGCTTTCCCCCGCCATACATCGCGTGTCCACTTCATGCACGATCAATTTAGACATGCATGGGTTACTCAGGAGAAATGATACATTTTTATATTATATCAATCCCGATTAATACCGCAAGAGAACTATCTTAAAGCAGTAAACATTATTCAATTCTATAAAAAAAAAAAAAAAACATAACTGTTTTGCAAGTTATTTGATAATTGAAGTCGCTCATACGGAAGAGACAGCAATGGGACTAACTATAATAATGCTAATATTAATTTCAAAAACTGCACAACTCCCTTGGTGCAGTTAAATTTGACCATGAGGCTTTTTTCGAAAAAAATGTACTTCACCGATATTGATGAATCCATAATTTGAGGAAAAATACAACTCTAATACACGCCCGTTGCATCAAAATTCATAGTGTGTGTTGGGGGGCTGTCAACGTAGCCAGTCAAAATGGGCTTCCGGTGGCTAGTCAAATTTAGAAATAATTACCCAATATTTGCAAATTACTGCCCCACACGCGTACACCTACTTCCACAGATTGTTACTTCCATGCACACACATACATGGCCGGATTAAAGCACCGGCCATACCAATCTGTTTCACAGAGAAATACTTAAGAATTATCTCTATAACAGATGACTGTCCACAACACGTGCGTTGACTGTACGCGGCGGTAGTCATTGGCTCAACGGCTCGTGCAATGTTTACTTAACACCTAACTGCTTCGGGCAAAATGTTGCATTTTACTCATTTTAATACCCATTTACACTAAATAGGAAATATTTTTTAACTACAAATACTTCAAACGTCTTTATTTATTTTTCTTTTACCTCAAAAAAGTTTTTGAGAATTTTATTTGTCGGAGTAAAAAAGTTAATATGCCGTACTCATTAAGCCTCGTCGATGTCATGCTTATCAGTGATTGTAGCGGCCAAGCGAATATTCACTGCGGGATCAGTTTGCGGCCATACAGGCCATAACCTATAAGGACCCGCGCTTTTCGGGTGCCCCACGTTATCAATGTCTGTGTTTCCCCAATTTCTCGCTTAGTTCTATAACTCCTCTCAATAATCTGCAGCAACGGATCGAGTGACAGCTTGAATTTGCCTATATGCGATTTTACCTATTCTATGGATGTGCTTGGTAAATAAAGTGAAACTTTTATAGTATAATATGGAACATACTATAGTTTGCTGTTGAATTTAAGTTCAATTTAAATCGTTGATTTTTGTAACACTTTTACTTAAAATGGCTTCACTGCATGTGCTGCTTGTGGCTATTATGTGCCTATATCCGGACTTGCATTGCTTATACCCAGGTAAATTTGGCTTGACATGTAAACGGTTATAGTCAATAGTTGCTTATATTTGATGGATGGGTTGATGCCTGTATAATACGCTCTCCGTTCCTGCAAACAAAAACCAGTTCCGACGGCTCTGTAATTTCAGAGATAAGGCATTTTTTCCCTTATTTAAGACCACTTCCCAGTTCGCTCAGAATTGGACAAAACAAGTTATTGAAATGAACAGTTATGGAAATTAGTTTAAATCACCATCTCTCTTATTGATCATTTCATGTTTCTGATTTTAATATTTTCAATCTAAGGCTTCTATTGTATCTTTTGGGTTTTTTTTAAAGCATCGCCAAATCAGTTGACAGCAACCTTTTATCGATCGACGACTTTACAATTTCCGATCTTTTTTACTCTTGGTTTTTATTTTGTTTTTAATCATGGTTTTAGTATTAATGCGATCGCTGGTATTCATTTCATATTCTTAATATCTCGTGTAGGTCAGTTGACCTTCAGTATTCTGTTGAAGTGATTGTCGGGATTCATTTCGCATTCTTTACATCTACAGCAAAGGTTCAAACTTGAATGATCTCCAGCAGAAAAAAAAAGAGAATAAGATTTGATGCTGTTACGACTTCAATCATATTTGAGTCCTTAGGAATCAAAAGAGGGTGGAAAAAAGATATTTATCAGTCTTATATCAATGAGATCCGCGTCTTTCCTCTTGAGGACAGACATCTTTTATGTTATTCAGTTGTGAAATTATCACTGATAAACAATCGTTGGATTTGAAGAATCGAGAAACCATTACATTTGGCAACATCTCAGATATTCAAGACTCCTATCACTTCAATTGGCGATTCTCCTGAATAAATCCTTAGATTGATGGCGAGATACGTGTATTGGAAATTACAAAAGTGAGGACAGCATCGTCGATTGTCGTGCATTTTATTTTCTAATTGCTTGTAACACAAAGTTAATGCTGGTTACCCCTATCAGATCGACGGTGACTAACCAATAGTAACGTGATCAACTGTAATATATAAGATCAACTTTAGCCCAATACAAAACAGTTACTAACACATTTTAACAATCGCACAAATCATGTCCAATAACTTTAAAACAACTTTAACGAATGCCTAGAGTAATTATGGAACCATCTGAACAGAAAAAACAACAATCCCTGAAAATAATGACGAGCAATTGTCGATAATTCAGGAGGGTCATCTTTACCCCAACTATCTATTCCTGAAAATATCTTGAAGAAAGTAACTCTGTAAACTGGATACAGTGAAGCAACTGTGAATATAAAAGATCAATCGTAAAAAATGAAATTAAAGGAAGGTCATGGTTATAAAATGCACATGAACGTCAAATCCTCGATGTTCAGAACCTTCGTTTCATTTATGTTCTAATATTTACTACATTGTATACGATGCGTAATTGACGAGTGGTTTTAACCAGACTGAGCTAAGTTACAACGCGTTACAAAAAGCATCGTTTTTCTTTCTATGTCATTCTGATCAGGATCCAAAGACAGATTTGTGAATACATCGTTTGCCAGAATGGCATGTGTGTACACGGATAGAAAAGTCAAGTTTGAATAATTGATCTGTGGTAAAAATGTTTCAGTCGAGTAGAATCACCAGACGACCAATTAGTTTTCCAGGCGAGATAGATGAGGTCTGTTCGTGGTCACTGGCAATAAAGATCTTTGGTCAACTCCGTGGCGCGATCTTCTTTCTCATCTTATATACTGAAGATATGAAATGTTTGGTCTTAAAAAGACAGTTCCGTGCTTTGTGCTTGAAAACGACAAGATAATAATTGTAAACTGTTGTGTTTATTTTTTAGAGTTTCGTGCTTTCTAATTTAGAATGACAACACAGTAATAGAATAGATGAGTTCACAATTTGTGTGAATGCATTAATTTAATCATGAAGATAGTTGTGAAAATGAAAAGAAGCAAATGTCAAATGAATGCATAGCTACAGAATATCAGATATTAACTTGTTTTGTCTTAATGACGAATATCCCCGATGTAAGTTTGACAAAACAAGAGAATTTGTCCAAGAGTAATAAATCCTAATCAAAATTTTAAAAGGTTTCTTATTTGGCGGCACGCCATAATAATTTATTGGTTTAAATTTCCAGCCCAGGAGATCAATCAAATAATATAAGGAAAGCGGCGTTTTCTGATTAGAGTCGGTGAAAATAATTCATGTTGTAACTGACCCGGACGACGGCAATAGATCCAATATTCGCACTTTCTGAATATTCCCTATAACCTCCCGTGTGTATATGTCTTTACAACTCCGAATTCAATCAGCGACCTGCGCCCATTTTGTCGAATTAGAGGTCCGAATCGCCCCCATGACAGGAAAATTAATGATGGCGATTATTGATTTAATCTCATTGATAGCTGATTTATGGTCGACAGGTCTGAGATAATCAACTTATTCAGAAATATGGCGTCTTCTTTCTTTCAATGCTTACAAGAAATTATTTGGGTTTAATGATGGAGGTTTGGGTTGATGTGGGTAGTTATTTGGGCTTTAAGCATGTTGAGCGGTCGGATGGTTGATAGAATGAAATGGGGTTTAACGTATTAATCTTCTGCTTCGAACTGGGCTAAAGAAGACGGGCATACGCCATACAGTGTGGTATGAGGGAAATTTTGCCCGCTTATCCCCACTATACCTCCTACTCATATAACGAATTCCAACTGTCAAGGGATCTTTTGCGAAAAATGTTGTTTTTCATTTACCTTTGATTCGTATGTCTTCTGTGACATGGCTATTGATAATCTTGACTATATATCGGCTCTGTCACCGAGGATCGGGGGGGGGGGGGCTATTGGACTAGAGTGCCGCGTTTCGACCTCTACTTGGCCGGTCACCTCTGGCCTGTATCCAGTACCAGGATGTCGATCAGTTAATTTTACACCAACCGGCCGAATTGGAATAACATGGAAGATAAGATGGTGATTTTCTGTCTTTGTTGGTTTGTATTTCAAAAGATACCATGCGATAAGATGGTGATGTTATTTCTTTCTTAGTTTGTATTTAACAATAATTATGTGTTAGAATAAAGCAACTACGGAAGCTAAGCATATATTATGTGCACCTATGCCACATTGTAACTTCGTGTAAATATTATACTGCTATATAAAACCCCTTTATTACTCTGTATGTAGATTAACAACCAAATTGTCTGGGAAGTCGAACAACGGTCGGTATATTATAAATAATAAGCTCATAATATACTGAACTATAATAATTAATATATTAAAACACTGACTTCAAATGATCCACGCGTGTATGATTATTACCCAGAGGTGACATAAGTGCGTGAATAAAGTCAGAAATCTGATCACTCTGGCCCTGTGAATTATTCATATATAGTTTTATAAAGCCGTGACAATAGATGATATTTTGATATATAGAGAGTCTATACTTTTGAGTGATTGAATGCGTGAATTAACAGCATTGAACATCGTGGTTCACAAAAGGTTCACCGCATGGCCAAAGAACAAGGCAAGACAAAATATTTTGAAGATTCTTTTCAAATCTGATTCGTCGGAACTAAGCGAAACTATTTTACAACAAGTGTATAACTGATAGACTAATTGATTTCACCCATCAAACAATAAAATAAAAATAACATCGTCAGCGGGAGACAGGGGCCCGAAATTTTTCGTCAGCAACGTATATTTGTAGAACCAAATTGTGATTTTATGGATTATGTATTATCCAGCAAACTTGATCACCAAATCTTTTTTTTTTAAGAATTGAGGGGGGGGGGGGGTCACGGTTAAGGTTACATCTGATACATTCTGAGAACCATTACGCAAGTTTAAATAGGTTCAAACGCACAATTGTCAACACATATTATTACAGTTTGTATTGGAATAAGTAATTCTATCACAAATAGTGAAAAACTAGACCACTAAAATAGTTACCGAACAGTTTTTCTTTAAATGCGTTCTACATTTGCATAGCGATGTTTATGTTGTAAAGGCGTATTACGCAAACGGCCATGACACCGACCAGTTGAAATTTCTTTCGCGTAGCAGTTGGGTAAGGCTTATGCGGTAAGGCTTCACCTTTATTTCAAAGGGAATTGATTTATTATATGTTAAGCTATGTGGGTACAGTTTTGGGTAAGCTTATGTGTAAATTAAGGGAGCTATAGGCCAGTAAACTTTTTGTAGTTATTTGACTAAAAAAAACTTGCGCAAATGAACTCTGTAGGAAAAGCCACTACTATGCCTGTAGTGAGACGGAAGACATCGGTAGTGGAACTATTTCTAGGAGATCGAGCGTTCGATCCCTACATTGGCCGAGAAAGTTAATCCAGATTTTCCGGCATGGCTTCCTCTTGTCAGTGATGCAGGACGGGTGCTGAGATCCTGGCAAGGACAGCTGTCTAGTCGTTCGCATGGGACATATTGGCGTGCACGTAAAATATCCCTTGGCAGTTGGAATTCGATATAAGAGCAGGCGGTAGCGCCGCTGCACGGACAAAATTTCTCTCATAGAACAGAATTAACCAGTTTAGGAGCAGAGCAGTAGCACGTTAACCCCCATTGAATGAAACAAGATTGCTGCCTTTGTAACACTTTAAGAAGAAATTTTGCTCGAGAAATAAGATGGCATATTATTTCATTAATTAATATATCTGGCAAGTTATTAGGTTCACATATATGGTGTACTTAAATCAACTTAATAATAAAAGAAACTATATTACAAACGTAAGACAAACTTCATTTAGATTCCAGAGAGATTACCATCTGAGTGCCTAGACAGCAGCTTGGGAAAGATGTAACAATTTCTATTAGCAGACTCGCCTATATCGAGTCTTGCAAGCAGAAGCTAGGGTTGGGATTAGTTGGGAATGACTTAAGATAGAATTGTAATCTATACACGCTTGTGAGTATAGAGCTTGATATGTAAAAACGAACTATTGCATTGTTGTCCCAAGTAAGATAGACGTCTTAACAAAACAGTAAGAAGAAATACACAACGTGAAGGAGAAGCAAAGACGATCAGAGATAAATTCTAGACCATCACAGGGCTACTAAAATAATAAAGGATTCATGGGTCGTACGTAAGACGTGGCGACCGGTTTGACGCTAGTCCACTCTCCACGTCTGACAAAAGCCCCATGGTGCTACACCTTAGCCTAATTTCAATTTGATAGTGGTTGATATGGCATATACAGCATGCATGATATATATTTGACTCGAAAAATCAACAGACATTAAGAATTTGCAATTTTATTAGGAATGGGGTGTATCGTTCCTTACTGATTTCCCTGGAGATAAGGAAATCAATTGTAAAATATTTAGATAAATTAAGATACTGTATTCAACCAGAGAGGCGATACTATGTATATAACGCCACCGTGACTCCTCCCAAGAGAATTGGCCATTATATATCCTCGACATCGTGTCTCGTACATCTTGATTTTGTATTGGTCTTAAAGGAATTAGAAATCAGAATGATAATCGCCAGATTCTTATAGAGTTGACGGCACACTGATGGTCATCATTTTAAATTCGTTACAGTGCCAAAGTAAATGTAAAGAGATCCTTACGTTGTAAACATTTAACACTTACCGCAAACTTAAATCGACAAAGATGATAGAACATAATTCACCGTATCCAACACGCGTTAGAAAAGTGTGTTTTGGGTAAAGGTTGATTTAATAACATTTGGTGAGTGACTACTTTGCAAAGTAGGAACGTACGCTTAAAATTTTAGGTTTATAAAATATTCCCAATGATTTTTAATTTTATGTTCAGCGGTCAGCAGCTTGAATCAAACAAAATATTAAACTAGTAAACTGCCGCTACGAAAAGTAAACTTAGAGTTGTGCAGGACGGAGAACCTAACAAGGGCAGCTGTCGAGTCATTCGGTGCAGAAAAGTAGGACGTCAACCACCATTTCATCTCATCAAATCAACCCATTTATTAACGGCTTACATACGACCATAATTAATTAAGGTGGTGCAGATGATTTTATTTAGAGATGCGGTATGATTCGTGCAATGACACAAGGGAGGTAACTTAATTTTTTAAAAAGCGGTATTTGGATGCAGACCGCCATTAATTTTCTCCATTGACTTGAATGTTAATTCTCGTCTCTTTGCCTGACTCCAACTGTTTACCAGATATTCGTTGGGCTGAACGCTTCCCATCACAGACGGGGAACTACTGGATAACTATGTACATATCCCCGCAACCAACCTCTTACTCTTAGCCCCGTTATCCTTCTGCCTCTAATCCATGATATGGGTAATTATCAAATCTGGCAGAAATGCCAATTAAAAAACTCTTCTTCGAATCTAGACCCAAATTTATCAACAAATGCTTGGATTTTTATACTTTATAACAAGCGAAGCAAATAACTTGCAATAGCCAACATTGGTACATATAATATATAATATTATGGTGATTATTGCACTACAGATAATGAATATATAAGGGAAATAGAAAAAAAATGACCAAAACAACCCAAAATATATATACATATAGTTTCAATATATATACATGTCACGACGATAATAAAAATTTTTATATAAACAAAAAAATTTACCAATAGGTGTTTTGTTTCATTATTGGGTGTTCAATAATTGATTACGTAATTTCATACTTTATAGATGTTTTCCTAAGTATTATTATTGATTATACATTTACGTTTGGTGTTCGTTAAAATATTTTCGAATTGCCTGGATTAGGAACTATACCGATATAATTAAAAGCAGCCTGACTTTAGACATACTAATATGAACATTCACCACATGTAAAGACAAATACGCTTATTTGGGCAAGTCATCTCAGAACTAACGTCTGGTATCAGGTGTTCAAGAAAGTATGCAAATAAATAACACAAATCGATAATGGCGCAACCAATGAGACCATTTGTGAAATAAATTTGTATTATTATATCGATAAACGGATTTAAATGTTTACAAGATAGGGCCTATGCTTCATTTATAATGTCTACCGGATATGCTCAATTTGTAATCATCTTGAAGTAGAATGGGGGCACCTTGAAAAGTAATATTGAACGGAAAAAACTACATTATTTTACACAGAAAGATTATTAATTCATTTCGATGGAAAATAATCTTTTTCTATGGTTTATAGATGAAATATCCCTCATTATCAATATTCCATTTTTGATGATTTTCTCATATTTTGGGGATTCTGTGAGCCTTTTGATCGTGTTTTTTTTAGCCACAATGTTGTTTATTATAATATATATACAACATTTTGAAGTATACTTATATTTGCAAGATTATACACGCTTGTGTAACACGAGTATATGGGGTTTTTTTTCGCTTGAACGCGCACCAATATAAATTAGAGACAATGGATTTATGGATTGTTGAATTTGTAAAACAAATATTGTTCACAGTGAGGGCTTTCCTACTTACAAGCAGTTTTATTAAGTTTTTGCTACTTCTATGGATACAAAATTTCAACAGAAACTTTATTAGCTACAAGTGTTACAGTCGTAGTATTAACAGTAAGTAAGTTAGCCTCAACTACAATATGACTATTTCTTTAATCATATATATATAGGGCAGACGGTCCCCCAGTCTGTTTCACTTAATATCCACTGCTGATCAGTTTGGCGGCCCCTCGCAAACCTGGAGCTCAGGTAACGATCCCAGTGTTGGCAGAAATAGTTCTTCGTGAATTTCTGACGTGGCTCTCCTTGTCAGTGGTGTCACACAAGGTGTCTGGCAGGAAACATCGTTTAGTTGTTCGGATAAGACGAAATATCGAGGTACCGTTTATTTATTGGCGAACACGTAAAAGAACCATAAGGGTAGACCGAAGCACTACATGGCCTATTCTGTTTTCATTCGCCCGTTTGGGACAGACACGTTGGACGCTAAATCCCATTTTCATTTCATTTTTATGAGGACGCCCTGTGTTGTCGCCCCTGTCAGTCGTATAATGTCCGTTCACATTTGTTTGTAAACACACTGACGAACATTAACAATGTATGTTCATACCCCAAAGATCTCGGTTCCTTTCAATATTGGCATGTATCTGGCAGTAATTTCATGGAGTTAAACCAGATTGTACGAGAGAGAGGGAGAAATGGGGTTTAACGTCAACTCCACACAAACTTAGGTCATTTTGGGTCTAACATATAGTTTCTAATTTTTATTTCAATAATTCGGTTGCGCGTAGGGGTCTTTTAGCAGTGGTAGAAAACCGGAGTATCCGGAGAAAACCCAAGAGGTTGGACAGACGACTCTACTCCTTACCACGTACAACCGGGGATTCGAAACCATGCCAGTTGACTCGATGTCTGACCGTACGATATTAAAAAAAAATGTGTCACTGTTACATAATAATACGTATGTCATGAAAATCGGACCGAAACTGCCTCTACAAAATGGCCACTTCCATTTAAAGGAGCTAAATCACTAATATACTATTCAAAAAAAGTAGGGGATATTTGATTTTTAAGTGTTATTAAAGTCACCCAATGAAACTGACGAAGAAACAAATGACAAAATGAAATGAAGTTCACATTCATCGATTTATTCCAAATGATCGTTAGACTAAGTAAGGCACAGACTGACCATTATAAGGGTAAAATGATACCCGGGGTCAAACAGTAAAGTTACCACAGCATCACAACAAAGTCAGTAACGGGTAAATCCTCCTCTGTTTGCCAAACAAGCATTGATCCGACGTGGCATACTCCTAATGAGACGTCTAATGTCATCCTGTTGCAACGCAGCAGCAAGTTCTTGAACATTGGCAGGACGTTGTTGACGTTGACGTAACCTCTGTCCAAGCATGTCCCAGACATGCTCGATGGGGGAGAGGTCGAGACACAGTGCTGACCAAGGTAATGTGGTGATGTTCTGTTGTTGGAGGTAGCCTGTAACGATCCTGGCCCTGTGACATCTTGCGTTGTCATCCTGGAAGATGAAACGGAGGCCATGACGTCGTGCGAACGGCACAACATGGACTGCCAAGATGTTGTCCCGGTAGTACTGGCCTGTAAAACGCCATGCAACAACATGTAAAGCCGTTCTTCCAGCAACAGTGATGCCTCCCCACACCATAACAGAACCACCCCCAAATCGATCATGTCTGATGATGTTAACGTCTTGGAAGCGCTCGTTTCGACGACGCCACACCCTCCTACGTCTGTCCAAAAAATCGACAGTGAACCTTGACTCATCTGAAAACATCACATTGCTCCAGCGTCGATTATCCCAGTGTTGACGACCCCTTCACCAACGACGTCTTGCCTGAATGTGATGATCTCTCAAACAAGGGATCACGCGAGGACGTCGGGCGCGAAGGTGATCCCTATACAGTCGATTCCGAATCGTCTGGCCACTCACTAAACAAGCGCTGATCTGATTTGCTGTGATGACACGATTTCTCAAGGCCAAGGTACGGATAAATCGATCCTGGGCTTGAGTTGTCGCCCTTGGTCGACCCGAGCGTGGTCTGTCCTGTACAGATTGTGTATCACGGTATCTGGACCATAGCCTGCTTATGACAGACTGAGAAACATTCATCGTCCGCGCCACAACCGCCTGTGTTGTGCCGATCTGTAGCATGCCAAGGGCACGTAACCTTTCATTTTGGGTAAGCCGACGTATATCAAAATTTGTTTTCTGGTCACTAAAACAATTAAACTGATGTTTCCACCCTTGAATTCAATGCCACAATGACTGTAACATTCAAAGTCAGAGTCGTGAAAATCTTGGGTTGGACCCCCATGATGATCCCAAGCATCACCTGCATTCCATGCGGTAGCTATTGGTGCGTTTGGGCGTCACATGTAACTGGAAATGTTTCTTCTGTTAGGTTCTATAGTGACTTTTTTCGTAGTCATTTGCATATTTTAGTATTATGCCCCCAAAATCAAATATCCCCTACTTTTTTTGAATAGTATATTTGAGACCTAGAAATTGACGCAAATGGGTCGCAACACATATACTAATGTAATGTGAATGTAAAATGATTTACATCCAATCCTTACTGTTTTGACCATAATTTCTCATCCGTTACGTTCAATCCTTACTGTTTTTACTATATAATATAATGTTTCATCCGTTATACCTGATTCAAACCACGGTAGTTTGGTTTTAAGTGCTCTCCAGTCGACCACTACCTAATAAAACGTTAAAACGCAAATATTACGATAAGAATGCAAAGTTTTTAATCGAGAGAGCAGGGCACCCAACGCATATTGCAAAAGTGGCTGACGGGAAAATAATATGCATGTATATCATATCCAAAATTTAAATTACTTCATAAAATAAATCCTGGCAAAATTGTGAATAATTGTTGTGGTATATATATATATATATATATATATATCTGGTAATTCCTATCAATTCAATGGAGATATCGCCATTCAATGAAGATATCGCCATTAATATTTATCTAAATGTAACCATATTTGGGTATGATACGTACAACATCTCAATCATCCGTAGAAATTTTGAATATATGCAAACATTTACAGTGCGTTCATACACTCTTTTAATAAGATTTGTATTGCACTACAAAAGTCATTCGGTTTTGCTATTGTCAGAAATGTTTACGATTCAGAAAACAGGAAGATAGGCCTTGTTCAGACTTTCTCAAAGATAAAATCGTTGTTTCGGAAGGCAAGGTCATGAGAAGGGTTTGAATATATTGTATTGTAGCATTTAGTGGGTTAGTACTGGCTTGAAAACGTTAGGACGAGGAAAGATTTGTTTACCCTCATCTTTATAAGACTAGTCGTGAATTAGTGTCCCCTTCCTAAAGTAGATCTATGTGCTTTAACAATAATTTATTGTCACATTCGCCTTAGTACGGGTTTTCCCACCGTTAATCACTAAAGGTGCACACGGTGCAGTGACGTTATATAATTAAGAATTGCCAAAGACGATCTTGCAAGTCACAAATAATTATTTTGCACTTGTAATAAGCCCAAGATTTGTTAGTCACGACATAATTAAAGGTTTTGAAGCCGCCAGTATGTGAGAGAGATATATACATAATACATAGACATTCTGTATTCACAAACCGTACATAAATACAGTGTAGAATCAGTAACTTGTTTACACCAATATAAATATAACATGATACCCTGTAAAATATAATTAAATTAAATAGACTTAGCAGCTTTACACTAGTGGTTTTATCCTTGAAGAGTAGACTGGTGGCCAGTCTTCTCCAAACACCAAAAATTGGCCAGTCCTCTCAACAAAAAAAAAAAAAAAAACGAAAAAAAAACGTAACTGGTTACAGGTTTACTCAAATTTTTTTTTTTATACAAATGGAAACGAAAGTGTTGGTTTACTAAAAATTAATACTTTTATATAAATCGAAATGTAAAATAAATAGAAGAGACTGGGCCAGTCTACTTGAAGAGAAATCCTAGAAAAAGTCTTAGAGAATAAATCGTCTTGGATTTTGTGGTAATACAGTAAGTAAAATCCGATGGGACACGGTTACCAGAAATCTAAATAAGCCCTTTCTTGCGTTTATGGGAATCTTGAGATTGTATCGACCACAGCACGTTTTGGCGGTTGAAAAAAAAAAGAATTTTTCTGTCTCGGCCCGGTTGAGTTCAACGTCAGAGGACAATTACGTGAATATGACTAGTTTTAAACCTAAGGATTTATCCGTAGGTCAGAAAATCTATAACCTATAGGATAAATTTTCCCGTTCACATTAAAGGATGTAGCTTATAGATTTAAAACATCAGGATAAATCCACTAGTGTGACTTGGGCTTACACATTTTTTTAATATCAAAATACGCAGATACAGGTATAGTTCAGTAGACGACCCACAACAACTGCTAACTATTCCATATTCTGAACCAACCAGCAGAAACCTGTCACTGATCAGCAGAAACCTGTCACTACTCAGCACAAACCTGTAACTCTCAGCACATGCCTCAAATAAATAACCCCATCAAAACGTGATTTCAGTGCTGACAATGACAAAACCAAGTTAATCAACACAAATAAAAGACGACCTTTATTATATGAAAATTAATAACAAATACCACCGACAATCTAAAAAAACAAATCGAAAACCCTACATATTCCTAGTTTTGTTTTCATGTACACGTATAGTAATGTAGTGTCCCTGAGATAAAGTTATATTTACGGCAATACGGATTATTTTCAATAATTATCATTCTAATGTCCTTCTATATTTTATTCTAGTGCCACGATGGGTGTATTGGTTTCTTCTATATATTGACCAGACTAACTGTTTCATCTTCAGTTATCCCGCAGGTTTGTGGCAGTTTAACATGTATGCCCACCCATCCCCCCTCTTTTTAAAGAGGGGTTGCAGTGGTGGTAGGCGAAAACTTGTACGGTTTCTGTCTTACTTTAAACATATGAATAGGAACTGACTATATATACGCGACGCAATGAAAACGCACCACTGATATGTTAAAGTGGTGATGATACATAATTCAGTTAGAATGTGAATTTTGGTAGGTTTTTAGGTTGGACATTTTCCGACTAATGTGACATGAACAACAAATAATGACATGTAGCACAAGTGGTATAAAAATCAAAAGTCAGTAATGGCATTACGTCCGAATTGTTCCATCGTAAGTAACGTAATTACAAGATGATGTGCTGATCTTGTGGAGAAGGTGGCATGTGATGCCATCCAGGGATCGATCTAGTGGACACTATTTGGCGGCAACCACTGGCCATTCTTAAAATGGTAACGTCATGGGGGTATTTGGACGACAGTTCGGGTACTCATTCCTTTTGAATTATTCCGACGCATTGTCGGCATATTGCTGCATCTTCCACGGAATTATAGTTGGACTGACCATATAGCTTATGTCTACACCATAAAATCGTTGTTTTCAACATTTTTTTGAAATCGTCTGTTTTGTGGTCGTAAATAACATTAATCTCACATGTGATCGATTTGATCTGCTGTTGTTACATTTAGAATTTCAATAATTCAAAGTGCAGAGGTGTTTACATCGCGTCTCAGTATATGATACAAAATGGCAAATTTTAAATACTATATTGAATTTATAATATATTGTATTTTCCGAATGAATAAGCGGTGACATGACTACCGAAGCTTGAAATATTGAGACAGTTTTACCGGCTACCACCTCAGAAATTATCTAAAAATAACCCATCTAAAAATTCTTTTAATTCATTTTTTCCTCAGAGATAGCTTCTTGTGTGTTGAATGAAGGGTGCAGAAATGGGGGAGACGTTGTGGTGCGCGTTGGTGGATCATTCAACCTAACTTGTACGCTGCCGGACAGTGGCGTGACAGTGGAATTTTCAAAAAACAATACGGTCCTGCTCAGCGAGAATAATAGTCGCACCATCACATTGACGTTGGAAAACGTCACGCGGTCGGATGCTGGAACATATTTCTGTGTAAAAGACAAGAAACCTGTAGTGGGCATTGTGGTTAAAATTGGATGTAAGTTGGGCTTAAGCGTTTGATTGTATTGTACCTTAGATCGCAGATAGTAACATCTACTTTCTGGCAAAATTGTATGTATATTTAAATTTAAATCTATTGTTCACGTTCCGGACAATTCTCTGTAAGCCTGGTCAATTTCTTCGGAGGTTACTTAATTTGAACATTTAATTACTATATCTTTATCTGTAAGATTACTCAGTTCTTCATATGCCTTTGATGTGCTCCTGATGATATACAATGGACTTAAGTGTCCACCGGACGCGTTTGTCATGCACTACTGACAAAAAGGAGAAAACGCGCCGAACTTTCAAAGACAACATCAGGACCGAAACCGGAACCTTCTGGTTTGTGAGCCTGGGCCAAACTCAGTGGCCAAGATGGTTTCCTGTCTTTTTTGGTGGTCTACTGACATTTGATATACATTGTTTCATAATATTATCCCGTCTTATTGTTTATTTTGACCTATTTGTGTTACTCGTGTTATATTTCAACTACGAACTGGTTCACATGCAGCTGGTAATCGTCTTCTTGTCGTTCTTCTGCTTATTCTTCGTCTTGAGCGATGTTCTTCAAAAAACGGCCCCAGGACCTTCAACCGTATAAACCGACAGCCTTCCATTTTTGATATAACATCACAATTTTAAGAATACATTATGCAAGAGCTAAATCTGTTTATTGCAGAGCGTTCTTTGGAGCTGCAATATCATATATTGTAACATGCTTCAGTGTAAACCCTGCGTTTTGATTGGTCAATTAGACACTGTCTATTGGACAATAACACCCTTCTGTTTTAGTAATGTCTTTTAAAATCCTAAAAAAGCATGTTACAATGTCGATAAACACTTCCTGTTTCGCATTTAGAGGGGTGTTATTGTCCAATAGACATGTCCTGAGATTTTACATCAGAACCCTCGACGCTACGCGTCTCGGGTCCTAATGATCTCAGGACATGTCTATTGGACAATAACACCCCTCTAAATGCGAAACAGGAAGTGTTTATCTCCTAAATATACTATTAATTGGACATTTATTAACATGAAGAGACCTCAATGCCATCGTATGTGTCGGGGTTTTTTTTTTTACCTAATTTGAATCCAGTGTGCTGCTCATGGCTCATTGATGATTTTAATCCAAAAATGAATCATGGATATCAGGGGTTTTTTTGTATAGTAGCAACTTTAGAAATGACGATCGAGACTAGGTCTAAAATTCAAATGCTAATATCGCGGTTCAGAGTGGAGCAATTTGACAGACATTTTCAGCATATTTCCTTTATATTACTCTGTTGTTAACTATTATCGTGAGAACAACCAGCTATGTGTCTATTCTTACATAACGCCCCTTGATATAGAACGCTCGTAATTGTTACTTCTCATAGTTCTTTTGACGTTTTATACCAATGTTCTTTGACGTTTTATATTAACGTTCTTTTGACGTTTTATACCAATGTTCTTTGAAGTTTTATATTAACGTTCTTTTGACGTTTTCTGTTTTTTGAATGTAGCTTTACCAATGAAACCTGTTTTTGATAATTGTGTAAATTATGATGGTGATCGGATGGTTTGTGTTTTTGATTTGAAGAGTACCAAAGACAAATTGATAAATCCCAGATTCCAAGTTATATACCGTGTCGGGTAGGTATTGTCCGTAGTATTATCTATAATATACTAAATTAAAAATAAGAATGAGAATTCAATATTGATCCATTTCAATAAATATTTATGTTGATATCTTAAATGGAATCAAAATTTATAATATTTAAGACACAATCAACATTTTAAAATCAGTTCTGCAAAGAAAAAACATATTCCACAAGATTTGCAGATTCACAAACAACAAAGTTCCTGGATGGACTAACCAGGTACAACGACTAACATTCAGTTTGGACTGTTCACGTATGCCACTGAATGAAATAATTAGAAATTACAATACAATATTTAAAAATTGAATGTAAATCACTATTATCATACATGTATATAGACCCATATTACATCAATATAATATTAGACCCATTTTCGTCTATGTTAAGATTCCAAAGAATAAAACTTACACGTCATATAAAAAAAAAACAACAATAGTACAAAGATATACTTTCTCCAGTGAGGGTGGAATATAAGACAGAAAACAGAATATTTCGGGAATTTTGAACATAAATCGCTTGTTAACTTGTGTAGTGCCATGGGAGATCATGCTATTTTCCCGGCCTCCTTTCTTCTAATTATAACATTATATGGGCTCATTTCCCCCCTACTCCCCCCCCCCCCTTCAAATAACCAGATAATTTTTCCTCCCTTTGAAAGCCGACATGATGGAAAGAAGGGGTATAAAGAGGTTACCTAGGGGTGGGTTTCAAACGGTAAACGTTTTTTACCATCCACCGGAGCCTGGTCTTATGACGTCATATGTTGATTGTGGGTTAGGATAACGGTTAGGATAAGGGCTGTGGCCTGCAGATTTCGTCAGAGTCTCGAGATGTAGACAGGGCTAGCCCAACCCTAACCCTGGGCTAAGCCTAACCCTTATCCTAACCCACAATCAACATATGACGTCATAAGACCAGGCTCCGGTGGATGGTAAAAAACGTTTACCGTTTCAAACTGTATTTACCAAACTTTTGCGAAGTCGCCATGTGATATATCTCTCGTTCAATTCAACTTTTAATACCACATCTTCATATTAAAACCCCGATCGTGGATAGATTTTGTATACTTCATTGATTATACAAATCAGTAAATTGATACTTTGATTTAGACATAACAATGGTTGTTTGATAATATTACATGTCTTTCCCTGTTGTGCTCGACACACGTTTAATTGCTTTTTATAAGTCTAGGGTATATCCGGGTATATTGTATTGTGGTCACCACCGAAAACTTATAATGTTCTATGTGACCAATTTTCGTTTCAAAGGTGTTGATCAACTAAATCATATATTTAGGGGGTTTTTTTGTTCGACGTTTGTGTTTTTTTTTTTTGTTTTCTTTCTTTTTTTTGGGGGGGGGGGGGGGTAGAGGGGGGTATATAGCCGATTGGTATCATACGGTCTGTCATTGAATCAACTGGCGAGGTTTCGAATCCCTGGTTGTACGTGACAAGGAGAAGGGTCGCCTTTTCAACCTCGTGGGTTTTCTTCGGGTCCCCCGGTCTCCTCCCACTGCTAAAGACCCCTACGCGCAAGCGAATTGTTGAAATAAAATTGAACAATGTGCTAGTCCCGAAATGACCTAGTTTGAGTCGAGTGGACGTTAAACAGCATTTCTCTCTCCCTCTCTCTCTTATTACGGTTATGAACTTTAACTTAATCTAAGTATGTATTATGTTTAAATGTATTTATGTAGAAATGTAGGAGGAGTTTGTAATGATGCTCGTGTTACTGGTCAAACATTAACCTGCATTTGGCAGCGTGGTGGTTCCAATGGATTTCTAAATTTCCTGCCTTATGAAATCTCAGCGCACACTACCACAGAAATTGGAAATGCTACGAGTGACACCACTATAGTCAATCCAAACAAATATCGTAAGTTTTAGATATAGTAGTATATATATCTTTTTGTTTGTATCTAAATTAATTAAAACTCGTTCAGTGCGATTATTTGACCCTCTCATCCCCCAGTTATGCTAAACGCATCCGAAGTTGGCACCCAAAACATAGGATGATTAGCCCAACATAAGGGGATCTGCCTATCAATTAATATTGGGAAATGATTTGTTGGGAAATTTGTATGCTTCTTGCTGTTTAAAATTTAAAAAAAACCCCACCCATTTCTCTTTTTCAGTGAAGCCTCCAGCTATAACCATGTTAGCAGCCGTCAATTTCTTCAATTTTTCAGTATTAATCCAATGGAAGAGACCATCCAAACTACCTTATCTAGTTGTACGATTACAGTATAATGTTACTGTTATTGGTGATAATGGAGATAGGCAACAAGCCGAACAAGTAAAAATGTATTACAGCATTAGAATTAGGGAAGGCATCGCCATCTTGCGATTAGTGTTAAGATCCCCCAAAACATCCAGATTGGTTTGATGATTTGTCGATCTGGACTAATTCATTGATGCAAAGACTTGATTTATTTAATTCTTCCACTCATCTTGGTCGACACCATAAATTATTTCATGTCCAATTGTTGTCATCATCTGATAATTATTTTGAATGCACAGACCCTACAACACAAGCTAAAGTGGGTGCTTAGAGGAGATGGCTTCGTTTGTCTTCGGTAGCCTCGACATGAGAAGAATTTAATATCACAATTCCTATTTGATGATTCCAGCTGGGTGTTCTATAGCCCCACACCCCCCAAAAAATTGGGGGGGGGGGGGTAGGAATGGGCGTGGGACAATTATGCCGCTATAGATGCTTAAAATCTGATCAACTCACTGGTTACGACAATAATTCTACACTTTACACTTGCACGATGTAATTATTTGTTTTTCCTTTCACAGATCACTGATAACTGCAAGTCAAATCTGACAACGATTGTAGGTAATTTAGTACCCTATTCTAATTACACCATATTGATAACATCCAAACCAAAAGAATCGGGATATAGGAGTGACGTATTCTCCACCATCATACAAACTCCAACTTCAGGTACATATTAGTTTGAAAATAACTCCTATTTATGAGTTACTTCGGCAACTATTAATTAAAAACCCTAGCTATAAGAAGTTATACCCCACGAGACTCAAGGGACTAGAACGCAGAAATATGAGAAGGAAAGATATTTTAAATATAAAAGAAATAGTAGGGTAGCTTGCACAACAAATTTAACATTTTCGAATTTTTAAAAAAAAACCCTCGTTTATTGTGTATGCATTCCCGAAATGGATGCCCGGAACTGTTTGCCCCGTCTCTGTACGCCACTTGTTGGAATGCTAGGATTCCCTCACGATTCATGCTATGGTCTGATCATATCAAAACGTATCCTAACTTATTGAAAAGTACCAGACAACCCTGTCGTACCGCATTGCACGACCGTCAGAACCAAGGTAACTTTAAAAGAGCTAAATCGCTAACAATTAGGACATAGTAATTGACACAACGCATATAATACTGTAATATGAATGTATATAAACTGGTTTACATTCAATGGTTTCCGTTTTTACCCTAATTTCAAATCAGTTATGATCGGCGAAATTAGACAGCAGTCTCAATCGAATGGGAATTTCTAGCGTCTGGTTATTCCAGTCTACATACGGCGTTTGATTTGGTGCAATGTGTCTAGCCTCGTCCCTCGAGTCTCTTGTTTAATCCTGTGGCTGAAACGCATTGTGGTTCGCGATTCGTGTACCAACGATAAATGTTTAATTTGTCTTAAATATTGATTTAAATTGACAAATAATTCGTGTTTTCAATGTTGACGATTTTGGATGACATTGGGTTAGAGACTTGGCTACTTTAACTTACAGTCCTTGAATTCAGCCTCTTGCCAGGTGCGGATCCAGGATTTTTTGCAGGGGGGTCTAGGTTTGATAATTGCTTAACTAATTGCGCTGAACCGATAATTTGGTAAATTAGATTCAATTTGGTTCATTCTGATGTATTTCCGGAAGATAAATTCCAAAATAACAGGTCTAAATCGCCAATAAAATCGCATACAATTTTTTTCAAGCCTGAACAGGGGGGGGGGGGGTCCGGACGCCCTGGACCCCCCCCCCTCTGGATCCGCGCCTGCATGCTAGTACGGAACAAAATATAAGAAAATCCTGTATCTAAATCAGCTTATAGATCTGCATGCCATTTAAATTTCATGGTGCTTGTAGGAAAGATATTGTTGATGGGAACATTCGATGCTATCTTAATTTATTCAACCAATAGTCCTATTTAAATTTTACAGTGTGCTTGCTAACTTACGTAATAAAGGTGGGTTTCACATTTTTGACTTTTGATACGCATACATTAGAACGAGTTAGGTTTATACCTTGTTTTTAATTTGTTAGTACCAAGATCAGCACCTAGTATAAGTAATAGTTATTATAGTCAGCATGAAGTTGGTGATAAATATAGACACGTAGTTATATACTGGAAGGTGAGTGCCTAGGGTTTATTGAATAGAGAACTTTTAGCATTGACTATTAATTGTTGCATGCAAAATTTAAAGCTTACAAGAATTCTGTAATTAAACCAAGTACCTACCCCAAAGGGGGTTGGGGGCAGATGGTTTGACGAATAGGTGTGTCATGAGGATAACACAGGCACGGTGAGTCAGACCTTAACGCGCTAACCGAGAGGTCCCTTGTTCGATCACTGAGTTAGCAGAGAAAGTTCATCGGGATTTCCCTGTATGGTGTAGGACACAAAGTCTGGTGAGGGACAACATATATTTGCTCGGGTGAAAGGGGGTCCCGTGTTAGTGGATAACACACATGATGGATCTCTGGTTTGTGTTACTAAATCCTTTGGGGTAACGATCGATAATCTGATAAAGTCGTCCTGTTAGTACAAAATTCCCTTGGTTAAGGATGTGTGTCTACTATAGTCTTTGTGATAGTACAAAATCCTTCTGAGTAACGCCGGATATCTGATAGATATTTTAGGTTCTGTTTACGTTAGTGCGCCCTGTCAGATCTCCACCCTGTCCTTGATCAGGATAGTCCGTTAAGAGCGTATCTAGTACGGGGTGCACCCGATTCACCCCAACCCACCACCTATTGGGATCTATTGGATGCACTTTAGAACCGGATTCTAATTGTCTCAGATCACTATAAATGGCATTTCCGGGCTTCTAGCCTTCGAAATTTTCCGGAAAGGTAACCGGGACCCCTCCTGCTTCCCTTATCCATGGATTTGGATCCGCCCATGTTCATTTCAAGAAAAGCGGTCGTTCCGTACACATAAAAGATTTCTGGTCAGATGGTCAGGTGTAATTCGAATGTGAGTATAGGCCGAAGCATATCTGCTGTTATCTCGGAAATGTATAAAATGCCCATCAGCGCTGTAGCGTTGTTCAGCGCTGTAGTTTTTGATAAAATAGCGAAGATGTATTATAAATTGTAACATGCTTCAGGGTAAACCCTGCGTTTTGATTGGTCAATTAGACACTGTCTATTGGACAATAACACCCTTCTGTTTTAGTAATGTCTTTTAAAATCCTAAAAAAGCATGTTACAATGTCGATAAACACTTCCTGTTTCGCATTTAGAGGGGTGTTATTGTCCAATAGACATGTCCTGAGATTTTACATCAGAACCCTCGACGCTACGCGTCTCGGGTCCAAATGATCTCAGGACATGTCTATTGGACAATAACACCCCTCTAAATGCGAAACAGGAAGTGTTTATCTCCTAAATAAATCTCTTTCTGATCACAACATTACAACCAAATTGCAACGATACCATACAAGTCACAAGTCATACAAATTGCTAATTGGGCCATGTTTTAAATATTGATGAACGTTGTTTCCTTTAGCCATACAATAAGACAGAAAAAGGTGGAGAAATAAACTTATATAGAATTGCTCTACAATCGTCACAATCCGGTGTAACTGAATATTTGACGCAAGATGTTTCAGGAACGGCCCAGTCTGTGTTGCTAAATCATAAACTACGACCTGATTACCAATACAAAATCTTTCTGCAAGCACAAACTACTGCTGGTTTATCACAACCATCAACTTTACTTATACCTCAACAATATAAAAGTAAGTCAGATTAAAATGGCTGTTTTACCCGGACGTTGTCACATATTATCGAATATTGGGTTTTCATCCGTGTAATATAAATATATCTTAAATGGTCAACTAGTATTATTTCGGAGTGATGTAAGAATCTGTCCACCAATAGTTATTTCTTAGACTGTACCTTTTTAGAGGGGTGAACAAGTTAAAAATCCTAGTACCATGATATCGTCACATGTATTTTGTCACTGGCCATGAGGCCGATAAGGAGAATTTGTCTAGTCATTCGGATGGGTTGAAAACAGAGGAGGTCAGGACTCAGTGCTGGCCAAGGTAATGTGGTGATGTTCTGTTGTTGGGGGTAACCTGTAACGATCCTGGCCCTGTCACATCTTGCGTTGTCATCCTGGAAGATGAAACGGCGACCATGACGTCGTGCGAACGGCACAACATAGACTGCCAAGATGTTGTCCCGGCAGTACTGGCCTGTAACACGCCCTGCAACAACATGTAAAGCCGTTCTTCCAGCAACAGTGATGCCTCCCCACACCATAACAGAACCACCCCCAAATCGATCATGTCTGATGACGTTAACGTCTTGAAAGCGCTCGTTTCGACGACGCCACACCCTTCTACGTCTGTCCAAAAAATCAACAGTGAACCTTGACTCATCTGAAAACATCACATTGCTCCAGCGTCGATTATCCCAGTGTTGACGATCCCTACACCATCGACGTCTTGCCTGAATGTGATGATCTCTCAAACAAGGGATCACGCGAGGACGTCGGGCGCGAAGGTGACCCCTATGCAGTCACTCTCACACCAGTGTCTGTTTGAAGACGAGCGCTGATCTGATTTGCTGTGATGACACGATTTCTCAAGGCCAAGGTACGGATAAATCGATCCTGGGCTTGAGTTGTCGCCCTTGGTCGACCTGAGCGTGGTCTGTCCTGTACAGATTGTGTATCACGGTATCTGGACCATAGCCTGCTTATGACAGACTGAGAAACATTCATCGTCTGCGCCACAACCGTCTGTGTTGTGCCGATCTGTAGCATGCCAAGGGCACGTAACCTTTCATTTTGGGTAAGCCGACGCATATCAAAATTTGTTTTCTGGTCACTAAAACAATTAAACTCATGTTTCCACCCTGGAATTCAATGCCACAATGACTGTAACATTCAAAGTCAGAGTCGTGCAAATCTTGGGTTGGACATCCATGATGATCCCAAGCATCACCCGCATTCCATGCGATAGCTATTGGTGCGTTTGGGCGTCACATGTAACTGGAAATGTTTCTTCTGTTAGGTTCTATAGTGACTTTTTGCATATTTTAGTATTATGCCCCCAAAATCAAATATCCCCTACTTTTTTTGAATAATATATAACTGACTAAACATCAGGTATGATCTGTCGGTCTTTTTAATTTACCGCAGACTAATGATTATTCGTTGTGGATGCAATTTCGCCGACAATTAATTTATGGTGTGTATAGGTCTTAGTATAGGTGTGAACATATTTAACTTCTAATCATGATTCAGTTTTCATAGAAGAGTATGGGTAATGAACTGATTTAAACAAATTCATTTTACACTTAGGTTTAGTGAAGGCTACGATGGTAACAGCAGAAAAGATTAATGTAACCGACTACCTTATATCTTGGAAACAAGATAACAAAACTCTGGGTCAAGCAAATTTGGTTAAACTGCATTACTGTTACGGAAATGTCTTTGAGGGATCCAAAATAGTGAATTGCAAGGTGAGCAGATTTTCAAAAGGTATTTTTATATCCCAAACAAGGGTTTTAGTAAGAATACATTTTTGATGCATTTTAGGTCTCACACGATGGACTCTACCAGTCTCGGTTTTCAGAAACAGTGTCACTTGTGTTTCACGACTTATGCAAGTAAATTCCTTTATCAGTGTCTAAACTGTAACATATCCTTTTAGATTATTCAAATTGAAGCAAGAATAGAGAGAGAGAGAGAGAGAGAGAGAGAGAGAGAGGAGGGAGTTTAACGTCCACTCGACACAAACAAGACCGTTTCGGGACTAACATATGGTTGAATTTTATTTCAGTAATTCGTCAGCGTGTAGGGGTCTTTAGCAGTGGGAGGAAACCGGAGGACCCGGAAAAACCCCACAAGGTTAGACAGGCGACCCTACTCCTTGTCGCGTACAACCGGAGATTCGAAACCACACCAGTTGACTCAATGGCCGACTTCGTGATTCAGCGCGCACATGCTAACCATTCGGCCACACACCCATGGTCTCCCCCCCCCCCATCGCCTCGAAACATGAACAACATTCTGAACTTGATCAAAGAGACACAAAAGAATGGGGCCTTGAATTTTACTAGTTATCCCTTTGTTTTCTAGTACTAATGATGGTTTAATTTGTGAAAATTTCATTTTAATTATTATACATGTGTTTATCTACATATAGACAGGATTAATAGATATCATAATACCTGCTGATGAACACCAGTATAGATTAAGATTAAAGACCAAACCTAATTCTTTCTGTGAAGATTGTCGTTGGCAGTTTTCTATATCCATGGAAACTAAGTCAATAAACAGTGGTATGATATGGTCAAAATGTAGATTTTTATATAACGGAGGTATGTGAGAACAGCTTGATATAATGATCATTGACTTTTTTCCTCCGGGGGCCATAATACAGGAAGTTACGAACCGATGGGCGCAAATATGGAAAGGAACGCAGATCTGTGGGTTATAAACATGCATTTCAAGTTCCATCAAAATCGGTTCAAAATTGTGACCTGTACACTGTTTCACAAGCTAAAAACGTGATTTTTCGTACAATCAGGGGTCATAACCCATGAAGTTACAGCCCGATACATGTCAATATCGACAGGAGCCGAGATCTTATGGTGATAAACCTATATTTTAAGTTTCAATGAAATTGGAATAAGAATGGTGACCTGTACACTGTTCACAAACAATTGTGGACGGACGGACGGACGAACTGAGAGGGGCGACGACATTATACGTCCACAAGAAAGGAGGGCGTATAAAAACGGTAAAAGTATTGTTCGTCTCTAAACAGTATTGTTTACAGTGTATCCGTTTGACGATAGCGTCATCGTGACGTAACGTTGTATTATGTCAACATGTTTGGTCCAGTTTGGAGCTTTGTTTAAATCGTAATGATATAGCTTCGCAGTTAGCTATTGGTTGTAAATCGGACTATAATCAAACGAAACACTGCGGGGAGTATGGAACTCGATTGACTTATTTAATTAGGCTCTAACACATTTTTTCTGGATTGGAAAAAAAGTGCTTGTTATTATGGATATATGTCCATTCATAAATCATAATAATAGTTGTATTAATGTATTATATACGAACATAAGTTTGGCTATATTAGTTTTATCTTGGAGGTACACTACTTAACACGTCCTCAAAACATACCTTCACAAAATGTTTTTCACTAGTACATGCATCAATCGTAATTGAAGCCATGGGTGATTCTTCATAGTCATTTTTTCAGAATATGAAAAAAGTCACGAATTTGATAAATACATACGATATAATCAATCATTAATTATTTGATAGTCAGATATCGACAGGAAACCCGGAAAATTTTAGGCTTACTGATTGGCTATTGGAGGCAGATTGTCAGTTTATACTCCATGTGTGGATGTGAACAATTGATTGGGTCGATATTTGAGGATCTAAACATCGTAGATTTCAGTCAAAATAAAGAATTAAATTGGGATGAACTGATATGTTATTTCCGTTAATATTATCACACTAATTGTGTGTCTGTTTCTTTAAGATCCAGCGTCACCGGGATTTGACTCGGCTGTTGTCGGTCGAACAAGTATAAGGTTAACCTGGACAACCAAATGTAACTTAGATGCAAGATCAGCCAGGCCAATGATGTACCAATTGGCTCATGTTTCCAGTTCGGAACAAAACTGCCATAATGGTATTTTAAACAATTTTTGAATTCACAGTATTTTTGGAAATCAAGAATATACAGACGCCAATGACGTCAATAGAATATTAATTAATTAATAATTGTGGCCTCTTTTTTCAAGATTTATTTTCTGCAAGATATTCGCGTATAAACTATTAACAAGGAATGTATCATCTTGTATATACATATTAAAAATAGGCAGATTCGTTATAGACTACATGTATTAAGAAAAGTATAAAATAAAGTTTGTGTCTTGACTATTAAGGAAGATAGATATTCGATAATACTAATAAAGAGACAAATGTTCCTTTGAATGTTATTTTCAAAGGAGAGAGAAATGGGGTTTAACGTCCACTCGACACAAACTTGGTGATTTCGGGACTAACATAGGGTTTGATTTTATTTCAATAATTCGCTTGCAGTGGGAGGAAACCGGAGCACCCGGGGAAAACCCACGAGGATGGAAAGGCGACGCTACTCCTTGCCACGTACAACTGGGGATTCGAAACCACGCCAGTTGACTCGGTAGCAGGCCGTATGATACAGCGCGCGCACGCTAACCATTCGCCCCCCCCCCCTTATTTTCAAAAACAAAGATTATAGATATACTGGAGTACACGGGTTATTAGTAATTTATTTTGTATACCCGCACTACACTTAATTCATTGATCTCCTGTTTTTTATATACTCGAATTTTATTCTAAAACTTACTGGCCTAGTCGCGGTCCAATTGGCCATTTTTGGTCACTTATTGATGTGAGGTTTAGGGCGAGCATATTTTAAATTGTAGGAAATATATTAAATATAACAGCTGATCAAGACAAATATGAACGGACGTTAGAAGATCTATTACCAACTACCCTTTATTATATCTGTATTAGAAGTTTATCCAGAGAAGGTTCTTATAACGACTGGATTGTCGAAAATTTCACGACTACTTCTAAAGGTAAGATCAGGTTAATATACCATGTTTACAGAAATTATATGAAATACTATTTAACGTCCTACTGTTCTATTCCATCTAGGCTAATGGCTAATGTGGGTGTGTGGGTGGGTGTGTGTGTGTGAGCTGACGAGCCATCCCATGTGAGAAAAAGTGTGTGCTGAACAGACCCCTAAGAGTAAAAAATTCTGAGAGAGGATTTCCTCATAGTGACGACCTGATCATAATGCCTAACAACCCCTTAGGAGAATGTTTTTGGTGGTCATAGATTTATCCTCACTAGGCTGCACTCATATCATATATATGTGCACATGCACTTAACATTTTACACACATTCCCATGCTAGCCAAGTTTTATTTGGAGTTACTTCCCTTATCCAATCATTTTGTCTAGAATATCAAGACATTCTGTACATTGGCCCTGTAAGGGAAATATATATCTGGATGTGCAGGACTATCCGAATTGCTCACACACCCGGTATATGCCCTTGGTTTACTTCAGAGGGATCCAAAAAACGAAAGTGGGTAAAAATGGACAAATTAAAAAAGGTGACCGCGTTTTTAGTAACAAGCATAGCTGTTTATATTGTGGAATTCTTGTTTGTAAACCAGTCGATCATATGGAGAGAAAACATGGTGATGAAAAAGAGATAGCCGATCTTCTTGAGTTAAAGCCAAAGAAAACTGACAGTTCTCATGGATATGATTGCCAATGAAGATGTTAGTAGAGAGCTAGCAGTTGTTGCCAACAGTTGATTTCTGTTTGCTAATTTTGGTTAGTACTTCTGAATATCTTGATTTATACATGTCTTGGTACATTGGGTTCCTTTCTGTCAATTAATATTTTTCCTTCTTGTGTCAACCATTCCTTATGAGAGGCTAATTTGCATATTAAAATGGTTCATCTGTTATTTTCCAAGTGCTAGTGTTTCCAGTTAGATAAATCTTTGATAATACATACTCACTATCCCTATAATATGAAAGCATTTCAATACAGTTCCAGATCAAACAGTTTGACTGCTGGTAAATGTATGAACATTGTGATCTCCTCTTTAACTACTTCTAGGTAAAGGAGCTGTACGTGCTTATGATGCGTTAGAGAATGTCTTGAGTGAATTAAAGCTAGAAAATGCTAGTTTTATCAAATCAACACTACTAAGGAAATACATTGCTACAACAACACAGGTAAGTCAGACCTGGAATCATATGTGTATCATATGAAATTTAAAGATGCATTCCCACAAAAGCATTTATCGGGTGGTTATTTCCAATAAAAGTATGGCAATTTTGGTATATCGAAAGTAGAGACACCCAATTTTACAAGAAAAATACTGGATTCCCTGAAATACACAAATGGAGCGGACAAAAATAAGAGGGTGTCACTAAGTAACTGAGATTTTTTGTGTATCATATGACATTTAATAGAAGGGGCTGATCTCCGGTGTTCTTGGGCACATGGTTTGGACTTAAAAGTGAGCTCCTTCCATTCAAATACAGAATATTTCTATTTCGGTAAAATTCCCCCTATAGCCTTTGATCCAGTTTGATAAAATGTCATAATGATAACACTTAAGAAGTTTTTATTTTTATTGAATATTTGCAGGTGCTTAATATTTCTGAGAATCAACTTGGATGGATTACTAATCATTTAGGACACAACATCAACGTACATAAAGATTTTTACCGAGTTATAATTCCAGACAATTAGTTGTACTTATATTTGTATATTTTGTAATTCCAGACAATTAGTTGTACTTATATTTGTATATTTTGTAATTCTAGACAATTAGTTGTACTTATATTTGTATATTTTGTAATTCAAGACAATTAGTTGTACTTATATTTGTATATTTTGTAATTCCAGACAATTAGTTGTACTTATATTTGTATATTTTGTAATTCCAGACAATTAGTTGTACTCATATTTGTATATTTTGTAATTCCAGACAATTAGTTGTACTTATATTTGTATATTTTGTAATTCCAGAGGGTTCACAATAAAATGTCATTTCTTTGCGACCTGTCAGGCCTCAGACTTTGCCTTAATTTTTGAGCAATGAAGCTGAAATTTTCAGAGTATCTTCCTACATGTATTCCTGGGTGGCCCTGTACATTTCATCCCAATCCATTCAGTCAAAATGGAGATAGGGGCTCAATAGTTGTCAAAAAATGCAATTTCCATAGAACGTTATGTTTCGGACCGTCCAAATGTCTTTTTTGCTCTGGTTTGCATTCTAGCTCAATTAGAACTGTTTTTATACGCCCACATTTTTATGTGAAAATCCACAAATATTTACAGTAGGCATCCTCAAACCAATCTTCCAACGAATTTCTGATGGGATCACAATTACTAGGTAACTGGATACATAAACAGCATAAGTGTAGTGGTTAAAATATATAAAACTGCCATTTAAAACCATCATACATGTCCACTATCCTGACTAGTTTCGTCAAATAAATTTTAACTTTTTCAAAGGAACAGTTCAACAGAAACAGGAAACAAATTTGAATAATGAAGTCATATGTTGATGACATCACTAAGTTTATTCAAATTTGTTTCCTGTTTCTGTTGAACTGTTCCTTTGAAAAAGTTAAAATTTATTTGACGAAACTAGTCAGGATAGTGGACATGTATGATGGTTTTAAATGGCAGTTTTATATATTTTAACCACATTTTTATGTGGACGTATATTGTCGTCGCCCCTGTCCGTCCGTCCGTCCGTCCGTCCACATTTTTTTGTGAACAGTCTACAGGTCACAATTTTTATCCGATTTCAATGAAACTTAAAATATAGGTTTATCACCATAATATCTCGGTTCCTTTCGATATTGGCATGTATCGGACTGTAACTTCATGGGTTATGGCCCCTGATTGTACGAAAAATCACGTTTTTTAGCTTGTGAACAGTGTAGAGGTCACAATTTTGAATCGATTTGGATGAAACTTGACATGTATGTCTATAACCCAAAGATCTTGGTTCCTTTCGATATTTGCGCCCATCGGATCGTAACTTCCTGAATTATGGCCCCTGATTGTCCGAAAAATCACCCTTTTTAGCTTGTGGTCCCTCTGGAGGTCACAATTGTTATCTGATTTAAAAAATCGTTTGATTATATCACCGTTGCATGGTTATGAAGGTTGAGTTCGAATTTCGTGAAAATCGGACTAAAATTGACGGACAAAATGGCCGCCGTTTGTACGCGAATAGTGTGAAAATATGTTATATCAAGGTTGTGGACCTTATAGAGGTCACAATTTTGAACCGATTTTGATGAAACTTGACATGTATGTTTATAACCCAAAGATATTGGTTCCTTTCGATATTTGCGCCCATCGGATCGTAACTTCCTGAATTATGGCCCCTGATTGTCCGAAAAATTGCCCTTTTTAGCTTGTGGTCCCTCTGGAGGTCAAAATTGTTATCGGATTTAAAAAAACGTTTGATTATATCACCGTTCCATGGTTATGAAGGTTGAGTTCGAATTTCGTGAAAATCGGACGAAAATTGACGGACAAAATGGCCGCCGTTTGTACGCGAATAGTGTGAAAATATGTTATATCAAGGTTGTGGACCTTATAGAGGTCACAATTTTGAACCAATTTGGATGAAACTTGACATGTATGTTTATAACCCAAAGATCTTGGTTCCTGTCGATATTTGCGCCCATCGGATGGTAACTTCCCGAATTATTGCCCCTGATTGTCCGAAAAATTGCTCTTTTTAGCTTGTGGTCCCTCTGGAGGTCAAAATTGTTATTGGATTTAAAAAAACGTTTGATTATATCACCGTTCCATGGTTATGAAGGTTGAGTTCGAATTTCATGAAAATCGGACCAAAATTGACGGACAAAATGGCCGCCGTTTGTACGCGAATAGTGTGAAAATATGTTATATCAAGGTTGTGGACCTTATAGAGGTCACAATTTTGAACCAATTTTGATGAAACTTGACATGTATGTTTATAACCCAAAGATCTTGGTTCCTTGCGATATTTGCGCCCATCGGATTGTAACTTCTGATTGTCCAAAAAATCGCCCTTTTTAGCTTGTGGTCCCTCTGGAGGTCAAAATTGTTATCCGATTTAAAAAAACGTTTGATTATATCACGATTCCATGGTTATGAAGGTTGAGTTTGAATTTTGGGAAAATCGGACCAAAATTGACGGACAAAATGGCCGCCGTTTGTACGCGAATAGTGTGAAAATATGTTATATAAAGGTTGTGGACCTTATAGAGGTCACAATTTTGAACCGATTTTGATGAAACTTGACATGTATGTTTATAACCCAAAGATCTTGGTTCCTTTCGATATTTGCGCATATCGATTCGTAACTTTCTGAGTTATGGCCCCTGATTGTCCGAAAAATCGCCTTTTTAACTAATTGGAGGTCACAATTATTCTCCAATTTAAAAAAAACAAAAAACAAACTATGATTATATCACCGTTACACCTTAATGAAGGTCGAGTTTGAATTTCATGAAAATTGGGCCAAAAATTGCGGGACAAAATGGCTGCCGTTTGTAAGCGAATAGTGTAAAAATATGGTATATCAAGGTTGTTGGCAAGTAGAGAATACAATTTTAATCCGATTTTGATGAAACTTGAAATTCAGGTTTAAAACCCAAAGATCTTGGTTCCTGTCAATATTTGCGCATATCGAATTGTAACTTCATGAATTATGGCCCTTTATTGTAGGAAAAATCACTTTCTTTTTAGCTTGTTCTCTATCCATCTCTCGAAAATGTGGGCGTATCCTGCCTGGCAGCCGCTGGTTATACCCCTTGAATGTTTGAGAAACAGATTCAGGTTGAATGCGTGTGATCCCCCCCCCAAAGAGGCTTCATTTTTGGGCCTTCCCGAAGGAATATTTGCATGGGACTGGTCCTGTGGACAGGTACGAGGGTTAGGAAGGTTGTGTTAAAATTTCAGACTGATTGCAGCAAAATCAAGAGATTCCGAGGCTCTACAGTTTAGGTTATTTTGCGTCATACGCTTCCTACAGCATGCCTATGCGCATGTATCAGCCCACCTATGACTGATTGGAGCAAAATCAAGAGATTCCGAGGCTCTACAGTTCATGTATTTTGAGCGCGTTACGACTGTTTCTTGAAAACTGTTTTGCATAATTAACACCCTTCCAGTAGGAATTTTGCCTTGAAATTGTTACGGTTTCTTCGCATGACATAAGAGACGGTTGTGTTAAAATTTCAGCCAGATCGGACGAGAATTAAGAAAAGCCGACAATTTTGTGCACATTTTTGATTTCCTCAAAGTGGTAGGGTCCAAATGTCATCTTTGCAAAGCTCGGGTTTGCATTCTGTTAAAGATAGAGGGCTGAAATTCTCAGAATCGCTTAGTACATGTGTCCCGGGCTCGCCCTGAAAATTTCAAGGGGATCGGATGGTTGGAAGGGACAAAAAGGGGCTTTTTACTTATGCATAAGTCGACTTATTTCGCGTCGTGGCCTTCATGCGCATGTATCAGTCCCCTATTTTTGGAACTATTGGAGCTAGGAAGCTGAAATTTTCAGAGCATCTTCCTACGTGTATTCCTGGGTGGCCCTGTAAATTTCAGCCCAATCCATTCAGTCAAAATGGAGATAGGGGCTCAATAGTTGTCAAAAAATGCAATTTCCATGGAACGTTATGTTTCGGACCGTCCAAATGTCATTTTTGCAAAGCTCTGGTTTGCATTCTATTAAAGATAGAGACAGTTGTGTTAAAATTTCAGCCAGATCGGACGAGAATTAAGAAAAGCCGACAATTTTGTACGAAGGCTAGCAAGGTTGTGTTAAAATTTCAGACTGATTGGAGCAAAATCAAGAGATTCCGAGGCTCTACAGTTCATGTATTTTGAGCGCGTTACGACTGTTTCTTGAAAACTGTTTTGCATAATTAACACCCTTCTTGTAGGAATTTTGCCTTGAAATTTTTACGGTTTCTTCGCATGACATAAGAGACGGTTGTGTTAAAATTTCAGCCAGATCGGACGAGAATTAAGAAAAGCCGACAATTTTGTGCACATTTTTGATTTCCTCAAAGTGGTTTGGTCCAAATGTCATCTTGGCAAAGCTCGGGTTTGCATTCTGTTAAAGATAGAGGGCTGAAATGCTCAGAATCGCTTAGTACATGTGTCCCGGGCTCGCCCTGAAAATTTCAAGGGGATCGGATGGTTGGAAGGGACAAAAAGGGGCTTTTTACTTATGCATAAGTCGACTTATTTCGCGTCATGGCCTTCATGCGCATGTATCAGCCCCCCTATTTTTGGAACTATTGGAGCTAGGAAGCTGAAACTTCCAGAGCATCATCCTGCATGTATTCCGGGGTGGCCCTGCAAATTTCAACTTCCTAGCTCTATTAGAACTGTTTTTATACCCCCTCCAAGGTTGAGCGACAAAATGAGGTCTAACGCGTGTGATGCAGCACCCCCAAAAAGGCTTCAGTTTTTCACTTTCCCGTAGGACTAGGGATCTGACACTTTGCATGTCGGAAGGTACGAAGGCTAGCAAGGTTGTGTTAAAATTTCAGACTGATTGGAGCAAAATCAAGAGATTCCGAGGCTCTACAGTTCATGTATTTTGAGCGCGTTACGACTGTTTCTTGAAAACTGTTTTGCATAATTAACACCCTTCCTGTAGGAATTTTGCCTTGAAATTTTTACGGTTTCTTCGCATGACATAAGAGACGGTTGTGTTAAAATTTCAGCCAGATCGGACGAGAATTAAGAAAAGCCGACAATTTTGTGCACATTTTTGATTTCCTCAAAGTGGTAGGGTCCAAATGTCATCTTTGCAAAGCTCGGGTTTGCATTCTATTAAAGATAGAGGGCTGAAATTCTCAGAATCGCTTAGTACATGTGTCCCGGGCTCGCCCTGAAAATTTCAAGAGGATCGGATGGTTGGAAGGGACAAAAAGGGGCTTTTTACTTATGCATAAGTCGACTTATTTCGCGTCGTGGCCTTCATGCGCATGTATCAGCCCCCCTATTTTTGGAACTATTGGAGCTAGGAAGCTGAAACTTCCAGAGCATCATCCTGCATGTATTCCTTGGTGGCCCTGCACATTTCAGCTTCCTAGCTCTATTAGAACTGTTTTTATACCCCCTCCAAGGTTGAGCGACAGATTGAAGTCGAACGCGTGTGATGCAGCACCCCCAAAAAGGCTTCAGTTTTTGACTTTCCCGTAGGACTAGGGATCTGAAACTTTGCATGTCGGAAGGTACGAAGGCTAGCAAGGTTGTGTTAAAATTTCAGACTGATTGGAGCAAAATCAAGAGATTCCGAGGCTCTACAGTTCATGTATTTTGAGCGCGTTACAACTGTTTCTTGAAAACTGTTTTGCATAATTAACACCCTTCCCGTAGGAATTTTGCCTTGAAATTTTTACGCTTTCTTCGCATGACATAAGAGACGGTTGTGTTAAAATTTCAGCCAGATCGGACGAGAATTAAGAAAAGCCGACAATTTTGTGCACATTTTTGATTTCCTCAAAGTGGTAGGGTCCAAATGTCATCTTTGCAAAGCTCGGGTTTGCATTCTGTTAAAGATAGAGGGCTGAAATTCCCAGAATCGCTTAGTACATGTGTCCCGGGCTCGCCCTGAAAATTTCAAGGGGATCGGATGGTTGGAAGGGACAAAAAGGGACTTTTTACTTATGCATAAGTCGACTTATTTCGCGTCGTGGCCTTCATGCGCATGTATCAGCCCCCCTATTTTTGGAACTATTGGAGCTAGGAAGCTGACACTTCCAGAGCATCATCCTGCATGTATTCCGGGGTGGCCCTGCAAATTTCAGCTTCCTAGCTCTATTAGAACTGTTTTTATACCCCCTCCAAGGTTGAGCGACAAAATGAGGTCTAACGCGTGTGATGCAGCACCCCCAAAAAGGCTTCAGTTTTTCACTTTCCCGTAGGACTAGGGATCTGACACTTTGCATGTCGGAAGGTACGAAGGCTAGCAAGGTTGTGTTAAAATTTCAGACTGATTGGAGCAAAATCAAGAGATTCCGAGGCTCTACAGTTCATGTATTTTGAGCGCGTTACGACTGTTTCTTGAAAACTGTTTTGCATAATTAACACCCTTCCTGTAGGAATTTTGCCTTGAAATTTTTACGGTTTCTTCGCATGACATAAGAGACGGTTGTGTTAAAATTTCAGCCAGATCGGACGAGAATTAAGAAAAGCCGACAATTTTGTGCACATTTTTGATTTCCTCAAAGTGGTTTGGTCCAAATGTCATCTTTGCAAAGCTCGGGTTTGCATTCTGTTAAAGATAGAGGGCTGAAATGCTCAGAATCGCTTAGTACATGTGTCCCGGGCTCGCCCTGAAAATTTCATGGGGATCGGATGGTTGGAAGGGACAAAAAGGGGCTTTTTACTTATGCATAAGTCGACTTATTTCGTGTCGTGGCCTTCATGCGCATGTATCAGCCCCCCTATTTTTGGAACTATTGGAGCTAGGAAGCTGAAACTTCCAGAGCATCATCCTGCATGTATTCCTTGGTGGCCCTGCACATTTCAGCTTCCTAGCTCTATTAGAACTGTTTTTATACCCCCTCCAAGGTTGAGCGACAGATTGAGGTCGAACGCGTGTGATGCAGCACCCCCAAAAAGGCTTCAGTTTTTGACTTTCCCGTAGGACTAGGGATCTGAAACTTTGCATGTCGGAAGGTACGAAGGCTAGCAAGGTTGTGTTAAAATTTCAGACTGATTGGAGCAAAATCAAGAGATTCCGAGGCTCTACAGTTCATGTATTTTGAGCGCGTTACAACTGTTTCTTGAAAACTGTTTTGCCTAATTAACACCCTTCCCGTAGGAATTTTGCCTTGAAATTTTTACGCTTTCTTCGCATGACATAAGAGACGGTTGTGTTAAAATTTCAGCCAGATCGGACGAGAATTAAGAAAAGCCGACAATTTTGTGCACATTTTTGATTTCCTCAAAGTGGTAGGGTCCAAATGTCATCTTTGCAAAGCTCGGGTTTGCATTCTGTTAAAGATAGAGGGCTGAAATTCCCAGAATCGCTTAGTACATGTGTCCCTGGCTCGCCCTGAAAATTTCAAGGGGATCGGATGGTTGGAAGGGACAAAAAGGGGCTTTTTACTTATGCATAAGTCGACTTATTTCGCGTCGTGGCCTTCATGCGCATGTATCAGCCCCCCTATTTTTGGAACTATTGGAGCTAGGAAGCTGAAATTTTCAGCGCATCTCCCTACATGTATTCCTGGGTCGCCCTGCAAATTTCAGCTTCCTAGCTCAATTAGAACTGTTTTTATACCCCTTGAATGTTTGAAAAACAGATTCAGGTCGAACGCGTGTGATGCAGCACCCCCAAAAAGGCTTCAGTTTTTGACTTTCCCGTAGGACTAGGGATCTGAAACTTTGCATGTCGGAAGGTACGAAGGCTAGCAAGGTTGTGTTAAAATTTCAGACTGATTGGAGCAAAATCAAGAGATTCCGAGGCTCTACAGTTTAGGTTATTTTGCGTCATACACTTCCTACAGCATGCCTATGCGCATGTATCAGCCCCCCTATTTTTGGAACTATTGGAGCTAGGAAGCTGAAATTTTCAGAGCACCTTTCTACATGTATGCCTGGGTCGCCCTGCAAATGTCAGCTTCCTAGCTTAATTAGAACTGTTTTTATACCCCTTGAATGTTTGAAAAACAGATTCAGGTCGAACGCCTGTGATGCAGCACCCACAAAAAGGGTTAGGGTTGGGTTAAACAGGTACTTGATAACTAAAAGAACGCTGACCATAAGAGACTAGTTGAACAGTTTTGGGCTTTAAAAGTAGTTTATCTGATGTACGTAATGTTCGGCCAGGTGTATAAAGTTCTAAAAGATCTGAGAGGTAAACAGGAGCTAAATTATTGTAACATTTAAAAGTAAGTAATAAAATCTTAAAATCAATTCGATATTTAACAGGTAACCAGTGTAAATTATATAAAACAGGAGTTGTGTGGTCACATTTCTTAGTTAAAGTAACAAGTCTAGCCGCAGTATTCTGTACTTTTTGTAATTCATCTATAAGCTTTAAAGGTAAACCAACTAAAAGTGAATTAAAGTTATCTAATCGAGAAGTGACCAGAGAATTAACAAGTGACTTAGTGGCCTCTACAGTTACACATTTACGTATTTTACCTATATTTCTAATATTAAAATAGCACAATTTACAAATATTATTTACTTGAGCTCCCATAAGCATAAAACTATCAAAGATAGCGCCAATATTACGAGCAGAATAAGATGAAAATATATCACAATTACCAATTACAACAGGGGGCTTATCTTGTGCAGATTTACTTAATTGATGCCTTGATGGCCTAATAACAAATATTCGGTTTTATCATCATTCAATTTTAGAAGTTCTTTGACATCTATTTTCTAATTTCACTAATACAGTTCACAAGTTGCAATTTTGATAAATTGTAAGAAGATGGACAATTAGGTGTAAATGAAATATATAATTGGGTATCATCGGCATACAAATGAAAGCTGAGACCATATTTTCTGACAATATCTCCTAATGGTGACGTATATTTCAAGTTCCGTCAAAATCGGATAAGAATTGTGACCTCTAGAGTGTCCACAAACAATTTGTGGGCGGACGTCCGGACGGACATGGGCGACGGCATAATACATCCACATGAAAATGTGGGCGTATAAAAACCTCATAAGGCTGTTTAAAGGCTTGCCTTTTGAAAGTCAGCTCTTCAACTGTGGTCAAAGGGGAGACAACCCATTTTTTCCTCTTAATGGATAGATGAGCTGCACAAAATGTGTGCAAACTGGAAATTTTTAAAAACCTCATAAGGCCGTTTGAAATGCTTGCCTACATGAGGCTGTCCTCCTTAGTCAAATTCCTCATATGGGGGTCTCCCAACAAGGACCCTTCCTCAGATAGGTACACCCGTGGGTATGTGTGTGTGTGTGTGTGTGTGTGTGATGGTGTGTGTGTGTGAGAGAGAGGGAGAGAGACAGAGAGAGAGAGAGAGAGGGAGAGAGAGAGAGTTTAACGTCCACTCGAGACAAAGTAGGTTATTTAGGGACTAAGACATGGTCGTGGGCTGCCAATAGCCTGCCATATGACCCGAATGGGCTCGTAAACACCAATGGTCATGCGCATGGATCATTGGGTGCGGCGCCTGTTCAGCAAACTGAACACCTGTTGGAATTCGCCAACTCGCCTGGAGTCCGGAGATAGAAGTGACCATCGGTGCTATGAGCCCATTATGAGTACGATGGGGGCTCAGATCGAGTCTCGGGAAGCCCTACTGGGAAATGGCATCCAAGTAAGCCAAAACAAAAGCAGGTTCTGCGGTCCCTAATTTTTCAGTGTTTCGGTATTTAGGGAATTTTCGTTAATTAGTATCACTGGGAAATGGCATCCAAGTAAGCCAAAACAAAAGCAGGTTCTGCGGTCCCTAATTTTTCAGTGTTTCGGTATTTAGGGAATTTTCGTTAATTAGTATCAAACAATTTTTACTCTGTTTCGGTCTTTTTTTTCCGCATTTTGTTTCAGTCTTTTTTTTCCGCATTTTTTTCAGTCTTTTGGGATACGTTATGTACTTTTTTGGGTTGGTTTCGTTATTTTTCAATCTTTAGTATTATTGCCCCGATTTTTTGACGACAAGATCAAAAATTGTATTCTATTAAAAACAGTTTCAATTTATATCAATATTTTCAGAACCACCGTTTGAACAGGATATGGATATAATTATAGGTATAGTTATAGGTGTATCTTTAGTTGTAATTTGCTGGTGAGTCAAACTTTCCAATTTATTTGTACATTTATTTTTAAATGGGTTCGAATAACGTCACAATCTTATTAATTTCATTTACTTTTTCTGATTGTACACTACATTGTAATCTAACCAACTTGCTACCTACCTCATTTATTGTATAAACATTCTCATATTAGTCGTTCAGGTGAGACGAAGCATCGAGGTCCTGTGTACACATTGACGTTCACGTAAAATATCATCGACAGTTGGAATTCGGTAAAAGCGTAGGCCGTAGCGCCGCTGTCCTTGGAAACTGGTCGATGTCCGTCTTGTAAGCCCAGTAGGACCAGAACAGTAGGAAGTTTTACCCCATTTCGTTACATTTCAATTATGAAATGTATCTTCCTCGAATACATACGTGTTAATGTATAGCAAACGGTATAGTAATCATCCCCATTCGTATTTGATTTTGGTGTCAACCAAATCATGCTTGGCGCTGCATGGCAAGGTGTCGAAGGTATATGACCCGGCGTCGCAGATGTAGCGTTGCTTGCCACAGGAAATTAAACATAAGCAACATAAGACTACCGCTTTGAATTCGAGAAAAAACAATCCGAATTCCGGAGGCCGGTCTCCGGAATTCGCATTGAATGCGCATGCAGTGTGAACGCAGCTATAGTGTCGCTGTCCGGGACAAATTTCCATAAGCCTACCGCTTTGAATTTGAGAAAAACCAATCCGAATTCCGGAGGCCGGTCTCAAGAATTCGCATTGAATGCACATGCAGTGTGAACGCAGCTATAGTGTCGCTGTCCTGGACAAATTTCCATAAGCAACATAAGACTAACCGCTTTGAATTCGAGAAAAACCAATTCGAATTCCGGAGGCCGATCTCCGGAATGCGCATTGAATGCACATGCAGTGTGAACGCAGCTATTGTGTCGCTGTGCGGACAAATTTCCCGTGTTAGACGTTAATAATAGCATTTCATTTCCATTATCATATAAGCTTAACTTTCTCACAATTAACTAGAAAAGGCATCTTCAAATTATAACTCATTGAACATAAAAAAAAATAAAAATGAATTTTAATGACATCTGATTAGGTCTTCTGGCCAATATTTTGCTATCGCTTCGTTTAGATATTATTTTCAAAACTTGTTATGATTGGTTGGTTGAAGAATTATCGAAACTAGTAGTCGGACATCAAGATATTGCTTCTTTTATCAATACAATACAGTCAAAAACTTGTTATATTATGCGCCCACATTTCATTGTGCGCTTATTGTGTCTTCACCCTACCCTTCAGTACGTCGATCTGTCCGTCAACAGTTGGCTTGTGAACTCCACGTAGACTACAGTTTTCGGCAGAATCATTTAAAATTTGATTTGCAGCTTTGAGACACTGAGAGGGTGAACCCTATATCGATATTCAGCGCTCTGCTGTGCGACCCTCCATTCCAGAGGTACCCCCTTTCCCCCCATGTCGAAAACCTTGTGAACATGATAGGGGCTATGCCGACTGAAATGGTTCAAGTGGGTTATTTTGTGCTAAATGTTCCTTGAGTTGAAAGGGACCCTTTCAAGCAGTTTAGAATCAAAAGAAAGATTCGAAACCGGTCGATATTTTTTTAAATGTTCCGATCAAGAGATGGTTTCTTTATCGAGGGTTTAACAAGTGCGGTTTTGGGACACAGGGGAAATGATCCAGTTGTCAATGTCAAATTGATAAGAGGCAGCAGTAATGGTGCAAAACAAGACACACACTTTTTAAGCATCCAAGTTGGAATTGTATTTAGTGCACATGAGTTTGTTGGTGCCGAAGTGATTAACTTCTTAACATGCTCAAGGGAAACAGTTTTGAAATACAATGTGTTAGTTGGTTCAGAGACAGCTATAACAGTCTTAGAGATGGCAGATGATGGAGGAAATTGGTCTCAAATTATTTTGATTTTAGAATCAAAGTATTCAGAGAATAATTCAGGCAGGTCGGTAACTTTATGACCTGCAGGGAGGATGTCAGCAATGCCCTCATTTGACAGCTCTTTGAAAACACCAAATTAAATAGTACCCTTGAGTTTCCATTGATACTAACAGCTTCCTTTAAATGTTGTATTTTAGCTTTGCTATTGTATTTGTTACGTTTCTCCCGATATATTTGATGATGAACTTCGAGTTTGGAACGCTTCCAAGTCTTCTCGGCTTTCCTGCACTCTTGTTTCGCATTTTGGAGATTTTCTGTAAACCATTTGGTATCAGGCCTGAGAATGATAGATCGTTTATTCGCAGATGCCTGAACATCAAGTACACTTTGAATGGAATTGTCATTAAGTTCAGGAACTGATCCAATTTGTTCACTGATGTCAGTTGTTCACTGGTGTTTTGTCAGAAGTACAGGACAGAGGGCCTGACAAGGACAGCTGTCTAGTATGTCGGATGGGATAAAAAAAACTGAGCCCCCGTGTCCACATTGACGTCCACGTAAAAGTATCCTTGAGAGTTGGAATTTGATACAAGAGTAGTTTGTATCAGCGCTGTCTAGAAAGCAGTTTTATTCAAGCTGTGGTATTATCTTTGTTACTGATTTTTTGTGAACATTATTTATAGGCGACTATTTGGTACCTCATAAACCTCAAAATAACGTAGAAGATCTTAACTTTTTTTCAGTTGTTGCCTAGCTGCAAACGGAAGGAATGGATTATATAAACCTTACAGCATAAAAGTAGATAGTGATATAAGTCAGGTATGATGACAATGCAATATATGTTTAATCAGGTTGGTAGGGCATACGATACGGTGAGGATACCGAGGATGTATATATGTAATCTGCGGTACTACCCTAGGTGGAAGCGGACATAAATACTACATGTACTTGACTACTAATTGCTATATTTTGAAGTTAAATGACTGTGTACATGTATATTCAAGAAAACACAATAGGCTACTGAAAGTAGACAATTCAAATGCTAAAATGTAAACCAAAGAGTCTATTTTCATTAAGTTTTCACACATAATTAACCAGTTCTGTTCCCTAATATTTACCCTGGATTCAACCGTCATGTATAAAAATCGTTGATCATTCATTAATGATAAATAATATATATTTTAATTTTAAGGAACAGACCCCAAGAGAGTCGGAAATGTCAACGGATATGGCCAACGCCAACTATAAGCTACTAGAGGTAGAAGAACCCCAAGAGACCTCTTTTTCTCACCAAGGAAGAGATGTAGGTGAACAGTGAAGTTTGACCAGTAAAAAATTTAACAGTGATTTGCTCTGATTATTTAAGCATTATTTGATCCGGTATTCGATACGTAACCTTCATGCTGTATGTCATCCGCGGTATCCGCGTTCTACGTATATTGAGGATACCTTAATGTAATCTGTGGTATTACCCTAGGTGGAAGCGGACATTAATCACTATAATATTACATGTATTTATATTACTAATTGCTGTATTTTGAAGTTAAAAGACTGTGTATAATAAAGGAGAAAACACAGTACTGAAAGTACACAGATCAAATGCCAAATTGCAAAGCAAAGAGCCTATTTACATTAAATTTCAGCTCTAAATTTTGAACCAATCGTCAAAGAGTTTGTATGCTAGCCTTATTTGTAGGAAGTACCACAAATTGTACTTTCGAACCTAAAATAAAAAGTTCTAAGAGCCTTTCACACATAATTAACTAGCTTTATTCCATAAAAAATACCATGGATTGGTCCTTCAAGTACCAAAATCATTAAACATTCTTTAATAATAAATATTCTGTATATTTTAATTTTAAGGAACAGATTCTAACCGAGTCGAGAACGGCATCATCAGGTGTGGCTTACATTATATCACTGTCAGTAGACGAAGATGAACCTGGTGGAGAACAAGTTACAGGGACCTCCCATTCTCACCACGGAAGCGATGTAGGTGAACAGGAAAGACAACATAATGAAAAAACAATAGAAACAGATCCGTGCCCAAGTGCATCTTCAATTGGAATAATATCTAATGAAAGCGGGGGGTATGTCGTTTGTGCCTTGGCGTCTTCCACCCCAGATTCTCAAAAACCAATTAATCAAACTGAATCAGATCCGCGGCAACGTGATTCTTCAAATGGAATGAAATTCAGTGAGAACGAGGGGTATGTCGCCAATGGATGTACACCATATCCCCCGGTGCCACCCGCTTCCGATTCACAAGAAATCTAGAAAGAAATTTCTCTCGTGGACGGTTCTTCACACCCAAGAACTATTGAAGCAAGTTAGGCGGTCTTCGTGAATCATTATCCCGGGTGGTTGAGAAAGCCAGGACCATATTCCATGTCATTTCTATTATCGTTAAGCAACCTCTTGCTTCACACTGTTCGGACATATAAGACCTTGCTAACTTCGCTAGAGTCAGTATGAGCAACACAACACGCTGTTAAAAATACTTCCCCTCCTATTAAGTTATATTTTCGCCGCCATGACACTCTAACTGTAGGTCAACGTCCACATTCAGGAATGTCTGTCATGCAAGACGAAACGAAATGTACAGACTTTACATTGTACAGGCTTTCACACGGACTGTCACCCCGTCGTTTGGCAGTGAAAAATTGTCCAGTAAAATTGACTATTCTCCAATTTTTTTCGACATTGATTGAATGTGCAGGGTGAGTGTAATGAGACCGACGTTCAGAGCTGAACTAAGGCTGCAGCAGGATTGGTGAACCGTCCATTTTTCGAGGAAAACATTAGAGAATGGGGAACATTAAGTTGTTTTTTGCTTAACAAATTGTAAATTTACATAGTTGTGTAATTAATAGAAAATTAAACATCCATCACGGTTGTGACCTTCCGTGCCAGAGTTACTTCTCTTTTCAGGGAACTTAAACGGGATAGAGGATGTAGTTTTCAATGTGAGCCTGATGTGAGCATTTGAAATGTAGGCGTATCTTGGATGGCAACTGCTAGTATTTATATTTTATGGATTATATATTATTGGCCAATGTGAATAAATTGTGATAAAAAGGTCAACATAATAGTAGTAATAATAATAAATATTTCTTTTATTTCATCATGCTACATACAGTACATGTACAATGTAAATATTATTGGTGAAACCGAATATCGTTAATGGCTGATATCTATTTGATCATGTTCATAATATTAATAGATTAAAACAAATTTAAGAACTCCAAACATAATAAACTAATGTTCCTTCACTGGAAGGCAAAAAACCATTTAATTTCTGTAATATGCAACCAAGGCATCTGGCTGGTTCATAATGCCAACTGCCCCTTGAATTTGGGAGGACATGTTAAAATACTCTGACAGGTGTTTACATTCCCGTGAAACTATGATTTACAATGGATGAAACATGCCCAAAATCTAATTTATATTAGAGAAATTAGCCAATAACAGGTGTCTATTATAACCATATTCCCCAATTTTTGTACAATTTAAATGATCAACACACCATTCCCCAAACACATCAGTCTTAGTCTGTTTTGGTTAGTTTGTGTAAAGGACTGCAGACTGATATTAGGTGACAGGAACTTAACATGCAGTGATTTAGATTTACATTAATATGTTACATACATTTCACATTATATCCTAATATAGCCAGTAGTTTATTTTATAACTATCTTAAAGTGACAATCCCGATAACTTTTTGGGGAATAAAACTGCTTAATTTTGTGTTAAAATCCTTTAAAATCCATAACCTAAGGCCTACCTACTAACCCGATATCTGTGATACGCTTGTAAATAACTTAAACCTGCCAGTCTTCATCTGGAAATGGAGAACGTTTTATTATACAGTATCTGGATAAAACCAGACTTTTTTTCTATAAAAATAATATGTAGGTGAAATTTACCTTTTGTTATCAAGTACAGGGCATGGGTCATTCACTGTATAGACCTCTCAAGAAACATTAATCGATTATCAGGTCACCCAATGAAAAAATTGACCCGAAATCTTAAAAGGGTTACGTGTCCGGATAAGCAGTGTTGACGTTCACGTCCAAACGACTCAATATTTTGAACTGAAATTTTGAGACAAGGTAAATACACCATACCACTATATTTTGGTCCATAAATTTTTTTCATAAATTCTCGGACTTTAATTTTTGAGACTCTGTTCTTATCGGGATTGTCCCTTTAATAATATGTAACCAAATGAATTGAAATACCCACAAATTGTTAAATAAAATGAATATAAGGTTTATGTCAAAAATACAATCATTATTACATGTCCTTATATGGAATATTCATTACCAAATAATTGTTACAATCTCAATACTCAATATGTTATAATTTTTACAATCCCCATATATAATAATTTATGTCTATTTAAATACTACTTCAGATTTACATGTCTTCTTCAAAAGCTATACTTTATGAAAAAAAACATGGATTCTACTTGTAAATAAAGTAATAATAAAAAAAAGTATTGTCAGGCAATGAATGTGCAAGGCCACCAGCCACATTTTGAACAGTAGCTCTCAAGTTTTCAGGGGCAATAACAGACAGTTTTGGGGTAACTGGCAGTAACATGTAGGTTCCTTAGTAGGACTAGCCGAATAATCTCCAAAATACTGATAAGCTGTAGAATGTTTACAAGTTCTCAGTGACAGGCTAAGTAACTCTGCATAATATCTATGCCTGATTCTGAATTTAGGTTGTGTTTCTGTTAAGATTAGCTAGACAATCCCGGAAAATTTGGAAGAAACCAACATCCAAAAACTCAATCTATAGTAAAAGTGTTGACAAGAATTGTAGATGGACCTACGGCCAAAGTTGACACCAATTTCTACTTTTAAATATCAAATTTTATGTTAGAATTTTCTACATTCAAATTCAAACCAAACATTTAACTAAAATGTTTTTAAGAAAACATTCGAAAAATTGGAAAAAAAAAAAAAGGATTTAGAAAAATGTAAGCCAAGCAAGGGTAGATGTTAAGTTCTATATTGGCAGATATAAATGTAGAAGTGGTTACTTATTGTCAGTTAGTTACCGTATGAAGACACGTCACTTTGTCTACCTGCCGACGATACTACCTAGTTATAATGATATCTATACAATATATTTCTGTCTTTATTATATATAATAATGGATGGCAATATAGGTTTATTCATACTGAAATACATGTATATCACATCATTGCACCACTTAATTACAACACAAATATTATAGAAATGTGAAAAGCCGATTAAATATGAATATGAAAAATATATGCTGAAAATATAAACACCCATATTTACACAAAAACATCAACACAAACTTAACCCTTTAAACTCTTATGCTAACACAATACTCAACAAAACAAATGAAATATTATAACATAATGAGAAAAATACATGCTGCTCTTCTAATATATTCAATAATTTAAAAACAATTTAAATTTTACTAATAGGGAAAGAAAAGTAAGGAATTATGAATTAAATAACATTTTTAACAGTAATTTAAATTAGTTTAATAAACTACATTGCTGTGTTCATAGTAGTTCATACAGTTATTAGTTCTGTCGGTTAATTTCAGTTTTTCTTCAAGATATAAAATTTTGAATGCCTTTGCTACGTTTGATGTCAGGAAAATGAGTCAATTATAAAACGGAATCAAATACAAGATTATAAAACCCCAAATACTATTCTAAGTGTTTTACTATTCCATGTGGTTGTTTATGCTTTTCTATATCATTTGTTTTTTGTTCGTTTATGTAAACAGCATTGCGTACATATCACAGTTTCAATACAGAAACCATCACTATTGTAAGACATGCAATGATATATGTTGGAATGTTGCATCAAACTTAGCAATGAATCTTTATAATTTTTAAAAATAGATTGCTTTTATTGTAATTATGTAATTAAATTACAATCAACATCAGAAATAATTGCTTCATTCCACAATAAATAAACTATAACACATATTTATAGAAAAACAGCTTCTTATCTATTTGGGTGAGAGTATTAGCAGGATAACCTCTAGATAATACTATTCGAAATGTCACCAAAATAAATTAGCAGTTATTTTCTATAAATATATTATAGTTTATTATTACACTATCCAGTTACTAAATGTCTCTAAAAAAATAATTCAGAATAAAGTTTGACAAAAAATATACGAACTTGCAGGAAAAGCAGAAAAGAAAAGAAAACGCACAAGTGTGCTAAGAAGGATGACTAATCTGAACATTAAATATATTAAATTCAATCTATAATTGATATATTATATTAAATCCAATCTATAATTGATATATTAAGTCAACTATTTATACAATAGGTATTTTAAGTAATATATCTAGATTTGTATATAGAACATATTTACAAGTATTATGATACATTATGTTGGTTATTTTATTTTATCCAAGTTCTCACCATTCTTATCCCTTTGTTTAAATACCTTACAATACCAATCACTATAATACTCTTAAATCAATCTTTTATAAATTTAGGTTCTATGATATAATCATACAGTTTGCCATTGAAACCCATATTGTAATATACAATATTATTCTCATTTCTTAATATTAACACACCCATTTAAAAATCATATTATACATTCCCAAATTACATATAAAACAGGTACAAAAGAATGGGTTAATCTGCAGTCTATGTTACAAACCATCTTTCATCAATTTCGACTCATAATTAGCCACGATATGTCCAATTGAAAGATCCAATTTTGTATTTTGATGAACACAAGTAAACATACCTTTAAAAAAAGGCCCTGGCTGAATTACTATAGCAAATAACTGAGAATTTATTAGATTATATTATTAAGAATTAGATCATTTGTGTTTTGCAGTGGTAAATATAAAATTTGGACATGAAAGTTAAATTTTCCATATGTATTTATTTATGTTTTGAAAATTATATAACACTACTGCATCAAAATCTTTATAAACAAAACAAGGACATACATTAAGAAACAAATAATTTTCTTTTCCAATCCACACTTTTCTGGATATCAGTGTTGTTTGGTGAATAAGATATACAAATAAGAATAAAATAATTATATGACATAATTAAATATATGAAATAAATAAATGTATATAGTAGGACTTTAACTGGATACGATGTTAAATGTTGGACCAACGCGTAATAAAAATTTCTTCAATATGGATCTCATCTCTAATTTTAGATCAAACATAACAGTTTCACAAAGTAGTGGATAATACACAGCTGCATGAACTCGGAACTAAAACAAATATAAACACATGAAATTAGACAAATATATGATGATTATGGTTCGATACATTGATATTTTCCTTATCGTCACATTGACATGTGGAGGGTTTGGTGATCTAATATGTGAACTTTAGACCACAAGATCTATCACAGCATAAAATGGCATGGGATCAAGCCCAAGCTTGAATGTGACATGGAGTGGGGTTGCCTGCAAAAACTCACATGTTTTCTCCAGAACCTCTCACTGCTAAAGACCCCTATATGCAAGCAAATGATTAAAATGAAAAAAAAAATTGTGCCATATTTAGTCCAGAAATCAACTTGTTTGCGTCAAGTGGACATTTAAAACTATTTCTCTCTCTCTCTTTCATTATCCAAATGTCAATAATAGGGCACCTATTAATTTAAACATATTTTATTGATCATAAATCATCAAAGGGATGAGAGACAAGTGGATTCACTTACAAAGCTCTCCTCCCTATTACTGCTATAGACCAGTTTTATTGTATATAACAGCATGAAACCTTGAATTCTTTTAAAAACCTATAGATTTGCTATTCACAAAATGCTCTACTGAAGTCAAGATTGAGGTATCTATTATTTATGTAAAAAACATAAACCAAACTACGGGGAAAAATACATATTTGATTTTTCTTGGTCATTACATATACCACATTATACCAAATAAGTTTAGAGGATGGAAAAATTATTCTTGGCTAAATATATTTTCTGGGACATCTATTTCTGGTACAAAAGGAAGATCAGCATTGAAAAAAAGTATTTTCATTTGACTTACTCTTTGATCGGACATTTTAAGTAAACGTGTTAATAGTAATAACATTAAGCTACTCCATGCTTCCCGATGACTGTCTGATTGTAATGATAGAAAGTATTCTAATGCATCTTGACACACACTGAAATAAATTATATATTAATATTAAGCTGTGACATATTTATTATGTGGGAATTTTCGGCAAAAGAACAAATTTGACTATGATCTACTCTGGACACGTTATATTGTAATGCTCCATCCAGTTACTAAATGCCCTCAAAGGATTATCATCCTTTTTTTCAACCTAGCTGAGAAATTAATTTTAATCAACCTACCCAAGTAATTTCTTTTCAATATCTGGCCAGGCATCTCTTCTAGACTCATCATTATACATACGGAATAAAATACGAAACAAGCATGCTAAACTCTGGGTTTCTTGTTTCAATAAATTTGGTTTGGCTTTACCCTTAAAACCTGTTAACAAATAAAATAATAGAAAACTGTCAAGCAGGTTTTGGGAATTATTTGTTTATATATAATCCTAGGGAAAGATTCAGATATACATTGAATTCATTGACAATTAACTTACTAAGCCACTCCTGTACAGGCTAAATCAGCCCAATCATACTTTTCAAAAATATGTTTTGTTTGAACTGGTCAAATGACTACTGGATCTTGTAAATATACATATATTTTGCTCCATTTAATCCCTGCTTTGTGTTTGGATAGGGTTAATATAAAATAAAAACGGCATGAATAACTGTTTTACCTGCTTTCCACAGAACATTTCTTTGTTCGTGATTCGAGTTAAATTGTTTAGCAAATCTGTGTGATTCCAATAAACAATCTACAAGATGTATTAACTGAGCCGAGTTGAGGAATTGATACATTCCTTGATCTTCATGTTGTTGACCTGCGTCATAATATGGTGAATCTTCATTTCCTGCCTATAATAACATAAACAAAGTCTTAAACAAAATAAATAGAACAGTTAATGTTTTAATGGATTTTTCTAAAATGATATTAAAGCAATTTGACAATTTTTAGAGTAATACCGTAGAGTTGTGCACAATTTGCTTTCATAAGTTAGGTATGCTATATCATTTAATTGAGGCTTTTACAGGGATCAGATTATCCAAATATGTGACAAACAATCAATTAGCTATAATACAAAATTAATATACAGTAAAATCCGTATGAGCAGCCACTCCTATTCAGCGACATCTCCTTGTAAGCGGTCACAATAAATTCCCCCCGTAAAAATTCTATTGTTTCATCTCCTTATTCAACGGTCACTCCTCTAACGCGGCCAGCGGTCACTATTTTGCAAATGAATTTAACAAAACATCGCCCATTCAACGGCCATTGTTGAATGATACCATCTTGTCGTTCTTCGTAACACCCCCGCTAATCCCGTGAGTAGTAATCAATTAACTGGACTCCCGCAAATCAGATAAAAAGAAATGTGAAAATACCAATTAACTCGGGATTATCTGTTAATTAATCTTTTGTTTTACTAAACGACAAACCTGATCATTGTTTTCACACGTAAGGGGACATTAAATGATACTGATTGAATAAACTGAAAGTACCGACTAAAAGCCGCTATGTTGTTAAATAGACGTTTTTAGCGCCACCTGTAATATTACATACATGTACAGAGTTACACCCCCTGTGATTCGGTAGCTAAACCAGCGATTTTTTGGTTCGTGTGCTTCTTTGATAAAATAAAATTAATTCATCGATTTTCTTCACAAAAATGGATAAATATTATCGAATACATCACTATGATAGACAGTAGTATTGAAGGTTGGTACAAAATGATAAGTTTACAGAAGTTATGTCGGCGATTCAGCGACGGCAAAATTTACCGATGCAAGTGAAGTATTGCATTGGTGTTTGCTTCCAATGCATTCAAGCGTAATATTAATTGATGTCAGCACAAAAAAAAACATGAGATTTTACAAAAATGGATAAATATTATCGAATGCATGACAATGATAGACAGTAGTATTGAAGGTTGGGACAAAATGACATGGTTACGGAAGTTATGTCCGAGATTCAGCGACGGCCAAATTTACCGATGCAAGTGCACCCAAGCGTAATATTAATTGATGTCAGCACAAAAAACTCGAGATTTTATTAAGAGGCCACTCCCGTTAAGCGGTCAATCCTAAAATTTCCCGTGGGTGGCTGCTTAATGCAGATTCTACTGTACCTGTGCCAGAGCTAAATTTTCAGCATCTTCTTTTTTACTTGTAGCAGGGAAAAATACAATATTATCTATTGTCTGTATTAATTCTAACTGTACTACACACTTTATTAATAACCCTTGAAACAACTTTACATCGGTAGAGATCTCTATAAATACAAATACATAATTATTACTACACGAATACTAAATTATCAAACAAAGCAAAAAGCTTATCAAATCATACAGATGCATATATACCTTTACAGAAAACATAAAGTGTTAAGTTTTTTGGGTTAGGGGCAATAACTATGCATAAAATCAATGGGCAACTCTGACTCAAAATATACGGTGATTGAAAAATGTGTTTGAGAAACAAATCTCAATGTCAGCTTGGAACGCTCTAATGAGCAGAATCATGATGTACTCAAATGTTTCAGTTCCAGTGATGATTGAAATAATATCATATTCAGTTAGTGCATGCTTTCTTGACCAAAATTTACTTGACTGACACAATTCAAGGGATTGGGAAAATTCAGGATCGTTCTATCGAATACACTCCCTAGATGTTCCAGCTATCATCCAATGTCTTTGATCTTAACATGCATTATACAGATGAAATTAATATGTTGCCAATATTACTTGGTCTTCTCAAACCATTCAGGATACTTACTTGAACGAGGTATTTTTGTGTCTCTAGAATCAAGAGATATGATACTATTAACACTAACAATACTATCAGCACGTTTTAATTTAGTACTATCCATACTAGAATCCATTGAATTAACTGATCTTGCATCCTACAAGTAAAACAAAGTAATCAAAAGTAATGAAATGAAAAACTTATGAACATTTCAGATAGATTATTGAAGTAAAACAACAACACATTTGATTCGAATGAAATAAACACTTCAATGTTTTTGTTTTCTAATTAAGAAGCTGGTAAGTGTGGTGTTCTACACCATTTTCCATCTGTGGACCCTTGTGACATTTCTAAAGTTATTTCTAATAACTTTTCAAATGCATATCAGGCTCATTTTTAACCTACCCCATTCTCGTGACTATACGTTGCATCATTTTCCATCAGAGTATCTTGTTTTACCAGGGAGGGAGATTCATTAGACTCAGATTCTTGGTGCCATGTTAATAAACTATAAATAGAGTAAAATAATTTTACATAAAACACTATAACTGTAAGTTAATTTGGAAGTTAAGATCTTATTCTGCAGATTCTGTAAATCAAGGGGATCACGGTGGCTAAGTGGATAGGGCGCTGGTTCGCTAGCCTGGAGGTCCGGTGTTCGATCCCTGCATTGGCCAAGAAAGTTCATCTCGATTTTCTGGCGTGATTTCCCCTTGTCAGTGATGCAGAAGGAGGGGCTTGACAAAGACAGCTGCCTATCGTTCGGATGGGATGAAAAACCGAGGTCCTGTGTACACATTGGAGTGCACGTTAAAGATCCCTCATAGCACACTGTATGGCGTATGCCCGTCTTCCAATAGCCCAGGTTAGGTGCAAAAGAGTAGGACGTTAAACCCCATTTCATTTCATTTCATTTCTGTAAACCAAATAATTTGAATTTAGTTTTGGGTCACAGACATTCTTCTGATTACCAACTGTTTTCATGAAACACTCTTAATAACAGAAAGATTTGATGTCATTTCATCTTTAACTAATACTAGTATCATCTACAGCTTGTCTTCAAGTAAACTGACTCAATGATGGGATGTTATTATTACTGTAGTTAATGGGATATTTCCTTAACTTCAACCCAATCAGTTAATATAATAATTTAAATGAATAATATGTAATGTTACCTGTGAGGAATGGTTGATTTAAAGATATCTAACATACAAGAACAAGTTTTATCCCAAACTTCGGATGAAAATTTATTACCATTAGATATGACTAAATTCTCCAAACAATTGGTTCCTGATCTGGCTAACTGTTCATTATCTAAAATCAGATATAAATTATAAAAGACATGTAGATACCAGTACTTATCATGTTTTACATAATCAACCCTCAGGGGGGTCTTTAACGTACACTTCCAATTTCATAATTTGTATATATCATTATTTTTGCCCCATACAAATTACTACATATACTGATATATGCTCCAATTGGCAATAGATCTTAGAATTCCAAGGATCTGATACATTATTTTCCTCATCAATCCCACGTTGATAACTTAATTACCTAATCAATCCAGTCTATTATCAATGGGTTGAGTAGTAGTTATACACTTATTTAATTTTGGAAGTTTCAATAATTTTCACCAAATCTTGATGTGCGATTGGGCATATTCCTGGTCGGATAATTTAGGACGTTTTGAAAATAGCATTGGGCATGTGCGGAATATATGGGTGAAAGCTCATCACAGGTATTACTCCTGCCTAGTAAGTAAGAGCCAGTCTTAAGCTATGGTCTAACAAGCATCATAAAGTAGACATACCTTGTTGTACACACCAATGTAACATCTGGTATAATTCTAGTAATAGTATATCATGTAAACTATCATAATACTGGGTAAAAACATCTACTATAGCATATAGAGCATGGTTACATGTTGTTGTCATCCATTCAGATTTCTGAAATAACAAATATATGTTTAATTAACTTTACATCAGATAAAGACTAATTAGTTGAGGTAAATTGTTTCACAGTTTTGGTGCAGCATCATGAAAACTATCTCCTACATGTCTTAATTTAGATGATAGAATTCACTGAGTGTTTTGATGACAGGACCTCAAAGTACATGTTGATTAGTATATATAGAGTTAGTAGTTGTGAAAGATGTGAGGGTGCAGTGGTGGACAAACTGTTGACACTAGTATATTAAACATAAGCCATTGAAAGGATTTCAAGACAGATGTAAAGAGTGATAACTGGATATAATCCCTGGAGCTGATTTCTGGATCGTATATTATAATACAGTATATGATATAATTAGAACAGATCTATATGTGTTTTCCAAAAGTTTAACAATATTTGAATCAGCTGACCTTTATGGTATGTAGTTCATTGTGTTCATCCATTTATCTAACACAACTAAGCCTACGTGTTACTTACCTCACTTTGTTGTTCTGGTAATTTCATATTATCAAATATTCTAAATATAATACGGAATAGATCACGCCACCAATGTTGTTGAAACGTATCACCATAGGTTTTCATAATTTCAAACATCACAGTCAAACCTCTATATCAAAAAAATTGAAAAAAATTCATAAAAAAAGAAACCGAATTAGTGGTGTGAAGCCTTCTTGATATTTTTGTGTTAATTGAGTTACTTCCCCTGATTAATAAAAGGCTTTGATCCTTGATTTAATTTTGTGATGAAGTGAAATGTAAGATGGCTGTTTTTAATTAGCCCTTTTGATTGTCATAAACAATCCAGGCCATTTTTTATGGCCTACCCACCCAAAACTACATGGTGGAGATGTCGGGTAGTCTTTACAGAGAATGTAAAACATATCTTTTAATATTAAGGTTGCCGTAATTAAGAAAATTAATGCAAAAATCAATAAAAGCTTAACCTTTCAGTACAACTTTCTTAGAATTTACAATATCACTACAAATAATCTTTATTTAGTAGATATCATTTATCGCAAATTTATCATTGGATTTTTGTTTCTCACTCTATGTCAGTAGTGAATGAACTGCTAGGCATATTCTGTATGGATGTATTTTATAAGAAATGATAGTTACCTTGTTCTAACATCTAATTTACATCTATTTATAACACAGGACAGTTCAAATAGGACGGGGAACCAGCCTTTAACCCAAACTCTATCATCTTCTGGTACATTCATCTCTTCACCAGCATGCTCTCTAAACATCTAATAAAATATGTGTATCATGAATTCTCATGGTAGCCTAATAATTATTCATACACCAATATATGCTTAGCACTAATTATTTATATTTAGTGGTAGTACTCAAAGGACTGAAAAATTCCACACTTAACGAACATACTTTTGATTTGAAGCTAGCCATATTCAAGCTCCATGAGCCAATTTTCCACTTTTTCAATGAATGCAAATATTGTGTTCCTTATCCAGGATATATATATATACTCCATATCATGTAAATTGGAAAATTATTTACTTACATTGGGTTTTTCAGCTACATATTTAGCACAGTTTCTGATTAATCTGATGGCTTCCATACTAGTATCAGGAAAAGCAGCATTGCATGCAAACTCAGATAAACATTTTACAGCATCTTGGAATGAATCAATTATAGCAGTAAAATGCTTTTCAAATATGCTTGCTGAAAAACAAAAAAAACAATAACAAAATTACAGATTATTACACATTATCCGAACCTACTGTGCTGTAATGTCCTTGAATTACAATTTAGATTTTTGTACAGGTCATTATAAAATTGTGAAATGTCCGACAATCGACATGGAATATTAAAAACCTTGATTCAATAGTAATTTTTTTTAATCGAATACCAAAGTTACAGTTGTTAACATGAATTTGTATGTTTTCACAGATTCACACCTAGTTGTATTCTGTATATCATAGCCATAACATGCTGGGAGAATGAATACAATGAAATTTGATACTGTGTGGTCAATCAACATTAGTGCCAGTTTTAGTGTAAGAGCCATCTACATCTCAATTTCACAATAAAATATTCTTATATATAAGTTTTCTTTTCTAACATTCATCTGAGTGAATATAGACAACTGAGTAATTATGTAAATCTGATTTACAGTAAGGTAGTAGAATAAATGCTTAGTGTTAAGGCTTTTAAAATGGTTTATTGATCAGATGTGGAGTAATTCAAAATCTCTGATTTAAAAGATGACTCAACCAGTAGTTATAATGCCAAGAGAAAAATTAACAACCAAAGTAAATTGTAGACCATATTCATTATCAGATTTCTAACAAAGTAACATTCAAGAACACCCGATACCATTTTTACAATTCACAAGACTAACCAGTTGTTGTTGAGCTTTCGTTTATGAAAGGATACTTACAGATTATTTTTCCAGTGGTTTGGAAAGCAAGTTCTACAATTCCTTCATCATGATCGGAAGCTGCCAGGTGAAAAACACTAAAAATATTTTTCCATCCTGATTTAATATTAGCTGCTTGTGAGTTGACCATCTGAGCAACACAACGTACAACCATATCACGAATAGTTGGAGACCTAAACAAAAAAAGATGTATTTTATGAAACAGTCTTGCATGGAGTTTTAAAAAAGTATAAAATACTTAACATACTGATGCATGTGAATTTATTTTTGTTGTTATGGGTTTTATTGATCATCTTAAAACCAATTTTAATAAGTGTGAACTATATAAGGATAGTAAACTAGTTCTGTTAATTGGGGGATTTGAAAATGAACTATAAAACTCAATGTAAAACAGACCACTGTTCTCTAATTTTTTTCAGGAAAAATGGGGCAGTCAATAATTACATTACCTGCACTACTGGATTAAATCTTTGTTTATATTTAAAATATCTATTACAATAATTTGTTTCCATTTTTGTATAAATAAGAACAGACATGTAAATGTAACTTAATGTCAACAGTATATATACATACCTGTTTCTCTTCATAATATGTTCAAACGGTCGTAAAAAGTCTTTCTGAAATCTAAAGTTAGCAAATTCTCCTTTCTCAATGAACTTCATTGATAATTGTCTAATAGAATCCACCGCAAAGAAGGCAATGTCTTCGTTAGGATTACAGCCTACCTATAAATTACAAACACATAATGAAAACTTTAAATTCTTTTTTACACCAAAGAGTGAAAGCAGAAAGACAACAGTGGTACAGAGGTCCACCCATAGACACAATGGCATGTATGTAAAAGAACCTGTCACAGATACAAATCGAAGATTTGGCAGAAAATAGTGATCCAGGCAAAATTAGCCTACATACATCGCACACATTGAAATGAAAATTCCTATATTTTAGCCCCTAAATGAGTTGAGTATTGAGATGAAGAGGCAATAATAAATTCATACACAAATTGCTCTTTTTAATATTTTCTTCATTAGCAATCTAATTAAAATATATATCTATATTTTGTTTCGTTTTTTATACTTTCGATGGCCTACACTCATGTAGATCTAACAAGTTATAGTGGGTGCTCACGTTCTAGGACGTCAGGTATCAAGCACGGGACGTTTGACCCAATAACGTCAGTCATTCGATTAACCAATTAGCGACCGCCACGCTTTTTAAAATCTACTTTTGTTTTGTTTTGATTTCTATCCACTGGTGTTAGTATAGACGTATCTACCCACAGTTCCACGCATGAAAAGGTCAAACGGTCGATTCTACAGACCATTTGATTGGCTGACCCCACATATCAGGCAGAACACAAGTTAAATAACTAGTCCTCCAGATCCAAGAGTAGTAAAGACAAGTAAAAACGAAATTTTGAACTATAAAAAACGAAACGAAATTGGATCTGTGTTTTAATCAGATTGCTTCATAAGCTCTTTATTTTGAAATTGTGACAAGAACTTCTCTACATAATTTGGTAAATGAATGACAAACTTACTTTGTTGAAATGATCTCCAAGATATTGCCATATACGAGACCACTGTAGCCTGATACGTCCCATATTATAATAGGAGATCTCTACTATCTTCTGTAGACTGAACATTCTAGGATGTGATGAACTGGCTAATTCATCTATTGATACTTGACATAAAGCTTTAGTAAACTCAACTACAAAATTAAAAATAGGTTGCCAGGCAACGAAACATACGCCCACACAGCAGCCAAATCGTCCGGGCAGTCAACAAGAGTTGTCGCATATTAAGGAATTATCAGAAAATCATTAGAATTTGTTTGGTTTTTATAATCAAACGTTTTTTTTTAAATCAGATAATAATTGTGAAGGGTAATTTTTCGTACAATCAGGGGACATAATTCAGGAAGTAATGACCCGATGGGCACAAATATCGAAAGGAACCAACATGTCAAGTTTCATCAAAATCGGTTCAAAATTGTGACCAGTATAGGGTCCACAACCTTGATATAACATGTTTTCACACTATTCGTGTACAAACGACGGCCATTTTGTCCGTCAATTCTAGTCCGATTTTCACGTAATTCAAACTCTCTCTTCATTACCATGTAACGGTCATATAGTCAAACGTTTTTTTAAATCGGATAATAATTTTGACCTCCAGAGGGACCAAAAGCTAACAAAAGCGATTTTTCAGACAATCCGGGGACATAATTCAGGAAGTTACGATCCAATGGGTGCAAATATCGAAAGGAACCAAGATCTTTGGGTTATAAACATACATGTCGAGTTTCATCAAAATCGGTTCAAAATTGTGACCTCTATAAGGTCCACAACCTTGATATAACATATTTTCACACTATTCGCATACAAACGGCGGCCATTTTGTCCGTCAATTTTGGTCCGATTTTCCCAAATTCAAACTCAACCTTCATAACCATGGAATCGTGATATAATCAAACGTTTTTTTAAATCGGATAACAATTTTGACCTCCAGAGGGACCACAAGCTAAAAAGGGCGATTTTTTGGACAATCAGGGGCCATAATTGAGGAAGTTACGATCCGATGGGCGCAAATATCGAAAGGAACCAAGATCTTTGGGTTATAAACAAACATGTCAAGTTTCATCCAAATCGGTTCAAAATTGTGACCTCTACGCTGTTCACAAGCTAAAATACGTGATTTTTCGTACAATCAGGGGCCATAACCCATGAAGTTACAGTCCGATACATGCCAATATCGAAAGGAACCGAGATCTTATGGTGATAAGGACGGACGGGGGCGACGACAATATACGTCCACATAAAAATGTGGGCGTATAAAAACTCAGATTACAAAATGTCAAAATTGTAGTCCAAAAAATTTCACTCATCTTTTTTTGGGGGGTTCTGGTTTCATTTGTGGAAGTTAATTTTTTTTTTATAATACTGTCTGATATGGGGGAGGTAGACAGAAATGCCTCTATGAAGAAACCCCAGCAAAATAATAATTTGCCTCCCACATCAGATTTGTGGGAAGGATTATCCAAGAACCAGAAATATTTTTTGCACTGAAATGTTTTTCACCAAAAATTAAACTAATCAGTAAATTTGTTCGTTGTGAAACTCAATAATGGAACAAGATTATTTTTATTTTATCAAAAAAGCACATATTGCTGAATCTGTCACTAATTTTCAGGTTGTGTAACTCCATACGTAATTATAGGGGCTGTTAAAACTTTGGTTTAGCATTAAATACTAGATGATCGTGACAAAACTTGGCTCTGACTGTACATTTAGTTTATTCAATCAGTATCAAATGATGTTTTGTTATGAGTAAAAACAACGATCAGGGTTTGTCATTTAGAGGTGGGACAAAAGTATTTCTATGGCCGCTTTTAAGGAGATGTCGCTTACACAAGAGTGGCTGCTTGTACAGATTCTACTGTATCCACAATAACAGAACAAACATTGCATGGAAATAGTATTATGTCAACTAAACAATAGAAATAAATTTGACATTAGGAAAGGGTTTGACAGATGAAACACAACATTTCAACTACATACCAATAGCATCACCGTCCAGTTTAACTGAACCAGTAAATATTCTATCGACAGCAACAACTACACTCTGTGAACTAGTTTCACCTACTGTTTCATGAAAATGAGCCAATCTTTGACGATCTAAATTCTGTATACCTCCTCTAGCAATAACTATAATATAAGTTATGTAATAATTAAATCTTTGAGTAATATCACTTACGTTACTCTAGCAATAATCAGTTGAAATATACACACTTTCAATAATCATAGAAAATTCAAGAAAGCTGCTGAATCCCATATAATTTTTACAAATAATTAAGAAGAATATAAAGTCAATCATTTTTTCATTATCAGTCAAAATATGTTATATTTCTATACAATATAATTATATTTTTTCAGGTGCATCATAAGATAATTTCTTAAAAAAGTAATTCTTTAGGACTCTCAATAGATAATATCCATTTAGTCGAAGAGGCTAAGGATGCCTCTGTGAAACCCATTTCTTTAACTTACCTTCTGGATCGAAGGCCTCTATTGGATGTCCTGCTGATGTCTGGCTAGCTTGATTAGATATATATTTAGTTTTAACTCCTGTTCCAATTAACTGGGCCAGTTCCAGTTGTGATATACATCGTAAAATCTGTAAAAAAAAAACAACCCCAAAACATGCAAATCAGCAAAATTAATGCAAACCATTTTCAAAATCTTATAATATTACACTGAAATTTATAGTTTCTACCTCAAATTAATTGTCATAGCTGGATGCAACCTGATTAAAATACCAATCTATATTTTGTTTCGTTTTTTATACTTTCCATGGCCTATACATAAGATCTGCGTTAACGTTTCTAGTGGTGTACCCAGAGTTCTGTGCATCACACGTCAAGAAGATGCTTTAACAGATGGTTTCATTGGCTAATCCCTCATGCCATCCACAACGCAGGTTATACAACAACTCTTCCAGATCATAGTGTAGTACAGACAAATAAAACAAAATTTCGAACAATAAAAAAACCAAATGAAATAGGATCAGTGTTTTAATCAGATTGAGCTGGACGCTTAATAAAAATATTTAATTGAATATTAATCCCGTAAAAAAACGTTAATTATTTACCTCTAACCACGATTTTCCCAGATAATTGCCATCTGTATGAGCAACAGATATAAGGGTTTTAATGGTATCTATATTTTTAGATTTCATCTCTGTAATTGGGGTAGCACATGTGAGTAATGTAAATCTTGCTAGGGCTTGTACATAAGCATCTCTCTCCAACTGTAAAACATAAATATTGACAACATTGTAAACATTTTTTTTATTCATATTTCCTGTACAAAATCTATATTACTAACCTTGTATAGAATGCTGTATATCATACTTTAAATAAAATAAATTTTGTTTCATTAGATCTAGTAACTGTTTAGTGCTGTGAGAATAAATTTAACTTAACAGTATTTATTTTTCAAGATTTATCACATTTGACTATCTTAGAATTAAAAAATGATACACATTCAGGGTTCAAATCTTGAGAATTTTCAAACATGATTTCAACTTATCAGGGGGTTGACAAGTAAAGCATTGTTTAATCGCTCAGATGGTAGGAAAAACAGTTAAAATTTGAATAAGAGAAGGAAAGAACGTCACTGTCCAGCACTGCATAAGACCATATAAACAAAAATATATGTATGCTAGTCCCAAAATGACTAAAGTATTGTATTGACATTTATTTTTCTTCTTTTCCAAACGGGACAATGTAAGAATTAAGACCAAAATAAATTCGATCTCAATGATAAGTATCCTTTCAAAAATAATTCAACAATAATTAGTATATTGTACCTCTGCATGGAATATACAAGCTATTCTGATGGCACATCTAATACCATCTAAACAATAAGTAGCTATGTATGAATCATCACTATCCTGTAGACCAATACTGAATGCTGCTAAAAATGGTGTCCATGCCATCTGAAACAAACATGATAATTAATATGGGTGTCATCCCAATCAAGACACTCTGCATCCTCCCCCCACCCCTACTCACAGCAAACAACCCACAAATCCTTTAAACCCCAATGGTTTGATTATATTTTGTATAAGATAAAGCAAAAGGAAAAAAAAACAAATTTCATATATCTACTATCAAAGAATCTGACTACACCTCTAGATTGTCTTGAAATCAAACATACTATGATATACTCACTCTAAACATAGGTCGTACGTGTTCTAAATGCATAGCAATTGTAAAATTCGATTTGACATGACTAACACTTTCCATTAAAGCCTTTGCTGCCTGGGCCATACTCTCCATTTCCATGTTGTATAATAATCGCCGCTGTTTATCACTGGTTATATCTTCTACAAGTAAACAATTTTTACTAATTAAAACCAAATAGAAATGATAATTTTAACCTTGTTTTTGATATAGGAGGTAATCAATTGAAGCACATAAATCAAAAATAGTAAAAAAAATGATTACAGAGATCTATGATTTTTGTTCTATTTACAATCTAAAAGTTTTGGAGGAACTGTATGTCTACTTTAAATATATTAATACTTTATCTTAACACAGGTTACTTCTTGTGTTGGGTAAATAATATTTTTAAAATCATTTTGTCCTTATAATGGGTTGGACATTCTCTTTGATTGTGAGTATTGTCCTGTACCTTTCATGCGCACTTAATGCTGCAGTGTCTATATTAATAGCACTATTATAAATCTTGAACTATAAAACTGAAAAGCTAAATAAACCTGCGCCATGAGCATACTAGTTGGATGTATTGTGCGCAATATAAATATTCATTATCATTATTATTATAAAACTTACTGGTTACTTTACTTGGTTTTTGGCCACCTGTTTTCATTTTGATCTCGTTACCAGATATTTCATCATAGATAGCAACAAGATAGTCTTCTGGTAAATCTTTACTATCATTTATACCACGATTCATTCTAATATACTGTTCTTTTGTCATCTTATGTTCACGTTTAATCTATAAGAAAAATAGGAAGATGTGAGAATTGTTGTTTAAACACACTAAGTCATTTTGGGACAACATATGGTATAGCAGATGAAGGAAACAGTAGAAAACCCAGTAGATCAGGTAAATAACCTTAACATACATATACAGATAACCAAAATCAGTGTTTGAATAGTTTGATTGAAATGGATACTATTAAATTACTGCAGTTCAGTTTATTTGAAGTAAAATTAAAAATCAAGTTCCCAATTCTTCACTACAAGAATAATATACGAAGTTGAATTCCAAGGTGAAAAATTCTATATCTAAAGAAAGTGAAAATATTTTAACGCAAATAAATAAAAGAATCCAGATAAGAATATTGACCTAACAAACATGCCTTGGAACAGCAATCTGTAGACATCAATGATTAGTAAAGATTATAATATTACCTGTGTACTGTGGAGATCAGTTGTTAACATTATGATAGAATATGCTAACACATAAGCTGTATCAGCACTAGCAAATAACTCAGTACTGAAATATAAAATAATATATAATCAATAAAACATTTTGAAACCCTGATGAAAATAATCACTGTTTAGGCCTTATTTGCAGATAGCTAACTACGAATTAGGTGATAAAAATGCCTGTATCAGCACTCTGTATAGTTTATGATTTCCACCTGGCTGTAACTGATTCATATATGAAGTACATGCCAGAAGTGGTTGCATCAAACAGGTCACTGATTTGGTTTTTAATAATCAGACAGTAATACATGCTGAAAAGATGTCAGCTTATTGCATCCAGTAATTAAGATATCAATTCTTATTCAGAATGGCAAAACGTACTGTTCCTCTCAAAATGTCAAAATCTGTTTATCAGAAAAAAGATTAAAACAATCCATTCATTTATTCAAGAGGTATCTGATTGGAATCAGAGAATATGCTTCTTAAAGTCTTAATTCAACTTACTTTTGGTTACATTCACAATAACGTGAAGCAAATTTTTCCATCAATCGATCAATTTTCTGAGCCTCTCCAGGCAATCGGAACCCTTCCAGGAATTTCCTCAAACCAGATACAAAGTCCATCTCACAGAAGTTGATTTGATCAACATAAGCATACATAACTTCTTTATTAAATCTAAAATGAGGATTCAAAATTACCTATTATGTCAGTTTTGCAGACAAAATGTAGCACATGCAATTTTCAGTGTTTCACACAATATAAATCCTTTGATCTGTGTCCGTATTCATTTTGAGAGAGAGGAGAGAGAGAAATGGGGTTTAACGTCTACTCAACACTAACTAGGTAATTTCGGGACTAACATATGGTTTATATTCATTTTGAGAGAGAGAGAAATGGGGTTTAACGTCCACTCAACACAAACTAACATATGGTTTAATTTTATTTCAATAATTTTGCTTGCGCATAGGGGTCTTTAGCAGTTGGAGGAAACTGGAGTGCCCGGAGGAAACCAACAAGGTTGTGACTGCGCCCCTATCTCCATGCCACATGCGCTCACACCGGGGATAGAAACAACAGCCGCAAGCCACCGGCCAGCTAGAGGTCAAAGCGCAGCACTCTAGACCACTAGGCCATCCCAACCCCCCTATTCATTTTGAAATTAATTCCAATTTCATATACTTGCAATAATAAAGTTGTTCTTACTTTTCATTTTCTCCAAGGAAATCTCCAATGGCAGTCTGAAAATAAAAGAAAATTGTTTAAACATGGAAATATATTGCTGTATTTTAACATCTAAAACAGTGTATTTCTATTATAAGAAGAGTGCCTGTGAAAACAATTTTACTATTGGACACTGACTATACTATTCTCTTCGTCCCCCCTACATTTATTTTTTTCCATACCGTTGCACATGCTAGGTCACCCACGTTGACACAAATGAAAAGAAAACTAATAAAACGTAAGTGCACTTTTAATTACTTAAAACAATATCAAGAATATGTAAATTAAATGTTGGACTAATCTCAACTTAGCTACTAATACCAACCTTATCTAATCTCTCTTCAGAGTGAAATAACTCTGCAATGTCGTCTGGTGATTTACCCAGCATGCCTTGTTCTTGTAAATATGCTAAACCTTTCATAGGTTTCTTATGAAATCTATCAAAAGAAATATAATTTTTAAATGTTCGCTTCATGAAATAAGCCAGAGAAGATGTTACAAAGCAATAAGTTTTTTTAAGCACTTCTTACTGCTGGTCTCAAATAAATAAACCAGCGAGAAACAAAGAGAATGAAAATCAAACTCACATTTCTATTCCATTCTCCATGATTTCTTTCTGTTGTTTAATTACTTCAAATTGTTCTGGGTTGTCACTGACATGTACAGCTGTAGATGGAGTACTATTATTAGAACTAAGAGAATTAGAACTACCATAACTAGTCATAGTACCTTTACCAGAATCACTGTCTGTTTCTGTATATGGTTTATTGTCTTGGCCTGAAAATAACATAAAATACAAATATATCTGTGGTGGCAGGATATAGAGTCTAGACAAATCTCATGGCATGTAAATGTGAACAAATTATGTTTTTGTCATTATAATCTTATTTTCTATGATAAAGATCACTGGATTGTAGTTTAAAAAAAACAGCAGTAGTCAGAGATATATAGAGAACAAGCTAAAAAAAGCTGACTTTTTGTCCAATCACGTGTCATATTCCCGGAAGTTAGGGTTGGAAATGCACGAATATTAAATATTTGGGATATAAAGGTATGTTTTAAGTTTCATCAAAATCAAATAAAAATTGTGACTTATAGAGGGTCCACAACCTTGGTATTACATACTTTTACACTATTTGCGTACAAGGAGACCTATATAAGTTTCATCAAAATCGGATAAAAATTGAGACCTTTAGAGTGACCTCAAACTAATTGTGAACGGACAGGAGCGACGGCATACTACTTCAACATAATAATGTGGGTGTAGAAAAATGATGCATACAATTTACTTAATACTAGTATTTATTACTATCTGAATATTCTTAGTCATTATTCAAAAACTATTGTATGTTTGATTAAATTTAAATGATCATAATAAGGTTGGAACTTACCAAGATTGGATTGTGAATGAGGATTAATATAAAGATCTTTACTCCATTCTACCATACATTTTAATATCGATACCAAACATTCTAATCCTTTTATTCTCATACTCTTTTCTTGGTTTGGTGTAGCTCCTGAAATTTTATAATTAAATACCAGTACTTGTGTAAGACAATCAGCATAGTTTACTATATCCAATTGATTCATTATTTGGTATATATTTGTAAACAAAGAGACAATTTTCAATTGATTGAATTTCTCTATCCAATGGTTGAATTTGGAATTCTTTGATAACTACTTACCGAGTTCCATGGCATGTCTACCTTGCGCTATTTTGGACAGATCATTTACCAGTCGTTCAAATATATTAGCTAATGCTAAATCACAATCATAGTTCAAATATATATCTACAACACACTGGGCATCTAAAAATAATACAAAAATATATTTCAGTTTCCCATAATCAGAGGTTATTATATATTCATTATTTCATGCTATGCTAAAATTAAATAATAGGTTTCTTTCCTAATTTGCAATATTTTTTTGTAGATTTATTCAAAACAAACAACTGTTTAGAGAATTGATAATAAAGTTCTTAAGTTTACAATGTATACTCACCAGCACATATTCTGGTTAGTGCCTGAATAACCATCCATTTATGCTCAAAAGAGCTGCTAGGGGTTTCTAATATATACAAAAATATTTCCTTAAAAAATACCTGAAATAATATCAAATTTGAAAATTAAATAGAATTTTATTCCAAATTTTAATACAAATATTTTATAAATTCTAATACAAATTTTCTATAAATTCTAATACAAATTTTTTATAAATTCTAATACAAATTTCTTATAAATTCTAATACAAATTTCTTATAAATTCTAATACAAATCTTTTATAAATTCTAATACAATTTTTTTTATAAATTCTAATACAATTTATTTTATAAATTTTAATACAAATTTAGTCTAAATTTTAACACAAATATAGTCTAAATTTTAACACAAATATAGTCTAAATTTTAATACAAATTTAGTCTAAATTTTAATACAAATTTAGTCTAAGTTTAAATACAAATTTAGTCTAAATTTTAATACAAATTTAGTCTAAACTGTAAAACAAATTTAGTCTAAACTGTGATACAAATTTAGTCTAAACAGTTATACAAATTTAGTCTAAACTGTAATACAAATTTAGTCTTATCTTTAATACAAATTGATCTAAGTATTCATGAATTGTTCTTGTTGACTACTTATATAAAGTGATTAATCCTACCTCAATCTGCATTTTCAAATGTTGTTTAAAGTTGGAGAGAAGAGTTAAGAAAATGGCTAATGACAGCTCAAAAACATCTGGAACAGCACTCACACCATTTTTAGACAATGCAACACAAAGATATTGTTTTATGGCATTAATAAACATCTCATTAGTACGGAACACTGGACCAGCATTCTGCAGTATTGATAACAGAAGCTGTAGTGATAGAATCTTTGAGCGCAATTCATGAGATCTGAAATAAAAGAAAATGGTAACTGAAATGAAATGGGGTTTAATGTCCTATTCTTTTGAACCTAACCAGGGCTAATAGAAGATGGGCATACGCCATACAGTGTGCTATGAGGGAAATTTTGCCCGTTCAGCAGCGCTACGGCCTACTCTTATATCAAATTCCAACTGCCAAGGGATCTTTTAATGTGTACACGGGACCTTGTTTTTTTGTCCCATCCGAGTGACTAGGCAGCTGTCCTTGTCAGGCCCTCCTTCTGCATCACTGACAAGGCGAAATCACGCCGGTGCAGGGATCGAACACCCGACCTCCAGGCTAGCTACCAGCCCCTTATCCACTTAGCTACCGTGACCCCCCCCCCCAAAAAAAATGGTAACAATATTCAATTTAAGTTACTTGAATGTAGAAACAAAGCTGGAAGATATGCACATGTATGGACTAGCTGTAGGTTATTACTTAGAACATACATGCTAATATTTGAAACTACAGTAATGGAGATATAAACAAAGTCTGGACATACGATGTATATGATACCTAATGTTCATAATACTGAATTGCTAACATCCTTGATAATCTTATTGAGTACTTAATAAAATACCACTCGTCTATATTATTTTTATTTTCAAAGAAGTATAACAATAAATCATAATTCATATGACAAAACCACTATTTTGTCTCATTAAAGAAACACAACTGCAATAAATTCTTACTTTGGATCAGGAGGGCCGTCTGCTAATGGCTTCATGGATAATTTACACAGACTTCGAAACACAAGAAAAGCATCTTTTTGTAAAATATGACTAAATGCTCCATGCATTTGATCTGGACCTTCAGAAACCTCTACATCAATATTATCATCTGATGTCATCCTCGCTAAACCTGTAAACAAAATTAAGGAAATATGATACCAAATTAAGAAATATCGGCACAGAATCTTTGAGCATTCCTAGAAAAATTAATAATCTAATATTTTCCAATTCAGATCAATAATGCAAGCATTTCCAGTGCATGCTTATTAGTTTCCTGCATTCATTTCTATATCAAAATACAAACAACATTTTGAGCAAATTTAAAAATGAATTTAAGTATATTTTAAACAGTCTATAACTACAAGAATAACTCTGAAACAAGGTTCAAAAGTCAAAAGGTATTATTTCCATTTCATTTAACTTCAATCATGATATTACTATGTAACTATTATTCAAACATTTTATTGTAATATTTTGAATAAAATACATGAGTGCACATGCAACAGAAATAGAAATTGAATATAAAATTATTGTTATCTCCACTTAAAGCAATACAAATACTAATCCATTCACTAAATAGCCTGAAAGCCTAGCACAGCAGTTACTCTAAATAATGAACAGGCCTAGAAATAACGGTTTTAGATGTAATGAAATGAAATGAAATGGGGTTTAATTATAACGTCCTACTCTTTTGCACCTAATCTGGGCTAATGGAAGACAGAGTTTTAGATGTACCTAATGAAATAGTACCTGACATTTTCAACTTAGTGCCGGAAATAATATCATTAAAGAAGGACAAATCAGTGTCTGAAAAAATGACATGCACCAGAGGTTTACTGCCTGACAAAGCCTAAAATCTGTACTTGACATTGAAAGTGACAGGTGCTTTATTCCAGGCTTGATAATGAATACACCTGTATCTCACAAGTAATTCTACAAACATTTTAAATATATTAACAACAATTATAACAGTCTACATATTTCCAATCTAATTAAAATTTGATTACAATTTCATTGCATTTTTTAACCTACTTTCAAATCAAGTTTGGTCAGTGACAGTTCACAATTTATGTGGGTTTTAAAATTCCCATAATCCCCCACAAAACAAAGCCCCATATACCAATACAGACAATTTTTGATTGGTTAAAAAGTTTATAGAATCAAAAGACTACATGTTCCCAGAAGGTATTTCTGACGTTTGTAAAAAATGAAACGAAATGCTGCTGATTAAATCCGACATCTTCATAAAACCATCGTAATGCAAAATATACACAATCAATATACACATTTACAACACAAAAACATTTACTTTGATACAAGGAGATGATTTTGATTTTAAGATCTCGAAGTTTCTTAATATTTCGATCGGTATAAGTCTGAAGAGGAACAGGTTGAAACTAAACACATGATACATAGTACATGCACTTGTAGAATTTTGAAGATACACATAGTCACAAATAAAATGTAAGTTACTAGATTTTATTTGATTAGATCAAATGTAACAAAGATATTCAGATTATGCTAGTTAAAAACTCAGGAACTTTCTAGTAACACCAATAAAATCATCTTGTCCAAATATTACATTAATTATCATATAATTTGTGGATGGAATTGGTTCCACAGATTGGCAATATCTGATGACTCCATATATATGTAGACAATTGCTAATAAAGAATTAAATTTAATATATGCGGAGATGAAACACTACATTACAAATTGAATTCAATGAAAAACGTCATCTTTTGTCCGAGTGTAATTATGATCTCTGCATTGCGACAATTGTTGTTAATATATTAGTAATGAGTGATATTGTAAATACATTGAATAATATTATAGATACAGCTGAAGTGAGATACATTTAAAGAAGAAACAGGAAGCGATAGTAAGGCATCAATTACATCTGTTCACTGTCAGATATAAAACTGATGAAATCTATGAAAGTAAAAAGATCACCTCAAAATTGATGTCTGTACATATATTCAAAAGCATTTGGCTAGTATGTGTAATATATAAGCTTATTTTGTAAAACAAGAAATTATGAGTTAAATTTGAACGAAAGGCAACATGCCTGAATAGTTACTCCTTAAATAAAACCGTTTCAATTGGAAATTTTCTTAAAACTATTATATTATATATTAGACAGAATCACAACACAGATCTATTAATGTAAGCAATCACACAAGACAAACAAGCAACAGGACTAGCTACTAGGACAAGAAATGTCTATCATCAATATTACCTCCACCTCTTGTTGGGTCTGAAGGAAGAGGGGCAGTTGGGGTTACAGGGGTTGTTGCCTTTGGGCTTTCTTGTGATGTTTCCTCAGAACTTTTACCCTCTGGAGAGACATTTGAATCTTTAGAAGAAACCTCCTCAGTTTTGGCTAAATAAAAGGGATAAAATGGGACCCATCAATCAATCAAAAAAAAAAAAACCAAGCCAACAGTGAGGCTGATGTTCCCCACCGTTATCCCAAAATAAATAGATGATACATATCAATTAAAATCGCAGTTATCTTTTTGTAAAGTATTGTGCAATCAAACTGTTTATCTATACATAATCTAAGCAGAAAATGTTCACAAGCTCAGTCAAAGTTTTGAAGTACCTGGTTTAGAAATTATACACTATGTTTCAACACTCTGCATAAGTTAGAATCAAATTTATCTCTGCTTATCCTAACCAGAAAATGCTCATCTCCGATCACCATCAAGAAATTCAATTAGAAGGAGAGTTATTGTGTCCCAAGATGTGTGACGGACAGACCCATTTTAACATAGTTCCCTTTTTCTGCTAAAGACGAGGGGCAATAAAGAAAATAAATAAATAAAAAGGAGGATAAGTTTTCTATACTAATTTCATAAAACTCATTCAATTAAGTGTTAATTTGAATCAAAATGCTGTAATGCTGCAAGAAAATGGTTTTAAATGTGCTCACTACATGCTTATTATCAAAATCATCTATGTCAATAAATCATTAGTTATTAAAACATAGGTTGCCAAGCAGCAAAAACATACGCCCACTAGGATTTATCATGTACATAGGACCTCTAGATGTTTTCATACCATTCGAATGATTAGACACTGTTCCTTGCCTGGCTCTCTGTCATGCACCAGAGAGTTCAAACAAGATCTAATAACAAAGGCAGTGAATATTGAAAATCAATAAAGAATCCATATCAATTTCAAACAGATACAAATTATTATAGCTTTGAGATACGGTAACAAGAAATGTAACAGATGGAAGGACAGTCGGACAGCAATATAAGACCACATCAAAATGTAGGCATATAAAAATCATTTTATCACTTTTTAAAACAAGATTCCAGGATAACATAGTAATGATATAAATTGTAAAAAAAAACCTGTACAAAGCTGGAATAAATGTGATTAGTTTGTAAATGTGTAATATACAACTTACCATCTGTTACTTGATCTATCATATCATCTAATATACAACGTACTATATCTTCACTACTTTCTTCTTCTTCTTCTAAAATATATAATATTATTAGTAAGAGAATGAGTAGACACCTAATAGTTTTCTTTATGTGTGGTTCAAATGATAGAAATTATATTCGCAAGCTTCCAGAGAGAGAGAGAGAGAGAAATGGGGTTTAACGTCCACTTGATACAAACTAGGTCATTTTGGGACTAACATGTGGTTCAATTTTATTCCAATAATCCGCTTGCGCATAGGGGACTTTAGTAGTGGGAAGAAACCGAAGGAGCCAGTAAAAACCCACGAGGTTGGACAGGCAAACCTACTCCTTGTCATGTACAACCGGGGAATCAAAACCACACCAGTTAACTCAATGACGGACCTTATATCACACAGTGGCACAAGCTAACATCTCACCGCCCACCCAGTCTTACAACTGAATAAACCCTTCAATTTAACTGATTATTTCTTGATCACAAAAATATTTGAAACTAATAATGAAAACAGAACAAACTACAATTACATACATTGATGTAACCATTTTAGCACAAGCTAAGAGTTACATTTATGTTGTGCATTCCGCTCCATATCCAGACAATCATTTCAAGTTTATACAAATATTTTTAATGAAGTGATTTCTATATCAATTGCTGTAATGACAACAGGTTCATATTTTTTGTAAATAAGACGTCTACCTTCACCATTCTCAGTCTTTTCTTCACTCTCTCCTTTGTCCTCTTCATCTCCTGTTTTGTTGGCATCATCTTCAGTTGTCTGGAATAATTGATAAAAATTTATACACTAAGAAATTATATCATATAGAGTTTTGGATAAAAATACAAATGAAAATTTGTGGTCCATTCTAATATCTTCATCAATATTTTCTTCTTAAACATACATAACAAAATGCTTCACTAAGTTTGAAATTCACTTATAAAACTACAAAAAGTAAATATAACCTCCAATTTGATGTATATTGCTTAGTATTTATTTTGACAGGCAGGGGATGACATCAATATAAACTAAATGTTTAAATTCCTGTTATATTGTCAGACAAACCCATCTACCTTTATTTCATTAGAATCTGGTTCTTTTTCGATATTGATTATAGGTATTTCTGATGTGTCTTTCTCACTTACACTATTATTTGTCTTCTCTTCTTCCTTTTTATCATTTTCCTTTAAAAAAAAAAAATTATTCGTAGAAAATGCATTACTGAAAAAAATATTTGGAGCTGGATTCACTTCAGTATTTGAATATGAATTCATATAAAAGGCTTTGTATGGGTAACAGGAAGAGAGAGGGGGGGAGGGGGAGAGAGAGAGGGAGGGAGGAGATAGGGAGGGGCGAGAGATAGAGAGAAGGTCAACGTCCACTCATACACAATAACCATATGGTTCAATTTTATTGTAATAGTTTTCCAAGGAAGGAAACCAGAGGACTCAGAGAAAACCTGCACGGTTGAACATAAGAGAGAGAGAGAAATGGGGTTTAACGTCCACTCAACACAAACTAGGTCATTTCTGGACTAACATGTGGTTTAAATTTTATTTCAACAATTTGCTTGCGCGTAGGGGTCTTTAGCAGTGGGAGGAAACCTGAGTGCCCAGAGGAAACCCACGCGGTTGAGAACGCGCCCCTATCTCCATGCCACATATGCTCACACCAGGGCTCGAAACCATGGCCGCAAGCAAGAGGTGACCGGCCAGCTAGAGGTCGAAGCGCGGCACTCTAGATCACTAGGCCATCCAAACCCCCCGTTGAACATAAGACTCTATACATCGTCACGTACAAGTGTGAGATTCAAACCGTGGCATTTGACTAAATGACAGACTTTTTTTCTGAATAGTGACTTCTTTTTCACACACAATAAGCTCAAAAATATAGTTTCAACCTTCAGTTATTTCAAATACATGTATACTGATTTCCTTTACTGTTACTAAGAAATTGTAATCTATAAAGAAAAACAGAATTAAAGCACAACTTACAGCTTGTGATTCCATACGAATAAATATTACACTTAACATCTGAGTTAGAGTCGCTTTAGCTGTGGTCTGGTTAACCAGGTTTTTACTAGCAAGATATATATTATAACATGTTCTAACAGTCTGGAGAACAGTGCCTTCATGTATCTCACAATTATTGGATGTCACAACAGTCAACAATGCCTGAGGAGGGAAAAAAAACAATGAGTATTATTATAAACTAATAAACAATCCATCATGCTGGCAGTTCTGCTGCTTGAAAACAATCCCTTAAGTTGGGATTTTTACTTATCAATGTTCAATTGTTCATGGTAATGTTTTTTTGCTTATGTAAGAGCATAATGTACTGGTAATAATGCTATGCTACTAAGTTCATATATACACACAGTACAATATTATCTAATTTATTTCATTGCAAGTTAATTTTTGTTTCTGTCACGTCATCGTTTGTTGTTATGTTGTAATTTTAGACTTCTATGTAACGAGAAATTCATTTTCATTCAAAGTACCTTTATTATTTGCAATTGAACACCTTCATCTGTCTGTGGACCATTAAAACAACCACATATTGTCTCTACAATCCTATCTATCAACCTTTTATTTGGAGAAGTACTGTCAGGAACATTTCCAGTCAGATGTCCATATGCTATTAATTTCTACAAGATAAAAAAAAAACAACTACATTTTAATCAGCCTATAAGTATTTATTCTGAATGCATTCTTTCAGAATAAAATTTAGATAGAGCATGAGTCTTATGGTGCCACTTGGAAAATCTATATGATAAAGTGTAAATTTCAAAAAGAGAGATTAATAATTGCAACCTATAAAATCTTACAAAATGTTATAACAAAGGGGCATATATTTGGAGGTCGTTTTAATAAGATGACAGCCCCTTATTTAATTTCCGCAACAGTGAGACTAGTGTTTCCTGTCTTAATCTTAAATAAATATATGTAGAAGGCTGAGTTATTGTGTCCCAAAAAGTATGACGAATAGCGAGTTTGGAAATATGTTAGACACTGTCAGATATAATCCCTTTGATGTCTGTAATTTGTTTAGCACAGAGATTTTCTCCTTTTTCCTTTTTTACTGATATTTGTGTAAGAGAGACAGAGAGAGGGGGGTTTACATCCACTTAACACATAAAGTAGGTAATTTGGGGACTATCATTGTTCAAGTTTTGATTCCAGAGAGAGAGAGTTTAACTCCACTCAAAATGATATTAACATGTTACCTAGTATGAAGCTTCTGTGTAATCAAAACATCTCAACACATAAGTCTTGGCCAATTCTTTTAATAAAACTAAATAATACTAAATGTATAAGCATACCTGAAGACAATCCAGGGCTGTATTTACAATACGAGAACATTTTGATTGACATGCTAATTCAAATGGTAGGAAATATTTATCTGCAGCTACAACTCCTGGACGTTTTGGCTGAGGAAGAGCAGAAGATGATTCAACTTCCGGACTGAAATAAACACTATAATAGTTGTATAATTAGAAATTAATGAAATCATGCATTACATGATGTAAAAGGAAAAATCAATTACAGGAGAGCAAGATAGATGGATGGGGTTTAACGAAACTACACGCAAGTCTTTTCAGGACTAACACATGGTACAATTCTTTAAATAATTTGCTGGCTCATAACATTACTGTTTGGAGACGAACAATACAATCACCGTTTTTAATACTGGTACCTTAAATCACTGTCCAGAGTTTTAGGGAAGACCCCAGATTAAACGAAGTGAAGAATATACACACTTGCTCAAAAGCTCAAGTATCAGAAGCAAATCCAGCAATGGACTGAGAGGGATTTCTCGGGCCATTGCTTCAGGAATATGATTTGATATTAGCCAAGTATCTGACGAAGATATATCATTAATTTGTTACTTTGATTTAACTTTGGGGGCAGGCCTTGGGTTTGACTAATCTAAATGTATTTCAGAAATGAATTTTTTAATTCAAAATTTACTTACTTTTGTACTTTAGAATCATTCTTCACTTCATCTGAAAATAAATGGTATTTGTGGAATTGGTACATTTATTGACACACAATAATAATTCAAATCATCACACTCTATTGCATTTTCACATTAACCCTGTTTATATTACAAATGTTAAACGTGCCAGGTATGGCACTGTTAATTTTTTTGTAGTGTAAACGGGTCAAACACAAGCGTGCTGTACTGATTACCGTGCCAATCTGGCCCACTGAAGTGAGGTGGTCTCGGAACCGTGCCAAGAATGGCTCGCTTTAAATTTTTGAAGTGTAAACGCTAACCGGTCTGAGCACGGATTACTGCGCAATCGCCAAATGAACCTTGGCCTTTTTCCCTGCGAACTTTGAAAGCTCTGTCATCAGTTTTGTCAAAATGGCTACATGTACCAGAATCAACCACCATAATTGTTTTCATCCGGGAAACTTGCTAAGGGACTGAAATTAACTTTTCTGTGAAGAGTCCCACATTTGGCGTGCTTGGCATGGTTCCAAGACCGGTAATGTAAACGGGTCAATTTTTTAAATTTATCACGGCCTAGTACCGTGCCCAGTAGTGCACGCTTATCGCGGCCAAGTGTAAATGGGGCTATAGCTATGCTAACTATAGTTCATTCAAGCTCACGCCACTTTGCAGAATAATAAATTTATTAGGATGAATAAAACAATAGCCTTAAAAAGTCAAGGTAATACCATTACCTTTCAAATAACTACAACTATCATTAATCAGCTTATTAACCAATCAATACTGATGTGGTTTGAAACAGTGATTTGGATCAATTGTGTGTGATCGAGATTCAAGTGAAAAAATAACACGAAAGTAGGCTATCTATTTTATTCCCGGTCTTCATACAGGAACCAAGAATTTATTCATCTATTGTTATCCTTTATGTTATAAATTTAAGTGAGCGTTTGAATGATCAAAATGTTTATTTGCCCTTCAACATCCCTCTTAGTCTCATGTAGGCTACATAACATGACTCAATGGTAAAAGAATTCTGTGCCATGAAATAATATAATTAGACATTATCCTTACTAATAAATGTTCAGTTCTGTAGAACAATCTTGAAATATTTCAATGACAACAATTTATGGATTGACTATACCGGTACTATTTGACATTTGTGCAGTCGAGCAAGAAGTATTGATTGATAACATTGTCAAAACTCTGGAGTCTGACTCTGAGATAAATCTATCAATTGAAGCTCTTTTATATCACATTGCAAACTTAAACAACTAGGAACGATAAGTAGTTTAATGTGATAAACTCGCTCAAATTGATGTGTGTTACTCATTAAGTCATTAAATTACAGGCAGTATAGTAATAGTGTATTATGTCATGTAAGGTCTACCATACTTACCAAGTGCCACCTCACAAGCCTTTTTCAACTGAGAATGGTGTGCCTTCTTTATTTCTTTATCAGATAAAATCTTTTCTAAAGCTCTAGTCAAAAACATTTTCTTTCCAGAATTAATTTCACGCTTAAAATAAGAAATTAGGTTACATTTTAGCCTAAAAGATGTATGTCACACCTCCAATTATTTATTTGTCCACCGCAACATCCGCCATGCTGGAGGTCACGTGACATTTATGGGCAATTTGCAATGGCAATACAGTATTTTCCAACAATCTAGACGGGTGGACACGATGAACTGGATGTACCGTCACATTTACAAATTTAATAAATCAAATCAACTACAGAGTATACGTGGTTTTCAATCAATGTAATACATAAATAAAAGACAAGTTGGAATGTTTTTATTTACATGTAAAGCTACTAGTAACCGATAGCCAGGTGGCGTTCTTAGATAACGCAATTCCGTGTCATGTGCATTGACCTAATTTTTGTCACAATTTGTGCAACTCTACTCTATATATAGCCATATAATATTAACCCATATCCATAATCGTCATCTAAGATTTGAATAGAAATTCAATAAAATAATATACCGGTAATCAAAACTGATTGTTATGTTTAGTTTTGTTTCAAAGGAAAGGGAATACAAATACTGAAATTAGGTGTGTTTGTATGGTGGGGGGGGGGGCAGTATAAGCCAGGATTAATCTTACGTGTAATCAAAATGTCTAATAATATTTTACTGCTTTTCAGCTGCTTGTTTTTTCTAGTGACTGTTTATTTTTTCGTGTGACACTTTCTTGGGAATGTATATGGTGGTTTACTATTTCAGAGCTGTAACATTCAAACGGGAAGTAAATGCGGGAATAGTGAGGAGTTTTTTAACGACTGACAGTTTTACTTCCGGTTGTTGACAAGATGGATGCAAGGAATGCCCAAAAGTCATGGGAATTGGCAAATAATGTCGAAATTGATGACATATACCGTTACGATAAGAGACAGCATCAAGATATTCTAACTGCTAAACCATGGGAGAAAGAGTAAGAAATTATTATGTTATTGTTAATGATGGTAATCAAAACGGCCATCAGATAGGGCAGTGTTTCAATTTACTCAAATTAGTCAAATTCTTCCTTACTTCCTCTTCATCACTCCTGTGCAAATCAGCTATGAATGTAAATTTATGGGCTGCGTTTATGTAACTGTAACAGCAGTCGTTGTTTTTTGTATTTTGGAGGAGAGTCGAAAAAAGCTCCCCTTAATGAAGACCTTGAAAAAATCGCTCCCCTGAAAAAGCTCTCCCAGTTTCGATAAGAAGAGTGTTTTAGAAATTAAGGAGAGTGATCTGATATTAAGAAGAGTGACTAGTTGTATGTATATGGAAAATGTTTCTGAAGATCAATAGCTGCGTGTAAGGGGCCATTCGTAGTTACATAACATAATGATAATAAACGTTGACTGCTAAGCTAATCTGTAATACTAATATAGTTATTTATAGCACTCTTCGTACGGTCAAGTAAAACTTTTGCTATCGTCTATAACTACATACGGTATTACAATAGAAATACTTGTCGACATTTCTAAATATATATAGCTGGTATAAATTTTGTTTAAAAAAACATAACCCCTATTCAAAATATAATCATAAATGCTTAACAATTCCATCAAAATATATCTATTTCTTCCGGAATTATTCTCATTAGAAATTTTACGTGCCATCTCTCGTAATTTCCATGTCTCAACAACATGCCAACAACATGCCAACCATATCGTCAGTTTTAAAAATCACTGTTGTAAGAGGGCGGGCCATCTCCACCCTTGTCATAATGAAAACAAGTTAAAACAGGAGGTCCAGCTGATTGATGTTTGGTGTCATCAGTACAGATCAAAGTAATTTACTAATTGATTTTTTTATTAGTTTGTCTGGCCTCCTAGATGTACTTAGCTGTAAATACAACTCATGTCTCACTTCAGTTATTTACATGTTTTTAGTATTAATCCATAACAATTAATTACAAGTTCATTTAACGATTAAATGTACTACTGTACACAGTTAATGAACTGCTATTACTATTAGTATTACAATAACAAAGGGGTCAAGGGGATCATAAAGCAGCTCCTGTCATTGATTCAACAGGCATGGTTTAGAATCCCCGGTTCTATGTGACAAGGAGTAGGGCTGCATGTCCAACCTCGTGGGTTTTCCGCAGGTCCTCCGGTTTCCTCCCACTGCTAAAGAAGACCCCTATGCGCAAGTGAATTATTGAAATAAAATTAAACTATATGTTAGTTCTGAAATGACCTAGTTTGTGTAAAGTGGACATTAAACCCCATTTCCCTCTCTCTCTCTGTTAATTGCCTTCTAGAGTTATTTCCCTTGCTCACTTTGTAGAATCTTACTATCCAATGTCTGATAGTGATGCATTTTTTAGATTGAAATGAAGAATGGTATTGGATGCTCTAAATACATGTAACAACAGGAGTTATCATCTGAAGTGCTTGTGGCCTATTGAATTTCAACAATTTCTGTTAGTTACTTCTAGAGTTATGGCCTATTTTAGAGATTGCTCATGAAAATATTATAGAACCTTTTCAGCACTCAAAAGTTTTGTAGGTCTGTGTAGCCAAAACAGCCCCCTAAATTTATTATGAGTAGACTATGCAATAATGCAAAACAAAAATAAGAAAAATATAATTGTCTATTTTTCATTTCAGTAACCATCATTTCAAGCACATTAAAATTTCAGCTCTGGCACTTCTTAAAATGGTGATGCATGCTAGATCTGGAGGTAATCTTGAAGTGATGGGTTTGTTGCTAGGTAAAGTTGATGGTAATACAATGATCGTAATGGATGGTGTGGCTCTACCAGTGGAAGGGACAGAAACAAGAGTTAATGCCCAAGCACAAGCATATGAATACATGGCTGCCTATACTGAGTCGGCTAAACAGGTTTGAAAATTTTACTATTAAACTTGACTAGCTTTTCATTAGGTTTTGATAGATTAAACTGTTTAACTTGATTTCAATCGGATAATTTGTGTATATAACAAATATTAAGGTCATCTGCTGGACTTCATGGGTATTCATGTTTTCTTAAACTGAAAAATAACCCGTGCAAAAATGAAATGAAATGGGGTTTAACGTCCTACTGTTTTGCTCCGAACTGGGCTTGTGAAGACGGACATATGCCATACAGTGTGCTATGAGGGAAATTTTGCCCGGACAGCGGCACTATGGCCTACTCTTATATGGAATTCCAACTACCGGTATCAAGGGATCTTTTACATGCATGCTTTATGTCACATCCAAACAACTAGTCAGCTGTCCTTGTCAGGCCCTCCGTCCTGAATCACTGACAAGGAGGAACTACACCGGAAAATTTGGATGAACTGCAGGAATCAAACATCCAACCTCCAGGCTAGAGAGCCGGCGTCTTACCCACTTAGCCTCCCTAACCCCTTAATAACCGGTGCTCAAATGAACAAATAAAATAAGTTTTATTTGAATATTACTTCTTAAAGCTGGATTACATTTATTTAAATCGTATTTATTTCACTCAAATTATTAATATACATGTAAACTGGCAATATGAATTTTTTTTGTATTTGACTAGGTTGGAAGATTAGAAAATGCTATAGGCTGGTATCACAGTCATCCTGGTTATGGTTGTTGGTTATCTGGTATTGATGTCAACACACAGATGTTAAATCAACAGTTTCAAGAACCCTTTGTTGCTATTGTGGTTAGGAAGCATTTTATCAATGCATTTTTACATTCATGGCAGTATATCTCTCAGATGTTTTTTTTATTAAAAAATAGTTTTCGAAACAAAGTGAAAATAATAACATATAATAAACCCTGCATGGTAACAACATCGAGAGCTCAGTCTCCAAATATTTTTGTTTCTTCACAAAATGGGATTATTAGCAAAACCAACATTTGGACATACCCTTTGCCATTCAGGATAAAGCATCAAAAACACAAAATTCTCTCATGATACATATTTTGAACATGATTTTAATGGAAATTTGTATGGTTTTATTTTAGATTGATCCTGTTAGAACTATATCTGCTGGTAAAGTTAACATTGGTGCTTTTAGAACATACCCTAAGGTAAGATTTCTGTTCCAGTGAAAGCAGGGAATTATTAAAATGGGTTCACCTGTCTGTCTTTCACATCTTTTGAAACATAATATCTCTGCTTCTACTTGAGGTAGAACAATTATTTTGTGCATGGCTTGACAAAGTTCTATAGTGAGCACTTTTAGCTAAGGAAAGCCGAAATAAGCAATTTTTTCTATCAATGCTTTGGTAGATTACACTGTTGTCTATATATTGAAGATTGAGTTCTTGCTGGCTTGGTAGCTCCCGAAAATAAATAATACCCTTATTCTAAGTACTAGATGTTTAAGTGTCCTACCTGTTGTGTAAATTATCCATTACAACCTATTTTATTTGTCCAAATCCAAGTCACATTTGAAAAGGTTTGCGTTAGACTTTTCAAATCAATTGGTTGAATTTTAACAATTTTGACATTAGGTGTGTTAAGATGTAATTTATATCATCATTTAATTGGAATATTCTAAAATAATACGATTTGTTGACCAGTATGAAGATTGGGACATATTATTCAGTTACAACAAGAGTGTTATTGGGGCTTTAAGTTGGTTACTCTTTGATGTAGAAGAGTTGTGTGATTTACCCTAATTAGACTAGTTTTAACTGAAGATTTAAGTGCTCTATTTTAGAATGTTTGCTTTTCCTAGAATAATTGCTTTGATTATCAGTGTCAAAATACATTTATATACCAACAAATTTATTTGATTTGAATTTTTCTCCTACATATTAAAAAATTTATTTTAAAATCTCAGATTTATTCTGTACATCTCAAAATATTTGGTTATTATAGAATATTTGTTATTAATTTAATAATCATATATCATCATATTTTTAGGGTTATAAACCACCAGATGAAGGACCATCAGAATATCAATCAATTCCTTTAAGTAAAATAGAAGATTTTGGTGTACATTGTAAACAGTAAGTTATAAATCTATTTAATTAAAATCTGCTTATTACAGGTCTTTCTTTAGGCTTGAAATGTTATCTAAATAAGCAATTAGACATTAATTAACATATCCAGACCATTATAAACTCTTGATGTCAAGGCTAGCCTTCGATGTTAGCAGATTAATATCCTATAAGCCGCTTAATGGCCGTTGATAATTTAATCAACCAAGTGAATAATTGAGACTATGCTGTTTATATTAATGATTTGAGTAATGATGACCGAGGCTATGTGAATATTTCAAACGCTTTTTTCTCAGCTAATAGTGGATCAATTTGACTGAAATTTTCAGCAAATTACCTTTACACTATCTAGTTTTTAACTATTATCTCCCATAATGTAACTTTAAGAATCAACAAGATTCAGCCTAATTGTGTCCTATGTTCACAAACATTCATAAGTTTAAAGAAGAGATAGCTAAGTAAATTATCTGAATCTGTAGAGTGTTAACAATAAATTGCAGGTGACAACCATATATGACCACTTAATATCTAGGCATTAAAAACAGGATCTGTTGTCCTTCAAACTGGTACTTTGTATAGTTTGTTACTCCTTTTGGTGGGGGTGGGGTATTCCATCAGAAAAGTAATCATCAGCTCGTCTTTAAATTGTTATTACACTGATTTCAAATTATCCTTATTGAGATGGAAAGCAATGGTAGTCAATAGTTTATTGAGAAAGGTTATAAAAGAGAGACCATAAACTTGTCCCTGTACAAGTTTACTCATTTTGATTGATAAATGTTTTACATTTCAGATATTATTCATTAGATATATCATATTTTAAATCAGCATTGGATAGGAAATTATTAGATTCTTTATGGAATAAATATTGGGTGAACACATTAAGTTCTTCTAGTTTACTTACAGTAAGTTCTTTCATATTTCATTCTCATCAAATTGTTATATATGTACACAGAGTGATGAATGTTAATATTAACACTTCCGTTTTTTTTTTGGGGGGGGATTGGATTTATGTTTATTTCTCACTTACCTACATGTATATGACAGTACTTTTTGCATAGTGATAGGATTAGCATCCGGATATTGTCAAAATTATGCTTTTGGTTAATTATTTTTTATTACTGACTGAAGGCTCTCCTCTGTTACTAATGTAAGGAAAGTAGTCTCATTTCACTGGCTTGATTCAACTGGTCACCTCATAAGGTTATTCATGCGTGCATCCAAAGATAATTAGTATAGAATGGTGCCACCCTAATGAATATAGTGCTTGTATAGATGTTTTGGATAGTTTCATGTTAGATATTTGAGATGTCAGATTAATTATTTAATCTATTTTTAGAATGCAGAGTATACTACCCATCAGATCTTTGATTTATCAGATAAGTTAGAACAAGCTGAAGTACAGCTTGGCCGAGGTAGTTTTATGGGAATTGATTCACATGAAAAGAAAACAGAAGATAAATTAATGAAAGCAAAGAAGGATGGGTAGGTAATTCAAATATATCTGGATTTTGTGTACTTTAGCAAATTCAGTGTTCTATGGCAATGTTTTCAAAGAAAACCCACTCAAATAAAGGTAAATTATTATGCCAATCTGATTATTTTGTCTTTAAATATAAAACATAATTTTAATGCTGAATGTATTTTTATGTGCATTGCAGATGTAAAACAACAATTGAAGCCATCCATGGATTGATGTCACAAGTTATAAAAGACAGGCTCTTTAATCAAGTACATTTGAATACATAGATAAATTAACTATTGTATAAAAATGCTTCCCTGCGACTTATTTTCATTTGGTGTTATTAATTTATGATACAGTCATCAAAAAGAATTTAAGATTCTACTTTATATAGACACCCAGATATAAGTAATATTCAGATGAAATAAAACTGTAAAATAAGAAATTAATGCAACACGAAATTGAAGTAGCATGAAGTGAGTCAACATCAGTGTTATCTGTCATACCCTACTCATCTAAAATAATTTTCTTTTTCTAAATTAATATACAAGTAAGCAACAATTTTCTTATTATATAATTAATCACTATTGATTGTTTCAAGGGATCTTGTGTTTAACAAACTTAATTTATAGTACAACTATGTATACTTTGTTTTATATAAGAGAAAAAAATGTGTAATGAAGTTAATGCAAATGGTGACAGGTTGTTATTTAAATCATTAATTTCTTACTTCACAGTATTTGTTAAAAAATAGAGATTGTTGTCTAATTAGAAGTTGCTGTACATGTATGTAAGACTGATGCAAGAGCTATTTGTATATCATCATATTAAAACATTCTATTCTTATCATTTTTTTTCTGAAATTTAGTTTAGAATTAGTAACCATTGCTCAAAAAATTATGTATCACAACGCCATAATGTAATCTGGTTCATAAAAATTAAATCTATACTAAATCTCCTATTCATCTTTTTTGATATCAAAAATATCAACACTCATCGATAAAGTAACAAAAAAAAAACCCAGTGGTTGCCAGGCAGGATAAGCCCACATTTTCAAGAGATGGATAGAGAACAAACTAAAAAGAAAGTGATTTTCCCTACAATCAGGGGCCATAATTCAGGAAATTACAATCTGATATGTGCAAATAACGAAAGGAACCAAGATCTTTTAGTTATAAACATGCATTTCAAGTTTCATCAAAATCAAATTAAAATTATGACCTCTGTATGGTTCACAACCTTGATATACAATATTTTTACACTATTTGTGTAAAACATGATTTTTATACGCCCACATAGAAATGTGGACGTATATTGCCGTCGCCCCGTCCGTCCGTCGGTCCGTCCATCGTCCACAATTTCTTGTGAACGCACTAGAGGCCAGGGTTAATATCCGATTGACTTTAAATTTATACACAGTGTTTAAGGTCATGAGACGAAGAAGCCTATTGATTTTCAGCAATATCCGATAATTACTGCCAGAGTTATGACCCTTGATCACTTTGAAAAATCTTGTGAACGCTCTAGAGGCTAAAGTTAATATCCGATTGACCTTAAATTTATACACAGTGTTTAAGGTCATGAGACGAAGAAGCCTATTGATTTTCAGCAATATCCGATAATTACTGCCAGAGTTATGACCCTTGATCACTTTGAAATATCTTGTGAACGCTCTAGAGGCTAAAGATAATATCCGATCGACCTTAAATTTATACACAGTGTTTAAGGTCATGAGACGAAGAAGCCTATTGATTTTCAGCGATATCCGATAATTACTGCCAGAGTTATGACCCTTGATCACTTTGAAAAATCTTGTGAACGCTCTAGAGGCTAAAGTTAATATTGGATTGACTTTAAATTTAAACACAGTGTTCAAGGTCATAATACGAAGAAGCCTATTGATTTTCAGCAATATCCGATAATTACTGCCAGAGTTATGACCCTTGATCACTTTGAAATATCTTGTGAACGCTCTAGAGGCTAAAGATAATATCCGATCGACCTTAAATTTATACACAGTGTTTAAGGTCATGAGACGAAGAAGCCTATTGATTTTCAGCGATATCCGATAATTACTGCCAGAGTTATGACCCTTGATCACTTTGAAAAATCTTGTGAACGCTCTAGAGGCTAAAGTTAATATTGGATTGACTTTAAATTTAAACACAGTGTTCAAGGTCATAATACGAAGAAACCTATTGATTTTCAGCAATATCCGATAATTACTGCCAGAGTTATGACTCTTGATCACTTTGAAAAATCTTGTGAATGCTCGAGAGGCTAAAGTTAATATCCGATTGACTTTAAATTTATACACAGTGTTTAAGGTCATAAGACGAAGAAGCCTATTGATTTTCACGGATTTCCGATAATTAATGCCAGAGTTATGGCCCTTGATCACTTCAAAAAATCTTGTGGATGCTCTAGAGGACAAAGATGATGTCCGATTGACATCAAATTTATACACAGTGTTTAAGGTCATGAGACGAAGAAGCCTATTGATTTTCAGCGATTTCTGATAATTAGTGCCAGAGTTGTGTCCCTTGATCACTTCAAAAATTCTTGTGGATGCTCTAGAGGCCAAAGTTAATATCTGATTGACTTTAAATTTACACACACTGTTTAAGGTCATGAGACAAAGAAGCCTACTGATTTTCAGCGATTTCAAATAATTACTTCCAGAGTTATCTCCCTTGATCACTTCAAAAAACCTTGTGACGCTATAGATGCCAAACTTATCATCCGATTGACTTCAGATTGATACACAGAGTTTAAGGTGTTGAAACGAATAAGTATTTTGATTTTCAATGAATTTTGATAACTGAACAGCTAAATCCATGATGTTAAATGTTTCCTATACTAATTGTTAGCGTGGGGCAAAACTTTATAAAAAGCAAACAAATTCTAATGATTTTCAGATAATTACAAAATGAGTTGTTACTCTTAATCAGATTTTAGTGTATAACAAATGTTTCATTCCCAAAAAAACTAAAAATATGCGACAACCCTTGTTGACTGCCCGGACGATTTAGCTGCTGTGGGCGTATGTTTCGTTGCCTGGCAACCTATCTTTGCGGACAATCAGGGGCCATAATCCAGGAAGTTTCCATCCGTTACATGCCAATATCGAAAGCAGCCAAGATCTTATGGGGATAAACCGATATTTCAAGTTGCGTCAAAATCGGATAAGAATTGTTATCTGTAGAAAGTCCACAAACAAACATGGACAGGGGCCATGGCTTAATACGTCCACATGAAAATGTGGGCGTATAAAAAGTCGCAGATTCTCTTTATGTTACCAAAATTATGGATGAATATGAAGTTCCATGTACTTAAAGTTCAGAATTAAACTGTATTTCTATTAAAGATATATAATGTAAGATTTATATAAAGAACTAACCATTCTGACTATAATAGTTCGAAAGTAGATAATGTAAAATGAATAATTTGAAAATTTCATTCAAATTACTCTATTGCAAATGAAGATATTACCCTTTGAATGTTGATTGAAGCTAAGTCTTGTTCCTCCATGTTCGATTAAATCAAAGTATGTTGTAATCTATTTAATATCGAGAAATCTGATGCCATCAAGAGTTGATTTAGGTCTGGATCAGTTAATTAATGTTTAATTAATACTTCAGATTTCAGAAAACATTTCAGGCCTAAAGAAAGACCTGCAATTGGCAGATTTAGCTCTTGCATAATGCATGTTGAAGATTCAATATGAAAGTTCCATCAAAGTACAGAATTAAACTGTATATCATTATGAGAATCCATATTTTCAAATTGGGGGGGGGGGGGAGAGAGGCAGTGGCAGTGTATTTCTGCTTATTCGAATAGTCACTAACATTCTGGATTGATAAAATTACTATAAAAGACTTTTTTTTTAAAAATTTATTTTAGCAAATGTCAGTGTGGTTCTTTGTGAGACAAGCATAATATACATTATTCATTAGATAAAAATAACCTACATTCAGAACCATGTAATGTTTAGCAAAGAATGAAACCATAAATATATAATTTTTATATGATTTATTCAGATGAATATCAAACTGAGGTAATATAACAGGCATACAATATATGCCATATATACTATATTAAAAGGCACTAATCACTCAAAATAAAAGACTAGATAGCATGAAAATGTACACACAAAAAAAAAAAACAACTGGTGGTTGAAGGGCAAGTTACACCCACATTTTGCAAGAGATGGTTAGATAACGAGCTATCAGAAAAGCGATTTTTCGTACAATCAGGGGTCATAATCCAGGAAGTTATTGCCCAAAATGCAGGTATATCAAACGAGGTCTTTGGGATATAAAGATATAGTATCAGTTTGATCAAAATTGGATAAAACTTGCGACTGCCAGAGGATCTACAACCTTTGCATTGCAAACTTTTACACAATCTGTATACAAGGAGCAGTCATTATGGCAATTTCCTTTCAATTTTCCAAAATTTGAATTTAAACTTCATTACAGTGGAACAGTGATATATTATTTTTTAAAATTTTAAATCAGATAAAAATTGTGCCCTCCTGAGAATCCACGAGGTAAAAAACATGACTTTTCATACAATCCGGGAAGTTATTGTCTGAAATGCATGAATATTAAAAGGAAATAATTCTTTGAGTTATAAACATACATTTCAAGTTTCATCAAAATCGAATAAAAATTGTGTCTTCTAGAGGGTCCACAACCTTGGTATTACATACTGTTACACAATTTGTGTACAAAGAGCTGCCATTTTGTCGTGCAGTTTTTGTCAGATTTTCAAGGTATTCAGACTCAATTGACATTATGCCAATGTAATTCCAATGGTGATATATTCGAATGTTTTTTAAAACGGATAAAAATTGTGATCTCAAGAGGGACCCCAAGCTAAAAACGTGATTTTTCGTACAATTAGGGGCCATAATTCAGTAAGTAACGATCCAGTACGCAGGAATTTGAAAGAAACCAAGATCTTAGGGTTATAAATATGCATTTCATAAAAAAAACGGATGACAAGTGACCTCTACAGTGCTCGCAAAGCAAAAATGTGATTTTTGTACAATGAAGGGCCATAATCCATGAAGTTATGGTCCAATACATGCCAATTTCGAAAGGAACAAGATCTTGGGGAGATTGACAAATATTTCAAGTTTTATTAAATCGGATAAAAATTTTGACGTGGATGATGGATGGACGGACGGTAGGGCGACAACAATACTCGTCCACATGAAAATGTGGGCATATAAAAATAAAAAAAATTACAGTTATGCACACCCTATTAATATCTAACAATATTATAAAACAAAAAAAAATATCTAATAGCAGAATTCATCAATTAATTATTATGCATAAATAAATATATGACATGAATGAATGCAATCATAATCCACAACAACTGTCATCTTCACATTACCTATCTTGGATAAACCAAAATCATGTTATCAAATGTTTGCTTGTGAATTCCTGACATTGTGAAAATGAAAAGCTCCAACAGAAACATTAATTAAGTGATTAAAATATTATTAGTGGAAGTGCTAATAATAAGAACAAGCCAACGTTGAGGATGGTGTCATCAGCTTCAAACCCAAAATAAGCAGAGATGACACATAAATTGATTGTAGATTTATCGATTTGTAAGCATCAAATACATAAATTAGAGGCAAAGTTATTGTGTCTAAAAATTAGGCAGACAGGTGGTCTGACAAATCCATTTATAGTCCCATGCCATGCTTTCTTCAAAAGGTGAGAGACAATAAATTAAATACACTCTTAAAACGTGAGAGACAATAACAAATAGAATACACACTATGGAAATGTCAAGTAAACCAACCTCTAAATGAAATGAAATGGGGTTTAACATCCTACTGTCCTGCTCCTAACCTGGGCTAATGAAGACGGGCATATGCCATACAGTGTGCAATGAGGGAAATTTGGCCTGGGCAGCGGCACTAAGTCCTACTCTTTTATCGAATTCCAACTGCCAGGGGATCTTTTACGTGCACGCCAATGTGTACACCTGACCTTGGTTTTTCATCCCATCCAAGCGACTAGGCAGCTATCCTTGTCAGACCCTCCGTCCTGCATCACTGACAAGGTGAAACCATGCCGGAAAATCTGGATGAACTTTCTCGCCCAATGCAGGGATTGAACGCCCTACCTCCAGGCCAGCTAGCAAACCAAACAGTAGATCATGACTTACATATAATAAATTATAAATAAAAAATATACTTATTTTAAATGTTTAAATAAAGCAAAAAGTAGTATTAAAAATAATATTACAAAAAAATATGAATGAGCAAATAAATAAAAAACAAAATTTAGGGATTGCTAATAGTAAAAAAGAATTTAAAATCAGAATTATATATGGGAATTACTTTGAGCACTAATTTAACTAGAACAAATGAAGGTAAATGACACAATACCTCATTTGTTTCTAAATCTGATAAGTTGGTCAAAAACTGCTGATATGGTAATTTAAAAACCAATAATGAGATAAAGGGTATTTAAAAATACATTATGTAAGATTTATATGAAGTGCTAGCCATTCTAATATACATTGTAGTTCAAAAATAAATAATGAAAAATATATGTATTGAAAATTACATTCAAATTTCTTGATTCTGTGTGAAGTTATGTTTGAAAGTGTAGCATATATTGGTTTTTAACGTAGCAACAGTATTTGACAACCGAGGCTAAGTCTCGATCATCCATTTAATCGTTAAATTTTCACATTTCTCAGGTGTTCTAATTCTAATTCAAGTAAATCATGGCCATCCGATGAGCTAGCGAGTTAATTATAGGCTTGCCATGTGAATAAATGTCTAAATAATAGTTTATAACATTTCCAACCAAGATAAAGACCTGCAATAGACAGATTTAACTCTCATATAATGTATCTTAAATAACTGAAAAACACATTTTCCAAATACAAGTTAAGAACAAATTATTTCGAAAAATGAATAATTTACATCTGTAAGATCTATGTTTAAATGCCAAATATATTTAAAATCTATCCTGAATAACATTCCTGTATCAATGTCTAACAATCCATTTTGATAAATCCTCTGGTGTGACCCTTCACATAACACAAATCAACAATAACAAATAATAAAAAAAAGCTGATATATAAACAAATAATACATAAATATTTATCACTTTAAGAAGAACTCCAGCCACTGCCATTTATTTATATATGTTTTATTCATTATCTAATATCAAAATAGTTTCAACAAGCGGTTGCCATACAAGATACGCCCACATTTTGTAATATATGACAGAGAACAACTTCAAAAAGCAATTTTGTACAGTAAAGAAAATATGAAGAGCTGGACAGGAGCAATGACAATAATCATTCACATATAAAATGTGACCTTATAAAAATGCTTCAACCAAGAATACAAATGATTTTGACTTAGACTAGCAAATTAAAGCACAGGGAATTGTGTCACATGGATTTGTTTACAAATAATGACCAACATTAAATACAGCAAGCATATTAATTAAATTGAAATAATTCATTTTTCAACAAACTGAATAAATAGAAGCAAATGGCAATGGTTGGAGTTCTTAATCAACTGGTCATAACAGTCTATAAACATGCATGATTATGAAACCTTATTGTTCTAATAATTTTAACACAAAATTGGTCTACAAATATCAATCTGGAGAGTTTTGATGATTTTAACGAACTATAAATCTGGACAATTGGATAACCGTAGTACAAAATTGGACTACACATTCTAAATTTATATTATGAATATTAGAGGTAGAAGTATGTAACCTGAATAAATCTGGAAATTATTTACTGATGTTAATCTTTTATTATAGTGTAGTACCTTATTCAATAAGCATTACTGTCTAATATTGAAAACTAGATAGAATTTGTGGTTGTGTTATTGTTATTAACAAATATATCTTTATTGCCATAATTCACCAGCGTACATGTTTTTTTTTCACAACACAACATTTGAATCATTAATCCTTTAGTGGCATTTAGCGATTGGAGACATAACAGAACTAACACAATTAAATGGGAAAACAGTCAATGACACACCTTCTGACCTAACACCACTCGGCCACCCAACCCTACAAATTATTGAAATAACTCAACTGTGTCTACTATACTGAGCGCCATAGAAAACGCATCACTTAGTTTTTCGTATATCAAAATGATCATGTAAACATATCTTATTTATTTTGCTTCTTATTGTGAACAATATTCAAATGGGAACACATCAATAACAACACATTTATATACTCATGGATGTTTTATCAACAGTTATTAGCTCTTGTGCACTCAAAAATGCATTAATATCTATAGACTTTGATAAAGTATTTAGGTTTTGACATGATAAGACATATTTTTAAAATTAATTTTGATACATGTTAGCAGTTTAATTCATGATCTGTTTCTCTGATTTAACTAGTTTTCAAAATCAGAGAGCTATACATTTTGAATATGGTTATACCTTTATGATTTAACATAACATGAACATGTTTAAATCTATCACATTATCTGTCAGTCAGTAACTGATGGAGACATATTTTGATAATACAAATATAACAACATCATTATATACATTTTTTAATTATGTAACTTTCTATAAGCCTGCATATTAATAATCTATTCCCTGAATCCCTGCAATTTTGTTCATACATATATAATTTACATTTTGATAACATATACAGCTTATTTATTAATCAAAATAAATAATTTAAAATTCAAGTGGAGCAAAGTCAATGTTAAGGGCAATAACTCAACAAATAATAGACACATCTTAATAAACAAAACAATTTAATACGACTTCCTTTTGATACACAGCCCTATTACCAAGCTTTTTAAAAATCAAAAGAAAAATGTTGACTATCATGTAAGCAATTTATATTCTATAGTTAGCAAAACAAAGTATCTATTTAATTATCTCATTGATTATTTTAGATTAAGTTATGTGGCATGATATACCTGACAAAATATTGTTTTTACATACTTGTAACAACATAAATTTTGACAGATATAATAAACCATACAAGTAAATCTTAAAGATTAACGTTGAAAAAAATATAATTACATGCTGCATATCATTAACAAGTTAAACATTTCATTATAAAACCATTAATTAGAAATATAAATACTAACTTTCAATTTTTTTTTTTAGCAAAGGTTTTGTAACATCATCTTCTTTGGTCTCCTGATCATCTTTAATCTCATTGTTAGCGATATCTGTTGAAATATTTTCAGCGTTTGTTAAACTATCATTTGATTTTGAAGGGGTCAGTGCTAGCTTATCTGGGTTACCTTTAGTTGTCTGTTCCATAAATTTGTCAAAATCTTTCAAGTGTTGTAAATCACTAGCTGAATTAATTTTTTGGTCTGTTTCTAGCGGCTGTTCTGGTTCTTCTATTTTTTTGTCTTCTTCAATTTCTTCTGTTTTGGTTGACTCATCTTTGTACGTGGACACTTCGTATTTACGTTGCTCAATAGGTTTTTCAGGACCAGATGTTCTTCTAGCAGGTACAAACATATTAACTTGTGACGATATAGGTTCTAATGTAGGTTTAAATCTGACTCTGTCTCTCAAATCCTCATGTATATAATTATCTGCTATATTCCTCTGAAAAAAGTATGAAATAAAACATGACCATAACATTTGCAAATCTATAGTCAAGAGGTTGTGGTATGTAAGTGTTATTAATACTGCATGAAGGTGGAATCCAGGTAGGTCAACCTGCCACACAATGTATAATTGACCAGATTATTACTTGACCTCGGATGACTCACAGTCACACATAATTTATATAATTTATATGAACATGCACCAACAGTGAATATGATCGCATAAGCAAAATGATACAATAGACTCTCTCTTTCTTATATATATATATGCTATACAGCATGTGTAACAAAAAAAACACATACAACAATACAGTATTTTGTTAAAGTGACAGAAATATTAATGAATGTGAATTGGATTAATTCATCACTGGTCAATCCAGTGGCCGTCGTTGGTTGGAAGGGCAAAGCAGGGGTAAAGTCCAAGGTTAAGGGGGAAAAGGCACTAGCTTCAACTAAAGGGGAGGGGGTGCTCCCACAGAAAATTTTGCAAAACAGTCTGCCGGAAATGCAGGATGGCAGTATTTCAGGCAATGGCCGTTGAGGTAAAGTGACTTGCAAGCTTCGACGAATCACACTCAAGAGCGCCAAAGTAAGGAGTACATGGAGGGTATGGGGTTCCCCCAGAAACTTTTGAAAAATAGTCTGCTGGAAATGCTGTCTGACAGTATTCAGTCAGGCGCCAATTGTTGAGATAAATAAATCTGACCACATACTTACTGCCTTAGACCAATATGGCAAACAAACAGATTTGCGAACCTCAACGAAGTACCCTTGTGGGGGTTGGGGGGACCTCCCCAAGAAAATGTTGAAAAATAAACTGTTGGAAATACTTCCTGACAGTATTCAGAAAGCGATCGTAGAGATAAATAGAGCTGATCGGATGCCGTCTGTCGTCTGGTGACTAGTTTTTCCAACCCCAGAGAAGAAAGTGTCAAATGAAACTCAACGAAGTCCCCAATAATTTGAAAAGTAGACTGCCTGAAATGCAGCCTGGTCTGGTAGTATTTAAGACATTGATCATCGAGATAAACAGATACTGCTTGTTGACAAATCACTAGTTTATCCGACCAGAGAGGAAAGTGTCAAACAGGCGAGGTGAGTGACTCAAAGTGAATGAATATTTTCGCCACTATATTTTGTGAAATGAACTGACTTGCGAACCTCAACGAAGGAAGTCCCCAATAACTTGAAAAGCAGATGGCCGGAAATGCCCCCTCCCCCCCTTGGCGCCGCCACTGGGCTAATCTAACTTATAATAAAGGTTAATAACATGTCAAAGGTTATAAGAATTAATGTGTAATAACTAATGTTGTTGACTCACAACATAATTCTTTATGACAATGTTAATTATTATGAAGAAATGACCTTCTTACCCTGCTGCTATTTGTAAAGGTTATAAAATCTTGTACATCAGGACTTTCACATACATCCTAAAATATTTGAAGAAAAGACCATATAAAGATAAGGCTGTATACAAAAAAAATATTCTGGTTTTCAGATAATGGTTGCATCACTTAAAAAGGATTTTTAAGACTATTCTAAGAAAGAAACAACTTAATATTGTATACCATAGTTATGGGAGAAAGAACGGCAGCATTCTGTGCCTTGTCAATAGACTGAGAAAAGAATTAGTTAAAATATAACCTATTAAAAACGTTTTGCATGTCATGATATGACTTTTTTTTAATTTTATTATTAAGGTTTGTTTGAGAAACAGGATATTTTTGTATTGGCTCGATCTCCATAAGCATTGACATAAGGGAGATAACTCTTCTATATACCTATTATCTCCCCTTACACCACAAATCTTCTTGATTTCGACTATTAATGATCATTTGCATGACAATTCAATAAAACTGTGTATGCATAAGTCTATCTGCTATTCTATTTGTTTATGGCCATGAAATGTTCAACTATATTATAGATAAAGGACTACTTACACGAATTGTTTCTGTAACAGTTCTATATACTCTGTCTTCTTCATCATCATCATCATCTGATGTTTCTTCTTTGTTCTCTTTTTTTCTCTTTACTATATTTGCTTTCTCATGTTTCTACAAATAATGAAATCATAGCACATCAATAATCTTCGCAATAATCACAGCAACTCTTTTGACCTAAATCAAAGAGATTTTTCTCCTTGAAAAACAATACATAATTTGCCAAACGATTTCATAAGCAGGGGCAATAAAAATTGCAATTCTGAATTACATTTTTTCTTTACTATAACCTGACAAAAGATTTCAACTCTTTAGAAAGAGTATTTAAGTATCAGCTATAAAATATGTGTATACTGGATAGTTGAATAAATTGTACTGTAAATTTACCATTCTTTCTTGCATTAACTGTTGACATAATTCCCTTGATTCATTCGTGTTCTTCTTATGAGTCATGTAAGACTTTCTGGCAATCTAAAACAGAAAATAACCAGCCAACAGCGAGTTAGATGTCACCTGGCACAAACCCATAATAAATAGATAACACATACTAAATAATTGCACATTAATAATAATTATCATCAAACTCCATCAACACACTTACTCAATATTATAGCAAAAATCTTGAATAAGTAATTTGAATAGAAGTGTGTGAGCAATATAAATTGGGTAACTTTATTTTCATTCATGACAATTACAGAAAATTGAAAAGACCTGGGAACTATGGTTTATTGCCACCCCCAGTTTACACATATACAAGACTAAATTATAATTAACTTACTGTTATGTCTGTGTGGAAGAAATTTTTCAATGATGGTGGAGTTGCAGGCATAGGTGCCACTTCTTTAAGCTGAAAAGAGAGAGTTCAACAAGTATTGATAAAAAGTTTGGTTTACTGCTATCATGCATATTTATAAAGATTCAATGACAGTGAGAACCCAAAAGAAGACTATGGAACATCCCTGCAGTATTTGTTTCCCTGTTTTGCCTCAAAATGAACTTAATATTCACTAGAATATCACAAAAGGGGCTAATAGGCCAACTCCATATGAATGCTCAACAAACATGTCTGTGTCACTAACACTAGGGACCGGGAATCTTCTAGTTTTTACGAAAAAAGGTAAGAAACTACCCTTATCATCTAGAATCTAAAACACGTCAAGATTATGTTAAATACCGTCAAGATTCATCAAAAACCGCCCAGTTTGTGCTACTGTGTAGATTTAGAAACACCGTCTAGTTTTGTCTTCGATCGTCTACTTTACGACCGTCCAGTTTCTCGGGATGTTTTAGATTTGAAAGGGGTTTAGTTTTTAGACAGGCCTTATTTTCTCGGACGTTGTCTAGAAATGAACAGAGTGTTGAATTACTAACGGCGTTTAGTTTTTACGCCAAATTACCACTTTACCGAGAGCCGTCTAGAAACTTACGGGTGATTAGAAATGCAATGCTGTTTTCTTTTCATGTATTTTAATTAGTTTGCCGGGTGTCATCTAGAAAACGTACGGCGTTTGTTTTAGTGTAAAATATTTAATTTCTATCTCCCAATTTTAGAAACTATGTTCCGATTTAGAATCTTAGCATAGTGTCTAAAATTCTCGAATGAATTGCATATTTGTTGAATATCTTCTGTATTGCCGACGTCCGTTGGGAAACGTCCATTTGCAATGAATTGACAATTTTCCCGGCGTAAATAAAACTCAACAATTTATTTATTAGAAATTAACGAAACAAATGGACATATATCTTGTTTCTTATAATCTTGTTTTCTGGGTTTTTTACCCGCTCCAGCCATCAATAACAAATGTATTTGTGAATTTACAAATTAATGCGTGCAGTACTATTTCGACCACGAAAGACGTAATTGTCGACATTTATCAAGGCTCATTTGGGGGACTGTTTTCGTCAACATTTATTTTTGTATCCCGTGGAAATGTTGAAGAAATGCAGAAGGAGGAGAATTGTTAACAGGCACAGTTTTCCCCCATTGACACGGACTTGGACCGCAAATCGTATCTAAATATATTTCTTACCTGGGTCGTAATACATCATCACTAATAGATAAATCACATTGCTATTTATCTTATGTTCCTTATGTCATTCACTTTTATCACGAACCGTTATTTCATTTTATGTATATTGCCATTTATTTTCAGGCGCGGATCCAGAGGGGGGGGGGGGGTCCAGGGGGCCGGACCCCCCCCCCCCCTGCTCAGACTTGAAAATTTTTTATGCGATTTTATTGGCGATTTAGACCTGTAATTTTGGAATTTACCTTCCGGAAATACGTCAGAATGAACCAAATTGAATCTAATTTACCAAATTTTTCTGGGGGAGGTTAATCGGTTGAGCGCAATAAGTTAAGCAATTATCAAACCTAGACCCCTCCCTGCAAAAAATCCTGGATCCGTACCTGATTTTATGTTACTTATGTCATATATCATGTATATGAATTGTATGCAGCCCGTAATGGGTGCGGTAGCACGATTTACCCAAATCTACCCAAATCCACCCAAATCTACCCAAATCCATCATTATTTCAACTGATATCACAATAATTTACATCGATAATTGATCATATACAGTTCTTTCTGTCAAATTGTCATTTTAGATTTAAAATCGTAGCGTTTTTGTGTCAGAATGTGATTTCCACGTAACTTTGGAAGAACTACAAATTTAATGGTGGTCTGCATCCATGTGGGTATATACACGAGTTATGTCCCTTACATAGGACGACGAAACACGCACGAATTGTTGGATTTTAAGACAAAATTTTAAAGTAATTATGGCATATTTAGCTAAACGAATGATAGTGTATTAAAAAACGATAAACATAATTGTGATATAAGCGGAAATAACGTGGTTTTGGGTAGATTTGTGTATTACACCAGCTATTCCCTTTGTTTCGACTTCCAAACTTACTTGGAAATCGCATTTTGAGGGGCATTTTGACAATAAAAAGCTGCGATTTTAAATTAAAAATGTCAATTCCACATAAAGAACGGTATATTATCAAATATCAATATAAATTATTGTGGTATGAGTTGAAATAGGTGTTATGATACAATAAAATCTTATCTTATCTTATCTTATCTTGTCATACCTAATAATATGATGATAAAAAATCGTCCACAAGCTTTTGAGCGGCCTTGTAAATAAATAAAGTAAATCATGCAGACCTACCGCACGATCCAGTCATTGTTTTACAATTCAGACTGTCGATTCATGCACGCTTTTCACACGGAATTGTTCTTTGATGTTGATAGATGACACACAGTGACGTCGCCAATACAGGAGATATTTATAAAATATAACGGCGACGAAACTTACAGGTTGTCATTAGTTGCGAGATTTTTTGGTTTTATAATTTTGTTTTCGATATAGATTAGAGCATCTGATATCAATCGAGATTAAAATACATCGGATAATCAAAATGAGGTTGGACCGGATATCGGTAAATATCGAAACGATGTTCCGATTTAGAATCTTAGCATCGTGTCTAAAATTCTCGAATGAATTGCATATTTAATTTGTTGAATATCATCTGTATTGCCGACGTCACTGTGTGTCATCTATCAACATCAAAGAACAATTCCGTGTGAAAAGCGTGCATGAATCGACAGTATGAATTGGAAAGTCATATCGCCGACAATAACATATAATTATATTTTGAACTGTGCCTGTTAACAATTCCCCTCCTTCTGCATTTATTCAACATTTCCACGGGATACAAAAATAAATGTTGACGAAAACAGTCCCCCGAATGCGCCTTGATAAATGTCGACAATTACGTCATTCGTGGTCGAAATAGTACTGCACGAATTAATTTGTAAATTCACAAACACATTTGTTATTGACGGCTGGAGCGGGTAAATAACCCAGGAAACAAGATTATAAGAAACAAGATATACGTCCATTTGTTTCGTTAATTTCTAATAAATAAATTGTTGAGTTTTATTTGCGCCAGGAAAATTGTCAATTCATTGCAAATGGACGTTTCCCAACGGACGTCGGCAATACAGAAGATATTCAAAAAATATGCAATTCATTCGAGAATTTTAGACACTATGCTAAGATTCTAAATCGGAACATAGTTTCTAAAATTGGGAGATAGAAATTAAATATTTTACACAAAAACAAACGCAGTACGTTTTCTAGATGACACCCGGCAAACTAATTAAAAGACATGAAAAGAAAACAGCATTGCATTTCTAATCACCCGTAAGTTTCTAGACGGCTCTCGGTAAAGTGGTAATTTGGCGTAAAAACTAAACGCCGTTAGTAATTCAACACTCTGTTCATTTCTAGACAACGTACGGGAAAATAAGGCCTTGTCTAAAAACTAAACCCCTTTCAAATCTTAAACATCCCGAGAAACTGGACGGTCGTAAAGTAGACGATCGAAGACAAAACTAGACGGTGTTTCTAAATCTACACGGTAGCACAAACTGGGCAGTTTTTGATGAATCTTGACGGTATTTAACACATTCTTGACGTGTATTAGATTCTAGATGATAAGTGTAGTTTCTTACCTTTTTTCGTAAAAACTTGAAGATTCCCGGTCCCTAGTGTAATGTCCAATCAGAGAGTCAACACAATTCTATGTAGCAAAATTTATAAAGCAATGACCAGACATTAAACACAATTCCATTTCAATATGAATTTGTAGACCAGTAATGATAATATCCATTCGTAAATATTGAACTTGAAATAAATTGTGTCTTCCAAAATACTGAATTTGTGATAACTGAGTTGAAGTATAGCTATAATTCACCTTTAAAACACCTACACCCATGAATATTATACACAGTATATTGAGAATAGCCAAAATAAGACTTATCAATCCTAAAATAGCTGCCTCTTTCCACATCTCACAATAAAAGGTTGGAATGTAAGTATTATCGACAAACTCTGGACACATACGTTGAGCAACCAATAATGTGTCTGTTGTGTTAAGCATATTTGTTCCATTCATAAATGTAGCATTTGTTGTAGCATTGACTTTCTGAAATAACAAGAACAAATTAGAGTTTAACGCTTTGAACCCTGCCAGTATGTCCAATATATTTAACTATCGGTGGAGGGGTAATTTGGTAGATATTTTATTTTCCATTAAATATTGAACCCTGAATTACCCGACGGCGCATTTGTTTCCATTCAAACTCCATTTCTTTTCTTAAATCACTTGGACATTTCAGAGGTAAGATTATCTTCAACCAGTTATAAGACAAAATGAAGTCATGGGGAAAGACTATAATAGTTTAGGATTATTATTATTCTCCTTAGTAAATTTGCTCTATTTGCATTCTAACTAAAGACCTTTGTGTTTCTCATGACTTCTACCTGGGAAATTAAACCTATAAATTCAATATATATTAATTACTATATTAACCATTTAGTTTAGCTGCCCAAAACTGAATGGAGGAATAATGTTTATGGAGAAATAATGTCTCAATAAACTTAATCAGACATGCCTGATTAAATGATTCAAAACAGACAAAAATGATAAATGGTTGCTAGTGTACAAATCTGTCTGATATAATGAATGACACTACTTCATATTTTGGAATATGATAATTTAATGATGCTTTCAATCAAATAAAAAAAAATAAAACGAGCAAAGAACTTACCACTTCTACAAATTTATTTGGTATTGTTTGAAGAGGATGTATTAAAGATAAAAAACTTAAAGCCCAAAAAATACCCTGAAAGAAAAAAAACAACAATAAATTTAGTTTTCTTACATAGAATGAAACAAACATAATTTCATGTTCAATACAAGGAATTAACAGGTGGAGGACAACAATGTGCGAATGCTGTAAAAGTTAACAATAAACATGGCCATCATTGGATCAAACAGTATGATGTTCCCTTGTGCATGGACAGTCAATGACATCACAACAGATGTTATTTGTTATCGAAAGATATAAGAATTTGTAAATAAGGTTAACCATGGTTAATGTTATTTCAGCAATACATAATGAACAAAATATAAACAATCTGCAATGGCTGGACTTTCAGTTTAATTTCCTTTAATTCTTGTAACATACATTTTCAACATTTTGTATATCTATGTTAGACATAAAATCAGCATACTCACAGCATTAACAATAGGTGGTAGAAGAGAAGCAGATATAGCTACACCAACCAATGATCCCATATTACCACCTAATACAGATAATGCTACCCCAGCACCCGATGGTAATGCTATTAATAAACCAATACCTAAACTACGTGGCACACCCCTGTCAATTATATACAAAATATATCTAAACATACATTTTGAAATATACTGGGGTTGTGCATGATTCAAAAACATATACAATATGACTGAGGTAGGTGCTGTGAAGGCAGTTCATTTTATCCGACATGTTTTTGGTTTATTACACTGCAGCGTTTCAATAAGATTTCACAAGTTGTTATCAAGCATATCAACACAGACATTTGCTAAAAAAATTTCATGATTATCAAATTTTATGTTATTAAGGTAAGCTAATCAAAGACCTCGAAAAATCTTCATTAAATAATTTTTGTGGAAAATGGAAACTAACCTACCTGGTAGACATTTCTATGGTTGGAAAATCATCAGTACTACCCCAGTTAGCACCATTTAATGACATTCCACCTGGAATAAGGCCAAATACAAACCCTGAAATAGAGAAACGCAAAATTGATGGATTTAAAACACTATAAGGGTATTTTAGTACAAAGAGAGGTGTCAGGTGTCCTGTTTCATATAGAAATTCTTTAACTACATGATGTGTGACGAAAACTAGGGTAATGAAGTAGCTTGCATTATTCTACTACTATCTTAGACTAACTCACAGACAGTTATGTCAGTATCCATTTCTGGAAAGTAGGGTACTATTGTCCAGTCCTCACGTGGACAGATTAGTACAATTAACTAGAATAGTGTTGACGTAAAATGGTGCCTAAACAAAGCACTTACCCCAAAATGGTAATTCTCCCACCCAAATAGATGATGCATAATAATTTTCATAGGAGAGAGCTCATCTGATTTACGCTCAGATAACATTCAAGTGATCCAAGGGGAAATTCATACCGGGAGCTGCCCCAGCTTACAGGCCGGACGCAGACAATCATTCGAAAAGGTCCCAGGGGAGAAGATACCGTGAGCTGGTCCGGGCTTACAAGACATTATAGAGGGCCCGAGGGAGACTGTTGGGCGAAGTAGCCAAGGTAGACAACATAGGTTTTAATTGTTGTGTGGATGTTTTAGAATATATTATTGTAACCTATTAATATATACAGAAAGGAGTTTGAGTCCAAGACAGGCCTAGACGACAGTCGCATCAGACACAGGATAGTGTCACAGGTTTTGTGTACACAAAAATTAATAACCAATAACATTATTCTAACCATATTTCCTATTGAACATTTAAACGCACTAGACTTTGACTGGTATGTTCTGTGTTATTCGGAATCACTGTTCAAGTGTCATTCTTACTTGTCTGTCGTAGTGTTGCCTAGTCCTTCGATAGGACGAAAATCTGAGGTCCAGCTGTGTACACACTATAATATAATCCTATTTAAAGAAAAGACACTAATGTCCATGTCCACGCAAAATCCACCTCCTGGGTATGGCACGTTAGTCACAAAATGACCAAAGTATTTTGATGACAAAATGTTAAACTTCATTAAAAATTATGTCTCATAACTAACCTAAGGATAGGATTTTATTAGTTTCAAAATGAACTAAATAAATATTACATACCAATCATAATACACATGAGGAGACCAATCAATTCTGTTCTTAAACCAAGCTTCCATAATGATCCATTCCTGATTACAATTCCAAATACTATAGCTAATATTGGACCCTGTAATGCAAAATAAATTTATGTAGCAATTTAAATTAAAAGATTCTTAATAGACCTACTCCATAATGACGTAAAAATTGATCATGACATATGAAAAGTCCCATGATCGGGTACAAACAACTACATTTACCATGTGCAGTAAATTTGGTTGAAATACGGGAAAAATATAATTAAACTCATTTTGTATTTTAGAATGCTTTCAAATATATTTTTTACATAATTAATCTTATTAGGTATTTTCAAACATATCTGATTGGAACTGGTCTATGTAACATACACTACAAGAGGAAGAAACACAATGTCAAAGGTAAATAAACAGATTTTCATGGAAATAGTTATCTTACAAGCTATAAAACACTCACAAACATAAACTTTTCTTAAGAAGCAGTAAATATTATAATGACCTAATGACCATGAAATCGATTTAACAATTTTTGAACTGCTAAATCCGTGTGGTTTGATGGTTGACAGCATTGAGTAATATACTGATACTGAACAAGGACATTTGAATTTCAATGAATTCGTCACACAACTCCAATATTTCATCTAGTACAAATAAATGTTTCCATTCTATTGTTTGGATCTTACTTACCATTAATGGTGAAATAAGCATGCTAGCTACTATAACTACAGAACTGTTCTCCACTAAACCAGTAGCAGCAATAAGACTAAAATATAAAAATACAGATTTTTAAATATTAAAAGTAATAGTGAATCTTACTGATCATAATAAATCAATAAGAGAGCCATGTAAACCGTTGTAATATGCTCACACAGGAGTAATGTCTCCACATCAGCTCATCTGAATGGAAAACTTGGATGGTGATTAAATTTGATATTTCTGCAAAGGGGGAATAACTCTGGATATTCGTCATGTCATGAACACAATGGGGATGCTCAATTCTCAATCCAGAACGTCCCGAATCGACAGAATTACAATCGAGTGACGCGGAATTCAGTCCTGTCACAGTTCTGCCAGTCCCAACAGCTGAGGTGGAGTGAGTAGAATCGTGACGTATTCCTAGGTAAAAATTATGTTTCAGCAGTCATGATTGGTTGGGATACTTTTTATACAGTCGACGCATGCGCTGTAATCCGAAATTCTCCTTTTCACTCGATTGACACCAGTTTTGGAATTCAATTCTGGAATTGTGAATCGAGTATCCCCATAGTTTCACACCAATTTTGAAAAGAATCTGTTAAAAACTATTTCATTTACAAAGTTTGTCCTCCCATGACCCAAATAATTCCCATTAATTATGAATAATGGGGTTTGTTCTCTGATGACCACAATGCTTCTCACCAAATATGAAAAGACTTGGCAAAAAACTGTAGCTTCTATCGCTTTCACAAGTTAATTATTATTGTTGATGGACAGCGTGATAAAACGACCACACTGAAATGTGGGCATATAAAAAATAAATGAAATGGGTTTTAACAATTCACAGATATTTTGTCTAGGTCATTTATACAAAATGCAAGGTAGGTTAATATTGCCCAGACATTTATCAACCTCGGCTTTTCAACATCACATTACTTATCTTAGTTAACAAATTATTTCAAGCATTTTAAAACTCAGTTTTCCATAACGAATGGGCTTACCTGGCAAGAAGTACTAATATCATATAATCAAACGTAAATAGAGCATTGTTTCTTACTGACTGTACAACCTAAAAAATATACACAAAATTATATAACTTATTAACTGTATCCAAATCAAAACTGTATGGATTGGAATGAAACTGCTTTTATATTAATATGACTTTAGAAAGAAAATCAAAATGTTGATATTAATTGAGCCTTTACAAACATATGTTTAACAACAAATTGGATGTTTTTCAAAATTCTTTGTTTTCTTCCAACAAATAGGTTAAATGAATAAATCAGCTTTATCCATTACACGACGTAATGCAACATACAGAGGAAAAAAACTATCATTTAACATTTATTGACTGCCAAATGTCACTCTCATGCAACTATGCAAGATCATTTATTCTCCATGAATCAATATTAAGCGACCACATATTTAAAATTGAACTCAAATTTCAATTACTTCACATTAAAGTTCAACAAATTTGAAAGAAAGATAATTGATATATCAGTATCCAAGCATCAACGCACCTACCTGATCTACAACTAATCGTGATTTAATGGACTTCTTAAATTCCTTGTTAAATTCACTTTCTTTTTCATCTTTCTCTTTTTCATTCTTATCTTTCTCTTCCTTCTCTTTATTCATTTCTTCTGTTTCCTCCCCAGAACTTAAAGGCACATAAAGTTAAAACAAATTTTTCACTAAGTTGTGGGTCTGACAAGTAATCAATCTGATTTAACTACACATCTATATTTCGTTTCATTTTTCTATACTGCAATGGCCTACACTACATGAAAATCTGGCAAGTTATAGTGAGAGTACACATCGGGTGTCAAACATGTGGATTTTGACCCTATGACATCAAACATTGATTAATCAATCAGAGTTGACGTTTTTAGTAGTTTACCCACAGTTCTGTGCATCAAAAGGCCAAGAACATGACGCAACAGACTGTTTCAATGGCTAATCCCATGTCAATGATAACACATCTTCTAGTTCCTAGTGTAGTAGTAAAAGCAAGTAAAATAAAATTTTGAAGTATAAAAACGAAACGAAACAAGATCTGTGTTTTAATCCGAATTACAAAAAAATATCTCTATGAAGAAATTAACAAATGAAGGGGTGGGGGCCTTAAAAGCATTACACTTTTTATTCAAATATCCATGTGCATATAAACAAGGACCTAGTAACATGAAAGGCAGCGATCCACCTTGCTATAAAATGTATTCTTCTCAGCAACTTCTAAACTGATTTCAATAATTCAAATTTAAAATTCATTGATATAACATTTTGAGTAATTACTTGTTGTTCTATCCTCAAAACTTGATGAGAAAAAAAAAAGATAATCTGATAGACCTAAATTTGGTGTCTCATTTTTATCAATATGTCATTTTATCATCAAAATAAATACATACCTTTCATTTTCCTCAAATGAAACTTTCTTATCTTTCTGGTCACCATCTTCACTTTTATCCTTACCATTATCTTTCTCTTTGTCATTACATAAAGATTTTAGTGTCTGCTTGTTAATGAGGATGCTAAGTGGGATGACACTTTAATACAACAAAATATAAATAGAGTCATAAAACAAATTGTGAACTTTTGAACAGTCATTTACCCATAATTTCAATATGATCAACATTCAATTCTTCTTGACATTCAACAAAGATAACATGCTAAAAATAAAAATATCCTGTTAATCCAACTTTTAATATACGAAGAGGCAATACATGCTGTATCCCAAACTCTTGACACAATAGGACAGTCAGTATCATACATTATTAGAGTTCTGAAAGAATAATTCTAAATTACTTGTTTTTTATTATCTATTTTGAAATAGACACAAGCTAGATTGTTCATTTATATACTATTCAAAAAAAGTAGGGGATATTTGACTTTTAAGTGTTATTAAAGTCACCTAATGAAACTGACGAAGAAACAAATGACAAAATGAAATGGAGTTCACATTCATCGATTTATTCCAAATGATCGTTAGACTAAGTAAGGCACAGACTGACCATTATAAGGGTAAAATGATACCCGGGGTCAAACAGCAAAGTTACCACAGCATCACAACAAAGTCAATAACGGGTAAATCCTCCTCTGTTTGCCAAACAAGCATTGATCCGACGTGGCATATTCCTAATGAGACGTCTAAGGTCATTTTGGTCCAGATTGTCCCATTCAAGTTGACGTAACCTCTGTCCAAGCATGTCCCAGACATGCTCGATGGGGGAGAGGTCGGGACTCAGTGCTGGCCACAACATGGACTGTGCCGGTAGTACTGGCCTGTAACACGCCCTAAAACAACATGTAAAGCCGTTCTTCCAGCAACAGTGATGCCTCCCCAAACCATAACAGAACCACCCCCAAATCAATCATGTCTGATGACGTAAACGTCTTGGAAGCGCTCGATTCGACGACGCCACACCCTCCTACGTTTGTCCAAAAAATCAACAGTGAACCTTGACTCATCTGAAAACATCACATTGCTCCAGCGTCGATTATCCCAGTGTTGACGATCCCTACACCAACGACGTCTTGCCTGAATGTGATGATCTCTCAAACAAGGGATCACACGAGCACGTTGGGCGCGAAGGTGACCCCTTATGCAGTCGATTCCGAATCGACTGGCCACTCACTCTCACACTCACTCTCTCTGTTTGAAGACGAGCGCTGATCTGATTTGCTGTGATGACATGATTTCTCAAGGCCAAGGTACGGATAAATCGATCCTGGGCTTGAGTTGTCGCCCTTGGTCGACCTGAGCATGGTCTGTCCTGTACAGATTGTGTATCACGGTATCTGGACCATCGCCTGGTTATGACAGACTGAAAAACATTCATCGCCGCGCCACAACCGCCTGTCAAAAATTGTTTTCTGGTCACTAAAACAATTAAACTGATGTTTCCACCCTGGAATTCAATGCCACAATGACTGTAACATTCAAAGTCAGAGTCGTGCAAATCTTGGGTTGGACCCCCATGATGATCCCAAGCGGTAGCTATTGGTGCGTTTGTGTGTCACATGTAACTGGAAATGTTTCTTCTGTTAGGTTCTATAGTGACTTTTTTCGTAGTCATTTGCATATTTTAGTATTATGCCCCCAAAATCAAATATCCCCTACTTTTTTCAAATAGTATATCTCATAATCAAAATTTAGAAGATAAATACTTTCCATTATAAATTCAAAAGATTATTATTGTTCATGAGATAACGCCTTTAATGAAACATTTACCATAAACACGCCACCATATAACAGGCAACCTCTCTCTGATCTCAAGAATTCAGTAAAAACTGATATTCCCTTTACGAAATGTGTGTAAAATTTTCCGTCAAGTACAGCACATGGATTACGCACTGCATAGACCTATTGAAGGGAAATATTTCCAATGTATTTATCCCATGAGGGTGTTGGTCGTAAAAATAATCATCATCTAATAAATTATCAATGTATCTAAATGTGAAAAGAAATCTTACGGTTCTTGGATGTTTCAATTATCGGTGTGTTAATTTCAATTATTAACTATTGAAACCGTTTCACGTAAATGACATCATTAATCGGTTAACTTGTTGTGAAAAGAAATCTTACGGTTCTTGGATGTTTCAATCATCGGAGTGTTCATTGCAAAGGTTTCCAATAAAAGACATCATTAATCGGTTAACTTGTTAATGTTAATATGTTAATTAGTAAATATTATTAATTGTTCTATAACGATAATCATTCATTAATAACTTAAATAACTATGACTCTTTAAATTTGGATTTATGACTCCATAAGTAATGTTTTTATAATTCAAAGTAACTATATTAAGCATAATCTTATAGCTTGTGATATCCTACATATTGCAAAATGTTGCTTATGCAGCGTTTTTTACAATGTGTAGTACAAGTCAAATCATAATAATATTGTTTTTTTCCAACCCCAACTATAGAAAAGTCAAAGAAGTACAAATGTTTTTCAACTTGGTAGCAATCTTTCATTGAGTTACCGGAGCCTTATCACAAAACAAGTTGAGGTACACATTCCTAATATACTATAATGTAATACCTGATTGAAGAACCATCTAACTGTCCAATACCTGCTGTTTGTAAACGTCTTAATATGTGTTCACATCTACTACCAGATTCCTCTATAAATGTTATCTGAAATATTAACAGTTGTCAGAACAATCTCAACACAGCTAACATTTTTGTCTTGCCACAAAATTAACTTCTATGAAATAGCTTCATCATTTGAAATTTCAAACCATTGCACCTTTTATCTCTATGTAGTGACAACAGGAGCAACAGTGACTCTGTGGAGAGGGTGCTGCTTCACAAACCAGCAGAATAGGACAGAAGTCTAAGAAAATACTGAGGTCATCTTTATTGTGCACATAAAAGATCCTTTGATAGTTGGAATTCAATGAAGAGTGGATAAGGGCCCCCCATTCTTCCTTTTTTTTTGCACAATGTAAGGCTGTCTTTTAGTAATGTATTCACCTTGTAATATCTATTATCATAACACTTTGTCCAAGCACAATCTTCTATTTCTAAATCTTCTAATGCTCTTTTCACAAACTAAAGAATATAAAGGTTGAAAGAAACTATCACAGTTAAACATCCGTTACGCAAGAGGTAATCTGCCTATTGCAAGTCTTTCTTTAGACCTGAAATGCTATCTCAATTATCAATTAACTTATCCTGACCATAATCAACTCTTGATGCCATTGTTAGCCTGCGATATTTAGTGGAATTGAATGCATAACGGATGATCGAGGCTAGCCTAAAATTGAATTTCTAATATCTCATTTCAGAGTGAATATTGCTTAATGCACACAGTTTTTAAGAGATGTTGATGTGACCGAAGCACTAACTCTAGTTGTGTATAACCCATGTTAAAAAACTATTTCAAAAATTTCCACATCTTGATCCTCTCACCTTTATTTTTTATTGTTAAAATCATAGTCCCTATTGCTCAGAAATAGCTTTTATAGGTCTGTGATATGTCTAATATAAAAAATAAGAATAATTGTCACCTCTAACGCTGTGTATTTGGGTACAAGTACCACTAAACTTGTTTGGGTTTCTAATGAAGGTCTCTTTTCATCTTTTGTCAAAGAAGAAATGTTTTCAGCTGCAGAAGTATAGCTTTCAACTAAAGAAGTATCATCTTCAGCTGCAGAACTATTATCTTTAGCTGCAGAAATATCATCATTCGTGCCATCTGTTTGCTTTTCATTTGTCACCTCTTCATCATCTCCGAGATCAAAATTCACATTTTTCTCTGAATCTAAATATACCATGTACATATAATTATAATTCAATTCAATCACATTATAAAAGTTCTTCCTTTCAATACTTGTATTGAACAGACAACTGATATTACTTTTATAACCCACTTCTGTTGAGTTTTTGATAAATGAAAGGGTGGGAGAAGCAACGTTAAACAGAATTTGTCCTTTCCAGTTCATCTCCAATGTTGTAGGCCAAAAATTACTGAATCCATTCTTGAAATAGACTTTACATGACAACACAATATCACAAATAATACAAATAAATCAACACAACTACCAATATCAGCATCTTGTTTTCCAGGTGTTTCTTCTTCAAAATCCCATTCAACATCGTCATATTTCTTTTCATCTTTTTCCTTCACACTTTTTGTATCAGATTTGTTTTTACTTAGGGTGATTAAAGATTCTTGGTCAACTGCACTTTCATTTTTAACTAATATTTTGGGGCTGTCGTTCCCCTTATCATTGTTTTCGATTCTCAATTCATCTTCTGATTTTTTTTTCTCAGAATCAATAAGATCAGCTAATTTAATGGTTTGCACATTTTCTTGTGATATGTCAGTTTCATCTGTTCCTATAATTGAAAATATATACATTTTATAATGATGAAAGGATCATATTCCTATCAACCAATTTTACATAAAACAGATTTCAGATATAACCTAAAAGTAACGATCTTTGGAATGGTTGAATCTACATGCAAGTATTGGGTGTGAGGCAAATAGTGCCAATACAGTAGACTATTTATAAGTTAGAAGTAGACAGTGGTTACACATATATAGCTGACTTTCAGCTGTCGAATAGCTCCTCTGCAGATTTGTAAACTAAATCTGGGCTTATAAGAATAAGATGATAGTTATTTAACAACTCATTGTAATCAGCAAATCATATGTGTACTAATGTCAACTGTGTACTTATTAATTAAACATTGTAGTGGACACTTACGACTGGCCCCCGAATCCATTCACTTTATAATATTTCAAATATTTTTTTTGTCTTGCATCAGTATTATCCGCAGGTTTATCTTATAGATTTTGTTTTGTGTCTAGTGTGGTCGTCCTGCACTTACTGGAGTTAAGTTTTAGTCCATCGTAATGTACATGTAGAATGATTTGCTACCGTTTGCTCACTACATTTTGTTATTATTTTCTTAGTGTTTTCTGAGATTGTATTGTTAAAATTTGACATTCCAACTTGTGATATCAACTGGCAGACTATTGCCATTGAAGGATCCACCACTGTAACGTCTTGTATATATTTTTTTTTTCCATTTTAAGTGACGCGTGTAATCATTACAAGATCCCCCCACCCCCACCGCCGGACTGTACAGCACATGCAGTGCCAGTGGACACTTACGGCTGGCCCCCAGATCCATTTACTTGATTTGATATTTATTTATTTCTTGCAATGCCTATGTAGACTGTCTTGTCCACAGATTTAATTGTAGATCCTGTTTTGCGTAGTACTGCAGTCGACACATATTATAGGAAGGGATACTGAATTCTATAACGGTGAGGTGGGGCAATTGCAAACAGCAGAAAATCTTTGCCAAGGCTGACAAAATTAGAATTTAAAAACCCCAAAGCAGCTATCAGTTTATGAAGTCTCCTTTTTTTAAATAATAAATCAATATAAGCCTATCAAAATAACTTTCATTTCGAACATTTGACAATATCCAGGACCCGGTCTGTCACTGTGTGTGTCACCGTTACTTACTGACGACTTTCTCTAAAAAAAAGTTTTAATCGACTTCATAAAATTTAGACCAAGAATTCAAAAGGCGCCTACCTTTTTCGAACTTAATAGATAACCTTTCCTTGTTGTCAACTGATAAATCTGCAAGTACTGCTTTAGCTTGTTCCTTTTCAGTAGGAATCACCACTTCAAACAACACATAAGACATCACTTTGTCAGGTCCAATTTCATTACAGCCCACTCGTCTCACCTCTCGACCTTTAATATATACGTGTATAGGCAAATAGACCCCCCAAAATTTAGTCCATTTGACCACCAGTACAGTATATATCGTATTCAAGAACAGTTCCAAGAGTACCGGTACTGCAGTATCAAGTTTTACATAGACGTGGTTATTCAGTTTCTATATATATAACAAAAATTTTGGAAAAGGTGCAAAAAATGAGATATTCTAGTTGGTTTAGAAGAATTATCTCTACCTATACTTACAGGGATTTTGTGGCTGAACGGTTTAGGCCTATTTAAGTTAAGCATGTGCTTTAGATCATAAGATCTGACGCAGAGTGGCATGGTTTTGATTCCCTGCAGAGACCCTGCTTGAATGTTACAAGGAGTAAGGTCGCCTGTCCAACCTGATGTTTTTTTTTATCTGGGTCATTTCAATGGCCAGGGTGTTGGTTATATTGTTATTTTTATTGTTGTTATTAAGGGCACAACGTGTCAGAAAGGTCCATCCATATCGGACCTAGATTGTTCACCCTTTTGAAATAAAGATATTATTAAGCTTTCATATTACATATTACATATTACATATGAAAGCTTATTGTTTCTGTTAAAGTTATTATTATTATTATTTTTTTTTTTGTGTGTTTTCTGCAAATCGGATTTCTCAGAATCTATCCATAGGATCTTTCTGAAATTTTGACCTATCCCCCCAAAAATGGGGTGCGAACCTTGATTAAATATATTTTCGAAACGTTTTACGAATCCGAAATCACCGAATTTTACGAACGAAAAAAATGACAATGCATAGTCGTAACTTTGTTATTTTTTGACCGATTTTACTAATTCTTTTTTCTTTGAATACCTTTAAAAAAACCATTTTCATCTGCAGTTTCACATTTTCGAATTTCGAAAATTCGTCGCTGTGATTTCGAACCGGAAGATTAGACCAATTTGACAACTTCTTTAATAGTTGTACGATTTTCATGAAATTTAGTATCTAAGTAGATCCTACCGATGTGACTTCAAAAATATAATTAGAAATTTTCTAAATTATCTCCCCTTGACGAAATTAAGGATCAAAATTTTCAAAAAAATCATCGAAATATAGGTCAGAATGACCTGATTTTTTTTTTTGGATACTAGATAAGTAATTACTGATTTGTACACAAAATATGGAGTTTGTCGATCGAACCGGAAGTGCCGCCATATTTAAAAGTGAAAAATCAATAAGGCTTTTTTGCTATTTTACTTACAGACTCGGGAGTTATATTTTCTGAATCCTTGTAGGAAGGCCTAAAAAATGTCGCGAATAGAATTTTGATTTCGGTCACGTGATGGTCACCATTTTGAATTGAAAATGAAAAATAGAAGCAATTTGAAGGGTCGGGACTTTGGAACACAATTACTCTCCTTCTAATTAAGCTAGAATGTTCAAACTTGGTGTAGACGTTCACTAGGTCAATGTTATGATTGAGTTCAAAGATGAGCATTTTCTGCTTAGGGTAAGCAGAGATAAACAAGCTAATTTGTTGATTCTTTAGGGCACGATAACTTCGGTTATAATGAAGGGAGGGCGGTGAAACTTTTGTCAATAGAGAGTCTAATAGCTAGCCTGTTGTGTGAAATCATTGTATTATTTTTTCTAAATATCAGGGATAGCCGAAAAAAAGAGATTGAAAACCCAAAAAGTCGTATTTTTACAATTTGGAGCATGTTTAGAGGTCTTTCTCGTAAAGTCAACATAATATTTTTTGGGAACTTCTTGTACAAAGAGTCTTATTGGTAGTCTTTTATATGAAACCATCGATCAACAGTCCAACATATCAGGAGTAGAAGAACAAAAGGATCGAACATTGAAAACGGCACCCTTTCATTGTTAAGCGAAACATGCAGTGTGGGTGACTACAATCTACACATTTAGTCATCGTATAGAGCTTATTCAACAGTATCGAATTCCAACTGCTTAGGGATATTTTACGTGCACTCCAATGTGTACACGGGACCTTGGTTTTTCGTCCCATCCGAATGACTAGACAGCTGTGCTTGTCAGGCCCTCCGTTCTGCCTCACTGACAAGGGGAACCACGCCGGGAAATCGAGATGAACTTTCTCCGTGCAGAACTTTCAATTCAGGCGAAAACGTTTATTGCATACGATTAAGCTGGTCAGTTGGAGCTTATTTTCAAAAGTTTTGTTATAATCGGTTGGTAATTAAAGTACCGTGCACATTAAACTGTTAAAACAGAAAATTTCGCCCGGTTGAAATGTTTCTTGCTATAAGTCAGCAATTTTCTGAATTCAGGGAGGCTGAATGGCTGAATGGTTAGCATGTGCGCACTGTATCGTAACGTCTGTCATTGAGTCAACGGGCGTCGTTTCGATCTCCAGGTTGCACGTGACATGAAGTATGATGTCCAACCTTGTGGGTTTTCTCCGTGTTCTTCGGTTTCCTCCCAACGGCTAAAGACCTGTAAGCGCAGGAGGAGTTTTTAAATAAAATTAAAAAACATATGTTAGTCCCGAAATGACCTAGTTTGTGTCGAATGGACATTAGGCCGCATTTCTCTCTTTCTCTTTTATTTTTAAAGTTTTGTAATAATCGGTTGGTAATCAAAGGTACTGTAAAAGTGATAAAACAGAAAATAATCGGTTGGTAATCAAAGGTACTGTAAAAGTCATAAAACAGAAAATTTCGCCCGGTTGTAATGTTTCTCACTTTAAAGTCAGCAATTTCCCGATTTTAAGTGGCAAACGTTTATTGCGAACGCTTAAGCTGGTCAGGGGGGAGCTTATTTTTAAAAGTTTTGTAATATTCGGTTGATAACTAAAGGTACCGTGCAAATTAAACTGTTACAATAGAAAATTTGGCCCGGTTGAAATGTTTCTCGCTGTAGGTCAGCAATTTGCCGATTTTAGGGAGGTTGCGTGGCTGAATGGTTAGCACGTGCGCTCTGTATCATAACGTCTGTCATTGAGTCAACTGCCGTTGTTTCGATTTTTTGGTTGTACGTGACAAGGAGTATGGTTGCCTGTCCAACCTCGTAGGCCGTAACCGCCGCTGCCCGGGTAAAATTTCCCTCATTGCACACATTATGGCATATGCCCGTCTTCATTAGCCCATTTTAGGAGCAGAACAGTCGGACGTTAAACCCCATTCAATTTCATTTCATTTTCTCTATGTTGCTTATTTATTATAGTGGATAAATATTTTTCTGGTTCTAGCAATTATTTAATTTCTGCATAGAAATCTTGCTTTGGCCAGTTTTTTTTATTGCAGAGTGCCATTCTTGTTTAAACAAACATGATCCTTTGTTTAAAACATGCTTAAGAAGTCGTCACGATTTCCTACTTATAACCAAACATATTGGAAATATTAGTCTGGCATTATTAAATCCTAATTTTATTGGTCTTATTTAAAATTAAACTTTCATTTAACTATGAACAACCCTTAACGTGTCTCTTTAAAACTATTAAGTACTCTAAAACAGTAGCTCAACCTTTTGACCTAAACTCATTAATTTACCATTTTGTTGTGAGCGACTTCTTATTCTTCCTATATGACATATTGCACGTGTCTGATTTCAAAGGGGGGTTGAGTGGCTGAATGGTAAGCACGCGCGCCTGTCATTGAGTAAACTAGCGTGTTTTCGAATGCCCGGTTGTACGTGACAAGGAGTAAGGTCGCCTGTCCAACCTGCCATTTTTAATTTTTTTTTCCCGCCATTTTCATTTCATTTTCTCATCCGTCTCATTACAGTAATACAAGTTTCAGTTATTTCCCTTTAGTTTTCAGATTATTGTTATGCCTGGGTGCAATGTTTCATACTATATTTAGACTTGTAACTTCGCGAGTTTTTGACCAATTTTAATAATTTTTTCTTCGTATCCTTTTATTTAGGTTACTTGATGCAATCAATGACACGTGACGATGAATATGAAAGCTTTCATATCTGCATGGGACAGTAGCAGATCTAGTTATTATTATTATTATTATTAGGTAATTATGGAGGTCACTAATAGTATCTATATAAAACACAGAGTCTGAGATTTAACACAACAGTTTAGTTTATTAACTGATGTAAATTTAATCCAATGTACAGGACTTTGACAGAGAATTTTAAGCAAGCAAACAAATGGAAAAACTAAAACTGTGACCAGATGCCAAAATATCAAAGTGGACTGACGGAATCGACTTCTAATCCCACCCAAGCCACTAGGTAACCACATTCAGAAAAGTCATCATTGTTTTTCTACTTTAGCAGGCCCAGATCCAGGATTTTGTCAAAGGGGGGGGGGGGCACACATTGGAGAAAAGGGTAACAAAGCAAACGAAAATGAAAATCAACTATGTCACTGGGGCTGCCACCCACCATGCAACCCACCCCCTTCTAATGGCCCCAATGCGCAAACAAATTATTGAAATAAAATTGAAACATATGTTAGTCCTGATATTACCCAGTTTGTGTTGAATTGAAGTCAACACATATGTCTCTCTGGTACAAAAAAAACAAACCAATCAAATCTACGTGTAGATTACTCTCTCAGCAAACCATAGAAATATATATTTCTATGAGCAAACTAAATATACCACCCACTGATTAAAATAAGCTCTTTAATAAATGAGCTTAAATTTGTACAAATTAGCTTTAATACATACATCTCACAGGACATGCAATTGTTTTGTAGATAGGGAATAAAAATCAATAAACTATTTAATCAATAAAGGTCATGTTTATATAGTTTTTCAGAGCATCAGCACAACTGCCATTTGTAATCTAAGTGAAGATTATATTGTAATTCACATGATTTTATAATAATACACCAGAATAAAAATAATTGTGTATCCGGTTAATACAGTTTAATTATATGTATCTGCTGTAGCACAAAATCCATAAAGTAAACAGGAACTGAAAGTATTACTGAATAGGCAGGAGACTTAAAATGCTTGTGCTTTGTTTTGATATCTTTATTTTATGTAGCTATTATTACACCCTGCAGTTAGTTCTTCTTTGTTTTAAAAAATAAAAATAGTATGACTTTATTTATTGAGCCCTACAATAATATACCATTGATTCATCTACAAATAAAATTTTCAATGACAATGAACTGAGAATTGTCTGTGTAGCGGTTAACATTCCCTACTTCAGTCTGAACAATAAATGATTCCGCTTTGTTTGTCACTTTCAGAATATTTGAATTATCATGGTTACAGATGATCAACAGATATTTATGTTAAAGTGACAATTTCATATTTTTAAGTTATATTTTTATTTTTAAAGCCTTAAAATAGATGGTATCTATAAACAGTTCTACTTGTTAAAGAATAATCCTATTAATCCTATAATTCATTATTGCCAGTTGACAGATTAGCAAATATATCATTTTCAACTTCAAATGTTTGAAAGTAGCTATTCCATGGGGGGAATAGAACAACAAGGGAGGTAATTGTGTTATTTCCAGTGTCAGTGATCTTTAAGTGTTGGGAATAATGCCTATGATCGTATAATGAGTTGACAACCTATTGAGCAAAAGACATAGAAATAATTATGTTTTGACTTTCTTAGAAAATTTGAAATTCTCGCTTTATAACTATATTTGGTATGTATTTAACCAATTCTAACATATATGTGTAAAATCACATATAGTCAGATCTTAAATATTAAGGTCAACAGCCGATTTCATTAAAGCTGCAATTTCATATTTTTAATTTATATTTTTAAAATATATTAAAATAAAGCCTTAAAATAGATGGTATCTTTAAACAGTCCTACCTTGTTAAAGATTAATCCTATAATTCACTATTGCCAATTGAGAAATTGGCAAAAATATCATTTTCAACTTCAAATACAAACGTTTGAAGATAACTATTGCATGGGAGGAATGGAAAAACAAGGGAGGTAATGGTGTTATTATTTTGGATGTGAAAGATGTTGAAGTGTGGAAAATAATGCTTATGATTGTATAATAGTCAGTTGACAACATATTGAGCAAAAGACATAGCAATAAATATGTTTTTGACTTTCTTAGAAAATATCAAATTCCCGCTTTACGGTCAACAGATGTAAACAGAATTAGGGCATGTGATTGTTGCTGAGGATTGTGTATTAGGGTTAGGTCTTGGGTTAGCCCTAGCCCTGTTTACATGTGACCTTAATATCTAGATCTGGCAGGTATTGTCCATTACACAAGACACACAACACATGGACATTGCAAGCAACAAAACAATTTGAAATATTATAAAATCACACCACAATACTTGTACTGAACACAAGAAAGATGAAATTTTAAAGATGCGACAGGTGTTGATGGTGATTGTCTGCCAAAAAATGTCTCTTGGCAATGGTTGTCTGCTGGATGATGTCATAGAATTAGAACATCAAAAAATATTAGTTAACAACATTAAGGGAAATAATCTGGCTAGAATTTAAGAATGAGCTTTAATAGTATATTGATAACCAAAGAAGAAAATTAAATAGGAGACTCTGACTACTCTTCTTTGATAATTATCAATTCGATCTGGATGGCCTACTCTGGTAAGAGACAAGCATTTTGTAAAGTAAAGTAGTCGTGGGTCTGTGTTTAATTCCCAGTAACCTACATCTTTTCTTTTTATGGTGATGATTTAGACAAACAACAATGTTATTGGTATTGTTTCCCTATTGTAATAGTTTCCTCCATTTGGAGATATACTTATTTAAAATATGATATACTGTTGTTTCTAGTTGTGCAGGTTGGAAATTAATAGCTTGAGAGCATTTGTCTGAAATATGCAAATGAAAAAGGCAGAAACTGTGTAAATTAGTCTGCCTTTGCTGTAAAATGTTGACTCATTTAATAACCAGGAAGAATAAATTTCTCACATTTCATAGTTTTCATTTCCCCAAAGAATATATTTTGTGCATTTATTTCTAAATAAAATGAAATGAAATGGGGTTTAACATCTTACTGTTCTGCTTGTTTAATTCTAAAGGTCATTGAGTCAACTAGCGTAGTTTCAAATACCTGGTTGTACATGACAAGAAATAGGATCGCCACTCCAACCTTGTGGGGGTCCTCCGGTTTCTTCCCACTGCTAAAGACCCCTATGCACAAGCAAATTATTGAAATAAAATTAAAACCATATATGTCAGTGGACGTTAAACCCCATTTCTCTCTTACTTCTAAAAGTATTGTGTATTTTGTATCCTAGTACGAGTTACTTCCATCAAACTGGAACAACTGTATAATCTGGATATTATTCAACCAGCAACATTAAAGTCTACCAACAACTAAAAATAGGTTGCCAGGCAACGAAACATACGCCCACACAGCAGCCAAATCGTCCGGGCAGTCAACAAGACTTGTCGCATATTATGGAATTATCAGAAAATCATTAGAATTTGTTTGGTTTTTATAATCAAACGTTTTTTTTTTAAATCAGATAATAATTGTGACCTCCAGAGGCACAACAAGCTAAAAAGGGTGATTTTTCGTACAATCAGGGGACACAATTCAGGAAGTAATGACCCGATGGGCGCAAATATCGAAAGGAACCAAGATCTTTGGGTTATAAACATACATGTCAAGTTTCATCAAATACGATTCAAAATTGTGACCTCTATAGGGTCCACAACCTTGATATAACATATTTTCACACCACTCGTGTACAAACGGCGGCCATTTTGTCTGTCAATTCTAGTCCGATTTTCACGTAATTCAAACTCTCTCTTCAATACCATGTAATGGTGATATACTCAAACGTTTTTTTAAATCGGATAATAATTTTGACCTCCAGAGGGACCAAAAGCGAACAAAAGCGATTTTTCGGACAATCCAGGGACATAATTCAGGAAGTTATGATCCAATGGGCGCAAATATCTAAAGGAACCAAGATCTTTGGATTATAAACATACATGTCAAGTTTCATCAAAATTGGTTCAAAATTGTAAACCTCTATAAGGTCCACAACCTTGATATAACATATTTTCACACTATTCGCATACAAACAGCGGTCATTTTGTCCGTCAATTTTGGTCCGATTTTCACGAAATTCGACTTCAACCTTCATAACCATGTAACGGTGATATAATCAAACGTTTTTTTAAATCGAATAACAATTTTGACCTCCAGAGGGACCACAAGCTAAAAAGGGCGATTTTTTGGACAATCAGGGGCCATAATTCAGGAAGTTACGATCCGATGGGCGCAAATATCGAAAGGAACCAAGATCTTTGGGTTATAAACATACATGTCAAGTTTCATCAAAATTGGTTCAAAATTGTGACCTCTATAAGGTCCACAACCTTGATATAACATATTTTCACACTATTCGCGTACAAACGGCGGCCATTTTGTCTGTCAATTTTGGTCCGATTTTCACGAAATTCGAATTCAACCTTCATAACCATGGAACGGTGATATAATCAAACGTTTTTTTAAATCCGATAACAATTTTGACCTCCAGAGCTAAAAAGGGCAATTTTTCGGAAAATCAGGGGCCATAATTCAGGAAGTTACGATCCGATGGGCGCAAATATCGAAAGGAACCAACATCTTTCGGTTATAAACATACATGTCACGTTTCATCCAAATCGGTTCAAAATTGTGACCTCTAAAAGGTCCACAACCTTGATATAACATATTTTCACACTATTCGCGTACAAATGGCGGCCATTTTGTCCGTCAATTTTGGTCTGATTTTCACGAAATTCGAACTCAACCTTCATAATCATGGAACGGTGATATAATCAAACGTTTTTTTAAATCGGATAACAATTTTGACCTCCAGAGGGACCACAAGCTAAAAAGGGCGATTTTTCGGACAATCAGGGGCCATAATTCAGGAAGTTACGATCTTATTGGCGCAAATATCGAAAGGAACCAAGATCTTTGGGTTATAAACATGCATTTCAAGTTTCATCCAAATCGGTTCAAAATTGTGACCTCTACACTGTTCACAACCTTGATATAACATATTTTCACACTATTCGCGTACAAATGGCGGCCATTTTGTCCGTCAATTTTGGTCCGATTTTCACGAAATTCGAACTCAACCTTCATAACCATGTAACGGCGATATAATCAGACGGTTTTTTAAATCGGATAACAATTTTGAACTCCAGAGGGACCACAAGCTAAAAAGGGTGATTTTTCGGACAATCAGAGGGCATAATTCAGGAAGTTACGATCCGATTGGCGCAAATATCGAAAGGAACCAAGATCTTTGGGTTATAAACGTGATTTTCAAGTTTCATCCAAATTGGTTCAAAATGTGACCTCTACACTGTTCACAAGCTAAAAACGTGATTTTTCGCACAATCAGGGGCCATAACCCATGAAGTTACGGTCCGATACATGCCAATATCGAAAGGAACCGAGATCTTAGGGTGATAAACCTATATTTTAAGTTTCATTGAAATCGGATAAAAATTGTGACCTGTAGACTGTTCACAAACAATTGTGGACGGACGGACGGACGGACGGACGAACAGGGGCGACGACAATATACGTCCACATGAAAATGTGGGCGTATAAAAAGGAATGAACACGATGATTGTCGATGATATGCATTCTTTTTTGATAAAATAAATATATCTCATAATGGTTTGTTCGTTATTCCACTTCGTAATGTAACTTGAGTGTAACTTATATGAGTTGGTTGTTAGCAATGAAAGATCGTTCAAATGTTGCCACTAGTGACTTGAACTAAACTGTTAATTAAAATGGTAAATAATGTTGGATTTACAAAAACAATAGAAATGGATGTTGAAGATGATCAGTTCAAAACTAAATCATTAAAACTGTTACTTTGATGTTCTAGATTTAATTTAGAATATAACTTTTACTGCAGATGACAATATTCAGTAAATAAGAAAATGATTATAATTTATGAATGAAAATCATATAAATATAGTGTACAAGCACTTCTTTGAAGTGTTTGGTTATACATCCTTGAAGAGACATATAGTCATAAAGATTTACATCTTAAATTACAAAATACTATTAGATATAAATTTCTGGATATTGGTTTATTTTAAATATAGTTTTTATCAGTCAATAGAATATAATACCTAATGTGTAATTATAAAACATTACTATCCTACATATAGCTTATGGAATGTCTTGGTTTTCATATGTACTTTATGTAAGAAAAACAACAGAAATCTGAAATCTATAACATTTATTTCATTATTTATTCAAAGGTTCTTCAAATACTATAGTGTGAAAGACATTGTTCAATATATTTCCTAATATAAATCTTCAAAAAGCCACAAGCAATCAATCGATCCCAATATAATATAAGTGAAAGATAAAAATAATATATTTTTCAGGTTTAAAAAAATCTTGCTCTATGGACTTTGCTGGCACAAATTGGGTATTACTTAAAAACTTAATCCATGTCTTTATTTTAAACTTGAATTTTCTATATATTACAAATTCATGTTTTCTTTTGATTCTGTATCTGTTATAAAAAGATTATAAACCAGATAAACACAGGTTGCCACTGGCATTTATGGGATTGAGCGTTGGATGGCCGAATGGTTAGCACGAATGGTTAGTATCATAAGGTCTGTCATTGAGTCAACTGGCATGGTTTCGATTTCCTGGTTGTATGTGACAAAGAGTAGGGTTGCCTGTCCAGCCTCGTGTGTTTTGTCTTGGTCCACTGGTGTCCTCCCACGGCTAAAGACCCCTTACATGCAAGCGAATTACTGAAATAATATTGGATCATGTGTTAGTCCCAAAATGACCTAGTTTGTAGACTGAAATGACCTAGTATGTGGACATTAAACCCCATTTCTCTCTCTTGCCACTGGCATCATGTGTGTTTGAATTTAATTCCATACAAAATTAGGTGTTGTCGACCTTACAGTCCATAGTGGTTTTCAAGAAGTGCCAAAATTGTTTGTTTTTTTTTAACAATCAGGTGCATCTATTCTAGGTTTATGTTGAAAACAACATAAATTACATCTATTTTCATGTGATGATGACTTTTTATCATGTCCAAGAAGACTACTGGGGATCCAGGAAATACTTGACTGTATTTTACGGTCCTCGATATCTCTAAAATATTACCAAATGGGTCATCAATAGACTAAGTCTTATGATGCTTTTATAGATCTGGGGGTTCAAAAAACAATAGAACAAGGTTTTTTTGGAGGTGTGACCTCCATGTGATGAATAAAACTTTCAAAAAAAAAAAATGATAATATTCTTTAAATGAAAATGTGACCTATGTGTATAATCTTATCAGTACCTCACAATAGGAACAAAACAAAATGAAGAATAATTCATATTAACAAATATTGTATTAACATAATTGTATAACAAACACAAGACTAAAAGTATACAATCAAATAATTTTGTATACAGTTGTTAATTATGACTGATTAATATAAATAAAAACATACTCTAAATGATATTTTAGCAGTAAAACACAAATAAAACCCTGCTGTTAGAATAATTGACACTAAAAAAATATAAAAAAAATTCAAAATTGTGTATAAAGATAGACTGCCAATCATCATAACATGTGTCCGAAAATGCTGATTTTGTGGAATAATCAAATGGCAGAACTTGGGACTTGCTAAATATGCATAAAGTTCAAAATGAGCAAACTATAACCTTTTGACAAAATGCAGATGCCATGGGAGACACAATAGGGGCCTATATAATCAAAATTCAATGAAATATTTTATAATGTATACCAGTAAATAATAACCAGGAAGCTAAATGCATATTCAATGTACATTGTAATGTCTGGTTTCCTAGTCTACATCTTGTACACATATTCTGATGGATATAAAATTGTGAATTATTAGTTTACTAATACTAACCATTTACAGGACAAAAAAATCACATTACACAGAGCTCATGGGACTCATAACAGCGCTATACATCAGATCAGACTATGAATAATGCACATAGATTGTACAAATAGCTCATGGCCAATTCAGATCATCATTTACATAATGCTTCATGATGGAGTCAATGAACACAAGGAGTAAAGATACAAAATAGTTTCATAGAGAGAGATATGGATTTGAGCAGTCATTTTGTGACTAAAATGTGGTGTATTTTTTTTGTTTTCAATTGGGATTACCCAGACAAAGCCAACATAGTTAGGTAGGCTACCATAACCTGGTTCAATACAAACCTAGGAGCTAACCTATGACTTAGATAGATGTCAGGGCATGTGATCTACAGTGCATGTGTAACACCACTCTAAAACTATATGTACATCTAGATTTAATATACATAGATTTTTGGTTTTGAATACTTAATGATTCATGATCGAACTTATCCAACAGGGGGATGAATGAAGGGTTACAAGTTGTTGTATTGTAACAAATAAATAATCCCTATGATTTGGTGGTATTTGAAGTGTTCATTACTAATATTATGTTGAATATGTTGCGATATAACCTATTTTACTTTCAACAGTCGACAGCAAGGAGATAGTTGTCAGCATCACAAAGTTCCCATCCACTTACTCGTCATTTTTTAAATTAAAGCACAAGTCAAGCTTCTTTGCGTATGACTTAACCTAGTGTTATTAAGGGTATGCAAACTGTTAATATGTTATTTCATATGGTGAGCCATTTTGGCTCAGTGAGTAAGCACTGACTCAATAACCAGGAGGTCCCAAGTTCAATCCTCCAGTTGCCTGAGACAGTTCCTCAGGATTTTCCTGTGTGGTCTAGTCACTGGACAAAATTCTGACGTCGGCCCATGTACACATTGGAATGCATGTAAAAGAACCCTTGACAGTTGGAATATGAATTAAGATAAAGTCATTGAACTACTGTCAACGCAAAATTTCCTGCATGGTGCACTGAATGGCATATGCCTGCCTTCATTATTCCAGTTGGTGCAGAAAAGTAGGACATTAAACCCCCATTTCATTTCTATTTGACATGATCAGTTTTGTGAAGACTAGATGTCTTGAGCAAGGCATTGTTTAACATATTGATACAACACTCAGGCTTAGGCCCTCATGTGGTACCAAGATATTACTTAATGTCTCATTCTCAACCATTTAACAACTAGATGCCTCGAGCAAGGCATTGCATAATATATGATAAAACACTCAGGCTGATACCCTTGTGCAGTACCAATATATTACTCAATGTCTATGTCTCGACAATACTTTTTGAAATATCATACTGGTTCAAATAAATTTAACACTTAATACGGGCCTAAACACAAGATATTTTGTGCCTTGTAAGAAAAACATTCCGTAAGTTACCTCCAGAATACAAAATTGTCAGCCCAATTACTTACTAAACCCTTAGGTTTGTTAAAAATAAATAGGATAAAAGGCTGGCAAATCATTTATCCACAGCCAATTATCGGCTTTTCACATTTCATGACTAAACAAACTAAAAGCAATGTAATGTCAAAAAAAATTATAGATAGGTCAACATATACAATAACTGCAGTAAAAATAGGTTGCCAGGCAACGAAACATACGCCCACACAGCAGCCAAATCGTCCGGGCAGTCAACAAGAGTTGTCACATATTAAGGAATTATCAGAAAATCATTAGAATTTGTTTGGTTTTTATAATCAAACCTGTTTTTTTTTAAATCAGATAATAATTGTGACCTCCAGAGGCACAACAAGCTAAAAAGGGTGATTTTTCGTACAATTAGGGGACATAATTCAGGAAGTAATGACCCGATGGGCGCAAATATCGAAAGGGACCAAGATCTTTGGGTTATAAACATACATGTCAAGTTTCATCAAAATCGATTCAAAATTGTGACCTTTATAGGGTCCACAACCTTGATATAACATATTTTCACACTATTCGTGTACAAACGGCGGCCATTTTGTCCGTCAATTCTAGTCCGATTTTCACGTAATTCAAACTCTCTCTTCATTACCATGTAACGGTGATATAGTCAAACGTTTTTTTAAATCGGATAATAATTTTGACCTCCAGAGGGACCAAAAGCGAACAAAAGCAATTTTTCGGACAATCAGGGGCCATAATTCAGGAAGTTACGATCCGATGGGCGCAAATATCGAAAGGAACCAAGATCTTTCGGTTATAAACATACATGTCAAGTTTCATCCAAATCGGTTCAAAATTGTGACCTCTATAAGGTCCACAACCTTGATATAACATATTTTCACACTATTCGCGTACAAATGGCGGCCATTTTGTCCGTCAATTTTGGTCCGATTTTCACGAAATTCGAACTCAACCTTCATAACCATGAAACGGTGATATAATCAAACGTTTTTTTAAATCGGATAACAATTTTGACCTCCAGAGGGACCACAAGCTAAAAAGGGCGATTTTTCGGACAATCAGGGGCCATAATTCAGGAAGTTACGATCCGATTGGCGCAAATATCGAAAGGAACCAAGACCTTTGGGTTATAAACATGCATGTCAAGTTTCATCCAAATCGGTTCAAAATTGTGACCTCTACACTGTTCACAACCTTGATATAACATATTTTCACACTATTCGCGTACAAATGGCGGCCATTTTGTCCGTCAATTTTGGTCCGATTTTCACGAAATTCAAACTTAACCTTCATAACCATGGCACGGTGATATAATCAAACGTTTTTTTAAATCGGATAACAATTTTGACCTCCAGAGGGACCACAAGCTAAAATGGGCGATTTTTTGGACAATCAGGGGCCATAATTCAGGAAGTTACGATCTGATTGGCGCAAATATCGAAAGGAACCAAGATCTTTGGGTTATAAACATGCATGTCAAGTTTCATCCAAATCGGTTCAAAATTGTGACCTCTACACTGTTCACAAGCTAAAAAACGTCAGTTTTCGTACAATCAGGGGCCATAACCCATGAAGTTACGGTCTGATACATGCCAATATCGAAAGGAACCGAGATCTTAGGGTGATAAACCTATATTTCAAGTTTCATTGAAATCGGATATAAATTGTGACCTGTAGACTGTTCACAAACAATTGTGGACGGACGGACGGACGAACAGGGGCGACGACAATATACATCCACATGAAAATGTGGGCGTATAAAAACTGATACAAGCAATTTTTTTAGCTAGAAGTTTGGATGGAACTGATGAGAGCTGTGCAATAATAGGAAATACAGTGGGGTTTAATGTCATATTTGTATGCACCAATGGGGCCAGTTTTATTTCAACAGTGGTATTTTGACATATTCTTCATCAAGTTCCAACAGTCAATTCTTTTATGTGCACAGAATGTACAATGCAAACTGGATTTGTGCACCATCCAAACGACTGGACGTTCCTTTGCTGACCAACCCTGGGATCAAACCCAGGACCTCCTGGACAGTAAGTCAAAGCCTTACCCACTGAGTCACCATGGCTCCAACATTAATACGCCTGCAGTATATAAATAAATGCTATAGGTATAGTTATGAATTAAAAACTCCACTTTATTCAGAACTTCTGCATGTTGAAACCTACTTATTACACTTCTCATTTATCTTGCCTAATTAGTACATGTACATTAATCAATGGAATAAAACATGTGGAAATTGTATTATTTATAAGCTGGTTGATGGGATAATTACATTCAATTCAAGCTTTTTCTAAATCTATGACAAGTAAAGAAAACTTCAAACAAAGACTAGTTGCAAATGGCTTTTTTTTTTCACTAGTGATCAAAATCAGAATACTTGAAATTCTCTTTTAGATGTTTTGAGGTTTTATTTGTTTTTCCCTAACTCTGCTTTGAATAACCAACCATAGCTTTGATTATGTGGTTAATTACATTCCAGGTTTTTAGTATTGTACTGTTTGAACCTGATTAATTCTGTTTGTTTCATACAGAAATCATTATACTGTACCATAATTATGGTGTAACAGCTTGAAAGTTTGCAAATGCTAATTACTAATCTGAAAATATAAATGAAGGGAATAGAAGTTATATGCATGTAATGATACCACCACATATTTATCCTATAGTCAAAATGTGAACTCAATTAATGAACTACATGTAATATTAAACACCCATGAAGTTAAAGATATGCTTAGTTGTATCGATGTATCAAAGTCCTCAGGTCCAGACAGTATTAGTGGTAAATTATTAAAGTCAGTTGCTAAAGAAATTTCAATTCCACTGTTCTCTTTTTAATTGTTAACTCAATACCCGATCTTTTCCCCAAACTTGGAAACATGCAAACAAGAAAGGCAGTAAATCCGATTGTTCTAACTATCGACCGGTCTCATTGTTAAGTTAGTCTCTGAAAAATGCATACACTAGCATGTATTTAACTTCCTCCTAGACATCTCACTGATAAAGTTCCAAAGTGGTTTCATGAATAGAGACTCAACCATAAATCAACTTATAGACATAACACATTTTTTTCAAAGGCAATAGATGATGTGCATCATGTGAGGATCGTGTTCTTTGACATCAGCAAGGCTTTCAACAGGGTCTGGCATGCCGGTCACTGTCGAAAGCTGGACGCCGTTGGTATTAGGGGAAGCTTATGAAGCAGCTTCAAAGCTATTTAACTGATAGAACACAGTGTGTTGTCACTGAAAATGCCTCCTCTGGTACCTCAGTTCTTGGTCCTTTACTTTTTGTGATCTAAAACAATGTCGTGGAAGACTTAACTTGATATTCCTATATGAAATAATAAACCACTTAACCCTCAACCCTGGATTACCTTTATGATAATTTAAACAATAAACAAAGTAAATATTCATGAAGAAACCCTATTTTTCCTTCAACTTCAGGACTTTGGAATAATCTAGACCTTTCTATACGTAATTACGGTGTGTTATTCACTTTTAAACCAAAACTCTCAAAACATAATCTCTTGGTTCCTTCCTATTACAATATTGGTTAAAGAAAAGCTCAAATCAGTCATCCAAGACTTCGTTTATCAAACAGTTATCTAAATGGACATACATTTTTAAGACACATAACAGACCAACCAACCTGCCGATGTGGACACAATTTTGAAGATCCTGATCAGTTTCTGCTGATATGTCCCTTATTCAGATGCACAAAACTCAACTATAAAAATTTTACCAACAGAATACATAAACACAATATTTCTACTGTATGTCTCTACGCACATTTCACTCAAATAAAATCAATTAATATTTTCTGAGGTACAAAACTGTTTAGAATTAACTAATAGATTTTTAAGTCGTGTAATCGTATATTATCATAACCATCACTAGCTTCCGTTTACATACTAATTATATTGTTTGGTTGAAGGGAGAGGGATGGTATAGGCCTTCCCCAATCCTATTCCTATTGAATAAAATATAGTTTTTATAAAAAATAGCCTTTTATGAAGGCTGTTAATGTTAATAAAATGTCAAGTATCTATGGACTTTTTGTAAATGGATACAGGTTTTATAAGAACTTTTTTTTACATTGAGTGGGACAATATTTTGATCTTACTAATTTATAATGTGTAGCTTAAGATCTTAAGGGCCTGAACAAATTTGTCTTTTCTAATCCATGTGTCTGATTCAGAGTGAATCTGTATGAAAAAATACAGCTTTATCCAAAATGATACTAAATTACTCAAAGGCAAAGCTGCTCAATAAATGATTTCCAGGATCCAATGATGCTTAGTAAAACTCTTTTTGTATCAATGGAAACCAGAAATATTCAAATTAACAAACCATTGAGACCTGACCAAGTTTTTAACCATAAAAAAGCAATACCTATATTGAACAGGGCTACTAGACTTAATAATCTTTTCCAGCATGTATTTTACAATGAATGTTGGTACATGATTTGTCTTTAAGATTTCAGTCTATTGATCACGATAACAAAAGATAGGTTGCCAGGCAATGAAGCATGTGCCCACAGCAGCTAAATCGTCCGGGCAGTCAACAAGAGTTGTCGCATATTTTTTACTTTTTTCCGAAATGAAACATTTATAATACACTAAAATCTGATTTAGAGTAACAACTGATTAAGTAATAATCAGAAAATCATTAGAATTTGTTTGGTTTTTATAATAGGCTTCTTCGTCTCATGACCTTAAACACTGTGTATAAATTTAAAGTCAATTGGATATTAACTTTAGCCTTCAGAGCGTTCACAAGAAATTGTGGACGACGGACAGACGGAGGCTACGGAAATATACGTCCACATGGAAAGAAGACTTTTGAAATGCACCCTTAAACTGGTGTCCTAGACTCATGATGAAGCAAGTTGATAATATATCATCTCAGAAATCTCATTTTAAATACTGCACGACCTTGACTCAGAGACAACAGTTTGTGTGTGAGTTTCATATAGTCTAGTTTCAGTGTGATGTCATATAAGGCGTTTTTATCAACCACTGATTAGCAAAAGTGATTTGCATTCAATCACATTTTCATCTTTAACGTCCATCTAATTCAAATTGGTTACCCTAATCAACAAATTTATCGACATCGATTTCCGAAGCAATTACATCAAATCGCCAAATCACTTCAGGGTGCGATTTGACGATTTGATCGGGTGGTCACGTGTTTTTTTCAAGTGTGTCCAGCCACAATAATTGTTTACAGCTAATTGGAGCATTTAACGAACTCACCAAAGTACTTTGAAATCGACTAAATTGTCACATGACATCTCTACTAAATTCAAATCAATTTGGCAAGTCGATAAAAAAAGCCTATAATTAAGGCCAACTATGGACTCCTGCAGTGACTAAAACTAGAGTTTGTATAGAATATAGTATTGTACAGTAAGTATTTGGTAAATATATTTTAAAAATTAAACATGCATTATGCAAGAGCTAAATCTGCCTATTGCAGGTCTTTCTTTAAGCCTGAACTGTTTTCTAAAGTATTAATTAGACATTAATTAGCTGATCCAGGCCTTAATCAACTCTCGATGGCATAAGACTTCTCGGATATTAAATAGATCGAAATGGTTCCGAGATACTTTGATTTAATCAAATATGGAGGAACGAGACTTAGCTTCGATCAATCAGGTCGGTGATTGAAATTATTGCACACGTCTTTCAAACCTTCAAAGGCTTATATCTTCTCTTGCAATAGAGTAATTTGAAAGAAATTTTCAAATTATTCATTTTACATTATCTACTTTATAACTATTATAGCAAGAATGTCTAGTTCATTATCTAAATCTTACATAATGTATCTTTAATATTTACTATGCACGGTAAAATACAACAAAATCAAAAAAATGATAATCATAACAGCTATTATTTACAAATAAAATATGGTTGAAGCTCCTACATGGAAGCCCATATTACCAAATATTAACAATAACATGATCCCAAATATAGTTATTTACAATGTTATTAATACTGATTTATAATACCACTCACACATATGGGTAATTGGAAGTGGATATAATGAGTATTTAATATAATTGTCAAATGAACTACCTTAAATACCATGTTATACAGTTAGCAAGAGATAATAGTTTTGTAACATTGATGGAAGAAGCAATAAATCATGGTTTTATAATTACCATGGTAACAATGCTAGGCTGTAAAATCCTACAACAGTATACATAAAACTGGAGATTGGTCCTAAGTTCAGATCGATTTAAAATCTATTTTAAAAATATAACAAATTGTTAAATTATAAATCTTTAAATAATGGTCAAGGTTAAATGGAAAGGCTTTACTTATCAATATAACAATTTTAATATTATCAATAATTAACAAAATATATGTATCTACTTTATACTTACATGTACATAAAAATATTCATTATTATATAAAAAAGACAAAAAAAACCCAAATGATAAATTAATGAATTGTATAAACTTATAGAAATAAAAACAATCTTAAGGCTTTTTTTGTTGTGCTCTATAAATTGTAGATCATTTCTTAATTGGGGCTAATAATAACAAATTTCATGGTGCAGGAAGATTAATTGGTAAATTGTCTGGTTTGTGTAAATTAATAAAATATCCGCCAAAGTTTGATATTTTGGAATCAAAGCTATGGGCCAATGAAGGCTAGGAACGCAGGCCATTATGACCACAACCTGAAAGTAGAGGGTTACAAAGCATCTTGTTTAATACAAATTGCCAAAAACCTCTTATTGAATATTAGTTCAGCTCAGCACTCGCCCTGTAAGATTAAGAAATATCCTATTGAATCCTTGTCGAAAATATGTTCACTTCCTAGCCAATTTTACTGGGCAACTTTTCACTAATAAACGGTCACACGTCCGTCCCTTTGAATGCCCGTACAATGTAACGGAACATTTTAGAGAGAAAATAAGACCTGAGCATTCACAGAGAAAAGTTGCCAAGTAAAACTGCCTGGGAAGTGAAAATTTTCGACAAGGATTCAAATCAATAGGACAGTTCCTGAACATACAGGGTGAGTGTGTAATGAGACCTACGTTCAGAGCTGAATCAATTGAACACAACCTGGATAATCACTGAGATTAGAATATACCTTAATAATAAACAATACTGGTAATATATTAAAATATATAAACTATTATCACTTATTTCTTTAATCCTTTGGACTATCTTTAATTTTTCTAGTGGCTACGGAACGGAATATTACAACAGTAACTGTGTTCAAAACAATAGTGATCAACACTGCTCCAAATGTACTCATAAATGTTGGAACTGGTATACCACGAATTAATGATGAATACATTTTTATATCTTCATAGACTGCATCTAGCTGTTTGTAAGACGTCATTAATATACAGATATGAAACAACTGATGACTGTGTCCTAGAAAATCACATTTCCCAGGACAAAATCTCTGTGGTATGTCAGATCCAAAAAAGAAGCCTCCAAGGAAGAACCAAAACATTTGATGAATATGGTGACCCAGACCAGAATCCCACTGATGGTTGAATAAGTACAGCGATACTCTGTAAGCTATTGGGTAGATCAACCATATATAAATACCTAACGTGGAAGATAACTGCCAAACTCGCCTGCTGTAAGGATATGGTCGAGAATAGCGTGTTTTAGAGATGGAACAACATATGGTCACAAGTAACCCAAGGCAGACTCCAATCAGTCCAGAATATCTATGTGCCCAGGAATTAACCATATTGTCATGTAAACAATAGGCATAATGAAGTAGAGTACTGCCGACGCCATACAGTCCTATACCAGCATAATCTATCATAAAACATGTATAGTGTATTAATTCAGATTTGTTGGAAAAACAATGGGCAAAACTACTACATATGTAAAGAATAATCATGGTAATTAAACCAGCACACAGGGGCCACATGTAAGGATCACCAATTAAATCAAATTCCTGATGAAAGCTATAGGTCCTGTATAAGATTGCCCATAACGCCACAAGATGGGTCCATGTATTCATACACTCATTATGTACTTGAAACAAACTAAAGAAGTAATAACTCCACGGCTGGTGAAGATGGCGAAATCCAGTCTCAACATGTGGTTCATGAAACAGTTTAGGAACACCATGTTTTGAGGTGGTTGGTTTCAAAGAACCCAACATTCTTCTAATTGGCATCATCATCACTTTCATGTTCGACTATTCTGAAAGTATACAGAGAAAAATATCTATTAAAAAGGCACACTATTCGAGATTAAAAGGCAAATATAGAATTTAATACCATACAGAAATATAAAGTAGTCTGAACAAAAAGCAGATTAGTCCAAAATCAATCAATCCAAATGGAAGTGGTGGCCATCTAAATCTCCCATTACTTTCACGGATTTCATGCTGACATCATTTTATTTTATCTTAGCTCGTTAGCCAATGCCAGATTATTATTCCCAACATTGGAGCCATAACCTCATCTAACTATCCACTTCTGTGTTTGTAATCATCTAGATCACTATCTCAAAAACACTTTTCAGCACACATTTTTTTATTAAATTTCAAAATAATACATTTTCCCTTTAAGATTATTAAAATGAGAAAATCAATTTTATCATTCCTGGAATTCCTTTCAATTATAATAATAATCAATTTCTAATTACGTAATTATCTAATTACGTTAACATATTTATTTATGGTACTGGCAATAATCTTATATTCTAAACCTCAGTCCCAAAATTTACATACGCTTTATGTCATTTTCAAATCAAATATACAATCATTTAAATAAAGACGCATTGCAGTCTACAGATCTTTTCCACACTAAAAAAAAAAAAGAATTCTGACTAAACCTTACAGTTACATCTGGTAGATGTATGTACAAATTAGGTAATATTTGATATCGCAGACAAATCTATTCATTATCGCTGAAATAAGAGGTTTTAAGGGTCATCAACAACACAGGATTTTCCAACAGTCAAAGTCAACTTGTAGTCAGGTCGAGGTTAGTGGTGTAGTTATAATTTCTCAATAAATGCAAATATATTTGCTCCATGTTTTTACATTATGAAGGACAAGCTGATTGTATCATCTGAAATTTTATAGACTCAGTCAGTTCATTTCCCATAAAAGTATGGCAAATTTGGAATACATATGTAAAGTAGAGACACTCAATTTTACATGAATATCTCAAAATCACCCATGGGGCATGCACTGAGCAAAATTGTCAGGAGGGTCTCACAGCTGTCAGCCCAATGGTTTATTATCTGCCATACTGACTTACAGAACAGTTGAAATTTCTTCATCAAACAAGGGAGATTAGATAAAGAGTTGGCCGTTCGCACTATAATAGTTAAAAATAGGTTGCCAGGCAACGAAACATACCCCTACACAGCAGCTAAATCGTTCGAGCAGTCAACAAGAGTTGTCGCATGCTAAGTAATTATCAGAAAATAATTAGAATTCGTTTGGTTTTCATAAAGTTCTGCCCCATGCTAACGTTAAGTATACGAAACATTTAATATTATGGATTTAGCTGTTCAATTATTGATTTTCAAGAAATTCACACTCAACCATCATTAATGTTTAACAGGAATATAGTCAAATGTTTTTTTAATTCGGAATAAAATTGTGACCTCCATAGGATCCACAAAGTAAAAAAAACATGATTTTTCGTATAATCAGGAGCCATAATTCAGGAAGTTATGGCCCAATGTGCCCGAATATCGAAAGGAACTGCGATCTTTGGGTTATAAACTTATATTTCAAATTTTATCAAAATTAGATTAAAATTGTGACTTTTAGAGGGTCCACAATCTTGATATATCATATTTTTACACTATTCGCGTATTAGCGGCAGCCATTTAGTCCGACAGTTTTGGTCTGATTTTTACGAAATTCGACCTCAACCTTCATTACAGTGAAACAGTGACATAATCAAATGTTTTTAAAATCAGATAAAAGTTGTAACCTCCCAGAGGGACCACAAGCTAAAAAGGCGATTTTGAGTGCAATCAGGGGCCATAATTCAGGAAGTTACAATTTGATATGCGCAAATATCGAAAGGAACTAAGATCTTTGGATTATAAACATGCATTTAAAGTTTTATCAAAATCAGATTAAAATTGTGACCTCTTCAGGGTCTACAACCTTGATATACAATATTCTTATAGTATTCGCATACAAGCAGCGGCCATTTTGTCCATCATCGGATAAAAATTAGACTGTTCACAAACAATTGTGGACAAACTGACGGACGAACAGGGGCGACGACAATATACGCCCACATGAAAATGTGGACGTATAAAAACTAGATAAAGTAAAGGGAATGTGCTGAAAATTTCAGTCAAATTGAATCGTGGGTGCCAAAAAAATTGCCAATTGAGAAGGGACAGTGCACCCCTCTGTATCCGTGCCTGACATGAAGATATCTTTACTTCATCCATTATTCACTCTGGACAACCCAAGGTTTGGTATTTCCAATAATGTACTAAAGCATAAATCTCATTTCCAATGAAAATGATTTTCTATTCATCTGAATATTTTTTCCGATCTATCTGCAAAACATTAGTATGATACCAAATGCTTAATTGTGAACACAAAGGAAACCAATACAACAGCACAAAATAGATATAGCTTGAACCTCAAATATATTACTGCTCCACTTAGTCGAACCAAGCCATCCCATTTGAGGTTTGGCATGTAAAGCATAAATTTCATTTCCGATGAAACAGTGGCCTAACATGTACATGTATCATCTGAAGATATAATTTTTGGCCCAGCCACTTCACAAACCAAATCTACACTTGTATAAAATGACAATTTAACTTTCACCAACCATAAACCCTATTCATTTTAAGAATTTGTACAAGTAATTTGTTTTAATCTGCAGATTTAACAAATATTCTATTTGATAAATACAGGATATGATAACACACTTCCTCCTTAATCTCTGATTGGCACTCATGTTCCATTCCAAATGTAGGCCTACTACTGTCTGCCGAATGATTCATATGGTAAATCGAAATCAGTGTGAGAATTTAATTTTGTAATCCTATTCTACTTATTATGCTAATCTCAATTTATAAGGAGTAAATACATTATTTCCTGAACTACTGTGTCACTGTCAGCTATTTCTAATGATCCCAAAATGATCAGTATCATGTTTATGTGAAGTGAAGTGCAATGTCAACATAACATTTAATGATTTACACCGACATGCCAATATTTGCCAAAATTTTCATTGTATATATACAGTAGAATTCCTTTAATCAACTTCAGTCAAATTTAGCAGTTTTCAGATACAGTGAAATCTAATTGACTGTGTAATGAACTAAGAGGGACAAAACTTTTTAAAATGTTATAGACTGTATTATGATACATATACATGTATACATGTGAATTTACTTACATGTGTACAATACATAGCCAACATGTTCAAAAACACCCAACAAAAATAACAAAATCAGACTAATGGACCTATACTGTATGGTTCAGGATAAGACATTATGAAAATAACACAAGGAAATTGAATTCGGAAAAAAATAATACATTTATACTTGAGAGATATAAACTTTTAAGTACCTATAACTTGTATTCCATACAACTGTGTCATACATGTACCTACCTGAATTTCAATAGTCACAAAATAACTAGCCTTTCTGTGGATGATAGAGCATTCAACAAAACTATTAGAGAGCGTTTTGGCTTGAATCCAGCTTCAGTAAAAGAAAGAAACATAATTCATCAAGTCAATAAATTGTGATCATGTGAATCAATAAAAAGCTTTGTATGCTGATGCTGTACACATGTATTTACCATAATAAATCTACTCTGTACATCTTCTTGTCCTATTAACTCCTCCCTTGCAGAGAGCCTACAAGTGATAATTTCTTAGCTTTCCCAGGGCTTTTCTTAAAATGTAGGATTATTGATTGCAATCTGATCCTCTCAACGTCAAAAACAAGAAGCAAGTGCAAGATCTGTGTGAATAGTTCATAGTATGAACGTTATACTAAAATCTGAAAACCAGGTATCCAACTGTCATGACACCTTATTGACAAACAAATACATTTATGCAAAGGACAAACCTAGTAGCTTCATGAGAGAAATCTTGGACGGCTATCTGCCACCTATAGATTTCCAATATGATTAAGCGGGACAATTAAAAATTTCAGAATACAAAACTTCTGGTGGCAGCCAAATGATAGCACACAATGGCTAAATACAATGAGAAGTGGTGTCAGGTGTCCTATAAGTACATTACTAGTATTTACTATTTAAAACTCAATTTGGTCTTTACCTAGGACCAGTAGCCTAGATGTAGGTTAATAACTTTATGTTGAGAGACTAATTGAAAAACTGGATCTTAAAAATGTTTCAAAGAAGAGTGCACAAAAAAGACACATTATCATAAAACACTCAAGGTTTTTAATTCATAGCAAAATCAATAAACTTTGTCAAATGACTGTACATCTTAACAATTAACTATATTAAATGTGTTGAATGACCTACTGTCTGTTCCAGGTGATACTCTAACTCGAAAAATACTTGCCAAGCCTTTATTTTCTGATAAAAATTACTAAAACTTTGTGACATATCTGAATTTGTCACTCCTTTGATTTCTCCCATTAATATAAATGACTAAAACTACTAGAAGTCCGATAAAATCCAGTATTCTCTTGTAAATTTCATATGATTTCGACATGTCAACTTTCTTAGAACATATACATTACAACTGCGCGTGCGTTAAATGGGACACTTATCACATTAGGGTAGACAGGTACTTTATAAATATCGTGCATTCGGTAAGAAATGTCTAGTGTAGGAGAATTCGCCCATTTGTTATTAGGGTTTCACACTCTGAAGGTTGTGTGAAACGATATTGTTTTTGTTGAGATTGATATGTTTTTTTCTGTTTCCACCTTGCTTATTTCACACAAAAATTCTTACTGGATATGGAGTGACTTAAAGATTAAAGCTATTTTGAAAATTCGGCACATGTCAGAACCATGCAACTCTCCGAAATAAGAAAATATGTGTAAAAGGTTAGCCCTTGAAATGGATAATCGAGAATATTTTTATAATCGTAAAAATGGTAGCAATGGAAATCGAGACAGCGCTATTCTTAACAAAACTCCCATCATTTATAGCTTTGCTCAAAATTATGTAATTCGTCTGAAGTGTCAATATATTCATTTTTCATTATCTATTTTCAAACTAGCTTATATCGATACCAAAACCTTACATCCCTCGGACGGAGGACAATTAAATATTTAAGTTAGTGGGACAAGCAACCGTGGGCTCGGATTCAGTAAAGAGGTTATATATTCTACTCGACCGAAACAATCCACCTATACACCCAATTAGGGTGAAACGACTTAAAGTAAACACAGCACCCCTTGTCCACTTAGGCTCGTCCAGATAACTAGGCCAAACATGACTGTTTCCAGTAGTTAGATATCAACAAACCACAGTTTTTCACAGGAGAAAGGCTATAAAGCTTGACCTGATCTTAGTTCTCATAAGACAGAAAGCAATGGGAGGACCATTCCAGGTATTTCCCGAAGTTTTAGCCATTTTAATTAAAATTTGAAGAAATGACAAGCAATTTTTGTGTTGTAGTATTACATGTACCTGGAACAGACAGTAAGCTTATTAGCTAAATCGATTAATGCTTGAAATCGTGCATTGTAACAAACTTATAATTATGGATCCATTTGTGTTAAGTCATGTATGTTCAATCACAGTAATAAATGCCTATCAAAGAAGTTAAAGTTAAACTAAAGACATTTCTGCTCTTTTATGTATGGTGCATATATGACATTTTTTTACACCAACTATGGTACTGGTCTGGTATATTACTAGATCTTGTTAATGTGGTGGTCCTGATCAATTCATTATACACACATTGTCATCCTGAAACAGGACATTGTTTGACTTGAATGATGTTTTACTCAAATGATCATAATTAGCAAGTTTAAACAGAAGCCATTATCCGATTTCAAGCAAAATCCATATGGTTACATTACAGGTCATAGTTTTCCTGCTATTGTCTAGATGTTATTCCATAATAACTTTAAATAGAAATGAAATGGGGTTTAAGTAGTACTACATTTCTGTAACAACTGGGCTAATGAAGATAGGCATACGCCATACAGTATGTAATGAGGGAAAATATCCCTGCACAGCCTGGTCTTATTTTGACCGTGGTTTTCTAGATACTTTCCATGCTTATCCCATTGGCAAGAGGAAACTACACCGGAAAATACTAAAGAACGTTCTTAGCCAACACAGTGAACACAAGACCTTGTGATTAGCAAAACTACTGTTCACAAGATTGCCATACAGCAGCCTACATGTAGTTTTGTGAATAACCTTCTGTGCTGGATTGTATTATATTAGTTCTGTGTTTGGGATGGTCTAAGAAGCATAGGCGTACGAGCTAAATTTGATCACTTTGAAGTTGCTTTTTTCACTGGTTGAAATAGAAGGAAAACAGCCGTCAATATTCAAAAATTTTCTTGAGGGGGAGGGTGCGTCTGTAAACCCGAAAATTTTTCGGGCAATTTGGGTTCTGCCCCCCTAACTGTCATTGAGTCTGTATGCCTATGATTATTATTGTGTAACATACTAAGAACCTAACTATATTTTTTGGGCACCAACCACCACCGCCCCCCCCCCCCAGTCAAAAATTTCCCCGTACGCCTATGCTAAGAAGCACAAGTTACAGCCGGTTTCCGGTGGTCAAGGTGATAAAGGGAAAATGCACCAGTTTAAACCGATGATCACTTTAAGATCCCCAAGTATGTTAATCTGGCCCTGTCTTAGTTAACTCTGAACGTAGGTCTCATTACACTCGCCTACAGGTACATTCAGGGACTGTCCTTTTGAATCCTTGTCGAAAGTACAATCGCTTCCCAGTCAATTTTACTGGGCAACTTTTTACTGCTAAAAGGTCGCATGTCACTAGCTGTGAATGCCTGACCAATGTAACTGAACATCTTAGAAAATAAGACCTTCCTTACCTTGCTAGAACCATTATGAACGACACAACATGCTGCTAAAAAATATATTCCCGTCCTCTAACTGACTTCATTGGTAACACACAAATTTACGAACTCGGCCATATAAGATGAAACGAAATTTAAGTAAGCCTAAGTTTTTGTAATTTTACGTTGCAGTAGGCCTATCAGTAAAGGGGTGATTCTAATGTCAACCTAATCCTAATAGCGTCCATGGCATCCAACATCAGTGAAATGTGAAATAGTTTTCCTATATTTGCTCAAAATATGGCAGAAATATATATGCGGAATCAAACAGCAAAATATCACTCGGAGTGCTTTGACCCTTGGCTTTACCAGTACCGATACTTGATATCATTTATTTACCGGTACCGTATCTAGTATACTACTAATCCAACAAGTTAGATGTGTGGTTAACATATGAAGAAAACGATGGTTTTGTGACTGCACTAAAATTTAAACTTTGTATAAATAAGTATTATAATAATTTCTACAGTTTTTTGGTATAATATTAATATTAATATACTTTATAAAGTAGTTGTCGGACTGAAAATCTTAAATGTTCGGCCGAAACCAGTTCAGTCTGACATGATATCAGACTGAACCTTAGCAGTTATTTAAAGGCTTGACTGCTAACACATTTAACTTACATATCATAATCATTTATGTTTTGAAATCAGATATTAACTTTGGCCTCTTGAGTGCCCACAAGATTTTTTGTAGTAATTAAGGGCCATAACTCGGAAATGGCTGAAAATCAATAGTCTTTTTCGTCTCATGCGCTTAAACACTGTCATGCGCTTAAACAATTTAAAGTCAATCGGATATCTTTGGCATAATGGCAATTATCCTAAAAAGTAAAAGCTGAGAGCAGACACGGACTGCTACAGTGTCAGTAAGTGTTATTAGTTATTGTGTTTAAGGGGTGGATTCACGCAAATAGTATTTATCGACGGACACCTTTCAAATCGTGGCTATTTGATGCGCCAATAATTTAGTCGGACTTAGCTCGATATAAAGACAGCTTCAAGAATCTTGAGGTTAGTGTGAACATGGACCTTATAATATTATAAGGTCCATGGTGTGAATGGTTTCCAAATAAAAAAGACTTTACATAAATAGAAATAAATATGACATTACCGTTAGAGAAAGGTGTAGAGTTCAGATTCTAAAATATATCGGTATAAAATTGAATATCAAACACAAGGTTGAAACTGTACTTGACACTATTCTAATCATGCGCAGAGGACAGCCGATCACGCCGCCTCAAATTTCTTTCTCACATTTGACTAATTTACACTAACTTTATTACAAAAACATCGTCAATACTAATCAAACAATCAACAATAATTATACGATCATACAAACAATACAATTAACTTTAGTACAAAAACATCGGTGATTCGATCTGAAATCAAATAACAAAATAGTCAATGAGTACTAGCTATTTCTTATTACCAAACGATTAAATTGTGTACGAGTCTTATTTAGTTGTGGATACGATTAAATTGTGTACGATTCATATTCTTTGTTGTGTACGAGTCTTATTCTTAGTTGTGGACGACATCACCAATAACAGTGGATGACATCACCAATAAGAGTGGACGACTCCACCAACGGCTGTGGACGACTTCACAGTGTCACTATATGTAAATGACTTTGATTGTGGTAGGGTGCCCCACGTGCCTACTGAAAAGTTGTACTAGACACGTTGAATATGCACGCTTTACTTGGTTCACTACTACTAATTTTCTGGCAGTCTCGCACACTAGTTGAGTCTATAAATAGCAACAGCCCGTGGAAATTCTAAACACACTGGTAACTATTACAGTCGTAAAAAATCTATTGTTGACGATTCTGAGTAGCAGTAATATTTATCGTTTTGGTTATTACGGCATCTTTAGAAATTACGTTCGTTTTATTTTTTAAATTGCTTTATCCTTCGCATAACCGTTAGAAGCGACATATTTTGGTTTAGTACAAATAATATCTATGAATAACGTGGGTTGTACAGAATCATGATACCAGCAGCAGTTTCGTTTTACTTTTACAAGGTTAGAAAAAACAATTGTTGAGTCAACACTGTGTGTTATTTATAAATTCGATTTCTTGTTCCAGCTTTCAGTCACGTTTCGTAAAAAGTAGTCTGGATTATCCCGGCCTGTCAATCAGACGGAGAATGGTCGGTAGGCTGGTGAAGTGAGACTAGTTTCAAAACAAGGGCACGTAACCTATTTTTTACTCGAAAGTGTCTGGATGTTATGGACGACGCTCCGAACCATTTTTCAGTGTATTATTTATGATGTTTAAATGGTCATAGCTTATTAAGTTTAACATGACCGTTTATTTAGTGACTATAAATTTGTGAAATAGTTTTAAGACATGTTATATATATAAATATTGTGGTGTAATTGTTTAGCTATTTGGAGATATTTATATATGGTGGGGCACCCTAATTGTGGTACCCGTTATTATAATATCTGTACGTGAGACTCGAGTAAATATAGTCAATAAAAAACCCACTAATAATCAACTAAGACTAAGATATAACATTGTCATTGATGTTATGACAGTATCAACAGCCAATATGGATATAATTACCAGCACACGTCTTATCCGGAGAAGGTTAAACGCAAAAAAGGTGAAACTACTGATTTATTTAGCCAATTTAGGTCCAAAAACACAGTTTACACTACAGTTTGGTTATGTTAACCATACTTAATAATTAATGTACTTACTGTTTACAAAGACAATGGGCTATATATTTATTTACCCCAAATAACGATACCAAAAAATAAAACTAACAGTATTATTTTTAGTTTACGGAGAATTTACCGGTACATTCGACGACATACTGTTTATGCCTACCGCTAGTAGGCGCTGTTGTATAAATCGGTGAAACAACCAAAGGATCCCAGCGAATTTTGCCCTTATTGATATGGCCAGGTTCTAACGTTGAAAAAATTGGTCTGCCATATTATTTAATTTCAGAAGCCCATGGTGAATACATATGATATGTTTTACGCGTCACTTTTATACTGAAATTTCGTACGATATTTTCAACACCTGCATGTGGCAAAGAAATGATTGCATAATAAAGGCAGGACAGATTGAGAATTTATGAAATGCAGGTTCAAGGTCCTCTTTCTGCAATAAGTGAGATAATGAAGTTGGGTATGCGCCATACAGCAGTGTGCAATAAGTGAAATTTAATTCCAACTGTCAGGTGTTTTTTTAACCTGTACATCAACGTTGTTTCGTAGCATCCGAAAGATGGAAAATCCGGGAAACGCTGGCTCGGCTTATACCAAGGTCGCAACCTCGCCATCCCCCCACCGGTTTACTGAGCCAGTTCTCATTTGGGCCACCGTGGCTCCCATGACAGATTTGATGATTTTAAAACTAAAATCTAACTGCTGTGACCTTCTGGAGTGAATCTTTTCTCATGACCGCCGATTATCACCATATCTTTGTAACAGAGACTATATTATATAAACACCTTAAAATTTTAATAAACATGAATAATGACCTTAAGTTAAATTTGCTCGCTTTTCCCGTCTTCATTGGCCCAGTCGGAGAAGAACAGTAGGACGTTAAACCCCATTTGTTTACCCTTTTCATATGCAAATAAAGTTGATTATATCAATCAGTAAAACGCTACACCCCCAAATTTTGTAAATGCCTATTCACGATAATTAAAAAAAAAACGCAATACATAATAAACTATTAAAAAAAATAATAAGACATATAATGCATAATAACTCCAGGCCATTACCAAAAGGGCATTTCCTCGGGTGTTGTGGGGGTTGTGTTTTGCTTACGAGGCCGGGTACTTTCCATCTTCGATGCAAAGATATCATTGTCACGAACGTTAGTCATGCGATTCTTATTTTCATGTTTATTCCATTCGTATCATCTATATATTCTCTACAAATTATAGTGATTGAAAAACAAAATTTTGAAGAGATTGCCAACCAATGTTTCACAGAGGATTACGAATGTCTTACAATATCTCTGTAAAAGATAACTGCCTTCAACAGGTGAGACGTCACATCACGCGACGTCAATCATTAGCGCGTGCCTTTTATTCATTTTAATACCCATTTACACTACATATAGGAAGTATTTTTGACAACAAATACTTCAAACGTCTTTATTTATTTTTCTAATACATCAAAAAAAGAAATGTTTAGAATGTCATCCCTATCAGCGATTGCAGCGGTCTAACGTATATTCACTGAAGATCAGTGTGATTGCAAACAAAAAATGATAAAAGCGACTGGATAGATAAGTATACGCTATATGGGTGAATAATTAATAGATAATGCATAGAACTGTACCTATGGATAATGCAAGATAACTACACCAGAACAAACGTTACAATAGTGACTTTACAATCACAAAAAATATCCCAGGGAAAAGCTATCAGTTAAAAAAAAAAAAAAAAACAATAAAAGAAAAATTATATTTAAAAAAAAAAAACAACCGTGGCTTACCTAACGAAATGTCCCGGTGTTAACAGAATTCAGAAACAAAATACCATATCTTTATAAAACAAAAGCTGTACGTCCAACCTTTCTCCTATCCGAATGACTAGGCACATTCAATTCGAGAGCCAGTACTTGGCCTCAATATTGAAAGGACATGTAATGACCTCAAGGGGCAGTGGATCAGTATTACATACACGTGTCAAATTTGTATCTTGTCATTACATATATTATGTATCCTGTATACCATACTCCTCGCAATGTTCCGTTTGATTAGAGGTAATCCCACTACTCACTGCTGTAATGAATGGATATTGTTGTTTTGAATTTTGATCGGCCAGTAGTCCGACTAACAACCAATAACTAGTTGCTTTACAAAAGCTTTACATTTAAAACGAGTGCCAATATTGAACCAAATATGTTTACGTAACGTTACGTCACGGCTCACGATTTTATTATACCAAATTAACCCGTGCATAGCGGAATACTGCAGTAAAACTAATTACGTGACAAACGAGGCTATATATGTAGTCGAATGAAATGTAAACAATGCTGTTTGGAAACGAACATACTTTCACCGTTTTTAATGCCTTAAATCACTGTCTAAAGTTAAAGGGAAGACCCAGATTAAACGTAGGACTGTCATGTTGATCGAACGGGAAGAATAGAAACACTCTCTCAAAAGTTCAAGAATCAGAAGTCAATCCAGCAATGGACAGAAAGGGATTTCTCTGGCCTGTATATGTGGATTTTATATACTGTCTCAGATTTTCCGGCGTGGTTTCCCCTTGTCAGTGATGCAGGACGGGGGCCTGGCGAGGAAAGCTGTCTAGTCGTTCGGGTGGGACGAAAACCGAGACCCCGTGTACACATTAGAGTGCACGTAAAAGATCCCTTGGCAGTTGGAATTCGATATAAGAGTAGGCCGTAGTGCCGCTGCCCGGGCAGAATTTCAGTCATAGCACATGGCGTATGTCCGTCTTCATTATATAGCCCAGTTAGAGCAGTACGACGTTAAAGCCCCAATAACACTCTTGTTGTAACTGAATAATATGTTCCAATCTTCATTCTGGTCAACAAATCGTATTATTTTACAATATTCCAATTAAATGATGATATAAATTTCATCTTAACACACCTAATTTAAAAAATTGGAAAAATTCAACCAATTGATTTGAAAAGTCTAACGTAAACTTTTTCAAATGTGACTTGGATTTTAAAATATTTTCGAACCCTCTGGACAAATAAAATAGGTTGTAATGGATAATTTACACAACAGGTAGGACATTTAAACATCTAGTACTTAGAATAAGGGAATTATTTATTTTCTGGGGCTACCAAGCCAACAAGAATGTTATTGTCCCTTTAAAACCCATTGTTATTTCGAAAATTATAATGAAATCAATAACATTGTTATCTTGTTGAAATTGATTAACGAACAAAGTCGTTTCGTCAGTTTTGATGATCCTGGCAAAATAGTGCAACCTATGCGCTATTAATATCCTTGAATTGAAAAAGTGGTTGATGCATTTTGTTAATAGAAACATGTATCTAGATAATGGAGGTGTATATATTGACAATATATACACCTCTATGATCTAGATCCATTTCAGAAGGTTCCCGTATATACTCTCGGTAGCAATATAAATAATATATAGCGAAGCAAGTCATCAACTAATAAAGGGAGTAAAACTCCTTAATTTTGCGTTAAAATCCCTTAAAATCATCTACCTCAGGGCCGAGCAACTAACTCAACATCATATTCCTGAAGCAATGGCCCGAGAAATCCCTCTAATCAAACGCAACACTGCGCGGAGTATGACTCAACATATGTGATACGTTTTCAAATAACTTAAAACCGTCCGTCTTCATCTGGAAATGGAGACCGGTGTCCCAAGCTGTATTATGCGATGTGTGGATAAAACCAGACTTTGTTTTTACAAAAAATAATGTGTAGGTGGAATTTATCTTCGTTATAAGAACAGCACATGGGTCATTCACTTTATAGACCTCTAAAGGAACGGGAATAGATTATCAGGTCGCCCAAAGAAAATACTGACACAATATTTTGAGTTGAAAATTTGAGACAGGGTAAATACACCATTACTCTATATTTGGCGCTTAGATTTCATTCGTACTCGGACGTTTATTTTTGAGACTGTTCAAAACGTTATATCAGGGACGGATCCAGGAATTTTTGTAGGAGGGGGTTTGCCAGGTTTCTGTTATGAAATCTGCCATCATCGTCTCTATAAATTACATAGGCATACAAATTGAGCTTTATAAACAGAGAAATCATTTTTATACTGATGTAGGATCACTTTGTGATGTAATTTCATTGATGCAAGGCATTATTTTTTTTTTATGTTGCCGGATCCGTCCCTGTATATTCCATTTAAGTCTAAACCCTGGCACTGATCTACCAGCTTTGGCTAAAATTTACTCTTTAAAAACCATTATAAAATGTGTAAGTCTGCGTCTCGTAACACGTATCTTAAAACCTGCTTAACTATATAATGACAACCTCAGTTGTCTGACTTGTCGCACACTTTGTAACCTGAACATATCTGCATAAACTGCCAAATTAAAATTGTTGCAACAGAATACAAAATGGGACGAAATGACCGCCTGTGTGATAAATTTCGATGGGCCATAGGCCTACCTACTAACCTAGTTTATAATTTCTGGTCTCTACGACATTGGTTATAAGAATAGAAGTGTGCGAATTGACATAGGTAGGCTATGATTTTTTTTTTTTTTTTTTTGTTTTTTTTTTCGTGGTCATGCAAAATGTATCTATATGGCCCCAATAAAAAAAAAACTTCAACACAAATTACAATGGAATAACGCCGTGTCTACCCCGTATGGTGTCCGAAAGGGGTTATCTCCCATGAACTGTGGTTCTCTTCTAGTGCATTTTATTTGAGATAAAAACAAAACAAAAACAAATAACGTCAAACAATTATGTGTAATATTCTGCTTGAATTCAGATGCGCATAATTTTTAGTACAGCTATATGTTGAATAATTAATTTGCGCCGAATACCAAATGTCGCTCGAACCGAGTATACCTTTGTATTTATTTCTATCCTTAATATAGGGACAAAATGGGTCGTCACCGCCTAAAAGACCCTGTTGCTTTCGTACACTTTATCATTCATATTATGCCATGCCAAGTTAGTTCTTTTTGATAAAGATGGGCTAAGTCTTATTTTCAATAATCATTGGATGTTGAAGATGATTTTATAATTGTTTTCCGAAGTTTAGTGAACCAAAGGTAAACATTTGGTATTTACTTTTATCTTCCGCCATTTGCAGAAGTTGTGTGGGAGGGATTTTGATTGACAGGTCGGTGCTCTTTCTAAACTTCAAAGCAGGTAGAAAAGGTGCGAAGTACCTCAGGTAAGTTGATTATCCCTGAATACGTCATTTACACTATTTTTGATTAGAAGGGATGATGAAGTTAGTGTCTATTGCTTTATCAAATATTAAGAACACCAGCAAGGCCTATCTCTATGTACTACTACAAAAGTACTACTACTGTAACTACATACACTACTACAGTCAGTATCAAAAAAGATTTCATTTTGAAATAAATACAAAAATAAAGAAAAGAGTCTTCAGACTCTGTGGGAGGTGAAATTTTTCTAACACTGCAATAGGTAATTATAGTTGACGTGGCATTATAGTGAGGTGATTAATTTCATTCTTATTATTATCAGTAGGCCTACCATTAGATCTATAGCTTACCACCGGATATAAATAATAATCAATTAATCAAGTAGGCCTATTACTATTCAGTCTATTGTCCAAGATGTAGGTATCTTCTTATCATATTGTTTAAAAAAAGTAAAATATATAAAGTGCAGGTTTTGATCCACTATGACTAGTAGGCCTATGTGATTAGTTTTAATATGTAGCATAAATAATGCATGCATTCACCACACTGATCAGCCATGAATATTTGCTAGACCGCTACAGTCACCGATAAGGATGACATTGATGCGACTCAATGAGTCCCCAATATTACCTTTTTTCCTCTGACAAATCAAATTCTAAAACATTTTTTTTTTATGTATTAGAAAAATTAAAGACGATTGGAGTATTTGTTGGTAAAAAATATTTCCTATTTAGTGTAAATGGGTATTAAAATGAGTAAGAGGCACATGCCATTGGGCCAATGATTGACGCCACACGTGATGTAATTGCACGTCTTGAAGACAGTCATCTTTTACAGAGATATTTGAAGACTTTCGTAATTCTCTGTGAAACAGATTGGCATTTCACATGTAATATGTTCAAACAATGCTGTTTGTCAATAGTCAGTAGAATAGTGTGGTTTTAAAGCATCTGTTAGTATGCCCAAATATACTATAGTATTGTGTATGCAGAGTACATGTAGTTAGGCATTCTATACAATCTAATTCAACACCTTCCATTTATCTATTGTAACTATTTTTGTGTAATAGTAGTAATACATTTCAAATGATGTGTGTCAATAGTCAATAGAATTTTGTGGTTTTAAAGCATCTGTTAGTATGCCCAAATATACTATTGTGTATGCATAGTACATGTGTAGTTAGGCATTCTATACATTCTAATTCAACACCTTCCATATAACCTTAACTAATTGAGTAATTCAACTTTAAATCTTTCGGACCTGAGGATCAGTAGGCCTACAGTGTGTCCTATTCCTTCCAATATGTGTCTAGCATATCTAGAAACTGTGGAAAGGAGGAGGGGGGGTCCAATTCCAGGGCGTCATCCACAATCCCACCCTACTGTGAATGTCAACAAAATATTGTCTATATTAATTATAACACTGAACGTCCCAGTAGAACAGAAAGTATAGCTTTTACTTTTAGTTGTTCGCCGATCGTTATCCTGAAGGAAAGCAGTTTTATTCAAGTTGAAATAAAATCCATGTCATATTTTTTGTGAACCGTAGACTTAGGCACCACGGCTATAACACTGAGTACACTGATTAAAAAGGTGTCTCACTCTGAGAAAATTTGGAAAATTTGAGTCAATATCCTGGCTTTTGAAGTCATTGGTGGGAGTAAATTCTTGAAAATGATATGATCAGAAAAAAGGGTCAATGTGACAGATTCTCCAGATATGCCTGTCAATTACGTCTGCTATGTAAGAGTTGACAAAACATCAGTACAGTCTGCCATATGACCCACGCGTGGTACTACTGTCTACTAACTGCATGTATAGTGATAATATGGAATAGACACCATGAGCGGCAACAAATTTCAGATAGCAATGTATAATATATAACTGAGCTTAAGATTATTTGGTACTGAGCCTGAAAATTTTAGTCAATTTCCTGGCATAAAGGGGGAGCAAATGAGCAAATTCTTGTGAACGAGAGGTTAAGAAAGGGGACAGAATCTCAGGCCTGCCTATCACTTCCACTCATTTTGTACAAGTTGCAATCTGGTTAAAACACAGATCCAATTTCATTTGGATGGTTTACTATTACGTCTATTACCATGAATATGATAGTGATTCAATAGTATAAGAACACAGAAGCGTGAACAAATTTCAGATAGCTACGTATAATAACCAAACTGTTAAGACTGGGCCTGAAGGGACTTGTCCAATGGGGGCACTTTAAGGTCTCATTCTGCAAACAACCAGCAGTTGCCATGAAAGATACGTCCGGCACATTTGCAAGAGATGGACAGAAAATACGCTAAGAAAAAAATTTGATTTTTTTTGTACAATCAAGGGCCATAATCCAGGAAGTTACGGTCTGATATACACAAAAATCTTTCAGATATAAACATATATTTTAAGTTTCATGAAGATCAGATGAAAATTGTGACTTCTAGAGGGTTCACAACCTTGGTATTACATATTTTTACACTATTTGCGTACAAGGAACGGCCATTTTGTCTGTCATTTTCAGACAGAAAGGGGTGCCGACGGTATATGTCCACATGGGCGTATAAAAATTATTGGCCAGTCATGAGAAAGTAAAAGAACTTCATCGAAATTTGCCGTACGTACAGTACTGAAAACACCTATTAGAGTTCTGAATTTGCTTTTATTGTTTGATTGTCTTAACCGATGGAAGTTCAGAATCTTACAAAGATTTTACTTGAAAACATGGTCCCATCATCAAAACTGTGTTAAAGGTCATTTAATTTCGACTAGTCATTTTGTTAACAGATGACTTATTTACAGGCTATTCAAATTAGGTGGCTTAGTGATCAAGGCGGGATCAGTAACCAGGAGGTCAGGGTTTAATCCTAATGTTGGTAGAAAAAGTTCAACCGGATTTTGGAGCCTGGCGTCTACTTATCAGTTGTGTAGGAAAGAAGGCCTGGCAAAGGAGATATTACCCTATTCATGGAAGTATTTTACTTGTAGAAATTGTTTGGTTACTTATTTTAATCTTAGAATACAAAACAGACATATCCACTGTTTTCATGTATTAATTGTTAAATTGTGAAAATGTGTGGTGGGGGTGTTAAGATAAGAAGAAAACATGTTGAATATATTCTGATCTTTGTACTTGTAGTATGGACCTGAAAACAGGCATTTTTTTGATAATGATGGTGTTTCTATGACAACTAGATACATACAAGTAGAAGGGTGTGAGATGTATAATGTTGTGTGATCTTTTATACAGCTTGCCAATGTTGCTATAAAGATGCCAAAAAAACAGGGATTATATCACAACAAAAATGACGTTTGTTATTGTAACATTTTTCTACCTATATTAATGTGAAAACATCATTATCCTACAGATTGATGAAGATGTAACACAAATTATTCACCAAATAAATCCTGATGTCTATAGACTCTCTGATCATTCCCAGATAGACCACATAGACCGCTATACAGTTCTGAAATGTTCAATGATTTCTAGAAGAAAGGGTTGCCAAATCTGAAAATCTGTTGGTGACCATTAAACTGGTTCAGTCATCTGAATATTGATAAAATTTAAATGGTCATAGGAAATACTGCCATTTCAGATCATCATGATGTGCAGATTCTGATAAGTAAACATTTATTTACCTCATGGGGCGAAGCACAAAACAATAGAAAGTAAAAACCCTGTATATTTAGACAATTGTCGTATCACTTTAAGGTGAATCAGCATTAAGGCTCTTGGGCCACTCGTCTGTTAGAGGTCATTATGACAGTCAGTCAATATGTCACCTTTTAACCATATTTATCACACCTGTGTTAAAAATAAGTTAACAGTAGGTCTATGTGATGTTTTGTAAATTAAACAGATTAGTGCAACACAGGTTAGGGGATTGTTGATTGTAGCGAAGTTACCTGACATTACTTTTATTTCTTATAAATTGAGACTTATGGCAATAGTGCCTACAACTAAAATATGGACAGATGTAGTCTGGAAAACTAACAGAAACCAGTAAGACATCCCACGGACAGACACACAACACACAGACATTGAAAGCAATAAACAACAAAAGTATTATCAAATTAAGTGGATGAATTCAGGGGACGACCAAAAGAGACTTCTTTGCTGTACATTACCGGGCAATAAAATCTATGATAAAACGCAATATTTCTCAAATATTGCATTATTCTAGTGTATATCATGAAAATTAACATTGTTAGGTTCAGGAAGGAATTGATAAGTCTTCTACATTGAGGAATTCACATAACTAACATATTTATGTACCAGTAGTGAGTAGTACATTAATGAGGTTGTCTGAATGGAGGCATTTAAGTATCATAATTCCCCACCCCCAGAGAAAATTGACCCCCCCCCCCCTTATGGTCGCCAAAGGGCCCCCCCTTTCCATTGGATGCAATATGAAGCCAACGACCAACGTGCCTGTATCATAAACACCACAAATGGCCTGATCTGTACCCTAAGGGACTCCTATAATGACATGATTGGTGAGGCGCCTTATAATGACAATATATGATTGTCGGGCCGCACATAACGTATAATGCTGAGTAAGATTGGGTTAGCGCCCACGACTTGATCAACGGCATGATTGGTGGGGTGCCTGTGCCTCATCCTGGATGAGTGTCCATAATGCCGAGATTTGGTAGGTCGCCCACAACGACATCATGGATGCCTAGAATATAACAGTGTGATAATCTTCAAAATTCAAACAAGTCGCACTCTAAATTAAACCATAATATGTTAGTCCCAAAATGACCTAGTTTGTGTCAAATGGACGTTAAACCCCATTTCTCTCTCTCTCTCCCCTTCAAATTTTTATAATGTTCATATAAAAATATCATAATTTGCCAATATTGCAAACTCAGTCTCAAAATGGAAATTGTCCGTCATTTTCAGGTGCAAAACCTATTTTCCTATATTTTCTGCGGGGAGAGTACCCTCTGAAGGGAGGTGTGTTCGTGGGTACTGTTTGCCGTGGACCCTCGAGTGTAGGTACATTGGCACCCCCAAAAGCCCTATTGGTACTCCCTGAAGCCTTTGCCCCCTCAACAATTTGGGGCTTGCTACGGGCCTGTAAATCCCCACAGTTGCAGATGATACCATCGAATGCCATCATACTGCCGTTACCATACTGGACCGTTTTCTCTGTACCAAACTACATTTAACCAATTGGTAACATTTCAAGAGTACAAGTAAAATTAAGCCTCTTAAATAATCTATCTTCTAAAATATGAATTCTATTTTGATATTGAATTACCCCCTGTATACAGTGGGAAATATCAATATGACAACTCAAGCGCGCAGTATTATATAACTGTATTTGTTTTATTTGATACAAGTAGTTTATTTAATTATCTCTTGTAAACTTATCATTAACAACTAATTATGTACAATGACATCGCTGAAAATTTCCATATTTCAAAATTGATAATAACACAAATTATAAATTGTCAAGTTCATCATCAAATACACCCATTGAATACAAAATAAAATATAGCACCATTAAATTTTTTGTAAAAAAAATGGAATATACTAATATTAAGTTATGTTAAAAATTAATAATTTCAATCATTTTGTTACCTACATAAATATAAACTACGTTTATTGTGTATATAGATTGTACATGTACTGGTATATAGATTTTCAACAGGCATGCATGTAAAGAAATAATTAGCAGATATTAAAGATGGGTTCCCAGAAAAGTATTTATCAGGTGGTTATTGCCAATAAAAGTATGGCAATTTTGGTATATATGAAAAGTAGAGATATCCAATCTTACTAGAAAAATATTGGATTCCATGAAAAACACTCATTGAGCGTATGCAGGACAAAAATGTAAGGTTGCCCTAATCGAAAGCCCGACAGTTAGACCTACATGTACTACACTTTCTGAGATAAAAATCATGGAAAAAGATGCAGGCAGTGGATAATCCGAGAATTTAATTAGGATTCGATATTTGTAATAAACAGTCAGCGATTATGGACAACAACGTCTTGTGTATGCAATGAATTCTCGCCCATCTCAGCCCCTCGCTGGTCTCCGCCTGTAGTTGCTATAGGGATGGAGAAGGGTAATCCCCTGACGCAAACATGGCCTCTTTTGATTGATTTTCATAGCGGGATATACTTGGCAATTACAGTGTTGTGAGAAGGATTTGAAGCAAAATTATGATAAATTAATTAGTTTGAATATGTTTTTAGTCATAATATATCATCAAATCACCCAGTTTGTACCCGGGAAACCAACTTTAAAGCCACACTGACAAAATATTTATCATGTTGTGCTTAATAAGGTAATAAATTTACACATATCATTTTATTTGTAAAGGTAATCTTGTATATTAGGTAACTGTATTCAAAACTGACCAATAAAATATAATCAAAATTATTCATGAAAATAGTCATTTATATTTTTAATATTTGGTCAAAAAACTTTAGTCTAGATGAAATACTGTAATGCAGTGTGATAAACAATAGTATTTGTAGTAAGCTGGGTTTTTTTATTACTTTTTGTTCAATAAAGTATGTTAACAGCTGTCACTGTATTATATTCAATAGATGGATTTAATGACTTTTTGATAGCTTCATACATCATACTCATGTGTATCATACAATTATACACATTGACATACTGCTTCTCATAATGATGTCTGCTTATTGTCTTGGTCTGTCAGTATACTAAATTTACAGTGGTTTTAAATACATGGATACTCACTTCAATCTCTACTAATGGTGATATAGTATAAGACAATGAATGAAGCTGACCATCTTTATGAACTGGATTTGGTTCATATAACTGCGATGATTTGACAAAAAGAGACACGCTTGATTGACAATCACCCATTGTTAGAAATGAGTGTAACACCTTCATAAAGTTACATGCACAGCAGAACAGAGACACAGACAGTCGGTCTCCACTGATTAATACAATTACTGAATTAGAGAGGTGGCTGAGAGTTTCTGAATTTCTGACATGGGCTTAAATCTTTGTTCTGTATCAATGGCAGTCTCTGATTTTATTTTGGATAAGACAGAATTGTAATTATTTTATGAGATAAAGTCTTTGTGATGTGTTCATTTAAAATTTTGTCTGTTACAATAGAATATGTGTTAGCTGTTTGGAGTGTGGTTTATTACAGCACTGAGCAGACAGTTATTGTTCTGTAAGATGTCACAAAGCAGAGTCAACGAAAAATGACGTTTTATTATCTAGTTTTTGTTATTTGGAATATTAATGTTTTAAATAGTCTGCAGTCCTGAAGTTTGAATTTTACATCGGCTTATGGGACAAGGCCTAGAGATGAACTATTACATTTTGTTGGAAGTAATTTCACCTTTTAGGAATTGTAGTCTTGAATGTAGAATTTCAAGAAGACTTGAGCTTATTGACCAATGCCTGTGTGCAGTGTTTTGATCCATTAAAAATCATTCTGATTGTAATCTAGTAATTGCTATTGTTTTATGCGAGAATATGTGATATTTTTTGATAAACATGTGGATTTTTACATTGGGGTTTGTATCAATGTTGTTTTCAGCTGTTATCTCTAGAGAATTGATTCTCACATTTAAAACATCTGGTCTGAATTAAAATTTAATTATCAGTATCACTCAATAGTACTGTAGTGTAACTGATAATTTCAAATTTAAACTAGTTCAGATAGAAGGTCAGACAGCTTTCTGATTGGTATATTGTTATCAAAAAAAAAAAATTGGAGTCAGTGTCACAATTAAATGTTTCTTGATAGGACCAGATACAACGGGAGGTAAAAATCTTAGATAAGAATTAAAACGTGAGTGACGAACGGTGACATATATAAATATACACTGGTAACCTTATTGTTATAAAGGTTAATCATGTCTTACGGAGATGAAGTTATCATTTTTAAATAGATATGAAACTCATTCATCATCTTTTATTTTGATAACTATAATAAGAAGTTATTGATGATCATTAGGAAGATAGTGATGTTCATTCAAGATCAGTCATCAATATATTCAGCAGAATATTTTACTATCGTACTCAGACAGAAGGAATCCGAGTGTTAACTGACAAACAGTTTTAAATTGGAACCAACTGATCACTAGAATTGTATATAATTTACAAAGATAAAAGATACAGCTTTAATATAATTGTATGAATAATGTATTAAATGAACAATCTACTAAAAGACACAGGATGAACAAACTATTTTTGAAATGTTGATTGATGCTGAAATTGACATCAATTGGGGATCATTGAGAGGCATTTTAATAAATTATTGTGACAAATTGTGATAAGTGAGCCGGCCATCAGACACAACCTATCATCACATTTAAAAATAAGTGTGACAGCACAGGATGCATTGAAAATGTCTGATATTTTGAATATTTTAATTGTGTTAGTTGGCTGTAGGTACTTCCCAATGAATTAAAAGTGTTTAATAAACATCTTTGAATCCTATTTTAACCTGCAGGTTAGATTGAACTGTTGACATTGATAAAATAAAACATAGATCTGAAATTTTTATTCTGGTGCCGCAAAGGTTATTGCTGTGTTTAGAAGATGAGGGTTCCTAGGTCATCGAGATCTATGTGTAGGAGTGCCTGTGTCAACTGAAATACTCTCCTGTTACATGTATATTGATGTGATATATAGCCTTTGTTGACTTAATATGAAGAAATTAAGATGATGTGCACTGCTGTCAATTTTTATTGCTCCGAAATACACACACCGAGATGTACATGTATTTATTTCATTTTGAATGTCACTATTTTCCTATTGGATGTTTTTAGTTAAATGAACAATATTTTAGATTCATTCAATTATGTGAGGAATTATGCAATTTTGGGATTACCATGGTAGTTGACGAAATCACTTTCTAATAAATACCACAAAGTGAACAACTGTGAAAAAAACTACAAAATATATTTTTGGATTTAAATTTGCTATGTACTTAGAGAGAGGGTCTACTTTCAAGGAATGAACAAGCAGGAATAATCACATTTTCAACAAATTAGTAAGGACATGAATTTCTGATAATGGAAAATCAGTCATTAAAATAAGTAAATGTACCTGTGTGGATGTGGCATATAATAATTAAGACTGTAAATTATGTAGGTGGTATTGATCTTACAGAAATTCTTATGATGTTTATCACAATGGAAAATTCATAGTGACAAAATCCAATACAAAAGAGGTGTACCAAAGTGAGTAATAAGCAATATTTTTCTCCCTGAGTTTAATATTGATAACTCATAACTGTTAGTTCAGACCGTCCGCTGGAGGGCACAGGATGACTTAAATAATAAATACATGTGTGTTGATAGTAGGATAATATTACAAGTAATTATGTAATTATGTGTACATGTAATGTCTTAACGAGATTATGAAATTAATCTTATGACATGCATAACATTAATTCTTAGCCTGACCTGTTTACTAATCACTTGTTTCAATAATACTGGGGTCATGGTCTAGTCTAATAAACTGTTTGAGTGACTTGTGAGTGCAGTCAAACAGGTAAAAAGCAAATTTCTGTCACTGAAATTAGTTTGATTTCGTCACAGATTGGATTTAGCTCAACTGAATGACAGCCAGAACTGAATGACAACCAGATTAGAGACAGTTGTTTTAATTCAAGAAAATCTGTAAGGACACATCTGGGATCATGTTTGTTTAGATATAATGTAGAAAAATTCTCAAGAAAGAATTATTCATCACTCTTTAGATAGAAAGATCACAAGGAAGGTCTCGAAGAGAGTGTTAAATATTCTTCAAATTACTGTTGCATCTGAGGACTGAGATCATACAAACTCATTAAAATGACCTTTGTCAAATTTGTGAATTTCTGTTATGCTTAGCTCATTAATCATCTTTGACAATTAGAGCTGTTGCTCAGTTGTGAAAATTGCTCACAATGAAGTTTTACTTACCAAGGCACATATAGGTGTGATTTATATTTACTGCTCAAATCATTCACAATGTCTGTTACAAATTCAAATACAAATTTGGCTCATATGGTCTTCATGAATGACGATGGAGGATTCAGTAGTTTGTGCGTTCAGTCTACATGTGTGGAGATACCTAGGAAAAGAAGTGCTTGGTTTTCTGTGTGTTGTGGATGTAGTCGTAACTCGGAATATAGCCGACACAAAAAGAGAACAAAAATTGATCACAAGATTAAAGGGGTAAATGTTTGTTTTTTTTTAAATATTTTTTCAAAATAATTTTTGAATAGTGTTCATTTGTCAGTTTTATTAAAAAGAAATGTTTATACAACGCTTTTGATAGGTCTCGAAATGACTGTGTACTGATGCAACTAGACATCTAACATCAATTACTGCATAAAGTTTTCAGTTCAAAGAGACATGATTGGACTAAACCATCAAACAGAAGCATCATATATCAAAAACCTCTCCGTATTATTAGAAATACCATAAACCTTATAGAAATATGAAACACTAAAAAGCAGTACCCTGTCATGTTCATTCGTGAATAAACTGTAAATAATGTGATTTACAAAATGCTTGCATCTTACACATGTACAAATGTATCAGAAATGGAAAGGTGTTATGCACATAGTTAAATAAAAATATTTGTGTAAATTTTAAAGTAAAATACTGAAAGATTTTTTTTATGATAATAAACTTTTTGTCTAGGTACCAATTGACCTTCACAACTTTCTTCCCTCTTTCATTCCATTATGACTATTATGAGAATTTTACTATAACACACTCGGTGTTGGGGGCTATGTTGTCTAATTCTTAAGCATTACTTGAATGGGCAAGCACTATTAGTATTAACCAACAACAGGGGTGCACAATTTCACTTTTGAACCACTAGCCCATGGACAGGTGTCATGACAAAATTTGCTAGCCCGACAGAAAAATATACCTGCCCAAAATATAAATTATGGTCCTATTGTTTTTAATTTATTTTAATGACCAAACATAAAAATAATAACAAAGTAAACAAATATTTAATCATCAGAATGTTCCAATATTGTCTCAACCTTTCCATATATCATCAATAATGTATTGGACATTATTACTAATAGACAACAAGAACCATAAACGGAGGAATAAAAAGGTTTGTGTTGTCTATCGGCCATTTTTATAGCTACAGGTTCGATATTGGAAGATATTCATTTACCCTTGCAAGAATACTTAATTAAACCATACAACATCAGTCCAGTGCTGTGTCAAAAAAATAGCCATTACCCAAAATAAATAGCGTTTTTTGGGATCATGCGATTTACGGACCACCATGACACATTTGATAATCAATCTACCGATACCTCACCGTACACTTAGCATTATTCATATTTCTGCCTATATAATGAAATATATTTTAATCAGAAAATCCACGATTCCTTTGAAAAATCAAGATGAAGAAGAAACAGGGACAATTCTAACAACAGTACCACCGGTCGTGTGGAAAAGTCATGTGATGTGAAAACGCTATGTGATGTGCAATCTTCGTCAAATGAATTTTTGGAAATTTATAACAGTATCTATTGCGGTAAATGACGATAAAAGGAAGACATATTTTAACAAAATAGAGAGAGAGAGAGAGAGAGAGAGAGAGAGAGAGAGAGAGAAATGCGTATTCGTATCGGTATGGAATGCTGTCATTCGACAATACTCGTTTATTTTTAGAAGAGTTATTTTTAGTAACGGAAGCTACCGGTACAAGCCGGTAGCACTATCGTGTGCCCAATTGTGGCTGAAACTGGCCTATTTTGCTATTCAACTATTAAAAACGTATTACGCGGACTGGAACTAATATGCTTTAAATACATTGTAATCACAAAGTAAGAATTTCTGTCAGAGAAAATAGGCCTGTCCGCGGGCGGCCGGAATACGTAATATCAGCTGTCCAACAAAATGATTTACCTGTCCCGGGCGTCGGGCGATGGTAATTGTGCACCCCTGCAACAATCTGATTATAGATGTTATCTAATCGCAATCACTGATATGATAAAAAAAAAAATTGCCAAGATTTAAACTGATTTGAAATTATTGCCTTGACATTACAACGTAGATGTTTTCAAGCTACAAATTATCAGATTTAACTGTGCATTGATGACGCTATTTAAGTATGAATTATCAAATAATAATGTCCCCCAGGCTTTATATATTTGATGATTTTTAAGATTGAGGATGGAAAGAGGAAGGTCAACCTGTTTTCTTCTTTGTAAACTATGGTTTGAAATGGTTCTGGTTCACTGACTACATGTATCTTACACACCTTGATTATTATTCAGTTTAGTTTGATAACAGTTATTATTATAAGGCCACTATAAACTAATCATTTGCATTACTCCAATGAAAAATAACCAAAAAAAAAACATGAACGCTCCAAATATTAGACAAACTTATCTCTTTGAAGATATTTTCGGTGTATAGTGAGCCAGATTATATGTATTTAAAATTAGAAGATCATATTTTCAGTTATACATATAACCAGTGTTGAAATCGGCTTGTATTGTAGTGCAGCTTTATGGTTGTGCTAATATTTTCAGATAATAAATATGTAAATTACAGTAGATAAAGGCCCCCGCACACGAGCGCATTTTGCGTACGCTGCGCCGTTTGCGTACGCAGTTTTCGGCTCGTGTGCGGGGGCCTTTAAGTACCGATATGTTTATGGTATATAAAAACATAAAAAATATATATGTAAACTTGATGGCTACTGTACATATGATAGTAAAAAATGGATCATCCATTATTGAATTGACCTGATATGTTGGAAGGATTTTGGATAACATGAAGTTTACATCAGCATGCATCCATCGCCCAGTCATTTACATTTCTAATATTATTGTAACTTTCTTCATTTATGTTGGATTTTATGATTTGAATCAAATATAGTTTTTACTGTGTCCTTACATGTCTGTTACCTCATAGTATTATGAATAACTGACCTGCCTTTAATAGATAATATAGACCATGTGACTGAGCTAATACCGCTCTTCAATATTTTTGTTGAGCAAACTGTCATTATAATCTAGTATTTATTCAAATCTAATGTGGAGTCCACCATGTGTAGTGAATAGATTTTAAAATACATTAATGGATAAACTTGTTGGACCAAATCCTATGTCCGATGTTTTTAAACATTGGCAGGTTAGTAGACTGTTTACCTATGTTTTAGTGTACATGTAGGTAAGATTGATAATGTCATAATAACACTGTAAATTACTTGCAAGTTAGGTGTACATATTTCTGTTGTATTACCTTTTAATAACATTTCCGTTTACGCACAAATGCGCAGTGTGTCAGATAGTTTCACCTTCTTGACATTAAGTTTTTGGCATTTTTTTCCCTGTGAAATTATTTTAAAATGTTCACAGTAGTCCTTTAGTAAACCATTTCCTTGTTGCAGCCAGTCAATGGTTGTCAAAGTCTATTATGTACATGTTCATCACATGTATTCAATTCATTTTCTCAAAAAATGTAGGTCACCTTTGGTTAAGATTAAATTTGCAACTGTTTTTGAATGAAGTTAATTTTTTCTGAGTTTGAAATTTATACTATTTCTCTTTGGTACACTCAGTAGATCAACAAAACATTGAAAGCTGGTTGATTTTTTAAATGGGAAGAGCTGAAGCAAACTGCAGTATGTGCAGACTGCAGTGCAATACAAACATGTGTTGCCATTAGTACAGAAATTCATTCTGTAAATATACAACTTTTGGCAGTCTTGCTGGCTTGTATCATATATTCTTAAAGAACTAAGAACCCATTATATTTTGTCATTGATTGGGATCTATGGATGTAATGTTACCGTTAAATAGATTTAGCTTATATTGAAATGTTTCTTATGTACTTGGACATTTTTTTGCATGTGACTATCAGTACATGTCTATCAGCATACATGTACCTGTATATTGCATTATGATAAATATTATTTGAACGGGCTATGTAATGATTTTCAACTCTATTGACCTACAGAATAGGTTACCTCCCTTTACCCACATTAAGACAAATAAAAATAATGGTTTGTTTCATGTTAATAATAATCTGAGTTCTTTTTAGAATGTGTCATATATTAAAGATACATTATGTAAGATTTAGAGAAAGATCTAACCATTCTTGCTACAATAATTTGAAAGTAGATAATGTAAAAGGAATAATTTGAAAAATTCATTCAAATTACTCCATTGCAAGCGAAGATATTAATTAGCCTTTGAAGGTTTGACAAACGTGTGCAATAATTTCAACCACCATACTGGTTGATCGAAGCTACATCTCAGTCCTCCGTATTTGTTTAAATCAAAGTATCACTGAACTGTTCTAATCTGTTTAATATCGGAGAAATCTGATGCCATTGAGAGTTGATTAAGGCCTGGATCAGTTAATTAATGTCTAATTGATACTTTAGAAACATTTCAGACTTAAAAAAGACCTGCAATAGGCAGATTTAGCTCTTGCATAATGCATGTTTCATTCAAAGATTTAGATAATTAGCCATACAAATAATTTTGAGATCTTAGACTTATAGTACCTGTATATGTCTGAGTGAAAAATACCTTTTTTTCATCATTAAATATTTAATAAAAATAGTTATGTTCGGTTCTAATTAAGATTTTTCTTTTCAAATAAATCTCTCATTGATTTATATGGTCTTTTGTTTGGGTAGTCTTTTGTGTGTAAGTGCTGACAATTCGTTTATATGATGTATTATTTTATCTTCATTGGTGAAAAATGATTAAAATTGTGGGGACAGGAAGAAGCATTATAAAAGTTGTTATGGGAACAAGATAATTAATTAGAATGAAGAATTTTATCTTGTCCTGCTATACAGCCATCTGTTGACGTTGTTAGAATGGGAAGAAGGAAGGCAAAAAAGGAAATAATAATTCAATAGTGGATAAGAGTTAAGACAGTAAGATGATTGTGAAGTGAGTCATCTCATGGGTATAAGTATGGTATCTGATGATAAATATGTACATGCTGATCATACAAACACATAGATATATAATATCACAAGTTATATGTACTATTCAACAACTTGAAATCCTAGTGATGGAGTGGTAGTATTGAAATTAATACAGGTGTAGTCAGCTTTAAAGTAACATTTATCTAAATAAATGTACAAGGTGTAAATAAATCAACCAATTAACCAATGTTTATCCTTGTAGTTTTTCCTTTTCGCTTTCTACCACTATAATGTCTTGAAGTTAAGTCATAATTGGAATGGAACTCATTTTACAACCACTAAAATAGTTTTATAAGTACTGCTGCATATAATCCAATGGATTATAATACTCCGAAAGCAACATCTTCGACTAATCATTGGACCACAAATAATTTTCTACAGGGTAATTGCATATTAACACAACTATATAATATATATTCTAATTGAAAGTTGATTATTTTATTTTGCAGATTATTCTTCAGGTCACATGGACATCAGTTTGATGTTTCTAATTTTCTCAGCTCTAGTCCCTCTCAGATGGTTGTTAAATATATCTGGACAATTAAATCCAAATCGAAGATAATTATGTTTTTCTAGCTTAACAAAATGGCAGTGGACAAAACCACTGTCAAAATTGTTATTAATTTGTGTAACCCCAATTATTACTTCCACATTCCACAGCATTAAATGGGGGAATCAAGGTGGATAAGTGGGAATGTCACTGGCTCGTCAGCCTGGCAGTTTGGTGATCGATCCCTGCATTGGCCGAGAAAGTTCATCCAGATTTTACATCCAGATTTTACGGAGTGGTTCCCTCTTGTCAGTGATGCAGGATGAAGGACCTGACAAGGACAGCTGTCTAGTCGTTTGGATGGGACTGCCGTGCATGTAAAAGATCCCTTTATAGTTGGTGTTCGATATAATAGTAGGCTGTAGTGCCTCTATCTGAACAAAATTTCCCTCATAGCACACTGTATTCGTATGCCTGTCTTCATTGTTCAGAGCAGAACAGTAGGACGTTAAAACCAATTTCATTTCACATTAGAATGGTTTTTGCGTAGGTAATGTAAATGGATAAATTTTAATGAATTTGATCATGGACTAGAATCAGATGTTTTATGGTGTGGTTTTTGCGACCTCAGTGTAAAATGGGAATATTTGACACCTGTTGTTACATGAAATTATCTGTTGGTTAATAGTATTAATATTTGTTTTGAAAACTTTTTAATTAGGAAGAATGAACACAAATATTGAGAAATGAGCTATATACATTTTCTCATGATGTTCACCTTGAACTTGTTGAAGGTCATTGCGCAATCCCCCAATTACAACCATTCTACTTCCTTCAGCTTTTTCTTCTTTTTCTTTGGTGATTCAATTCAAATAAAATCACCAGAATCCTATTTCCTCAAATTTATTTTTGTTTTTTTCATCCGGAGAAATAATGAAAACCACCATTCCATATTAAGGGAATTGTCTTATTATTGTTTTGGTAAAAAAAGATATGACCTCGAGGAAACAGCGTTTGGCCACATGGTGTTTATAACATGTGGATATCTTGGCCTTGTTTACCTTTCTAATATGGCTTCCATCAGTAGTAAGAAGAATTTGTAAAAAATCAAAATTGTTTACAGTTTGATACCTCTTGATGATTAAGCTTTTCTATGGGTCTCTGAATGTGACAAATTTGTAAACTTTACTCAACACAATGCCTTAGACCTTCTAGAAACTGTAAAGACTCTATTCCCAATGGGGAACTAAAATATAACAAACTGATATTATTAACACAAGCAACTTTTGGGCATGAAATTTGAAATCAGACTTTCCTTCATTTGCTAATAGATTGTGAAATTGTTAAAGTGGAAATTTCATATTTTCTAAGAAAGTCAAAACATAATTATTTCTATGTCTTTTGCTCAAAAGGTTGCCAACTCACTATTACATGATCATAGGCAGTATTTCACAGGTATAGAAATCCCTGACACAGAAAATAATCACACAATTACTTGAATTACCTCCCTTGTTTTCCCATTCCCCTCCATGCAATGGCGATCTTCAAACATTTGAATTTGAAGTTGAAAATGATATTTTTGCCAATTTCTCAACTGGCAATAGTGAATTTTAGGATTAATAGGATTATTCTTTAACAAGGTAGGACTGTTTATAGATACAATCTATTTTAGGGCTTTATTTTAATATATTTTAAAAATATAACTAAGAAAAATGAAATTGACGTTTTAAGGTTTAAACACACAGTTAATGTGTTTCACACCGTGAGTATCCAAATTTCATGCTTCTGGGCCCATTAAGATGTTAGCAACTCGTGGTATTATTGGAGCTACATAGTACATGTATTGCAGATTTCCAAGATCGAAAACCATTACTATATTTTGATTCCTGTGTAATATGTCAAATTAAATATAAAGTTTAACGACATTTTAAGTAACAAGGAGATGACCAAGATGTATCACTTGTATCGTTTGTTTTTTTAAAATCTTCAAATCACTTTGCTCACTCAACTCCTATAACGTACCATTTGATTTTGTGAGCCATTTACTTTTAAAATCAGAAATGTTGATATACTCCAAAACAGCAATAAACATTTTCAAAGTCTTTAGAATTTGGTTTTTTGTCTGGATGCTAAAAATTCATTTCCCTTGCTAATGCTAGCAACTGGGTATAACACCCATGTTTCAAAATAGTTTCGTTGCTCAATTTTAGTGTTACTGGTAATTGAAATCTCTTGAATTAGAAATTAGATGGATATGACAGTAGTGCTACAAAGATTTCATCAATTCTTGAACTTAATCTATCTATACATGTATAAACATATGTTGATCAATTTACAGTATGGTTAACTAATTTAATAAGGAAGGCGTTGATTTTTTGGGAGTGTTATGTGATTTTAACAAGGCTTATTGAGTTATATTCACGAGCCATGTACAGCCCATTGGTTTCGATGAAGAAAAGTAGACTGATTCGATAAAAGTCATGTTTCACTGGTAGTTTTTATTGACGAACAACTTTTTATATGCCCATTGTGTATTGAAAGGTCTAGTGAGGTTTAGGTTCATTGTGATGTATTAAAATTGAAATGTATTTTAAATCCTGTCCTTTTGAGCAGTGTATCCTGTGTCCTGTTTCAAATCCCTGAGGGGGATCACGTGGCTAAGTGAGTAAGACGCTGGCTCACTAGCCTGGAGGTTGGGTGTTCGATCCCGCATTGGCCGAGAAAGTTCATCTTGATTTTCCGGCTTGGTTTCACCTTGTCAGTGATGCAGAACAGAGGGCCTGACAAGGACAGCTATCTAGTCCTTTGGATGGGAAGAAAAAACCGAGGTCCTCTGTACACATTGGTATGCATGTAAAAGATCCCTTGGCAGTTAGAATTTGATTTAAGTGTAGGCCGTAGTGCGGCTGCCTGGGCTAAATTTCCCTCATAGCACACTGTATGGCATATGCCCATCTTCCATTAGCCCAGGTTAGGTGCATAAGTGTGAGACTTTAAACCCCATTTCATTTCATTTCAAATCTCTGAAATGTATTCATTGCTGCATAAAAAAGGAAAATTCAATCATCAGGACTATTTCATGAAATTCAAAAAGTAAATTGCTTTGATGACCCAGGTCAAGTAGAATTATTACTCAAGGGATGCCCCAGTGTTAAGCCATAAGATTTTGTAACAATGTTGAATAATAATAGAGCTTTAATAGAAAAGGTCTTCACAACAATCAATCATTTGGTATCTGCAGAGCTTTGGTTGAATTAATGACAGTGACTCTACTCTCAGTGCATGATAATGTGTATTATAAAGTATGATGTGATCATTATTGATATATTATTGCACAATATCAACCGTTAGTGTTAAGGTGACAATTATGCTGTCCTGGCCAATGATCTAGAATTGATGGCACACAGTATATTAACGAGCTAATAATTGTTTTGTTCTTAGCCATTTCATGCCCCGATCTAATCTCAGTTCAGTTTTACTAGTCATATATTTCAATGTATTGAACATAGATCTTCGTTTATGGGTAATTCAGAGAAAATAAAACATCTTGCAGTGTTGAAATATTGATGAGGCCTTAGTTGCTTTATCTTATTTCATTACAGAATAAAAGAAAATTTGCCTTACTTATTAAAGGGGGATGTGTGGCATGCTTCTAATGGGTGTTCTGTCTTTGTCCCAAAAGTGAATTATTTGAATAGAAAATATGCCATATAGGGGATACATAACTTTTTTTTAGAGTGCTTTCAACTGTATTTCATGTCGTAAACTTTGCCGATGGGAAGTTAAAACTTTTCAAATTCTATTACTTGTTAGAAAACCACACAAACAAAAAGAATTGTGGGATGTTGGAACTATGCACATGTCATGAATCACAGGTAAATAAGTTTGTCTCCAGGACTCCAACCCATGATGACCGGTTGAATTTGATATATCTTTGAAAAGTTAACACAGAACTTCAGACTGATCCAGAGACTAGAATAAAGGGTTCGGATTAATGCCAAATGAATTTTATGCTGTAGGCCTTACACTTTAGTACTATTTTTATTCACAAACCGTAGAAGAAACTAAATGTGATAAGGAAACTACAAATTCTTTGAAAATTTGGTTATGCAATTATTAGTTCCTAGCCTCCTATGCTATATTGTATTGTGCACCGCTGTGAAATGAAGAGACTATGTATTAAATGATTTATTACAGTAGACATGAAGATTTTAATTTATAGTTGAAATTGTTTACAGATGTTATAACAGTTACCAACTAATGCAAAATATATATATATCGTTTCTAATGTAAATAATGTTAAATTACAGGGACGTTATCTTAAATGTGACTACATTACAAAAATATAAAGTGGTAGTTAGACATACATGTACTTGAAACCGTGTACAATATATGGAAGCACTACTACTACTAGTTGTGGTATGGTAATGTTGTATGTAGTTTCTACTGTAGTAGCGATGGATTTATAATATAGGACAGCTAGCTACACAGCTAGTATTCAACTCACTGTACTGGCTACAGCCTGGAAATGTAATTGAACCGTGTAACTCCACACATGAAGAGTCTGATCAGATGTGGGGTTTCATGTACATAACTGTATACATTGATAACAAACCTAGAAAAGGTTAAACTGGACAGTTCAAGAGGTTTCCAATCAGTCCATTCTGGCATTTTGGAAAGAATTATAGTTGGAATTATAGCTGTGTTGTTAGCAGATTTGGAGATGAGAAGAGAAAACGTGGTGTAGATTTTACACTAGATAGATTGCTAAAATTTGCTTTTATTTAATCTTCATATAGACTGCTTTGCTTTTTAGTATTAGTATTTTTGTGTGATATGTATACATAATGTGGGATCTTTGTTTGAGAGTAATTTTAGAAAATCTGACAAATAATTTTTGACATTTGTTCACTTGATGTCTGCAGCAGACTATATCTCTTTTATGATTGAATTGATGAGACTATCGCAAGAATATTACAAGTTGAACAGTGCGGTTGTTTATGCTTGTGAAGCAGGTGGTATTTAAGAGAATTAGATAGCATCCCTTGAACTAGGATGATTTAACAGTTTGTTGGATTAAACTACAACAGGGTGATATACACAATGTTTGTAGCTTCACTGAGGTTTTTATTGTAAGTGTATTTATAACTAGAGACAGCCACAACTTGCTGTTTGATATCAATCTCAAACAGGAATCATTTGACCAGTGTAGTGTTTAAGTAGAAAGTCTGGTGTGTTGTGGTCTGGCTATAGTACACTTGTCAGACAATGGACAATAAACAATATAAAAACTTGTGTCTGGTAAAGTAAAGTGTATACTGAAGTATTAGTCGGTAGTCTGAGTTAATTAAGAGGAATATTTCTAATATCTTTGGGTTGTGGTCGTTACTAAATATAAGTTGGTGATCGAAGAATGTGGACAAAAATAGGAATTGTCGGTTCAGAAATAGGATGTGTTTGAGATAGTGATTAAATGTTTGTCATGATTTATCTTACTCTCACTTTTAGTATCGAGGTTGGAAGTAGAAACTATTATTCTGCTTTGAGAATTAACTCTTCCTGCCTTTAGACATATATTGGTATTTTCCTGTGGAATTGATCTTTTAAATCTAATGACAGTCTTGGCGTGAATTGTCTGGAACTCTTTGATATCATTGATCTATTTTCTTACACCCGTCCTGAACAGGGAATTTATTCTACGTTAAAATTGATTTTTATTTACCGGGAATTATATCAGTATTCTTTTGTTACTCAAAGAAGAAGGGTGTATGTATATGCAGCCGTGTGTAAGCTGAGAAATAGAATAGTACAATAAGACTAATGGTAGGCCTGGCCTACCAATAAGATTGCAATCTTGTATAGAAACATTATAAAAAGTAATTGTGGCATGTTGATATTATCCTCATCAGATATCATTATATTGAATGATTTATTGCAAATGGTGAAGTTAACAATCCACTATTCGTTTTAATTAGAACTGAAATTAACCCACTCAGCATCATAACCATAACTAGTACAAATAGTACTGCTGCTGTGTTGATGTTTTAATTCTTACATGTGTATAGGAATAAAATTACTTTTGTGTTTAATAATGTTATGTTCATTAGTCGTGGAATTTAATTTTAAACAGTTTTTGACATTTAAAACAGGGATGGTATTGTTTTCAAGGATGTACTAGCCTACTTGTAATAAATGTAGAAGGATTATAAAGCAGACAAGCATCTGATGAAGATGATGATGTAAACTACATACATGTTGAAGCAGAAGGCAAGTCTAGTCCATCCATTGCCAAGATATAAATAACAACCAGATAGGATGTCGAAAGTTCATTACGCATAACATTTGTCATAATCTACAATATACATAATACATACACTACAGTCCTACACATGTGAAAAGAAGGAGTCATTAGGGATGGGAATGGACTTCTCTTTATTATAGATTGTTTTGTGTGTGTATGGTTTACGAGACAAACCAACGAAGCTAATTATAAAGGATGCTACATATTATGACTGCCTGACCAGAGGGATACATAATATGCATAAAATTTGCCAATAAGGTTTATCGTGTAAATCAAACTGAAGAAAGGATTTCCTACGTGAATTTGGATTTAGTTCGATTTATGGTATTTTAATTGTACAGACATAATCTCAGACATTAAAACTGACCAAATTACTTATTTGATACCAAATAGTGTTGGTAGCTTTTCATAAGGTATGAAGTGTAGCGTGTGTAGTGAAATAAAATGTCTAATTTAGAGACAATACATGCAGGGTATGTGTTAGATACATGTGTTAACACTAACAGTCCACTTCTGACAGACAAACCACCAGGATCGTGGCATCGGGTAAAGTATTTTTACTATTCTACCCATTATAAAACTAAAAAGGTTTTAATGTAATGTATTTTATATTATCAGGATGATATAACTCACAAGATCATGAAATATTAATGTGATCATTATTGCTTGTATTTCACTAACTGATTCCGGTGAATATACTGATAATGTTACTGTTCGAGTGCATTTGATAGTTTTGTCACATGTTACAAAATAAATTTTTTATGAAATTAATTCTAAATAGCTACTATGTGATTTGTGATAAGATGTAATATTTATGACATTAATACATGTATTTGTATAACCTAACCTTAATAAGGAAGCTTAAAGCAAAAATAGGTGGAGCTCTTCTTAATATTCTGAAATTGATGTCGGAGCAAAATCATCTTAATGTCAAATTGAAAGTGATGGATTCTTTAATCTGTGATGGTTCTTGATGTCTTCAAGATTTTTCAAGGACAGCTGTTTTGGAAATCATACAGTTAATTTGAGACAGATGTTAATTATTTCAAGGAGACCTTTATTACATGCCAATGACATGATTTATTTCTCATTTAGAATATTTCAAGTTTTAGTTTGTGTGCTTTGAAAATGTGTTCAATTTACAAGGCTTGTGTAAATACAGATTCTGTGCAAATTGGTGAATATTTATGGAATTTTAATAAATTTAGGTTAGCACTTGAACTTAGGAATTTTTGCATATCAATCAGCTAGAAATTGACCTAATACATCATTTCCTCTAGTAGGAGAGGTGACCCAATTCTATTATGTTAGCTACACACCCACATATAGTAGGAAGATTATTAGATAGTTATATTAGTGGATAAAAGTAGTCTGACATCTACACTGACAACATGGTGCCACATAACACACAGTTCTATAGTTTCTAAATCCTCCTTTTGACACATTGCCAAAATATTTCCTGTTTAAACTGTGATGGTGGTGCTGGTAAAGGTTGTAATATGATCTGACATTTTTAAAGATTACAAGCCAACAGACATTACTCATACTCATGTAAGTTCAGCTGACTTCTAGCTTTACAAATTTCTGTAAACATGGTATTTGATGCTTTAAGATTGGGATAAATTTATCAGAGTACCAGTCATGCTTACCTTTACTCAGTCCATTAAGCTTAGATTTCAATGGGATTGGCAAAGATACTGTACTCTAGATTTCAACTAGATTGTCTTGCAGAGGAATCTTTTCGCAAGGTGCCAAAAAGTAAGAGGTAGATGAAATGAAGACTTTGCTATAGACATTTTTAGTGGTTTAATTTCAACAAGTTAAATTCTTCATAATTCCAATCTATTTTAGTGCTTACTTACTGTTCAAGTGCTTTTAGAAATAACCATAAACCAGGGTATCAAATCTGATCAATCGTTATACATTACCATTAAATTATTTTAACATTTTTGGTTCAAAAGAAGGTAGAAAAAACTTCATAAAACTATTGTGAGTCTGACAAAGAAATATTGTTATAATTATAGATAAAGTTTGATAGTACCAGTATGTTAGTACTTGAAAAGTGCAAGGTGTTCTTGTAAGTAAAGTTTGTAAAAGTAATGAGTGTCTTTGAAGTTTGATTGGTAAGATTGTTTGTGAACTGAAGGATGTGATAAAGACAAGTTTTCTTATCTACTTGATTTTGTTATTCTGTTTGTAGAGTGTGTATCTATTGTTTATAAACAGGCTACCACCTCATGCTTTATCTGTACCTAATCGTAAGAGCCAGTGGAGGTTTATCTTCAGTCTGTAAATGTTAGGATATGGAGGATTGTTAGGATGGGTCTCACTGGAGATCTTTGTAGAAATCACATTCTGGAATCATTTATAAATTGGCAACCTTTTTGAGGTTTTAAATTGAGCCAATACTGATAAATATTGCTAGGCATAGATATCAGATGACATACAAGTTGGCAAAAATATCTTATCTCCTTGAGAAAAAGATTTTACTCAGAAGAAACACCCAAGATATTTTTAGTCTCAGTATAAACTAAATGAGTATATCATAAAGATCTTGGTTCATTTTGATATAGGCATATATCAGACAATAACTTCATGGATTATGGTCCCTGATGAATGAAAAATCACATATTTAGCTTGTGGATCCCCAAGGGGTCACAATTTTTAACCGATTTTGAATGTTAAAGTTGAATTTCTAATACGAATGTCAGTTCAAAAATGAATGATGTCATGATATTTTAACATTTTTGCTGCCATCTTAATGTGTTTGCGATATCTGATTGATGGGCGTGTTTATAATCTGATTGAATCCAAGTTGGAAGTTTATCCATCATTCATAGTTTGCTTTTGGTTTTTTTTTGGATTAAATATTAAATGATCAATGTGTGGATGCTGTTTCATGGACCACACTCACAATTTGTCCACCAATGAAGAATTTTAACATCAAAGTCACTAATTATAGTAATCTTTTAATAATATTGATAATGTTGTTCTATTGAAGTTGTTATTGTTAGTAGTTTAGAGAGACAATAGGATGATAGTCATATCCTTAAGTTGATCATATCTTCATTTCCTGAATTCATTACAGTACCTTTTAATCATTGTTCATCATGTATTGATTGTAACAACTAGTGGACAGTTAAGCAGGAAATAACTTGACCTTCCTCAATATAAGCAGACTGACCTTAATGGACATTCTTATACTGATGGCACATGAAACAGATGGTATGATTTTTAGAACTGTGTTCACATTGAGATTAATATGTTAACTCCAGCTAAAAATCCCAATGGTGTACGTGCACCCCCTGCCCCCCACTGCGGGAACCCTGTCCCCTTCCCCATTAAATCTTAGAAATGCTTGGTTCAACAGATTAAGCGTGAATCTAAAAGGATACTAGCTGTAGTTGAGTCAGATATTTATTGGAAAGTATTACTTGTGCATAATAATTTACAGTTAATATTTAATTCCTATTTTATCATAGACAATAGAGGTAATATGATATATTTTATAGATTTTTACTATGCTCTACATAAATCTAACTACATTTTTTTGTTTACTTGTCGTTGGTAGTCGCCATTGATTTTTAATCTGTCAAGTATTGTGCATTCAACTAATATTGATATTTTTGTGTTTACCAAAACATCAGTCGAGGTATGTAATGCCAAATATCAATTTATACAGATTAAAAGGTCATCTGTTAGTGGTATCTTGCTTTAAATCTATTTAATACCACAAAAATAAAGTTCCCGTTAGCTGGAATTAAAGAAAATCTAATTTGTGAGCCCTGACCAAAGGCATACATGTAGGGGAACCTTAACACTAGTGATTGATTTTTGAATAATACAGAGCATGGTCTTTTTTGGTAATATTGTCATTTCTTTTGATTTGTGTTGAATATTATGATTATGCCTACATCATGGCTAAATTATTATTGACCAGTGATTGTATGTTTTTTGTACATATTGTAAGTCCTTTGGTTTGAACAAAGTGATGTCATATTATTTCATCAAATAAAAATATAGGTTACAGTATGTAAGTCAGTGCAGGTAAACTGTGTTGTTCTAGAAGAGATACATCTGCTTTTCTGATTGGAATAGTAGATAATCTTCCTGTATGCAGCTGGCACAACAGAAATAAACATATTGCTTCAACATACAACCTATGATGGGAAAATTCAAAAAATGCAGCTGTTCAGTGTTACATCATGCATGCATCGCTTTTCTGAGTACCCCTATTTATTCTCTCATTACCAATGGGTTTTTTTTTTTAAAATTGAAAGGGACATTGGTAATATAAATTTGTGTATTAAAAAGTGTTATCACACATTGGGTCTAGTATACACCTCGCCTGCATGATGATCTGATATATCACTTAAGATATAAAATTGTCAAATTGGTATCCTTATTTGGAGCTAAATCAGAACAATTATACTGTGTCATTTTATTATACATTTCCATGTCAAGACTATCATCTGATACTACAAAATGATGATTCCCTGAATTCATCATATTGTCGCCGTAATTGTTATCAAATATGGAATAGAGAAATCCAAGGAAGTATGCGTTTATACAGTACAGGTATAGTTACTGTAATGGTTACATATGACAGCAGTGGTCACATATGCCAAATATCAATTGTTGGCTCTTTGCTAGGCTTGATCACTCACCATGATATTGTCATAAATAATGAAACCCTTAATACTTTAGATGATTGATGAGAGTGCACATGGAACCATATATACAGTATATGATAAACTTTGTTTTATTTTGTTTTGCCTGTGAGAATGTTGGGAATAGTTTAAATTTTTGTTTTACTACAGTCAGCTAGTCAGAGAAAGCTATCTCCAGACTGGAATGTCTGGGAAAATACTTGTAATTATTGTAAACTTTTGATTGGTTAAATAAACAGTGTTTTTGTAGTTTAATGTGTATAAGGATTATGATTGGATTTCGAACATCATATAATTATGTGGTACATAAGGTATAAATATATTGTACTAATTGTATTAAGAAAAGCATGAAATTCATGCAATTCTTTCTCTACCTGTCTGTCTGCTGGCCACATGTGCACTACAGTCAGTCATCTTTATATCATGTATATATGCTATAGTTTATAGGCAATCATCTGTCATTAGGTTTGGACTATGTTGAGCCTAAGCATTTCCAATGGTGAAATATCCAAACTTTTACAATCTGGGAACTATAATAAATGGTTCAGCAAATTTCTTGGGTGAAAATGAAGCAGAATCGAGTCTACCTTCAAAATTGTCAGCTTTTCATGTTTGGCATTTACACTTACATGTATATTGTATTACTTGTTAACTATTTAGTTTTAATAACCCAGATTAAAGGATATTAATTTGGTTCAGGAAAGACCAGTCATTGGAGCAATGAAGCCTAGTCAAAGCCAGCTTTCTTATTCAAATGGCATCATTAACCCCGTTTACAGGTACTGTTCCTGGTACGGCACTGTTAATTTTTTTGTAGTGTAAACGGGTAAAATACAAGCGTGCCGTGCCAATCTGGCCCACTGAAGTGATGTGGTCTCGGTACCGTACTAAGAACGGCTCACTTCAAATTTTCGTAGTGTAAATGCTAACCGGTCTGAGTACGGATTACTGCGCATGCGTCAAATGAACCTTGACCTTTTTTCCCTGCAAACCTTGAGAGTTCTGTCATCAGTTCTGTCAAAATGGCTGCTCAAACTAAATCAGTCATCATAATTGTTTTCATCTGGGTAATTTGTACAGGGGCTGAAATTAACTTTACTGTGAAGAGTTCCACATTTGGCACGCTTGGCACGGTTCTGAGACCGGTTATTTTAGAGTAATGTAAACGGGTCCATTTCTTGAAATTTATCGCAGCCTGGTACCGTACCTAGTACGGCACACTTATTGCGGCCAAATGTAAATGGGGCTATTGTTTCAAGTATCTGATCCAAGGGGTGGGAGTACGTTATAAGATCCATTGATGTTTATGGAGCACAATTGTAAGAATATGAGGGAATTTTTATCAGAATAGCTCTTTGTAGTTCTTGAACTGCAAAAGAGAATTTATTAAAAAAAGCAAAACTTTTTTCACTTTAAAAGTATGTGCTCAAGAATTACCATGAATTTAAAATTAAGCATGTGTACAATTCTGCATGTGATACTTGAAGACTAAGTGGGAATTATATTTCTTCTCCTGAAAATTTATCCAAAAGAAAAAAGAAAACAAGGTATCTCTGTCTATTATTTTATGTATTTTCATTTACATACATTTTTTTTGAGATAGTCCAATGTACATCTATATATATACTCTATTCATTTATTTCCTTTTGATGAATACATTTACCGAATGTTTATCCTTTAATCTGAAGATTGCCAAAGCAGAAGTTAGTCCTACATGTATATATATATGTTTATCTAGTATGTAAAACTGTATACTCTAGACGCTATCCTGGTAATTTGATAGGACTGTTGTCTAAGGTTCTCTCTCTTAGAAGTGAAATCTATAACAAGGAATACTGGAATTCCCTGATACCAGTAACTTAATACTGTTGTGGATTATTGTCTTGGTTTGCATGTTTAGTTAAGTATTGTTTTACCATTGTGTGATACCATTATATATTGAATATTCTTTTCCTCTAGAAATACATTGTACTATATTCAGATACCTGGACAAATAAAATGAATTGTTGATACATCTGTTGTTGTACAGTGTTAATATTTATGAGAACCACATATACATTGTGATAATATCGGTTCTTTATTTTTCTCTTCTAAAAGTTTTTTTTTTTGATAGGCGGATTCATCTGACAATTTTGCAATATTCTGCTTAGAAATATAAAGTGATGTGATATAACGAACGGCCTGTGATAATTTTGGGATAATAGATTTGATGACTTGACATTAATTTCAATTATTAGTAACAAGCTGTTTACATTTGTATTAACAGTTCGGATATTAATAACAAATGATCAGATGTTTATTGGTGATGGTTGTGTAATTGAATATTATGACATGAAAAATACCTTTAAAAGTTAAATTATTTTTTGTGTGTTATTGCAAAAAAATGATATAGTTAAAATGACTGTTCTTTCAAGATGGTGGTATTTTTTTTGGAGAAAAATTGGTTTATAGTCACACACGTAAGGGTCTTCCTATTTGTTAGTCAGGAATATGCAATAAAGAAAATATGCTATAAAATTTATGGGGGAATGCATAATAAGACTGGCTTACATAATCTTATTATAGGATAATAAAAGTTTCATTTGAGGTTGGTTTCGCAATATGCTCAATTGATCCTAGTAAATTTGTATTTATATTTATGATATTTATTTTCAGATTGCACGTTGGAGTAGATTATGGCGTTTTATACATGAGGGGGAAAGTGAAACCTGTACAGAAATAATCCTTGATCCTGATCTTGATCCTAGCTCTGAACTTGACCCAAGGGTTAAAAAATTCCTCATGGATCGTTCTATTTTGAAAGTTCACCTGCCTAACGGAGGTTTTAATATGGTGAAATATGGAGATGCCACAGATATAAAGGTAATGTCTATGAAACAAAATTGTCAAGTATATAAAACTGCACAAGGTTCTCAAGAATGCCATTGCCTGATACATAGGTACTCTCCAAATGATTTTAGTTTTGTTCATGCATCACAGCCATCGCCTATAAATTTCAACCTGAAAATTTTCATGACTTAATTAACCTCGGTCTGTGGCACTTCCAGAAAATGGAGTTCACTGAATTTGCCCCACTGGTCACTGCATTTTATTGTGTGAGTTAAGTTTGTTTGTTCATGCTTTTCGAGTCACAGTACCAAATCTCAGAAAATTGTTGTACATGTTGCTAGGGAATATATTTACTGTTACCATGCAGTATGATAACAACAGGTGATACATGTAAGTGAGTAAGCTAGTTAAACCTGATTGAACCTCATATTATCAGAGTGAATATCATTTTGTTAATTATCTCCTTAACATCATTTCTATCATCAAGATGTGGTGTTTGAGAACAGAAGTTAACCTTCCTATAGCTGGTTAACGAGATATCTTTCACTTGTAATACCTGTTAGTCATAACTAATCACACCTTTTTACAATACAGCTATGCTCTACAGCAATATAAAATCAGATTATTTCCCATTGGACGCAAGTCCAAAATAAGAATTACTCATCATAATAAAACATCTGGAAAACATTCTGTGATTGGTGAATATTTTGAAAATGTATAGTATGAATGTAACAAGAAATTGTATTATTGGGGATACAAAAGAAATCTGACATATTAAATTTTAGGCTGAATATAGATGGAAAATACCTAAATTGAATATTGCAGAAAAAATGTGCTGATCTGTTTTACTTACCCACCTTATTTCAAACTACTTTTTAGATTATCAAAGTAACCCACTGCCTTCCCCTGAATATCCATTACCTTGATTTCTATTACAAATTGGATGATTTGTTTACCCCTTGGTCCTCATTAATGATTCATCATTGAATGCATTTCCAATATTCATGAAACCTTCATTTGCAAAATATTGTCCTGGTTTTCATGTGTTTGGGTGATTGTGACATTAAAAAATGACCAAGGGGATCATATTATCTTGGTAAAAGCAATTTAATACTAGGATATCTCATCGTATGGCTGTTTTATTCAGCAGAAAGAGTATGGAGTTACATTGATGATCAATGCAGAATAGCCTTCATAATGCCCAAAACAAGATCGAACTTGGCTTCACAAATGATGAATGATATAGTTTTAAATCACTCTGAAGGAGCTTTCCTTAAAGAATACCATTGACTAAATAATACAGGAAGAAATAATGTATTTAGATATTTAACCGGTTCCCATTATAAAGTAGGCTTTTTTATGTGTTATGTATGTGTGTTAAGATAACAATGTTACGGTTAAATTTTTATGCTTCAGTAGAAATAACTAAGTAATAACTCATTTTGGTATCATAAATAATTCTCTAAACTAGCAGTAAGCTTATTATGATCAAAAGAATTCACCTGTTTATCACCTAGTGTGTCTGCTACAGAAGTCTGTGTTTAATATAGTTAATGGTCGACTGCAAGGTATTCATCAGACAGTATTTCTACACAGACTAATCTTAATAATTCATCCCATCTTTATTATTTGTGTTCATGTTGCCTTTCATCATGTTACTGAACACCAATCAGAAACATGATACATGCAATCAAAAACACAAATATGCTCAGGTTAAAATTGAGTATAGTTTGCTGTTTGTCTTCATTTTATTTGCCACTTCTTCTGAGCATAATTTGCTGATCATGGATCTATTCTATTGAACATGGTCTTTCTATTTATCAAGTACAACAGTTCAAGAAAAAGTGGTATCAAATGTTACAAAAAGACAAACACCTTGCTTGACTCTTTCATGACACTATTCCCAATCTAGTATATCAGTTTTCACCACTTTTACAATATCCACAGCTGTTAAGGTATTATGACTAAATGTCTCATTGGTTCAGTTGCAAATGTTTACTGAAGAATGGGGGGGGGGGAGTGGATGGCCGAACGGTTAGCATGTGCGTGCTGTATCATAAAGCCTGTCATTGAGTCAACTGGCCTGGTTTCGAATCCCCAGTTATACATGACAAGGAGATATGGTCGCTGTCCAATCTCATGGATTTTCTCCAGGTCCTCCGGTTTCCGTGCGCGCCGTATCATAAAGTCTGTCATTGAGTCAACTGGCGTGGTTTCGAATCCCCAGTTATACATGACAAGGAGATATGGTCGCTGTCCAATCTAGTGGATTTTCTCCAGGTCCTCCGGTTTCCTCCCACTTCTAAAGACCCCTTACGCGCAAGCGAATCATTGAAAAAAGATTAAAAAATATGTTAGTCCCAAAATGACCTATTTTGTGTCGAGTGGACGTTAAACCCCATTTCTCTCTCGCTCTCTCTCTACTGAAGAATGGCAGATGATCTTTTCATTCTCCAAAGAATGTGTTACACATGCACACATTCCTTTAATTTTGATCTGAAATATTTGTCCCCTCCCAATACCAGTGTGAAGGCAAATAATACTGTTTTAACCATTTACTATTTATTCTGAAATTTTTAGCTACCGTCATTACCAACGGAAATGTATTGCATGCTGTAATTTAGAAATTGCTTGTTTAACAATACATGTATTATAGCTCTGCATATCATAAAGGGAAAAGGCTATTGAAGAAATACTTGCAAGTAACCTGATTCAGTTTGTATAAAATCAGGTCAAATATGGATATTATTATTTCAATAGGAAGTTATTAAGTATTTTGACATTTATAACTACATGATTGATGTAAATTAACGTTTATTTATTATATGATTAACTCGGGCCCAATATCAGATACAAGCATCATGTAAATAGAATAGTAATAATTGTACTGTTTATAATGTTGACTTGGATCAAACATAATATATAGTTCAAAAGAAAATTAGAGTAGATGTATTATTTATGTAGATGGATTTATGCAGCAGTAGCATATGACTACTTTGCTAAAAATTAGATGTAGGCCTACATTCATGTCAAGTAATAAAAAATACTTAAATGTGACTAGGTACCTGGTAGGGTGTCACATGCATATTATTAATTATTTCTTCCCAGTGGATGTCTCTGACATGCAGAGAATAACATGCTATACACTTGTTTTTAGTTTTTTTAAAATACATTTTACCGAACTTGCACCACAAGGTCAATTCACTGAATTGATCACTCTAAAAGCATAAGGGGGTGTGGTGGGGGTGGCCTATTGGTCTAGAGTGCCGCGCTTCGACCTCTAGCTGGATGGTCACATCTGGCTTGCGGCTGTGGTTTCGAGCCCTGGTGTGAGCGTATGTGGCATGGAGATAGGGGCGCCTTCTCAACCTCGTGGGATTGATTCGGGCACTCCGGTTTCCTCCCACTGCTAAAACCCCTACGCGCAAATTAAACCATATGTTAGTGGGTCAAACCCCATATCTTTCTCTCTCTCTCTCTCTCTCTCTCTCTCTCTCAAAAAGTATCAAGGTACAATTACACTCATTTGCATTATGACATAGAATAATGAATACCAATAATGTAGATTTTGAAAAACTGTAGGTTGATTTAGATTTAAATGTAAATTATAATGTTTTTGTGGAACCAAAATGTTTGTGGCATTTTTAGTAATTGAGAAATATAATGGATGTGACTGATATAATTGAAATGATAAATTGGTAAACAGTGTAGGAAGATAGAAAGCTGATGTTGTATTTCCACTAAATGATGAATAGATGTTGTCTACAGTAGATGTGAGACAGATCAATAACTCACTCACATTGTATCTTAATTGTACTCATACTGGCACCACATTTTGACATAATCACTTCCAATAGAATGTATTATAGTTTTTGGGCCTGTTATACAATTTTGTCTGGATTTTTGGTACCAGACAGTAAAATAGATAATAATACCTTCCATCGTTTACCAAATTATTCAAATTTAAGCAAACCACAGAATTAGATAGACGTAGCCAGAATTTTTTTATTGAACAATTTTTATGAATTAAAAGAAAAGTTGCATGTCTTTAAAGATGAAAAAAGTTATCTTGCGTCAACAATTGCTTTAGAGGCTAAAGTTAACTAACTTGTCATTTATGCACAGTGTTAAAGGTCATGAGATGAAGAAGCTGATTAATCAATTGAAAGATCTTGTGGACACTCTAGAGGCTAGAGTTAATATAGATTTACCGGTATACACAGTGTTTAAGATCATGAGAAATGAAATGTAATGGGATTTAACGTCCTACTGTTTGCTCCTACTAGACTAATGAAGATGGCATAAGCCACGAAGTGTGCAATGAGGGAAATTTTTGCCTACTCTTATTTCAAATTCCAACTGTTAAGTGTGTACACGAGATCTTGGTTTTTCTTCCCATCTGAACGACTATAGGTTGTCCCTTGCTAGGCCCTCCCTCCTACACCATTGGCACTGTCTTAACAGATACTTAATAAACTGGACTGGTACCATAAAATTACTTGTTGAATAATTATCAGATCGAATAATTATCCCATGTGCAGGTTATGTACAGATTTAATTTAATCAATCATAGAAATTAAATCATGGTTTCTTTACTTTGGTCTATGATGTTTGTTTGAAAATTTGATAATTGAAATTTTAATCATTGTAATTAATTATTAGTAGAAGAGTAATACTAGGCTGGGTGATGTAAATAGAGACTGTGTTTAGTATTAGACTATTATCCTACAGATCACCAGTAAAGTGGTGCACTAATGACTTTTTATCTGTATTAACGAGATGGTAATCATCTAGGGTGGACTGTGTAAAGAGATGATACAGAAAGCTGCAGTTATAAAGCATGGTGATCAATAAATGGCAACTTGTCACTGGTATCATATTCTTTTCGAGTCATGCATAAAATACTTTTCACTTTATTGAATTCAACATAGAGCTCTACAAAAATATTTTTGCACTTTAAATGAAATTATTCTCTTACTTTGCTCTCAACTTAGTTATGAAGAGAGAATCTTACAAATAATAATAATGTGAGCAGCTACATGCCATTTCTATAGTTACAATGGGGGAGGTAAATGGCTTAAAGAAGATAAAAATTGTGATCTGTAGAGCTCCACAAACAAATTGTTGACGGATGGACGCCCAGACAAACAGGGGCGAAGACAATATACATCACATGAAAATGTGGGCGTTTCAAAAAAAGTTGCTTTTTGGTCCTGAATGTCCCAGTTATATTGAATAAAAATTAAACTTCATGTCTCATTCCATTTCTATAGTGAAAAATAGTTTTTGGGGGATACACGATTGAATTTATGTCACAGAATCTTCACTACAGATTGTAAATCCAGATATTTATTCAAAATTCAAATATGTTATATTCAGGCTAACTTTCGTTTGTATCTGATAATGATTTTGGCTTAGATATGTTAATATTCACATTTATTTATATGATGTAAAATAAAATACTTAAGCATCAAATATATGCAGTCTTGACCCCAGATTGTAAATCCAGATATTTATTTGGAATTCAAGTTTGTTATATTCTGGCTATCCTAAACACAGTATTATAACTTTTGCTTATATCTGATAATGATTTGGCTTAGATTTGTTAATATTATCATTTATTTGGTTGATGTAAAATAAAATGGCGATTTTACTTCAGCATCAAATATAAAGCCTGGTATACTTTGTTTATTTTCAGGATATTATTAAACTGGTTGTTGGAAGATTAGCTGCTGGTGTCAGATTTTACGCAAAATGTTACGCATTAAAACTTGTTCATACCCAATCCCGTGAGAATTATTGGCTGCATAACAACCTCACAATGTACCAAGTTCGACAGAAATATGAAGCTAAACATCCCCCTGAAGAATGGAGGTAGGTGCAATATGATATTATTGACATTTTTCCCACATAAATATTTAATCTCTTTGAAATATAGATCTGTGGTTATTTAACTTATGGAATAACATGTCATTTGTCTAGGGGGTTAGCATGACTTTTCTCTGTGTTAATATATTCATAGAGTTCCCAGCAAAAAGTTAAATGATCTCTTGTGTGAAGTAGGAATTGTGTTTGTAGAATGCACAATAAAAAAACTAATAGGATCTCTGAAAATAATGGAAATTTTATTCCATTCTTATCACCAGGATTATTTCTTGCTTTTTTTTAACCGCCTTTAAAAATCAACCTGTTATTTGAGAAAATCTTTTTTTGTGCAAGTTGCACATACATATAGTACCATACGGTAATTGACAAGAATCCGAGGTTGTGATCACAAAGTGAAATATCTGTCAAGCATCTTAATGTGTTCAGTCTTTTCTGTCCAAGTGTAAAATTTGAATTCTACAGGCATTGTTTAACTCCCCACAAATCTTCTTTTGAACATGTTATCATTAATCAAACTGTATGGATATTGGTGCTATCAGTATTTAGTGAAATCTTTACTGTCAGCTCAGTATGCCTACGGATTGCCAGCCATGAGCTGTTTCATAATTAAACATCATCCAAATATTATAAGTTAGTAATTACTTATTTCAGGACAGAGTTACGTGTTCGATACCTTCCTAAAAACTTTCAGGATTTATATGCCAAAGATAAAGTCACATTCTACTATTTATATGATCAGGTAATAAAAAAGAAAGCTTGTACATGTCAAGGAGTAGAATCCCTGTCTAGTCACATGGGTTTCCGAGTTCTACATGTTTTTTTAGTTTCCTCCTACGAAAAAGACCCTAAAGTAAAAAATTTTAATTAGAATTTTATGTTGTATTGTGTGGGCACTAAGCTTCATTTCTCTCTCTTTTAATAGTAAATCTCAAGTTTCATCTTCATGATTCATCAATTTGCACATTTACTAATTGTACTTGTGATGATAATCGAACTTGATATTTACCTCATTGATTAAAAAAATGTGTGTGTATTTTTCTAGATACGGAATGACTATATGAGAGATATAGCAGAACATATTGATCATGATGTAGCTGTTAAACTTGCTTGTATAGAAATGAGGTAACTATAAGAAAATACTTATCATGAAATCTGATCAGATTGACACCTGAATAAACTAGGAATTCTTAACATTCAGAAAATATTAAATCAGTAATTTTTTTTATCAAACTAAGCTGACAGAAATTGAAGATTTTTTTAATTCTGCAGACCAAATGTCAGAAATGAATGAAAGCAACCATCTTTCAGCATGTAAATATATTACCAGTAATCAACTGGCCATTTTAAGTTTTGGTTTGAGTAGTTCCGTAGGTATTGCACTGGCATACTTGAAACACTAACTCAATCAAAAGAGGTTTCCAGTCACTCAGTGTTGGATATAACACAATTATATGAACTTGGCCATGTATTATGCTTAACCCCGTCTTCATTAACCCAATTCGTAGCAGAACAGTAGGACGTTAAATGCCATTTCATTCATTCATATTATGCTTAACTCAAACCTGTTCTGGTGTTATTCTCCAGATTTAACTTTCTTTTATTTAAAAATCAAAATATACACAAATGTGGATAACAATAAAAATTATAAAAACTTTTGTATCAATATCACACAAAATCAAAATAAACAGCCACAATAAAACTAATCCCAAGGTGTTAGTTTTTTTGAGTTGAATTAACATGTAGTGTTAACTCTGGTCAAACAACCAATTGGTGTCTGATTATGACCTAGACAATAAGAATCTGTCTAGTTGTGCTGATGGCATGAAAAACCGAGGTCTCGTGTACACATTAGTGTGCACGTAAAAGTTCCCTTGTCAGTAGGAATTTGATACAAGAGTAGGCCTAGTTTAGGAGCAGAACAGTAGGACGTTAAACCCCATTTCATTGACGGTGTTGACAATGACCTAGACTATAAAAATCTGGATTCTGTTTGTCTATCATTATGCACATGCATGGATTAATATAGCAAAATGTGAACACCTGATTAGCTCAATTTGAAAAAAATGGGAAGATATGAGGGAAAATGTAGTCTTTAGGATATAGGAAGAATAACTCTTGTCAGTAACTGACAAGCAAGTCAACTTGACATTAATTCAACTTTAATCAACCAAATGTACACTGATGGTGTTTTGTATATTCAGTATTTATATTCCAAACAATAACTACTATCAGTTCCTTTGGGCTTGCATTATAAAGGGATTACATATTAACCATACATAAACTAATGTGAAATTGTATTATATTTCAGACGTTTTTTCAAAGATATGCCACAGGTAGCATTAGATAAAAAGTCTAATTTCGATTATTTAGAAAAAGAAGTTGGTTTAAAACGATTTTTACCGAAGACCGTTATAGATACTATGAAGGTATGACATTAATTATTATTAAATGTACCTTAAATTGTATCTCGTATTTCATTTACTGATATTTAGTACATATATTAAATTCTTGTTAGAGGCTAATCCTTTAAGATAATCTAGGTCCTATTAGATCTTTTCTTACTCAAAGTACCTCTGTTATTATTTTTCAGTCCAAACAGCTACGAAAACTTATACAACACCATTTTCGTCAATATGCACAATTAACAGAGTCAGAGTGTGTGTATAAATTTTTTGAAACATTGTTTATAGTTAGTAAATTTAATCAGGAAAGATTCAAGTGTGCTTTAGGGGTGAGTAAAATGACATTTCTTCACATTGAACCAAAAAAATTTGCTCAGTCATTGTTAATGGTAATAATTATGAAACTAAATTACTGTCTATATACAGTTATTATTAATTGTTTGAGCAAGTTAAATACAAAATGTAGATTAAGATAACATTCGTGCATATTCATTAATTTGATATTTGACTACACTATTGTTACGGACGAACCTATTAAAATAGCATGTTAGAATGTCGGAATCCAAATGATATGGTGCATTTCAACACCAAACTTCACTCTAACACTGTTATTGGGTTCCACAAAAATAAACCATATTATAGTGATTTGATTTATCTATGTGATATTGGACTGAAGCTTGTGTATCATTCCATTACATGAATACCTTGACTAATATTAATTCAATAAAGAGTCTTTTCTGCTTTTCTCTCTCTCTGTCTCTCTGTTTCTTATTTTTTACCCAAATGCTGCAAGTGGCAACAAATATGATATTCTACGTTTAATCTGTCATATGATTGATTAATTGGCTTTTTTAATGATTAAGATAAATTAATTTGATTTGACATAATATTTTCTGATTGATTTATATTATTATTTTTTTCTTTCAGTCTGGGTGGAGTATTTATGTTGAAATAGTTGTTGGGCCGGACTGCGGTATTAGTTATCTTACAGAAAAAGCCTCATCGGTAATATTTGAAATTAACTGTATTTGTTAAAATTTGAGATTTTTTCACTTTACACTCCTTTTCCCTTTATATTCTGTATTTTAAATTTAATGATATTACGATATGTGTCAATGGTATTTACAATTTAAATTGTTTGTAATTGTGTTTTGTTGCTGCAATTTTGATTTTCTGATATTTTATTGTACAGTATTGTTGATCACAAATTTAAAACTAAATTATTTTTTTTTAAGCCAACACATATGGCTGATTTTGCTCAGGTTCAGTCAATACAGACAGTAGGTAGTGAAGATGGGAAGGGAATATTACAATTAAAAATAGCAGGAGCTGCTGAGCCTCTTATGATAACATGTGTTACATTAGATATAGCCGAGGATGTAGCAGATCTTATAGATGGTTATTGTCGTCTGGTTCATGACATGCAGGGAACTTTATGGACTAAAAAAGGTGAGATAATTTTCATGTTACTTCTTAACAACATTCTCTATTACTTGCTAACTCAGAATAGAATTGATGTTTTCCAGAAAAGAGCACACACAGAAATGTCTTGTAACCACAACTTTTGCACATTATACTTCGTTTAAAAATGCACAAAACTCACTTTAATTTCTTCTCAATAGTTTGATGATTATTCCTTTGTTTTTGTTGTATAATTAAACAAGATATTACATATTTTTATATACAAAATTTACATATTATCTTGTCTGATTAAACCAAAATAAAAAGAACCACATTAAGGTGCGCAAACCTGTAAATTTTAATAAATTTTTTTTTCTGTAATCTACATTGTTCATCTGTAAATAAATGTTTATTTGAGATTGTGATAGATTTATCTATACTATTACTATATTGTTTATGTGTGTGATGTCTTTGTACTGGTTTATGTATCTTGTGCATCTGTAATGTGATATAAAAAGACAAGAAAGCTTTGTAAAACATGACTTTTTTCAAATAAGATAAAAGTTCCAACTAGTGTGTACATAAACTAATACTAGAGAATGCACCGAAATAACTTGTAGTGTGATTATAAAACACATAAGAATAATGATGGTTTTGTCAGTTATCGAGTAAGGAAATGATTCCACCATTTTGGTTCAGATGAATTATTCATAAACAGGAAGCCAACCATTCTTCCTGTTGGGAGAAATTGGTGTTTGACATTTCAATGGCAATCCTGTCGAGTAATGTTTTATTTTATTCTCGAAGCTTGTGAAAGTTTAGTTTCTGTGAATGCAAACCTGTTGTTTATTATATTATTCTATTTTTAATACACAGGCTGTTTGTTTTGATACATGTTTATATTGGAGCCATATTAAATGTTTTTCATACTGATGGACTTCACTTTTGACATTTAATAATATGATTGCTAATGTCATCCACCCACTATCGCGCTTATACCTATGTATATGGTCGTACAAATCAAATGTTAATTTACTCTAGTATTTCTCATATGTGCACTTAGGTAAATCGAGGGTGGTCAGGGGAATAAATATATTAAAACAACGTTATAGCATGGGATTTGATATCTAAAGCCCATCGCAGATCGGCTAACATTTTAGAACAAAATTATGGCGTGTTTTTCTATGTTAAGAGAACTTTGACTGGGACAATTTTTATTTCCACCTGCCATACTTTTCTTAATATTAAAACTGTATAAGGCTATTTTACAAATGATACCAAAGTTTTAATACCCTCCTAAAAACTAGGCAGATAGATATCCTAGCCATGTATCAACAGATTATTTTGATACTTACTTAAAACTTTCATACATAATTGTCTACAAATTGACTGCTGATATGTTCTTTTATCATGCCTATATATCTAAAGCTATGACTTATCAATCTAGAAAGTTAAACATTTACCCATAAAACAGGATGCACTTAGATGTAGAAAGTTATGACCTTTAACCTTCATTTTGGGTGTGATGAATATCAAGTTATTAAAGTAAATAATGATATTGTTGTTATGGATATAAGTTCTGTGTATTATACAGGGTAATGTAAATAATCTGTATGATATTAATACATCCCATAGGTCAAATTCTTGTCCTAGAATCAGATAATATTACTGAAATTAACTTGATGAATTCTGAGAGAATTATTAAAACCAATTCCCTTTAAGGATCCAATAATGACTTGTGTACATGTCTTTCGAGTCAAGGTCTAAGGAACATGCCTACCCCAAATTCATAATGATTAAACAACTAATAAAATTAAGTTCATTGATTAGATGCAATAAAGTTTAATAATTAAAAAGGGGGATCGCGTTGGTAAGACGCTGGCTCGCTAGCCTGGAGGTCGGATGTTCGATCCTTGCATTGGCTGAGAAAGTTTATTCAGATTTTCCGATAACAGTTGTCTAATTGTTCGGACGTGCACATAAAAGATCCTTGGCAGATTGAATTCCATATAAGATTAAGAGTAGGCCGTAATGGCGCTGCACGGGCAAAATTTCCCTCATAGCACACTGTATGGTGTATGCCCGTCTTCTTAAGCCCAGTTTAGGAGAAGAACAGTAGGACGTTAAACCCCATTTAGTTTCATTTCAATAATTACAAAGATTAGTCGCAGAACAAAATTTTTAGATGAAGTAATCTATCTTCATTGCTGTAAACCAATATAATTTCAAAATTGAATTATTATGTCCATAAGTAAAACAGTGTCCTTTACAAATATGGAAATGTGGTCATATAATGCTGTCTCCTCCGTCGGTCTGTCCATCCATCGTCTACAATTTCTTTTGATCACCCTTCAGACTACATTAATTATCTGATTAATTCATATGTTTAGAGCAATATAGCCCAGTTGGTGCTTTGCTTACTTTACTTTAATAAATAAAATCTAAAATATATTTGTGGTACTCACAGATGATACATTACCATTGCGTAAAGCCTACATAAGTTTAAACTACGACTCGGATGACGAAGGAGAAGATACTAGTAGTGATAGTGAAGGTAATGCAAGAGTTATCTCCCATACCCTTGTTTCAGATTTTAGTTTTTACCTAGCACCATGACTTCTGTTACTGTTTATTCTTTATTTGTTTAAATCTTTTTTTTTTAAGTCAGTTAATTACATGTATTAATTGATAGTAGGGTCATTTAAATTTCAGATTTTGAATGATTTAGTGTTCTGTCATTAATTCAATAAAGTTCTGAAATTTTAATGATCGAATTTGGAATTATTATTTAAATTAATATGAAAACAATTTGTTTCAGCATGTTGTTCTTTTGAAGAGGTTTTTAGTATTAATTATTTTAAATGTATGTATAATTAATGACAATATTAAGATACCTGTAAAAATTAAAGAGATTGGCAGTTTTTAACTTGTTTTCACTGAATCATTGATTCTCCTTCACATCGAAATAAGATACAGTATAAAAGAAAAAAATTTATATTATAAAGCATCAGTCACTGATAGTTCATGATATCTGGGTATAGAATTTGAGTCCTTATCAACCCCATCAGATGAAAAACTCTTAAAAAATTATTTAGTTATCAAGATGCCATTAGATTCCTGCCGAAAAAACAAAAGTTTATAATTTGTCACATTTATTTCTGAATTTAATACTAATTTGCATGAATAGAAGTTTGTTTAATTTTAAGAAGTTTTGTGAGTTTCAATGCTAATTTTTAAATCAAAGAATTATTCATGTAATTAGTCATCATTTACCATGTCAAAACACATTATATTTTATACTTTGTAGCCTAAACTTAAAGGGCCATTTTGCATTTTCTTGTCAATTCAGTGAAATTTTTGAAAATTTGGCTGATACTAAATAACAGCTAATATTCTCAGCTGGATTTGATCATAATCAAACAAAATATTTAGGAACTTGACTTTGGCAGAGGAAATTTAAGTTTAAAACTACTATATGTACACATCAGTCTCAGAAAAAAAGTGCCAATGTTTATTTGACATCTCTCTTGAAGGATTTATTCTCGCAACGTATCAGTATGCCATGTGCAGATATTAGCTATTTTTCAAGATTTTGCTTAGTAAGAATACCTAAATTAAAAGTCTTCCAATGTGGGGTGAGAGCTAAATCTACATTTGTGCTCTCACGATTTATACTGATGGAATCATGTTCATAGTATTAAAATATGTGATACATTTAACTTATTGAAAACTAAAATGTAAATAAACAAATGTGGAGAGGCGTAAGTGAAAGGAAGTGTCCATTTGCTTAAATAATGTAAATTAATTGGTTTTCTTAAGACATCATGTGGACATGAACTGTCCCTTGGGGTGCCTTTTAATTCCTTGCTTAACAACAGAATCTATAAGTGCCAATTATGGCAGATTTATTTTAGGATACCAATTTATCAAGAAACATGTAAAGAGAACGTCTTAGTGCAAACATTGGCCTAATGGACTGGTCAGTATTAAGGTAGTTAACTAGCCAATGGTCATCTGTTTCTTCGTAAAACTGGGGGCGCCTTGATGAAATTTGTCACTCTGAAATAGGTTATTGATTGTGTGGTAATTAAGATTTGTATTCTCGCTTTGCAGATTTTACCATAAAGATATTAAGATATCAGTTATAATTTGATGAAATTAAAGCAATTACTCATTCAATTTTATCTTTATTTATTTTCCATAATCCACAAATCTAATAAAGGTGGCTGCTGTTGCAGTGAACCTTTATAGAGACATGCCTCTCTAGGATGGAATTGTGAATCACAAGAGTGGATAAAATCATAAAATAGTGATATTTTTGCAAGATTTTAGTATCATTCTTGTATGAATCATGAAAACATGCATTTGTGAAAAAGTTCCATTTGTCACTTCAGATAAATCTCAATACATTTTTCCTCTGAGATTTGGCAAATAAGATAAAAAAATTTCCTCATAATTATACACTGATCAAAAAAAATAAAGAGTCAGAATTTTCTCAATATGATAATTAACATTATAAGTGGTATACTGTAACAGTGACAATGGTGTTAGTGTAATTTAAATCCATAAAAATATGTGATCAATAAGTATTAGTTATGAAACACAATAAAATAATTGATATCTTTTAAAGCACAGCCTGTTGTCCTATCATTTAAATACAACTTATAAAAGATGACAGGGTATCATAGCCAATATTCTCAGCTGGATTTGATCATAATCCTACAGAAAATTGTCAAATATTGATTTATACATGAAAAGCATGTGCAGAACTTTCCCCAATAAAAGCTTAATCAAGGCTCATTGAACCAGCCAAGTCGCAAATTGATCTAGTTTTTACGTGCACGTGCATGGCTTGACACAGACACCAGATGAAAGCATTCTGTATTGATTACATTGTTCAGACTTTCCCAGTGATATTTGTAAAAAAAACTCAATGATTGTTCTGAGAACAGGAATAAAACCATTTTATGTTACATTCAAAACATAGAGTTACATGACTTTATTGTGTATTTCTTTCTACTAATGTCAGTATTTGTTACGCATACAATTTAATTATGGCTGTAGTAATAAAAGTAATATCTTATTTTCATTACACAAATACATGATAAACAAAATACAATTACCGGTAAATGAACAATCGTTATTTCATGTGCAGTGGAGCAATACATGTACATATCAAGTAGATATACAGACTATTTTGGCATCAAATTTCATAATATATCATTTAAATTTAATTAAACAATTTTTTAAAAAAAAAGGAATTCAAAAGGTATACATGTATTTTTTTAATCTAATCAATATTTGTTAGATTTTTGAAAAGATCATACATATGAATTAATTAATCAGACTTCAAATAGATATATTTTTAAAAATCTAAATAGGATTGATATTTTTAATGCTTTTGAAAATGATCATAGGTATGAATAAATCATTTAAATATTCCATTTCTTAACAGTCATTAGTTTTAGACATATTATTGAATAGTAAACTGCCATATTTAACAATTGATTTCATTATCTACAAGTGTTATGATACCATGTTTTAGTGCCATTATACTAAACTGTTGGAAGCTTTTTTCCATTAGGCACCAAATATCCTGCTAGGCAATTTCCTTAGTTTGACACTAGCAATCTGATGCTGACCTACAGGTCAGCTTAATTTCCTTCCTTTTGATACTTTAGTGAATTCCTGCAGATTTTCAAAATGTTTTCTTTTTTCTGAATGGTGTGTTGTTCAAACATGAGCTGTTCAATATTGCTATTTTCTTTGTATTTGTCAGTTTGTTGGAATTTGAAAACTGTTATTTGATTTGGACAATATATTTAGAAAATAATCTTGATGCAAGTGTAAAGGATATATGTTTAGTATAATACTTTTCATAATTATGTTACTTTATTATAAAAAAAAATACTAGTACAATATTGAATATATTCTTTTGAAGTATCAACAGCACTTGTTTGTACTATTGTTTGTAAGGTCTGAAAGTTCTCAGATTATACCTTTTGCTAAGCAAAAAAATTGGCAAATAAAAAGCAAATATCTGTCTCTGTATTGATTTGTCATCTCGTAAATTAAGGGTCCAAATTTATCCCTTCATGTTATATGACATGGAATTTCTGTTAATCGTGGTACTGGGAACAGAATTCATGCACACACGCATTCATCTATCCCTCTAGAGACTTGATCATTGAATTAATTAGATGAGAACACAACAAAGAATGTGGACATTGTCTCATTAATTCAGATGAAGAAAAAATTGTACAATATTGATCACTGTGACCTGCAACAAGTGGTCTGATTTTTAACTTCTAAATAAATATAACTATCACTATAGGGCAGGATGTCTGCTAGCCAAGTATGTTATGTTTAGGCAGTGCATGTCTGCGCATTTGTTGCATTATGTCAAATTTATTATTGTGAGTTTAAACCAGGGTTTCTTGCTCGGGCCAAGAAATTACGATTACAAATTGTTGAAGGTAACAAATCGGTTGACAATGATATACAAGCAAATACTGATGACAGTGTACTATTAAAATACCATTGCATTTTTTAGTAAAGAAATGTAGCACTGTTTTACTTACAATAAATTTATCTTCTGCAAAAATTTATATGAAAAATATATGTATAACATTCTGATTTTATTATTGTACAAGACTATAGTTTACAATATTGCCCTAAACTATAATATCAATGTTGCTTTATGTTAAAAAGTTAAATGATGATGTGACTTTATTAAATTTATGGTGTTAACATTGATAATGTTTGTTAATTATTCAAGACTTTGATTACAGTGAAGACTGCAAATAGTTCTATCATGTTTAATGTCTTCAGAAAAACAATATTATCAGCCTCAAGCAGAATCAAGATTCCTGCTACTTATTGATTTTTTTTTTTCAATGGCATGTGACCGATTCCACTCTGTACTGTGTCTTTGTTCAACTTGTGGATAAAAGCTGTTTAATTCTACTGGTGTTGCACTATAGTATGAGAATTTGTGCCCATGTGTAGTTATGTGGGCTCTTTTTGCTAAATCTTATCGTGGTTTTAATTCTTTTTCAGGGGACACCATTCCAAGAACCCCAATAGCTAGGTAAGTAGAACTCTTACTACATATATGAAAAATGTATTTGATAATTCTTAAGTGTGATTAGCTATTGAATCAACATTACATCTACATGTAGGTCATGATGGATGAGGACAAATTTTGATGGACAACATTGTGTAATCAATTTAGAAGACAATATCAAATGGCTTGTCAACTTTTGGACTCTTGAATTGAAATCTTTAGTAATATCATTTCATAATAGCCCCAATAGTTCTTATGACATCAAATGATATATTTCTAGTCATCTTATATATATTTGAACTAGAATTCATGCCATACCACAGGTGAACAACAAGTTAAAGATATTCATGTGTGGTAATTTCTGACCCAAGTCCTGTTTTTTCCTATCCATTTGAAAATATTTTCCTCATGAATCTAAAAATCATCTTAAAAGATGATAAATGATATTAGATATATAGTTAACTGGTTAGCTATGAAACGATGTAATCATGATATATGTTGATGGATAAACATGAAAAGTTAGTGCTAAAAAATCATAACAATTGTCTTTGTTTCTTAAATTTATGATAAAATGAATGTTATTTGATTTCAAACATGAAGAGGCTCACAATTATATTTTACTCAACAAAGAGTTCTTTCTGTGCGTTGATACAAGTTTGTTAAACTCATATTCTGTGTACATTGTGTGGGTACATTTTATTTATATGATATTTATAAGTTCTACATGATAAGTTATTTATGAAGTAGTACTATGGTCTTGTTTCTCTACTTTTACTGGTTTTCAAGGTGTCGAATATATAAAATCTAATACATATTTATGGTAAATGTTGTGTAAGCACATGTAGCCTATAACTCAGACAGAACGAGCTGAGTAGAATGTTTATGGTTACAAAATGAACCTCTATAGACAGAAGAGTAGGAAGCTTCACAATATGATAGAAACCACTGACTGAGTCACACCATAGGATACTATAGGATTAAACTAACTTAATTTGCTAGTCAGGATTGTGTTTGGAGTAATTTGTGGTTACATTTTCTACATGGAAGCATGGCGTTTGCGAAAACATTTGTTGAATCCAGCGAGACGGACAGAATTACTTGATTTTGTTTTAAGAAGATTTTTTCGATTTCAGATAAGGTTGAGTTTGATTTTGAATTATTCGTATATTAAGGTATATTGTATGTAGGACTGATATTCTGGGATGTCTAAAGTGCTTGCTAATTTAAAGTTTGCTTTTTGTAGAAATTTCTTGTATATTTTGAACACCTTTTTTCATACCTAATTTGGTATGCAAAACATGTAAAAATATAAACATGTAAAAAATATACATGTCGAGATATATTATTCGAAAGTGTTTTTACATCTTTTTATCTGCATGGAAGTTGATATGTTAAAGGTTATTAAAGAATTTACATGGTTCATGGGGGAATCTAAATGTCAAAATAATATATCTCATGTGTGTTCTCATTTATAGTTAGGGTATATATAGGTAGGTAAGTAAGGCATAGAAAAAGTCAGTATATTCTTTTCTTAGGGAATTTATTATTGAAGATTTAATTTGTTTAATATACACAGTCTGAAACAGTGGCAGTATATGCAATAATTCAATAAAAAAATGATTTAAAAAAAAAAATTAAGATTGCCCACAATGAAACAACTTTTTTTTTTATTTAACCCTTTATAAATCCCCATATGAGCTTATGCATTTAACACTGGTAAGAATCATTCATTAAATGATATTCTGGTTTCATAATCTATTACACGGTTATCTCCAGGCAAAAACCCCATTAAATTCAGTTTATTTTTATCTTTGTCTTAAGTCTCCTAATTGTGCCTACTAATAGAAAAGTATTTCAACTATTTACTTGGGTGTCTGATAACTAAGACTTCAAGTTCTTTTACACTGCACATAAGTCTCTTTAAAATAGTTTAGTGCATTTTGTAGGTTAACAGTTCAACCAGTAATTCATAGACAAGAAGTTGTTAGTAGGATTTTTATTTCAAGTTTTAGTATTAAAGAAGAAAAATTATTATTTTGGGCTTTTTTTTGAAGATACCTAAGAAGTTTTCCAGTTAAAGAAACATAAGCTTACTCAGATCTCAGATAAAGGTGGAAAGAATAAGAGATACAATAGTCAGATATGGTCTCAGATGTTAGACATTATCCAGACATTAAATACAGTAGGATGTTAGTCCCCATTTCATTCCAGGCATTCAATTCAATACCATATAGATTTTTAAATGACAATTTAAACCAATCATTATTTAGTCATGTTTCCTACTCAGGTAATTTGTAAAAAAAAAAAAATTTCTCTTTCAACAAGTATTTAGAATTTGCTTATTCAGATTAGATTGTGTGCATTTAACTAAAATTATTGCAACGAGTTGCTAAGTCTCTTCGAACAGTAGCTTAAATGGAGATAGATCTCTCATGTTAACCAGTAATTGGATTCTCTGTTAGTCAAGGGTTATTTTTGAAATAATTTGGGGGAAGTGATAATGCCTCTTTAATCAAGACAGTTACATTATAATTGCTTTGGTCTTTAGATTAAAGTACTTGTTCTTTCTGAAGCCTCCATGTCAATGACAAGTAATTTCTGGTTTAAGAACTTGTTTTTACTCTGTTATTTAGTTCTTACATGTAATGGCCAGCTTTATGTACTTGACAAGATTACAGGTACTTGAGCAATAGAGTGAAAATAGAGAAAAAGCCTCTTTGTGTAATTCTGGTCCTTGAAAAATAAACATATCGTCAAATGTATGCACAAGTTATCAGTGGCTTATAGTTATAGAATTATATTAATCATATCTTAAAATGTCTAAAATAGCCCATGCAAAATGCAAACACAAGGTATCACCACCTTCACAAAATTATGTGTAACATTATTGATATCATGTCCAAAAATATCCAAAATAGCTATAAGTTTACAAAAGATAGATAATTAGAGAATGAATCATTGGCCGATTCCTGACATATTAAAGGTAAAATGGTATTTTTTATATACCTATGGCCACTTGTTTAGTGTTTATTATAATGTAGGTTCATGCTCGTTCTGACATTTAGGGAAAGCAATTCAAGATTTGGTGTAACCCATTCAATATGGCCAGAATAAACTTGTGTAGTTGCCAAATATCTTTTTCTGGTCAGCTGAGAGACATAAATAACTGTGTTACTGATATCCAGATTGTATTTATTAAAGTATTACATATATGCTTTGGGCAGTATCATGATTATATCACTGTAAATATAGCTTAAATTTGGGAGTGTAACATCCACTCATTTCCGAACTAATGGTTGAATTTTATTTCAATAGTTCGCTGAAGACTAGGGGGTTCTGATTGACCGAGACTACATGATAGGGCGGAAAAATAGGTTCATCTGTCTTATAGCATAAGATGATAATAATTCGATGGGTTTTTTTTTTGCAATGATAAAAAATAAATAGTGCTGGACACCATAAGTTTTGGAAACAAAACTAGACCAAAAAATTGTTTTTGCTGTGTTATTGCCATAAATCAGAATAGGTAACATGTTCTAGAAAGAGTTAGCAATAATCAGTCAATCAACAGGCCAGGCTTTTAAATACAAAAAGTATGACAGAAATTGGTGAACTCTTTATATATGAAATGCCTTTTTAAATTCCTTGGTCAGAAGTCCTTATTTCTATATGTTTAAATTGTGAAATCCAACAAGAATTGAGTGTAAATTTTTGAACAGTTGCTCATTGTGCCCTTTAACCTCGCTAGTTATTAACAGCAGCTAAGTATTCGGTGTATTGGAAAATAGACTGTATGGCACTACCGGTAAGTACAGTAACATAGTTTCCTTGCATCATCCAAGATGAAACAGATTCTAAGATGAAGTTACTATCTTCAAAATTATCAATCTGTGGAAGGGAAAATGTAGAATTTACTTGAGAGCTTTTGTGAGATTGTGTAATCACAAACTTGCATGTTTACAACAGTATGGCTGTGTCAGATTTGATTTTGTTGGTTAAATTAAAGCCAGCTTAATAAAGGTCTAGATAGTATGACATCAACAATTACTGGAGAGGTGATTACACAGGTGTATGTGATAACAACATATAGTGAGGTATTTTAGTAACATTAATAGATCTTTCAGTTGAACACACCATTGGTTATCATTAGTAACGTTCACCTTTACAGAGCTGCTCACAAAAGTTGTAGAAAGAAAAGGTTAAAGCCACAAGAATGCTAGTATTGATGTCCAAATATGTTTAAGCAGAATATTTAAGATCATTAAATATATTCTATAAATAAACCATTCAATTTTAGCACCAAGTAGGTTGAAGTACCAAGGAATTTACCTGAAGCTTAGTGATCCGTTTTCAAAGAAACCCCTTACATCAAGTTTTGAGATGAAGGTTGGAGAATGCTTCTGGAGTTACAGTCTCCTTGTGCCCACACACAGAAAGTGACATCTTTCCCCTACATTTTGTTTTCCAATAAATAATATAATTTTGTGTTTTATTCAGCTTTTCTAAATAGTCATGTTTATCAAGTCATACAATGGAAAAACAATGGCTTACATGTGTGCTTCTACTATACACAGCAATATATTTTGAGCTAAACTTCCAGACAAGTTACACAAACTATATCTTTACATTTTGGCATTAACTTTGGGTACTTATACAAACTTCTTTTTAAAGGCACTGTAAAAACTAGGACCACAGATTTATATGTCATGAAACTATAGGCTTCCAAATTTAATTGTATTCCAGCAGTGATGTATTGTTGATTAAGTACCACAGGTGGATGTAACTGTCACACACTGTGATGCTCTCTACACTAATTTTATTTAATTGGGTACCAATGTTTGGTGACTTTAGCATAATTCTGGTTTTCCATTAGTAGAAATAATGATAGAATTTTGACATGTACTGACAGTGAATGACTAATTATTAACATCATTTAATTTGACAGTTTATGGTTGAGTAAAGAAATCTGATTGATGCAATTTGTTTAAACTAATAACTGCTATCAGAGGCTTTAGAAGTGATTGTTGTATTTGAATTTCTATTGTTAATGAAGAATTTTAGCTACGAGAAGAATAATGGAAACACTGTAATTATTTTGAGGACTTTTTGGTTGATAATGTCACAGCATTGTCGAACTAACCAGAAATCTCTGTTCAGATGTAGTTGGGCAATTTTAGAAACACCAGTTAGGTTAAACTAGTTTATTTATGTGTTGCAAACCATGGGTAAATAAGCTAGATTAGCAGCTTACCTGCCTTCTCACATGCACATGTCATCATATTCTGGGCTAAATGACAGCTGATATATCCTTTGGCAGACAAAATTTAGTCAGATAATGTAAACTATGCATACACACAGTACATTAAGGTGCCATATGAAATATATGTGCACTACAAAGAAGTGATGAGAACTGATTTTTTTCTTTGCACATGAAAAAATAGACTCTCTTCAGATTGAATAATTTTTTGTGTAGTTTTAAGACAATAAGCTTTTTCTTTCAGTTTACAAAAATATGCAATTACCGAAAGAGTGGAGGAACCACAGAGTCCTAATGAACGTAAGTTAAAATGTGATATTGTTCAATTCTTTTTTTACTGTTTTAGTTTGTTTATTTTGTTTTACATGTATTTACTATTATTAATTCATTTATTGACATTTGGTTTGTTGTGAACAAACAGTGGCCATCTATAAACTTCAAATAAATTTGAGGCAGAAATTTATCCTAATAATGTATTTGATGTTAAGTACAGAAACACACTTAAAAGAAATTCACAGAATCTGTTATGTTTTTGATGTAAAACTACCATATAGATCAGTTATATATGACACAGTAACGACCACATGCACATTGTATTTTAAATCAATAAAATTGAAAAGGATACAAGTAGTTTAAGCTGATTATTATTAAAGTATTTATTAATAATAAGAAATATGAGGGCCACTGTTATTAGCATGATTATTTATTACCTATTTGCTTTTGAGTTTAGACATTTGTATTCTTGCTCATAGTGCATACAAGAAAATCTTTTTGTTTAAATATGACAAACAATATTGAATACACCTCAATAGTATTTTTTTAATAGCTTTTTCCTTACCAAGTATATTGGAATTCATTTTTAATATAAAAATTCTTTAGATTGGTAGAAATAGTTATATTTCTGTTCGAAATAAATGCAGCATAAGTTTCATATCTCACAGACATTTATTACAAGCTTTGCAATAAACAATTATTTGCATAAGATCTTTTCAACTTCATGGCTGCCAAAAAAATATCTTTGATTGGTTTGAAGTTCTGCATGTATTTCTAAGACTAAACATCCTTTTTATCAGGAATTTCGGATTATGCTGAAATTGTGGAAGATGAAGGGGATTATAGTACACCAGATGGTAAGTTTTTCTTGCAAAAAATTGAGTTTTCTTTGTATATTACATCATTTATGATTAACCATATTGAAATATCTACATTTACTTTAAGACATAGACCATGATATTGTTTGTAAGATAAGCTTTATGTCATTTATTGAAAAAATAATATAATTCATAATAAAATAGAAAATTTGTGATATTATGAAAAGTTATTTAATTTTGGTCACATATTCTCTAATTACATAATTGTTTATTTAATATTTGCTTCAGTAACCATTTTTTAACAATGCAAACTAGGCCATGTTTATCTTTCAAATATTAATCAAAATATATTCAAATTTAATTCAAACAATTCATGATTTTGTGTTGACAAATCTTTTCTGAAAATGTGTGAAAGTAGATTAAAATATTGAAAATTGAAAAATTTGTATTATGTGAATTTAAGGAGATTGTTTTTAAGTTTGGATGATATCAATAGAGTTTTGGGAGTTAAGAAAAAAGAACTACAATTAGCAAATGTCAGAATGAATCATCAGAAGTTGCAATGATAGAGAGTTGATTAATACTGATCGACTATGCTGCATATCAATGCATTAGCATAACTAATACCAGAAAAATGAAAAAAACCCACAAAAGATGATCTTTTGCTTTAAAATATTATACTTCCCAAAGGAAAATCCATGAAATCAACACAGCTGAAAAATAAATATATTATAACTAAATATATTTTCTATATTTTTAAGTTAATAAATATGATGGAATCATAATTTTGTCTTAGAATGATGATATAATTTGAAAGCAGTCTAAAAGAAATGTTTTTATTGGAAACTTGAAATCAATATGGGTTAAATACCGGTAGTCAGTCATATAGTACAATATAGATGCTGTCTTGTCTCTCATTTGGTAACAAATCCACAATGAAAATTACATAAAGAAATTACTTGGTTGTCATGGTAACAAAATTTAAATTTTGCATGTCAACATGGTTAAAACTGTTAAAATTAGAGGAAAAAAATCAATTTCTTGCTGAATTTTTAGACAAAGAGCAAATTTATGACAATAGGAGTGAAGGAAGTACTGTGTTTGACAGAGAAACCATGATGGGTGAAACTTAATTTTATATTTAACTTTTTTTCTTTTCTTTCAATTTTGAACATCCTTTAGTTTTCGTGATTTTTTTAAACAGATATATCATTCAAAAATAAATAGTGTTTAAAAATTCAAAATTCGAACAACGAGAATTCAGGATAAATCTTTTGTGATTAGTGATTTGAATACAAGGCATTTTTGCTTTGATTTTGTTAATAAAAAACATGATTGTTACAATTGAATTACAAGTTATTTAATGTTTACATTTTGAAATTTTAACTTGATGTTCTTAAACTTAGATTTTATAAGTAACTGTTCAAGAATAAGGCTTCAGCATTTTTAAACATAATTTAATAGGCACCTCCACCTGGTTATTATTTTTTTTAGTTTGGTTCCATGGTAAATGGTGTTTCCTGATATTTCATAATGACTTTTATCAAAGAGTGAATTCCCCCCCCCCCCCCCCCAAAGTAAAGCCAATACAATTGTACTTTCTCATTTTGTGCTGTCTAAATGAATTTTTTTTTGTACATTTAGGAGGACATCTTTGATATCTTTTATACATTATTTAACCTTTAGATTCCAATTCTGTTATTTCATATTTATGGGCGTAGGTAAAACCATAGCTAAATGTCAAAGTGATAGTAGGGCATCATTTGCAAAGTACAATACTTTCAATGAAATAATATTTGTGTCATACAGTGTAGTTGAATACTGTGTAGACACCCAATAAACTTGAACTGTTTTATTTGCTATAACATAGCCAATAACAGTGTAAGATATATACAGTTCATGTGGTTGTAATTGATGAAACTTAGAAACTTGTATTGATTATTTTAATGGAGGAACCCAAAAATCGATAAATATTTAATTTGATAAAGAACATGTTTTGACAAAGATGTTGTATTGACAATGGAATTTGACACCAACTGTATCAGTTAAAAAAAAAAAAACTTTTCTAGGCATAAGCAGAATATTATTCTGGAGAATATTTTTATTTGCTGCACTTGCACTATCATGAAAGATATCATTTTTATACATACCTACGATACTGAATCTTTTGATTTATTTATTAATGAAAATGTAAAATGACAATTTGGTGGTACCTACAGATTGATATTGTTAAGTGTGTGGGTACGAATGAGCCATGTATGGAAGAATGAACTTGGATGACATGAGAATGTATGTGATGATGTATTAGGTCTATTAATAATATAGTTAAAGTTTATTGTAACATTATGTAAAAACAGTATTTTATCTTAAAGACTGTATTCGAGGAATAGGGTATATAGTGCCAAAATTGTGATAACAATTTGGATGGTACTGGGGCCTGGCCCTCCTTTTTTTCTCTGAAAGCTGGTTAAATGGTTCAATTTGATGTACATTAGAAAGATTTACGAGTCCGATTTTATGATGACATGGGGTACATTTAGCTTGTTTATCTACTGGTCTGAATTGGGTATAAAATGAACGACTGCAGTGAAATAATCAAAATTAATGATATATAGTTGATGCTTTGAAGTTTTTTATATATTAAACTGCATAGTTTAGTTTAAGTCTAAACAAAATATATTGCATCCACATTACATTATTATACAATAAAAAGTTCTAAAATATTATAAACATCTTCTCCTTATATTGAGATACAGTTGTTTTATAACTGTTCCGTTTTTTTTGTACCTGATAAGTACAGTGTTTTGTTTTAATATCTCTGTTCTGTTTGTTTTATATTTTTGAATTATAATGTGATTATCATATAACAGGGAAATCAAATACATTGAGGAATTCCAAGAAAAGAAAATGTAAGTTTCGCGATGCCGCATGAGTTACGACAATGAGATGAAAAATAACCAACTGACATACCGCTTGAAATATGGAATTGGAATGTCCTCATAACTGCATGCTCTTTTGAACTTTGACCTATGCCTCCACAAAAATTCTGTCAGAATATCATACTGATGATTTGATATGATCTCCAAATGTCATAGAATGTTTGTCTTAGAAGACTAATATCATACTTTATTACAATTTCTTCTGGAAAGAAGGTTTGGATTTGGTAGGTAGTAAAATCCAATACCTGATTTGAATTTGAAAACAAAAAGAAAATTGTCAGAATTGTGACCTCTGCCCCTTGCGACTGTTTTTATTTGATGATTTTGTTTCGCTATAAAGTATGATGATTCTAAGGTGAATATTTCTTATTATGATAAAATACTGCATATTGCTAAATTTCTGTATACTAAATACACACCTCCGACAATATAATATGTAGCTTTTGTATGCTGAATGAAGTAGAATTAGTTCAAATGAAATATACAATGTATAAGAATTAATTACTTGAATCATAAATCTAATGGCTTATATTTAGATCATATATAATGTATGTAAATCAAAATTAATTAGAATCCACAAAGAGTTCAAATTTTAAAAAATTTGTGATTTTACAGATTTACATTTTTTTCCAGATTTTGTTGAAAATATTTAATATAAAAGCATTCCTCCCATAGTTTAGAATAACTTATATTTGTGTTGTTAATAATTGAATAACTGAATGTAAGAAAACCTTGTACATATAGTATGATTAAAAATTGACTGGATCCAAGTCTTGAAATTTGAAAATGAAAGATTGTGCTGTAAATAGATTGCAGATTAAAATTTCTTGATGTACATGTTATAGAAATAATAATAGATCTGTTACTAACACGAAGAAAATCTTTCCCATAGCAGTCAAGAAAGGAAGCAGATCACTTTCTTTAATTTTGATGCTTTTGGGGCTTTATTATTTTATTAGTTGGGTCTGCTTGGTGCGGTAGACAGAATTGAAATATTGAGCAAATTAGAACTGACTAAAGTGACTCTTAAAATCCAATCGGTGGTACTTATAAGTTATTTTTATAGTTTTGAAAAATGTACTGCCAACTGAATATATTTAACTGCTTTGCACTTTTTGATTTCCTGCTTAATAAATATAATTTAATAATATTTTTCTCATATTGTAGCTCGTGATTATGAAATTATCCGAGATGCTATAAAGTTAGTAGAAATACTAGGTGAAGGACAGTTCGGAGATGTATATAAAGGAATCTTTTTAGATAGGGTGAGTAATTACACAATTATGAAATTCATGAAAAATTGGTATGCAATTAGCATTTGTGCTTCAAAGACTGATTGATCAAATCTTAATTTTAAATGCTTAGATAATCTTAAATCACTTTTAGCATATAGACTGGTTTAGATTCTATTTCATTGTTATGTTCTATTTACAGGAGAAACAACAAGTGCATATAGCTGTTAAAACATGTAAGGAAGAAAATGAAGAATCAATGACGGAGAAATTTTTAGAAGAAGCTTGTAAGTAAAATTTAGTTTGGGTCAAAATATTGTATGATTATGAATATGAGATAAAAATATTGAAAGTTACCAGATATGTAATCTGAAACACATCTAATAATTTATGTAAATATCTTATTCTTATGAAAATGTGATAGAAAACAAGTATTCAATGGTTGGGTTTTTTTTCCAGACATCATGCAGCAATTTGATCATCCACATATAATTAAATTGATTGGTATTTGTTCGGAGGTAAGACCTGTCTGGATTGTAATGGAATTAGCCAAACACGGAGAGGTGAGTGCCCACTTTAAATGTTTAAAGAAAACCGTCTTGGCAATGAATTAAAGAATGTTTGGAATTTAAACATTGTTTTTTAATAACTAATGTAGTTGACCATGTGATTTCTGAGTCTTTGCTAAATTTTTGTATTACAGATGAGAGCATATTTACAATCTAATAAGCCGCAGTTAGATCTAGTTACACTTATTATGTACGCCTATCAACTAAGTACAGCTCTGTCATATTTAGAAAGTAAAAAATTTGTACATAGGTAAGTCTCCTCATATTTTTTATTGTTTTAGTCAGATCTACAGTAGATCTAAACATTATTTTCTACGAAGATTGTAAACCCTGAACTTAAAGATTTTTATTCTGTGGATGTATGGATGAAATATGAAGAAAATAAACAATTGTCGAATCATTTCATATCTACAAATTAAAAATTTTGAAACCGGGGCTTTGTAAGAAAACATTGTTATCATTTATTTTGTGTTTAACAGAGATATTGCTGCTCGTAATGTGTTGGTATCGTCACATGATTGTGTCAAATTAGGTGACTTTGGTTTATCAAGATGGGTTGAAGAACAAAGTTATTATAAAGGTGAGCTCATTATTTTACAAAGAACAATTTTTTAGAGGGAAAGTAAACATTTGATATCCAATTTTCCTAAATTGTCTTTTTTTGCAAATATTAACCCAAATACCAGATAAAATCACAATGATCAGATCACACTGATAGCTAGGCTGCTAATATCGGTGCAGGTTGATGAGCTCGAAATATTATTTTTTTTCCTTCTGCAAATTAAATTCTAGAACAATAGAAAAAGGAATAAAGGTGTTTCAAGTATATCTGGATAAAACATATTTCCTATTTATTAATGTAAATGAGTATATAAAATGATTAAAAGGCACCATTGTACAAGATCGACGTCGCGTTATGTGACATAACATCTAGTAGGAATTTGACTTTTATAAAGGTCAGTCATCTTACACATTGTACATCTTATTGCATCATTCTTCTAATATATTTTTCCATCTTCCCAGCATCAAAAGGTAAACTTCCAATAAAATGGATGGCACCAGAATCGATCAACTTTCGCCGTTTTACTGCTGCTAGTGATGTGTGGATGTTTGGTAAGTTACACAATATTAATGGGTGATTATTTTGGGGTAATTATAGATTTGAACTCCGACCATTATTACTAATTTAAAAAGACATTGTTAAGGGAGATATTTGCAGAATTCAATATAAATAATTATGATCAATGAGAATGTATTCTTTTTTAGGTGTGTGTATCTGGGAAATTTTAATGTATGGAGTAAAACCATTCCAAGGAGTTAAAAACAACGATGTTATTGGTAAAATAGAGGCTGGAGAAAGATTACCACTTCCTGTAGAATGCCCACCATCTTTATATAATTTAATGTGTGCCTGTTGGCAATATGAACCTTCTAAACGACCTTCATTTGCTGATCTCAAAACATGGCTATAGTAAGTACTGATATTGTAATTATTAGTAAAGATTATGTAACTACTAAGGTCATATTCTATGTTTTACTAAAGATTTTACTTCCTAATACATATACACGTATCTTAGTTTGAATGGCAGAATAAATAGGGAGAGAAAGGAGATCCATTTAAATTCAGTACTAGTTCAATAAGTCTGTAACTGAACAAAAACATTAAATAGTTAAGCAATTATTACGTCATTGTGATGAAACTGATGTATATATCTAATCTTTTCAATTATTATTTTTGCAGTGAAATTGTAGATGAAGAGAGATCACGTCAAGTAGATGAAATTCGTCGTGGTAACAGAAGAATACAAGCTATTTCATGGGGTAAGAATTTTATCAACCTATTTAAAGATACTTTCCCAGAAAAGTATTTATGGGGTGGTTATTTCCAATAAAAATATGTCAAATTTAGACAAGGAGTAGGGTCGGGTTGCCTATCCAACCTCACAGGTTTTCTCCCTGTTCTCAAACTGGTTTTCTCCCAATGTTAAGGACCCCATTATTGAATTATTGAAATAATAATGAACCATGTGGATAGTCCCGAAATGATCTAGTTTCTAGTTTGTGTCAAGTGGACGTTTAACCCCATTTCTCTCTTTCTCTGTCTCTGTCTCTCTCTCTAAATTTGGGAGTAGAATACATCAAATATGGTACTTTTTTATAAAATATTCTAGAATCTAATTGATTGATCAGGTAGATATCTATATTAATTCTCAGATTTATTTTAACAATCATTATTTTAGGATCAAATGGTTCGGATGAAGATCCACCACCTAAACCAGCTAGACCTATTTATCCTAATGGATCAAACGCTAACCTCAATATGAATGCCAGTGTCGCCTCCATTCCAAATCAATGGAACAGTAACTCCAATCTACCATTGGGTCACAGTACCCCAGTTTCAGGGCCATCTCCAAACACAGACCAGGTAGGCTGAATTTATTCCCAAGCTTTTACCAGGGTTAAATTTTGGACAGTTGGAAGAAAACTTTCCACTGATTCATATATTCTTTTTTTTTCTTAAGACAACCACTGATCTTGTAATTACAAATGAGAGACATCGTTCTGCTAAATATGGGATGAGCGAACTGGAGTTGGTTCGGCTTTTGGTTTTTATATGTTGGCTTACACAGTGAAGCCCTCATTACTCGATTGTTTGTGGGGTTTAACCGTTTATAGTAATATTATGATTTCTATTTCTTTTCTGACAGATAAAGATGAGAGGGAGGGGTGTAGAACAATTTGGTGTGTCTCAACAACAACAACATGGCTACTTTCCTTCTACTACTGGTTATACTCAGGTTTCTACAGCTAGTAACCCGCCAGGCTTCTCTATATCTGGCATTACCTCCCCTTATCAAGAAAATCAATCCCAGCATCTTATCGCTAGTGGTCACTATCAAGCACCTTCACAACGAGATTCCCCACAGCCAAGAGAATCACAAGTGCTTGGTCCCATTTCACCCAGCTTCCCACCACACAGTCAGGTACTTTAATTATTCACTTACTACTAATTAAATCACTATGGAAAATATATCACTTTGAACTTGATTGCACTGATCACTACACAGTAATGAACTCAATGATTGTTTTAATAAAAAAAAAATGAGCACTGTAATTGCCTTGTAAGAATTTGATAGTCTTATAAATATAGATATGTTTCCCACATTCAGTGTGTTATCCACATTTTAATTGGTAAGAATTTTACTTACCAATATGAAATAGCAAATGCTATAAATATTGTCATGAAGTAAAAAATTATGTACCGGTATTCTTTAATTAATACTACAGAACAGGGCCCTGTTTCACGAAATTTTAACTAAAGATATAATCCAAATTTTTAGCAGATACTTCAATTTTGATTGGCTAAGAACTAAAATCTAATATTGTCCAATCAAATAACTAAAATTCAGATCTTATCTTAGTTAAAGCCCCAATAACACTCTTGTTGTAACTGAAAAATATGTCCCAATCTTCATTCTGGTCAACAAATCGTATTATTTTAGAATATTCCAATTAATTGACGATATAAATTTCATCTTAACACACCTATTTTGAAAAATTGGAAGAATTCAACCAATTGCTTTGAAAAGTCTAACGTAAACCTTTTCAAATGTTACTTGGATTTTAAAATATTTTTGAACGCTCTGGACAAGTAAAATAGGTTGTAATGGATAATTTACACAACAGGTGGGACACTTAAACATCTAGTACTTAGAATAAGGGTATTATTTTTTTCTGGAGCTACCAAGCCAGCAAGAATGTTATTGTCCCTTTAAAATTTTGTGAAATAGGCCCCAGAGCATTAATATTGTTCTAATAAAATTGGAGTTTCTAAGATCATGATGTCTGTATATTTTCAATTTATTCGATTCATTCTCATGGACAGTAAAATAACAACTGATAACTAATGCAATTTTGGAGAAAGCCAAGTGGGTGGATACTAGTGTATTATATTATTTCTAGAATGTTAAACTTTAAGATAATACTAACCCTGTTCAAAGAGCTAATTTGTCAACGAGCTAATTTGTCAACATAGATTTAATAATTTAAATGAAATAAGAAATGAAGGATCCAGGGGAAGAATGATTTAAGTCACTTTTTTCCACGAATCCAAGTTAATAGAAAATTTTATAAGCTTTTAGTGGAACAATCAATTTCAGGTAAAAGCGATCAGAGTCACATCGAACCAAGGCCCTTCTGAAATGACCTCCCGGACAAATATAAGTCCAGTGTACCCTTTATTTAACCTTAATATGCCTGAAAAGTTGAAGTCAATTGTACTGGTAATTATGGTTTGGTTAAACATCATTTTGAAGTTGTAATTAATGCCACTCATTGTTCTGTTTGTGTCTTGATTCTCGTCGAAAAGTCTGTTTTGCGTTTTATGCGAAAAAACAAAAATGTGACTTAGATCGTTCTTCCCCTGGACTCTTCAATTGTTGACTTACTTCTACAATCTGCCTGCTCTCAGTCCATATAAAGCATACATGTTGCACTACTGCTCTATCTTCTCTGAGACGAACAAACAAGACCGGCCTTTTCTTTTGATTCTATCTTCTTTTTCATGTTGATTTCTAACATGGAATTTCTTACCTTAGTATGCAATGTACCCATGGCACATTGCATAAATTCTATGTAGTAGTAACAAGCTTTATTATAGGCCTAAGGCCTACAAGGTTAAATTTATGTGTGTGCAATTCTTTCAAGTGTTTTGTGCAACAGAGCAACTTATTTCAGTTTACCTGTAAATTTTGGTTGCATTGGGTACCTTAAATGTTCATGTGATTTTGCGCATCCCTGACATAGAATAGGATATTGTTACATCTACCGGTACTTCATGTTTTTTTTTTAATATTGAAAAAAGAAAGCCCCCAAAATAATGAAACTAAATTCAATTACTTGATGGTACATGAAACCCTACATATCTCGATCTATCACGCTGATTGAGAGATAAAAGAAAGATTCACGCTGATCACGATTGACCTCCCTCTCTATTTAGAAAGCCGTACATGCATAGGATCGGGTGTAACTAGCATCCATAGCGGGGACAGACCACCTCATACATCATACACCCGCCAAATGACTGGATGATCAGAATCCCTAAGATGCGACTCACTGAACATATACGTGGAATCTTCCCCAGGATCTCAGGACACCATCAAGTCCTAAATAAATAAATGCTATTGTGAGGCTGTTGGAGTTTGCATTCGGAATTGAGAAAGTTACAAATATATATGGCTTGTAATAGTTCTTTTTTATAAAATAGCCCTGTTAATAGTAAAATGAGTGCATTTAAAAAAACATGAATATTGAAAATTTGAAGGATATTATGGTTGGAGTGAGTTCTTTGAATTTGTAGCCAATAAATAATTCGATGTTTAACAATTTTGTGTCAATTTGGGGTCATAGGTGGAAAATTTAAATTGGGGAAGCTGATAATTTGTTTTCAATACTCTGTGCATTGTGAGAGGGTAGTCTGTTGGAAAAAACTTGCTGACCTAGGCCTATGTCATATTGGGATTATAAAGGCTTCATTGGAGAACAATGTTCTTTGCATATCAACTCAAACCTAACTTATATTCCGCATTGAGACATAAAAAGTAGGCCTACCTACCTCTGAATGCTTATTCAAATTCTTTCCTTTAACTTCTTTTTTTTTTTTTTTTTGTTTAACTCAGCCCATAATCTTCTGTTGTTAAAAATAAAATCTTAAACTTTATTTATTTTGTTTAACTTGAATACCACATGTAATGGCAAAATCCTGTCATGGGACAGGTGATCAGGCAAATGTCTTCTAATATGGTCATGCCTTCTGCACAATGCAGTCTCTCAGAAGTCAATTTCTGTGGCAAGGGGGGAATAACTTTAATTGATTTATTGCAATTCTTTACATTTTAAAAGTGAATTGCATATAATTTTTCCACTATTTCTTCTATAATTCTTTGGAGTTGTTTTCACTGAAAAGTTATAAATTAAGTTTAATCCTACTGTTATAATAGTCCTACGCCCTGGACTACTTATCCCAATGATAATCCTTACAACAAATAGGCCTATCCAACTATCCATGTGGGACTATTCATAACAATTTCAGGACCTGTCAATAATGTGTACTTACTTAGTTGTGGTTTCAGATAATTTCTCACTTAATATGAATATTTGCATCTTTGAGTGACTGAAATTGAGCTCATGCAAATATATTTTTAATTAGGAAATTGGTGGATTTACTCTATACTATAACACTTTTTGGGAAAAATGGGGCCTATCTTTGGTGCATGTAAATATATTTTTAAGCATGGCAAGATATACATGTATGGTGTACATTAATTTATTTTGGCTAAACTTGGGATTTTTATACAACCACATCGAAATTGGCGTCTGATTAATGAATTAATTTTATTCCATAGGATGCTCGACCACACAGTCACATCGCAGAGGTGGATGAAAAATTCATAGCAGAAAAGTTACGTCAACAGCAAAGAGATTCAGAAGTAGATGCAAGATGGCTTCGGTCTGAGGAGAAGAATTTGGTAGGTTACGTACAATTAAAACTGTCCATCTCCATTATGTTTTGGCCAATAGTAGGCCTATATGAATTTAGATTCATCGAATTTGATTTCTGATGTAGGCAATGAGGAGCCTTCAGATATTTTCAAGACCATTTCTAAATTCTCAAGAATAATATCCGTGGACTGATAGGAATTTGTAAAATTTGAGACAATAGAGATCTGTCTTGTAAAGACCAATAAATAGTTCCATTCCATTTTTTAATGGTACCAGTCTAAATTTGGTTGTTGCATAAATCCTGGCCCTGTTATAAATGTATTCTTAGTTTATATATTTGTTATAAAGTTAGAGTCTGTGACGGTTATCAATGATAAATAATATTTTACAGAGAAGAGAGAAATTTGCAACTCATATGGTACAAGGTGATGAAGATAATGATAGTACTAAAGAGAATTCACCACCAGTACAACCAGCATATCAAATACGTCATGCACCCGTCAGAGTTGTCAGTCAATCTTCTAGTAAGTTCATCATCTTGTATTCTTGAAATCTGTTTGACTGGGAGTTGTGATCATACAACTGAACGGGTTCTTCATCATATATTATCATGACAAATATATGAGCTTCTACGTGTATATTGACTGGAAAATTAAAATCTGGGGTCTTATTCACAAAAACTTGAACTAAAGTATTTTAAGAAGTCTACCATTTCATTGGCCACGATGTAAAATATTTTCTGGAATTTTAACTCTCAACTAATGAAAACGCTGTAACATTAAATACTTTAGTTTAAGTTTCTGTCAATTACATGACAGATTAATACAGCATGGAATAATTTGTTGAGTGGGAGCCAAAGCAAAGGTTTTGTCAACTGACAATACCTGTATATACTAATTACGCATTGATGGTACCATAGAGAAGGAGCCTATCTACAATCCAGTTTCTATAAAGGAAATTGTTTTAAAGACCAAATAGAATAAGAATGCTAAAACAGCTAAATATAATTGTATGTCATATTTACTATATAGTAGCCTAACTATTGAAATATTTACAGGTAGGAGCAGTAGTACAACCAGTGAATCAACCGATTTAGGGCAACAATTATCACAAAGGGTACGTATTTATTTCATAATCTCTTTCTATTTGAAAGAAATAATGAGAAATTATCTAAAAATTCTTTCTAAGGCCTATTTTATATACACACTATCAAATTTAAAGCCACAATGCAGTAAATGGTTCCATGTTTATCTGACATTTTCATGATATTTATTGTATTGTATTGTAGGCTAGTGATATTGATAGATCAAATGATGGTGTATATGACAGTACAACAAGTGTAGTTAGATCTGTTATGAGTATGACTAAAGAAGCTCAGACAGCTAAATCAGATGAATATGTAGATTTAGTAAAGGTTAGTAGATGTTAAATCCCTAAATATAAATGGGCTTGGGGATGGCCGAATGGTTAGCATGTGTGCTCTGTATCATAAAGCCTGTCATTGAGTCAACTCCTGTGGTTCCCAATCTTTGGTTGTATGTGACAAGAAGTAGTGTTGCCTGTCCAACCTCGTGGATTTTCTCTAGGTCCTCCTGTTTCCTCCCGCAAGCGAATTATTGAAATAGAATTAAACCATATGTTAGTCCTGAAATGACCTGGTTTGTGGACGTTAAATCCCATTTCTCTCTCCTAAATATAAACACACTGACCATTGTACATGTAATTGTATGGAATGTTTTTCCTTCTTAACTCAGTATTATAAATTTACAATGTATATTTTGTATATTTACAGAAAGTTGGATTAGATTTGCGAGGTTTATTGGCTAATGTTGATTCCCTTCTGACTAAAATACCATCTGATAAACATAGAGAGGTAAGTTTATTAACAAGTAATTCTGACAGCATAATTATAAATGGTAAATCTAAGACAATTAGAGTATGAAATCCACAATTCTGATAGATAGATTTACTGTCTTTTCTTGTCCTGGTTATTTAATTGAAAATCCTTTCGTGGATGGCCAAAGATTTAAATTTTGCGAATACATATGAATTTCTTTCAGTATATAGATGATTAAAGATGAAAATATTATATTTTCAGATTCAGATGGCCCAGAAAGTTTTAAGTACAGACATGGGAACTTTAATAAGCACCATGAAACTAGCCCAACAGTACAGTAAAACAACCATGGATGTGGAATATCGCAAAGGAATGCTCAAAGCCGCTCATGTGCTCGCCATGGACTCGAAAAATCTTCTAGATGTTGTTGACCACGCTAGAGTTGAATCAGGTGTTTTCAGCTGATAGTTTAAAGCAACAATACTAGTATCTTAGAATTATCTCATCTAAAGTGGCAGCAATGAGAGGGCTTTTTTGATTGGTTTATATACAATGATACCAGCAACATGTGCCAATAACAACAATGAAAAATATGCTAAGGAACCAATTAAACTGAATGATGAATTAATCATGTGAATATGGTGCAAATGGAAAATGATTTGTTTATGATTTATATGTGTAGAAATCAAGAGAAAGTGTGTATTAAGAATTAAGGCAAAAAAAAACATTTTTTTAAAAAAAAACTAGTTATATTTTCTTTGCATGGCTTTTGCAAATTGTATACTTCCAAAAATGAAAGTAATTTTCTCATTGCTTTTGGTGCTTAGACATATCATGCTAATTAAGCCATTCATGCGCATGAAAAAGACATTAGCTTGTGCTATCATAAATGAAAAGTTAGAATTAAGGCTTTTGTATTCTAAAATAAAATACTTTCATTATAAAGTCATTCTGTCATGGGTGACTGGAAAATATGTGTTTCGAATATGTGTAAAAAAATAATTCATCTTAAATATGAGAATATCTCATTCAGTATGTTATACCAAACATAGATGATAACGATTGAAAAATGGCTAATCCATAAGATATTTTAATACTATATTTGTTATATAAATATAGATCACATAAAGGATAAAAAATAATGCATAGAAATATTATAACTCTCTCCTCAAACTAATAAAAGTTTAAAGGGTTTCATTTTCCTTTCCAAACAACAAATTTTCATCCAACTTGATCTATTTAAGATATTATGTTGTTATATTTGTGTGTATAATGTTATTTGTAAATAACTGTTTTGTTTATTCTTATCTCCCCTTTTTAATAATTGTTCATACGTCATTCATCAATATGTATATTTTGTTTTTAGTTTGTTTTTAAGTTCCATAGAGATATTTACTAGCCTTAGATCTCTTTTGTATATTTGTTTTTATTTTTTCAAATTAATGGGAAAAAACAATCTTCTTCCTAATTTTGTTTTCTGTAGAAATAATGTTGAAATTTTGATTTAGAATTGAAAATAGTTCTATTATATTTAAATTATTTATTAATATCCTTCAAGTAATGTTATTCATATTATATATATACAAAAAAAAATCAAGTCCCAGTATACTTATGTAAGGTTACAATGATATATTATTATATGATAGAAAATACCTAACTCAAGTCATTATACATATAGAAATAATATATATTATCAATTTTATAACAGTATTAAATATAGATATGTGCAAAGATGCCTTTGGGATAACTCAAATTCTTTAATTCTAAAATTCATTGCAAAATAAGAAAAAATGCGGTGTATTTATGGATTCCGTGGAAAATGTCCTTGACAATTAAAGTTAAAGATTAATTAACTAAGTAATAAATAAACATTATTAATCAAAATAACTGTTATATCACTATTTCTCTGTTATACATCTATAGCTTGTGGTTTGCTGCCTTCAAACTGTGAAATCTAGGTTGTGAAGAAAGAAAAAAAAGCTAATTTATATTTTTTAAACTTAAACGTACTGTACATGTAAGTCATATTTTAGTCTGGAAATCTATTTTGCTACAATATTTTTGTCCAGTCTTGTTTTTATTAAAAAGATGTGTTATATACTAGTATCCAATTGTCAATACTCCTCATCGTAACTCTACTGGTTTATTTTGACTCTTCCAACACAGTTGATGTTGCCTTTTTTTTTAAAAAGCTGTGTAAATTGTAGCTGTATTTTCTCTCATTAACTGCAAATATTTCCTTTTATCTTGTTAATGTAAGACAATATGATGTAGAATTTACCTTTTTATATGACATAGCTAAGAATTGCAAAAGACGAATGTTTTGATTGATTTTGACTTGTAGTAGCAAACATAACATTGCAAATGGTTAAATGTTTTTCCTTTGATAGAAAATGGATTTTAATTTAAAGATTTCTGCTTCATGTAGTAGTAATAGCAGATAGCTGTAGTATTTTAAAAGAATGTATACATCTTTCATCAACCATTGCATTTATCATAATTTAGTGTACAGTATAAGTATGGTTAAAGGTGTATTTGATCGAATATTCTGAGTCAATTCTCTTAATCCTGTGCACAATGACATGCACAAAGAATGCACTAATAGATTAAGAAAATATCTCTTCCAATCAACACTGCTGAAACATGATGGTTCTGATCGATTATATCACAATTCTACTTGCACTGCAGCTGTTTACAGAATGACAGAAAATACTGACTATTCAAAATTTTCTATATTTGAGCACCTTCTTTTAGTAATTACAAAGATATGAAATATTGTCTATACACATGTATACTGTATTTAACAAATAATTTTGACTTTTAAAGTTCAAATGTATTTTGATGTTGTATATAAAATCCAAAGGTTGAATAAAAAGAAAACTTTGCAAAATTAAAATGTTTTTCTTTTGATCTAAACTTTAAGCGACTAAGCAACATTACTGATCCCCTTTTGCATAAGATCTTTTAAGTCATGTTAGCTCCACTTTTTTTCAATTTGTACTAGGAGGGACGAGTGGTCTAACTCTAAGGCGTTCACTTTAAATTATAAGATCTGTAATTGAGTCAAGTTGCATTGTTTTGATTCCAAACGTATTTGCGATTGGGTTTATCCTGGTCAGTGGTGCAGGACGGAAGGCCTGACAAGGATAGCTGTCTAGTCGTTCGTATGTGATAATGTAAAAGATCCATTGGCAGTTGGTATTTGATATAAGAGTAGGCCATAGTGCCGCTGCCCAAGCAAAATTTCCCTCATAGCACAGTGTGACGTATGCTGGTCTTCATTATCCCAGTATAGGAGCAGAACAGTAGGACGTTAAACCCCATCTCATTTTAGAAATAAAATTAAACAATGTGTTAGTCCTGAAACTAGTGGAGACATTGTATAACGAACCTGTGGGAGACGTATAAGTTCGAAACTGAATATCCTAGCTACCAAATGCCATAACACCAGAAAAAGTAAGAGAAAACAGACAGTGCATTACCTGTTTGGTTACTTATAATAAAAAACACCTTCCATGAAAACTGTACATACCTTTACCAGTCAATTTCTATTCATACAACAAAATTTTCAGTAACAGATGAATGTGATCATACAGAAGAACATTTTAGTCCTATAATTAGTTCAACTGATTTGAGAAGCATTTAAAAATTATGTTTCCATAGGAAGTGACTTTTAGTGGAAGTTGCAACAAGATGGAAGAATATTTCAGGCCTAATACTATTTTAAGGAATTTTGCTCTGCCATGAAAGCGTTTGATTAATTTCAACAGCTGATGATAATTTTATCTTGGTGCAACAAGTATGTTCTTACCCGTATATTATTATGAGATCATAAATGTCTTTTGATGTTTGATTCGAAATAAATTTCGAGCTGAAGTGATTATCAGATTTCTTACACTTAATTTTCCATGAATTTTGAACTTATTATACATCACAAACAGTTAAAAACTGGCCAAGATAACATATCTAGTTGTGTATTCACAGGTAATACTACGAAAAATCATGTGTCAGATACAAATTTGTGTATGACAGCATTTCCTCTCCACAAACATTGAAGTGATTCAATACATTTATTAGATGTCATACCCCAGGTTACATTAATTATACTATTCAAAAAAAGTAGGGGATATTTGATTTTGGGGGCATAATACTAAAATATGCAAATGACTACGAAAAAAGTCACGATAGAACCTAACAGAAGAAACATTTCCAGTTACATGTGACGCCCAAATGCACCAATAGCTACCGCATGGAATGCAGGTGATGCTTGGGATCATCATGGGGGTCCAACCCATGATTTGCACAACTCTGACTTTGAATGTTACAGTCATTGTGGCATTGAATTCCAGCGTGGAAACATTAGTTTAATTGTTTTAGTGACCAGAAAACAAATTTGGATATGCGTCGGCTTACCCAAAATGAAAGGTTACGTGCCCTTGGCATGCTACAGATCGGCACAACACAGGCGGTTGTGGCGCGGATGATGAATGTTTCTCAGTCTGTCATAAGCAGGCTATGGTCCAGATACCGTGATACAAAATCTGTACAGGACAGACCACGCTCAGGTCGACCAAGGGCGACAACTCAAGCCAAAGATCGATTTATCCGTACCTTGGCCTTGAGAAATCGTGTCATCACAGCAAATCAGATCAGCGCTTGTCTTCAAATAGACACTGGTGTGAGAGTGAGTGGCCAGACGATTTGGAATCGACTGCATAGGGGTCACCTTCGCGCCCCAAGTCCTCGTGTGATCCCTTGTTTGGGAGATCATCACATTCAGGCAAGACGTCGTTGGTGTAGGGATCGTCAACACTGGGATTATCGACGCTGGAGCCATGTGATGTTTTCAGACGAGTCAAGGTTCACTGTTGATTTTTTGGACAGACGTAGGAGGGTGTGGCGTCGTCGAAACGAGCGCTTCCAAGACGTTAACGTCATCAGACATGATCGATTTTGGGGTGGTTCTGTTATGGTTTGGGGAGGCATCACTGTTGCTGGAAGAACGGCTTTACATGTTGTTGCAGGGGGTATTACAGGGACAACATCTTGGCAGTCCATGTTGTGCTGTTCGCACGACGTCATGGCCGCCGTTTCATCTTCCAGGATGACAACGCAAGATGTCACAGGGCCAGGATCGTTACAGGTTACCTCCAACAACAGAACATCACCACATTACCTTGGCCAGCACTGAGTCCCGACCTCTCCCCCATCGAGCATGTCTGGGACATGCTTGGACAGAGGTTACGTCAACGTCAACAACGTCCTGCCAACGTCCAAGAACTTGCTGCTGCGTTGCAACAGGAATGGGACAATCTGGACCAAAATGACCTTAGACGTCTCATTAGGAGTATGCCACGTCGGATCAATGCTTGTTTGGCAAACAGAGGAGGATTTACCCGTTACTGACTTTGTTGTGATGCTGTGGTAATTTTGCTGTTTGACCCCGGGTATCATTTTACCCTTATAATGGTCAGTCTGTGCCTTACTTAGTCTAATGATTATTTGGAATAAATCGATGAATGTGAACTTCATTTCATTTTGTCATTTGTTTCTTCGTCAGTTTCATTAGGTGACTTTAATAACACTTAAAAATCAAATATCCCCTACTTTTTTTGAATAGTATATATGACATGCACTCATCTTTCAATTGTCATTTATCTCATTACCATTTGCAGGACGGAGGGCAGGACAAGGATAGCTGTCTAGTTGTTCGGATGGGACGGAAAACCGAGGTCCATTGTACACATTGTCGTGCACGTAAAAAATCCTTTGGCAGCTGGAATTCGAACATAAGAGTAGGGCGTAGTGCTGCTGCCCTTCAAAAATTTCCCTCATAGCACACTGTATGGTATATGCCCGTCTTCATTAGCCCAGTTAAGGAGCAGAACAGTTGACATTAAAAACCCCATTTCATTTCATTACCATTCATTTCTTATCTTTTTTATACAAACTGAACATTATATCCAATGTTATATACAACTAGGTCAGTGACGTAAAGGTTGAAAGGATATGTTATATTCAAAACTACAAACAGAATGAATTCATGTATCAAATTTTTAATGTACATACACTTACATACAACCAAAGAATAATTCCATGTGGCTTTCCATACAATGGAAAAGATGAATGATGGTATAATTAGCACTATAATAAAACTTAATCCTTTGTCTTCAACAAAACCATTATTAACAGATTCATTACAATTGTAGAAATCTGTTTTTTTACTTGGCCAAATAAAATGCACATTGAGGGTTAATTTCACAATGCACATTTATAGTGAATAATCTGTACTATCATGTCTTATTTTAAATATCAAATGAAATATATGCCATGTAAATTATGTAATATATACAATGCACTTTTGATATATACAAACATACAAATTTTAGTAACGGTACATCAATACGTACACTTTTCAATATATTTTCAACAGTCCTACAAGTGTTCTTAATTTATTTGTTCATACAACAATGATTATTAAATAATTATTTTATGTTTACAGTCCAGCATCTCTCCTTGCACTGAACACAAAGAAATTAAATCCTGTTGGTAAAGGCTGTTGGTTCATCCTCTAATAGTTAGTTCACTTTCCTAGTGATCACAATGTAATGTTTAACAATAAAATTCATAAAATTTAATTTCACTGATTTCTGCCTCTACCAGGTTTTTGACCCCCTCTTCCTCCACCCTGACCCCCTCCTCTTGGTCCTCCACCTCCTCTACCACCTGATGAAAATGCACCTGTAATAATATGGATAAAATAATATTGTCTTCTAGTGAGTTCAGGAGGGCTGCATCATACAGAGCAGCAAAGGAACCCTACGTGCAAGCAATTTATTGAAATAAAATTAAACAATATGTTAGTCCCGAAATGATCTAGTTTGTGTCGAGTGGACGTTTAACCCCATTTCTACCTCTCTTTGCTGCCACATTGACTTTGAACCAATATCTTTGTTATTTCTTTCCAATGCGCAATTCTTGCATATTTCCTTGGAAATTGTTTTGACATAATATTACAAGTATGAATGTGAACAAAACTATTTTACCTCTTCCTCTACCGCCTCGTCCCCCACGGCCCCTGATCTCTCCTCGACCTTTAGACTTCTGCATAACATCTTCCTTAACCATGTCTATGACTTCATCTGGGATACGTAAATATTTGATCGTACTTCCACGAATATAGCATTCAGGCATTCTCCAAAATCTATCACCATCCTATGAAAATAAAACAGGAAATAAACATAACACTAACGCTAAAATATACGTCCACATTCATGCTTTGATTTATATGGTACTTTATCAAGAAGGCTCGGCCTGTAGGCGACACAAATAGATACAAAGTAAAAATGGGCAATCACAAAAAAACAATAGGGGTCATCCTTAGGGTATAAGGAATAGGTATGCAAAGTTTCAAAAGGATATGTTAAGAATTGTGCTCTGCAGGCGAAACACAAGACACACAAACATTGGGCGTGACTCTGTCCCAGGGGATCGGGCATGCACAAAAAATAATAAAGGTCAGTCTTAGGGTATACAGAATAAGTATAAAAATGTTTTCAAGACGATCGATTAAGAATTGTGGCCTGTAGTCAATACACAGACACACCAAAAGAAAATTAGCGTGGCACTGTTCAAAATAATACGCTAAGGAATGTGGCCTGTAGGCGACAAACAAACAAATACAAGAAATGGGCGTGGTTCTACCCCTGGGGGTCGGGCATGCTCCAAAAACAATAGGGATCATTTTTAGGGCATAAAGAATAAGTTTTCAAAGTTTGAAGAAAATCAAGCAAGAATTGCGCCCTGTAGGGACCCACAGACTCACATACATACATACACACACACACACACACCCACACACACAGACAGGGGTGACGGCATAATACGTCCACATTATGAATGTGGACGTATAAAAATCACATATTTATTCACAAATATTCAAAAACAGAAGAGGAATACAAATATCCACCAACAATAGATATCAAAGATTAATAAACTATTGTGTAATAGAAGGGTTCACGACAAAGACCATGATTTGTATCATTTTGATACTAGTATTCTCTCTACGGTACACATACTTACCCTAGATGTACAGATAACTTCTCTTAGATTTATATTCATCCAATTATCACAATTAACAAGATGACCATTATATGTTTCTCCATTTTTTAACTCCACCAACTACAATATAATCAAAGATGTAAGTTAATGCGCTGTAATACCCTTTGTAATATCAAATAAATTTGTCATACTGGATTACCAGTAGATGTATTTTGCAAAACTGTTCTAGAAACTAAAAGATTTAAGATGTTAATATTTCACAGAGGAAGTAACAAAATATCCAGTACTGCTACATTAGTAAATCTACTGAAAATTATTAAATGGTAATCATACATTGTAAACTAAATTAGACTTAAATTCTTACCATAGGATGGTTCACAGCTGTTCTAAGTAATGAGAGGGGCAACTGAAATAAAAAAAAAATACAACTTAAATAATAGCAAACAATGTTTGGTGCAAGGAATGGAACTGAGATAAAATTGAAGGACCAGTGCCAGATTTCATATGGTACAAGCTTACATTAATAAATGTGTGTTTCAGAATTAAATATCCCAAGGACCTTGTCTGAAAAACACAAACTGAAAAATTGGAAGGAAATCAAATTCTCAATGATAGGTTGCCAGGCAACAAAACATACTCCAACAGCAGCTAAATCGTTTGGGCAGTCAACAAGAGTAGTGGCGTATTCTTACTTTTTTCGGTAATGAAACATTTATAATACACTAATATGTGATTAAGAGTAACAACTCATTAAGTAATTATTACAAAATCATTAGAATTTGTTCGGTTTTTTTATAAAGTTTAGTATACAAAACATTTAAAGCCCCAATAACACTCTTGTTGTAACTGAATAATTTGTCCCAATCTTCATTCTGGTCAACAAGTATTATTTTACAATATTCCAATTAATTGATGATATAAATTTCATCTTAACACACCTAATTTAAAAAATTGGAAAAATTCAACTAATTGATTTGAAAAGTCTAACGTAAACCTTTTCAAATGTGACTTTGATTTAAAATATTTTCGAACCACCCTCTGGACAAGTAAAATAGGTCGTAATGGATAATTTACACAACAGGTAGGACACTTAAACATCTAGTACTTAGAATAAGGCCATTATTTATTTTCTGGAGCTGCCAAGCTAGCAAGAGTCACAGTGTTATTGTCACTTTAATATCAAGGATGTTCAGTTATCAAAATTCATTGAAAATCAATATTTGTTCATTTCAAGACCTTAAACTCTGTGTATCAATCTGAAGTCAATCAAATGATAGGGTGGTTTAAGTCCAGAAGAAATTTTGTAATACAGACAATTATCACCGAATAGTGATACTAAATTTTACTTCTTTTTCAAATTTTATTTTTAAGAATATACATAATTTATCTAAGCATTTACACAATATAGCCAATATTAAGGTTATCAGTTGGTCTTTCCTTACATTTAATGTCAATATTTTGATTGAAAGTAATTGCCTAAAAGCATGATTGGTGTTGACTGTTTTATAATCTTTGAAAGCCAGTAGGCTTATTAAGAGAAATCTTGAGCAAAGATTTATACAGTTAACAATGCAGGCAGATCAAGTGTCAACGCCTTTACTTTCTTTATAGCTTAAAAGCTTATTACCTTATCATATTAACTTTATTATAAAATTTCAACCAATGAAATTTATATATTTAACATCTTTTCATTTGAAGTGTTACAATATTTTTTATCTTTAATTCGATTTGTTGAAATCATTGTCCTTTTGTCTGTATGCAAATTAGTTGCTTTAAAAGATCTCTACACACAGACAAGAAAACAGACAGAGAGAGACAGAGAGATTGGAGAGAGACAGAGAAGGAGATCAAATGCCTTGTATTATACTTTGTAAATAATGTATTTTTTAAACTGTATATAAAGTAATATTGAAATGGAATTGGAATTGGAATTGGACTTACGATACACAGTGACCACCTTCACTAGAATACATGTACTTCTCCAGTAATGAGCTATAAACCCCCAATCCTAGATCATCCATATGTATGAAATTATACATACGTACATGTATCACCTGGGTACATATTCGAGCGCTGAATAGCCCCGAAACGTGTCGATGATACAATATTTGGGGTTTATTTTAACATAATATGATAAGGCTTACCATACAAACTACATTAATCAACATCGAATGTCGTGCCATGTTTGATTTTCGAAGATATAACTATCTGGACGTGTTTTTAAATTTCTAAAAAAAATTCGGCTCCCATTCTCAAGGGAGTTAACTACTAGTGACGAAACGAGTTACATGTATGTATGGTACTTGGCAACACTATTTTGAAACTTTTCTCAAGAAAGAATAATCAATTCGTAATTCTTCGGTTAATAGACTACGTTCAAATCAAATAACGATTACATTTAACACTTCTATACATGCAGAGCTCTTAGTTTTTGAACTAATATCAGTTACCTTTAACAGTTATATTTTATATTTTCGTCTGATTTTTATCAATGCACTTGACCCTAGCCAAAATATTTTAAATTGGCAGTTGACCTTATAAACGCAATATACAGAGAAATTGGAAGTTGACCTTATAAACGCAGTATAGATAAAGTACTTACAGTACACATTGCAGACGTTAAATATCCTTTTTAATAATCATATTTTATTTCCAATAATCACCACAGACAAATACAAAAAAATACTTAGTTCATTGTGTAACGCTTTTCAGAATTTTTTTTTTTAGTAACAAATAACGTTATAGAAACACTTTCGGATTTCTGCAATTACGGAAACACTCGACAATTAATGAGCTGAAGCTAAATCACATGACATGAAGTAATAGTCGACAATCGCGGTGCGATGATGGTTCGGAGCATTCTATCATTTCTAGCGACGAAGAATGACAAATGGGCATTAAAATAGCGTGGACACCTTGTCTTATCACTTTATCATCAGTCAATCCTTCCATTCTCGATAACGTTTTGCTTCATTTAGGCCATATTGATGTTCACCCTATATTGTTGAAAATAAATCAGAGAAAAACTATTAATTACGATATCATGCCGTAGACTAGTTACGAGAATGCAGCTAAAAAGGGGTCACGTCATAGGACTATCATCGGATTTTGAGTAGGGTCTATCGTTGACATCGCTGTGTCTATACCTTTCTGCGTGTCGTCTCGTATGGAAATTTTTTAAAAAAAGACGTGCTTTCTGATTTATTATTGGTGCTATTAGTACGTCCCCATGCAATGCAATTGACCATGTTTATGTTCCAGTTAGTTTGCGGTATTATAGTTGTAAAAGTGCTCAAATCAACGGGGCACCAGTGCTGGATAGCAAATCATCGATGAACGCTATTTTGCAGGGCTCAGTACTCAGTCTTAGATCTAGAAAAAAACAACTATTTCTTTCGATCAAGGCTTAAGTCTACACAATAATTAAACAAGATAATATGATTATGAAAATAATTTACACCAAGTTACCGAAAAGTGTCTGGAAAATAAAGACTACAATTAAAATTTTGTTTCAGTTATTATCCGGTCCTAAATAGTTCTGTGTATTTAGAGCTAGCGAATATTTTTTTCTTCACATAGAGAGATCGCCAGGCAACGAAACACACGCCCACACAGCAGCTCAATCGTCCGAGCAGTCAACAAGAGTTGTCGCATACTAATGAAATTATCAGAAAATCATTAGAATTTGTTTGGTTTTTATAAAGTCCTGTCCCATGCTAACGTTAAGTATAAGAATCATTTAATATTATGGAATTAGCTGTCACCTACACAGGATACGAAACATTTAATATTATGGCGATTTTTTGTACAATCAGGGGCCATAATTCAGGAAGTTACGATCAGATATGTCCAAATATCGACAGGAACCAAGATCTTTGAGTTATGAACATGCATTTCAAGTTTGACCAAAATCGAATAAAAATTGTGACCTCTACAGGGTCCACAACCTTGATATACCATATTTTTACACTATTTGTGTAAAAGTGGCGGCCATTTTGTTCAGCAATTTTGGTCCGATGTTCACGAAATTCAAACTGAAAATTCATTACAATGTAACGGTGATATAATCAAATGTTTTTGAACTCCAGACGGACCACAAGATAATAAAGGCAATTTTCCATATAATCAGAGGCCATAATTCAGGAAGTTACAATCCGATATGCGCAAATATCGCAGGGGACCTAGATCTTTACGTTATAAAAATGTATTTTAAGTTTCATCAAAAACGAATTAACCTTGATATACCATATTTTTACACCAATCGCGTACAAACGACGGTCATTTTGTTTGTCAATTATTGTCCGATTTTCATGAAATCCAAACACAACCTAGATTACCCTGTAACGGTGATATTAACAAAGGTTTTTTTTAAATCAGGTGATAATTGCTACCTCCAGAGGGACCACAAGGTGATAAAGGCGATTTTTCGTACAATCAGGGGCCATAATTCAGGAAGTTACGATCCGATATGCGCAAGATCTTTATGTTATAAACATGTATTTCAAGTTTCATCTAAATCGGTTCAAAATTATGACCTCTATAGGGTTCACAACCTTGATATAACATATTTTCACACATTCGCGTACAACGGCAGCCATTTTGTCCGTCAATTTCGGTCCAATTTACACGAAATTCATCATCATCCTTTATTACCATGTAACGGTGATATAATCAAACGTTTTTTTTAAATCTGATAATAATTTTGACCTCCAGAGGGGCCACAAGCTAAAAAAAAGCAATTTTTCGGCCAATCATGGGACAAAATTCAGGAAGTTACGATCAGATGGGCGAAAATATAGAAAGGACCCAAGATCTTTGGGTTATCAACATACATGTAAAGTTTCATCGAAATCAGTTCAAAATTGTGACCTCTATAGGGTCTACAACCTTGATATAACATATTTTCACATATTTTCGGCCATTTTGTCTGTCTATTTTGGTCTGATTTTCACTAAATTCAAACTCAACCTCCATAACTATGTAACAATGATATAATCAAACGTTTTTTAAAATCGGTTTACAATTTTGACCCCCAGAGAGACCACAAGCTAAAAAAGGCGATTTTTCAGACAATCACTGATTAGGGGACATAATTCAGGAAGTTACGATCTGATGTGCGCAAATATTGAAAGGACCCAAGACCTTTGGGTTATAAACATACATGTCAAGTTTCATGAAAATCGGTTCAAAATTGTGACCTCTATAGGGTCCACAACCTTGATATAACATATTTTCACACTATTCGCGTACAAACGGCGGCCATTTTGTCTGTCAATTTTGGTACGATTTTCACGAAATTCTATCTCAACCTCCATAACCATGTAACAGTGACACAATCAAACGTTTTTTTAAATTGGATAACAATTTTGACCTCCAGAGGCAGAGGGACCACAAGCTAAAAAGGGTGATTTTTCGGACAATCAAGGGCCATAATTCAGGAAGTTACGATCCACTGGGCGCAAATATTGAAAGGAACCAAGATCTTTGGGTTATAAACATGCTTTTCAAGTTTCATCCAAATCGGTTCAAAATGTTACCTCTACACTGTTCACAAGCTAAAAACGTGATTTTTCATACAATCAGGGGCCATAACCCATGAAGTTACAGTCCGATACATGCCAATATTGAAAGGAACCGAGATTTAGGGTGATAAACCTATATTTTAAGTTTCATTGAAATCGGATGTAAATTGTGACCTGTAGACTGTTCACAAACAATTGTGGACGGACGGACAAGGGCGACGACAATACATTGTATACGTCCACATAAAAATGTGGTCGTATAAAAAGTAAATCCAAAAATGTTGTAACTTGACGCTCTCATGTACCTGAAAGTTAGAAATGAAATGAAGCTATTACAGCTACATGTAGTTCTGTATCAAAGAGTGCAGTTGAAATTTTTGCTCACGTTCGTTTTTAAATAAACACACAAGTCGAAGCCCGTAATGATTAAAGACCTCGTGTGACGTATATTTGCTGCGACATCCAAAATCATGTGCGCAGGGCTGACTTTTGTTCACTTCATAAAATTCTCGAAGGAACAACCAGGCAGATAAGTGGGTCAGTTTTTATAAGTGTCCCCGAACCACTCTACAAATGATAAGCTTGGCCTCTTAGAGCAGCACAATATTGTACAAAGTGATCAACGGAGATAACTTTGGCAGAATTTATTGGGCCATAACTCCGGCAATAATTATCAGAAATCGCTGGAAATCAATAGGCTTCTTCATCTCATGACCTTAAACACTGTGTATAAATTTAAAGTCAATCGGATATAAACTTTAGTGTCTACTAGTTCTGGAGCGTCCACAAGCGACGACAATATATAAAAATATAGATACAACCACATTTCAATGAGACCTCTAGCTGACTGGTCACCTCTGGATTGCGGCTGTGGTTTCGATCCCTGGCGTGAGCGTACATGTATGTGGCATGGAGATAGGGGCGCCTTCTCAACCTCGTGGGTTTCCTCCAGGCACTCCGGCTTCCTCCCACTGCTAAAGACCCCTACGCACAAGCAAATAATTGAAATAAAATTTAAAAAAAAAAAAACACATGTTAGTCCCGAAATGACCTAGTTTGTGTCGAGTGGACGTTAAAGTTAAACCCCATTTCTCTATCTCTTTCTCTCACATTTCGATGATTGAAGAGATCACTCCCATCTTGGAACTATTGTTTCAAAATAGATAACATAACTAAATAACCATCGATATGAAGCTACCTACCATATTTCTGCCGTATAATAATTACGAAGTTCCAAAAAACTCGAATGAGACAAGGATTTTAAAAAAAATATTGAACTTCGCCGGCCATGCGAATATCGTTTTGAAGTCGTAGTAATTTGTATGTCGTAAATTATCAGGGTTCGCTGTTTTCTCGAATAAGATGAATACAAAGCCTCTGATATCTTTTAATCTTTGGTCGAATAATACATCAAGTATGGTTTTTTTTATATTCGTTACTTCAAATGGCATTTATTTTGAAACAATTCCAACATTTTACGACAACCCATCTTCAGGTATTTACTTCCGTCAACAAAAGAGCACGTGGTTAAAAGTTTGTTGACAAAATGTCAGATGAGCCTGTTATCAAGAAAAAGAAAGGGGGGATCAAGCTTAAACTACATAAAACTTATTCAGATGAACCTTTTGTTGTAGCTGCCCAAAAATGTTATGCTAGTAAAATACAAGCTGACTGTGGTAAATAATCGACATATTACTGTCTGTTCCAGGTGATACTCCAACTCGAAAAATGCTTACCATGCCTTCATTTTTTAATTAAATTGGCTAAAACTTTGTGACATAACTGGAATTGACATCCCTTTGATTTATTCCCTTAGCCCAAATGACTAGAAGTCAGATAAAATCCAGTATTCTCTTGTAAATTTCACATATTTAGACATTGTCACTTTCTCATAACATCAACATGGAGCACATGCATTTCGCATTAGGGTAGACAAGTACTTTACAATTTGGTGCATTCGGTTAGAAATGTGACACAGTGAAGGAGAATTCGGCCGTCTTTTTCGCGACAACAATACTTGTTTTTGTTTCACACTTTAAAGCTTGCGTGAAACAATATTGTTTTTGTTCAGATTGATATGTTTTTTTTTTCTGTTTCCACCTTGATTATTTCGCACAAAAATTCTCATTGGAAAATTTGGAGTGACTTAAAGATTAAAACTATTTTGAAAAGTCGGCACATGGCATAACCATGCGAACTCTCAGAAATAGGTAAATTGGTGTAAAAGGTTATTATAGCCTTATTTAAAGTTTGAATAAATATGTCTGGTAAAATGATTCTGAAATTTGTTTTCTGCGACTTTATAGCTCTGTTTAACTGGATATAATAGCGTAAAATTATCTTATTTTTAAGATGTTACGTGCATTGATAAAGAAACTGAGTTTGCCACTTGGAACTACATTTGTAAAGGCAGCCATCCAACCGTAGCTAAAAACAAACACATCAGGATATCTCAACGTTTTTAGCTATGCTCTCGTAACTACTTTTGAGTATGTTTTGCAGCCCCCTTCCACAATTTCGTTGATAGCGGGTTAAAATTTACATGTAGCTTATATTGATATAAAAAATTACAACCTTCGGACGGTTGGCGACTAAATATTCAAGTTAGTGGGACAAACAGCCGTGGTCTGGGATTCAGTAAATAGCTCTTTCAAAAGAGTTATATTCTACTGGAACGAAACAACCAACTGCTAATCAAAGTAGGGTGAAACGACTTAAAGCACCCCTTGTCCAGTTAGGCTCGTCCAGATAACTAGGCCAAACATGGCAGGTTCAATTAGTAAGATGTAAACAAATAACGATTTTTCATAGGAGAAAGGATATAAAGCATGACCTGAACTTAGTTCTCACAAGACAGAAAGCAATGGGATGACCATTCCAGGTATTACACGAAGTTTTAGCCATTTTAATTAAAATTTAAATAAATGACAAGCGATTTTCGAGTTGTAGTATTACCTGGAACAGACAGTAATATTATTATTCTAACGTTTGTAAACTGTGTTGATATGCGGTACAATTTACAATCATGTAATTTAGTACAGAATTATAATAAGAGATAAAAGACTAATTGGCCTCACGTGGCGGGCGTTTTCATTTATTATACTATTCCGAAAAGAATTATATCTGAAATGAAATAGGGATTATTGTCCTACTGCATGTTCTGCTCCTGTTCCTTACCTATGAAGACAGGCATACGCCATACAGTGTGCTATGGACACAAGACCTTGGTTTTTCGTACCATACAAACGACTAGACAGCTGTCCTTGTCAGGCCCTTTTCGTCCTGCATCACTGACAAGGCGAAACCTCACCGAAAAATCTGGATGAACTCTCTCTGCCAATGCAGAGATCGAACACCCGAGCTCCAGGCTAGCAAGCCAGTGTCTTACGCACTTAGCCACGTGATCCCCAAATCATATCTACTGACTGCTGTAAAGTAGAGAGCAGAGCTGATACAATTCGTTACTAAAGTAGCTATGAAATTTAATGACATTCATTTTTGTTATTATTATTGTCATCGGCATTTAATAATTTACTGATTAATTTATTGATCATTAATCTCAAAATTCAGAATATGAATCATGATGGCAATTTGAATGATATGACGGAAGATCCTAAATCTAATCTTGAAAATTGTGTTTTGTTTATCAGCCATGGATTTCACAAAATTTTCTAAAATTGAACAATAGAAAATTTGATTATTATTGGCTTGAAAGCTCAATTATCCAAAAACACAGGGTAATGACAACAATTCAATTTCAATAGGAACCTGCCTAATATCCCCATCAAAATCCACACATAACATCAGAGCAATATTTGATTCAAACATGATTATGGACATTCATGTCAGTAACCTTTGTAAAAGTTACCATTATCATAATTGGCAAAATCAGAAAGTTATTCTTTCCAGATGCAACTAGAATTTAGTCAGTGATTTTATAACTTCAGGGGTTGATAATTGTAACTCACAGACCTTCTAATTAAACACATAAACAAACTTCCAAATGTCCAAAACTTGGTGACACGATTAATGTCTCAAATAAAATGCTCATTACATATCATCCCTGTGGCCCTGTCCTGTACTCTCTACACTGGGTACCAATAACATATGGAATAGAATACAAAATATTGTCATTTGTGTTTTTAAACATTTAAAAATGCCTGAATACATTGACACTACCTTTCTGGGCTTCTTGAATACTATAAAAGGAAAAGAAACATTACTTATAATACACCCTTATAATTTTTTATCGCTTGGTAACCTGTCATCCTACATGTATGTACAAGCACCATTATTATGGAAAAAATTACCAATTCAAATTTGTAATGTCAATGCTATTGCTACTTTAAAACTTAAGTAAACACATATTTATATGAAAAGTCTTATACCCAGTTATCCTTTGATATAGATTATCCTGAGCTTTTTTGATTTCTAATTATCTAAATCACTACTTTTATTTATATATTTTATAAAGTACATGTATACTCTTTGTTGTCTCTTTGTATTATGTAAATCTAATATTGTCTTGATCTACACTTATAACATGTCTTTGTAAACTGATACATTTATGGTATCAACTCTGGACGACAAATCTGACATAAATTTATAGCAATGAAAATAACTTGTCCAATCAAGGTTCTGCAGGGACCGTAATACACATTATTCAAAGAGAAAAGCCAACGCTATTTTCAAGTAGCATTTTCCAATTCAAAAACATAAACTGTTATAGGCCTTTTATTCTAATGGAGGACCAATTAAAATGCTCTTCCTTGGACTAATACTTTGACTGACTGGGTCTGATTTCTTTGTAATAAATGGTCATAGGTTGGCTACATTTTTAAACAGGTTGTTACAGTACCATTATGAAACTTCAGATTGGTAGTTCATTCTCAGGATAACCAGTACAATGGAAATGTAACATGACTGTATTTTTAGTTTTGTTGATATTTGGTCTCTTTATTTCAGAGCAATTTAAAGAAGTGCATGTTGACCCATTCTATCATGCAGTATTACCAAATTTTATAACAGATGAAGATTTTGTAGAAAGTCTGGAAAAAGAACTGAGTCAATTGAAATTCAGAGAAAAAAATAATGACTTGTATAAATTCCATCAGGTAAGAATAATCTAATGAGTTTTTTTTCTGGTTGTTTTTTTTTTTGTGGGGATGGTGGGAGTACTTACTTCAGTGAGTTCTTATTTGTAGTTTCTCAGCCTATCCATGAATATGCCAAGTCTTGGTCATTTAACAACAAAATTATTGCTGAAACCATTGTAGGCTGTCATGCTTAAGGTAGGGTATGCTTACCCATTCTGGTACACCCCAATGCACTTTCTGCTATGGGTATTAACTTTGGCTGTTGCTGAATTTTAAGATATGATATACCATACTCTATACAGTATATCAGATGATTGTATTATGACTCTTAGTTAGCTTGACATTTATACATGACTTTATAATCATTTTTGTTGTTTATGTATGATTGATGGGAATGTATCTATTGTTACAGAGCAAAGATTTAAAGCATGTGAAATCTCAATGTATAACAGAATTTTGGTAAGGTTTCATATTAATATATTAAAGTGCATTTCCAACACATTTGATCCACAATTTGGCACAAGTTACGTAAAACTCGCATCCATTTACTTTAATGTTCAAGTCACATTTTAGCTTCATTATGCATCGTATCATGACAATCTGATTAAAACACAGATCCTATTTCCGTTTCGTTGTTTATAGTTCAGAATTTCGTTTTTACTTGTCTTTACTACTTATGGATCTGGAAGACTTGTTATTTAAGTCGTGTTCTGCCTGAAATTAGGGGTCAGCCAATCAAATGGTCTGTTGAATCGACCCTTTGACCTTTTCATCCGTGGAACTGTGGGTAAATATTACCGGCGGATAGAAATCAAAACAAAAGAAAAGTAGATTTTAAAAAGCATGGCGGTCGCTAATTGGTTAATCGAATGACCGACGTTATCGGGTCAAATGTCCCGTGCTTGATACCTGACGTCATAGAACGTGAGCTCCCACTATAACTAGTTAGATCTACATGAGTGTAGGCCATCGAAAGTATAAAAAAAACGAAACGAAATATAGATCTATATTTTAATTAGATTGGTATCATGACTGCAGTTGCAATATCCAGCACTATTCTTAGATTGTTTTGGTCCTTATTTTGTTTGCAATTTTATTTCAAGGTGCTAGCGACTCCTGGGGGTTGGGATGGCCTAGTGTTCTAGAGTGCCACGCTTCGACCTCTAGCTGGCCGGTCACCTCTGGCTTGCGGCTGTTGTTTCGAGCCCTGGTGTGAGCGTATGTGGCATGGAGATAGGGGTGCCTTCTCAAGCGAATTATTGAAATAAACCATATGTTAGTCCCGAAATGTACTAGTTTGTGTTGAGTGGACTTAAACCCCATTTCTCTCTCTCTCTCGCTAGTGACTCCAGTATAAATATCAATTATTCATTTATCCTTTTGTTTTCTTGGTAAATATTGACCAGGTTAAGAATCGCAACACGAACCGTAGCACTTAAATTTCAATATGTATCGTATCATGACTGCAATCGCAATACCCAGCACTTATCTTAATAATTAATTATGATGATTTTGTATTAATAAATAAAGGTATTTGCTTTATTTATAAGGTATTTGCTTTCTTTATAGTGAATTTTTACAGAATGATGTTAAAGAATGGTTGTCAAATATTAGTGGTATATCTTTAACAGATGTTGTTGATAGTTTTTGTTCAAAATATGAATATACAGGTTAGTATTTTGTATATTTATTAGGGGGCTGTGGTGGCTCGTTGAGTACGGCACTGGCTCTATAGCCTGGAAGTCTTGGTATCGCTTCTAGTGTTCAACAAGAAAGTTTCTCGTTACATTATCTAATTTGTTCATTGATTGATGAATATACAATTTATAATGAAAAGGATGTAGATTTATTTTTTTTTTAATTCCTGACTGAAGTCATTAATTATCCATTACCAGAAGGTTCACTAATAGTTCCGATTTGTTTGTTGTCAAGGTTGAAGTAGGCAAGTTGCAAACTCAATCTTAAACATTGCAAACACCATTTATTGGTCAATTTATGTCAACATTGTTATCTTACTGTGAAAAGATGGGCTTCTGATATCCAATATTATCACCCGATAACACATTTGACAGTAGATATCGCTTTTGTAATAAATTACATAATCTACTGTGCTATCTCCTTAGCAACTTGATGAACAAGGCTAACTATACGCTACAGGAGAATACTACTGGTGTAGGTTGGAATAACCACACGCCAAAGAATGCCATTCAATTTGGACTCTTTGCATATTTTGCCAAACATAACTGTCCATTTCTAGGTGGCATAGAATAGCGATTTTGGACCTTTAATTATTGTAATGCAAAGAGTTGAACGTTTTGATTGTAGATATTTTATTATGCCATGATGATGAATTAGAGAAGAGAAGAATAGCTTATATATATTACTTAGTGCCACCATCTTGGAATGAAGAAGACGGTGGAACATTAGATCTTTTTACTTCTGATGGTAAGTCAGAATTTGACATTTGTTATATTAAATTGGTGGGTTTAGATTGTTAAAATTGCCCAGTACTCATTGCAATGAATAATTTTGTCTTGTGTAATACATGTAGCTGATATGTGTCCATCACACTTTTTGGGACACAATAACTCTCTTCCTAATTGAGCTAGAATGTTCAAACTTGGTGTATGTGTTTATTAGGTCAATGCCTTGATGGAGTTTGAAGATGAGCATTAAGTGAGATTGATGAAACTTGGTGTATAGTTTCATTACAGTAATACCTTGACTAAGTTCGATAATGAGCATTTTCTGTTCAGGCTAAGCAGAGCGATACGCAATTTGATTGGTCGAGACCTTGGAACACAATATCTCTCCTTCTAATTGAGTTAAAATGTTCAAACTTGGTGTATATGCTTATTAGGTCAATGCCTTGATGGAGTTCGAAGATGAGCATTTTCCTCTTAGGGTAGGCAGAGATAAGCAATTTGATTGGTTGATACTTTGGGACAAGATAACTTAGGTTCATCTTGATTGATGATTTTTATGCCAATACAATAACTGCATTCTCATTCAGTAATGGATTTGACAGTAACAGTGTATAGAAACGATTGACTCGGACACAAGGGCCCTTTTGTCAAGCATGGTGGCCCTTTTGTCTGCCTTTAGGGTCCCCCTAACTAGGGTATATTTTCATTTTTCTCGTCGGTTTTAGCAATTTTCTTTATAAAACACTTTTGGATGACACTTCGTGTACAGTTTGATTGCTCGATACGTTTGAAAAAAATAAATGTGCGATTAATTAATATGTTTCATCTATTTATTTTTGGATTTCGGCGGGGACATCAGCCTCACTGTTGGCTTGTTTTTCTTGTGATTGGTTCATATAGTTGACTTCTCAATTTACTCAGACATAGCTGACATCTCATACCAGTATATTTAGTCTTGTGATTGGTTTACGTATCTATAGCTCATTTTACTCAGATATTTGGTCTGTTCACATATTTCATAGCTCAGTATACAATTCATAGAGGATATTTGTCGTTTTAGAGTGAATAACATATTTTATTTCATCGAAATGCATCCATTTATTTAACAGTCATTTTAGGTAAAACAACATGGACTACTTTGCTAGACAGTGGAATAACACTTTTATTTCACTGATAAAACGCCGTATTCCACTACTGATCATAAAATAAAGTCTGATATTTTGGATTCAATTGACTGTACTATGTTCATGTACTATCATTTATTTGGTTTTGTTGAAGGATAATGGTGGCAGGAGTAGCTGGCTAGAATTTTAAAAGTCTTAAGACAAATGTAATTGTTTCATTGGTAGCATTCTAGGTAAAAATTGTAGGTTTGTTGATTGGATAGTGATGTGTATTGTATATATTCATGTTATTATAAAGGTTTACATATTTATAGATCACATTCAACCTAAAGATATAGTAAAATCTGTTGTACCCAAGAGAAATAATTTCTTATTCTTTGAAGTGACTGAAAGATCTTTTCATCAGGTAAATATACATAATTTTTAGATTTAAGGTTTTATTAATTAGCTACCATCTATATCTTTTCCCTTAAAGTTGAAATAATTGAGATCTTTATCTACTGTCTCCATTCAAGAAAAATGCAGTGATTCTAGTTTTCCGTAAATTTCCAAAGGATATGTGAGCTAAATCTGCCCATTGTAGGTCTTTCTTTAGGCCTGAAATGTTATCTAAATTATTAATTAGACGTCATCGATTGCCTGCAATATTTATTGAATTAGGATCTGATTTGCTGCATAACTTTCATTTAATCACGAAATGGTTAATCAAAACTATGTTTTTTTATTATACCGACTTTAGTAATGATGACCAAGGATAAGCCGAAATTTCTATCACTAAATTTTTGGTTCAGAGTGGATCAATTTGACTGAAATTTTCAGCTAATTCCCTTCACATTATAGAATCTAGTTACATTATAACGAGAACTGTCAATCTTGTCACATTTGGTTTATGAAGTGTATCTATTAAAATTGTCATTTCAGGTTGCTGAAGTATTGTCAAAAGAGAGTATAAGATTAGCTGTAAGTGGATGGTTTCATGGTCCATCTTTACCAAGACAAAAACCTTATGAAGAACCATCTCCACTTCTGACTCCTTATATAACAGTTGGAGTAAGCTAATAACTTTGTTTTGTGTACTTAATGAACTAAGCTGAAAGAATATCTAGCATTGGTATTTTGATATTTTTCTTGATTAAAAGTTAAATAATCAATCTGAGTACATATTAGCCGAGAGTAAGCCATGAGAAAATTGTTATTTTCAAAAATTTAAAACCACACTACTTCTTACTTTAAGTAGTTTGGGTGTGAATTGTTTTTAGGTGAAGTCTTTGCATTTGCATATTTTTACATTTTCGGTTTCAAAATGATCTTAACCAAAAATTTATTAAACATTATCTCTTTTTAAGGAAGATAATTTTTATAACTGGATCAACCCAATCTATCTACATCCAGAGACACAAGGTGATATTAGTGAAAAGTTTGAATCTGAGTCAGAAATTCAACTTAGTGATTTTATACAGGTAAAAATAAAATGTGTGTTTTATTTATGCAAATATGTAGCAATTGATCCTTGTTATTTTTATATTTATGTACATTGGTGTTCAATGACATTATTCTCCTTTAATGTTGGAGACCTTTGTTCAGTGTTGAAGGACTTTGATCTTTTTTTCATCTCATGTATTCATCCAATTTGGGGTTATCGATGACAAGTCAGCATTTGAATTACTCCGTATTCATGTGATGTGCAGGTGGAATATGTCAACAGTTGTCCAAATATGCGGTCAAAACAAGTTGCCGACAAAAGTTGACTCATGTATTTTGGCCATTTGGGAAGATAATGAAATCATGTATCCAGAAAGAACAGAATGTGCCTGTTGATATATTTTTTTAGAGTGATGATTATCTTGAATCGATTATCTATTATATGCATGAGTATAAATGCAGTTGCTCAATTCTACTTTTAAGATGCAATTTATCCATGTTAACTACATTGTCTGTGCATTCAGCAGAGATTTTGCTTTGTAACGTTTCTCTTCCAGAGGCAGGATATATAGAGCATGATCTAGTTTATAAACGATACAAGACTTTACTGAACCACAGTTATGAATGACAGTCTGTGTCAAATGTAAATTGACTTTCTACTGACTGAGCAAAGGGATTGTTATGCACATAGACTTTGAATCAGTTATGTTTATTGAGCATGAAAAAACATTGAGCTCAAGTATTGTCAATGTCATCTATTGTATTTATTGGAAAAAATATTAGATTATATAGATGTGATATATTTATGTGTTTTATATTGTTTTTATTATAGAAAGAAAAGTTTAATTTATTATTAAGTGCTTTACAAGAGAGTAACATCCCTTGGTCTTCTGTTGGACCAGCAAATAAAAGGTAGGAAAATGAATGTATGTGAATTAAACCCTTGTTTTTGAGACATATGTGATAGTTTTATCATTAAGCAAGTTATGTCAAAATTTAATTGAAAATCAAAAGATTAGTATTGTTAAATGCCCATAAATGTTCATACAGACCTGCAGCCACTTGTTCTTTTCCTGTAATGCATTATATATGCTGATACAGATAGCATTTCAAAAGTCACTGATGACTAATTAATTTGTTTCTGGTTTGGTTTATGGAATTTGTCTTCATAATGTTAATTTTTTTTTGTAGAAAATACTATTTATGCAATAAAGATAATCAACCAAAAATTGTTGAAGAATGTGTGGATTTTCTTCAATCAGAGGCCATGTTTTTGGTTTTATCTAATATGACTGGTCTTAAACTACATGAACTTGCACCTGAATCAGATAGTGAAGATAGCGAGGAAGAGAAAAATGTGGCCCAAAGTTCCCAGCAACAAAATGGTTTAGAAGAGAATAATGAATCAATAAATCATTCAGCTAGATCTAAAGAAACAGGTACATGTAGAGTGCCAAAAGCCGAAATTTTTTATCCATAAGAATCGATATAATCCACTACAACCGAGGAACTGTAGGGCTTTGTTAAAAAAACAAATTGTCGGGTCTAAAATGGTTTTCCATCAGAGGTTTGAGCTTTTGATAAGAAAAAACACCTATATTAAATACTGGTACTATTATTTATATTTCAGCTGGAGTAAGTTCCTGCTGTTGTAGTGAAGTAAGAAAATGGCAACATGGCTGCTATACTTTAGCACATGACATGTCACATGAATCAAGTGCAGAATTTGCATTAGATGCTGTTCTATATATTGGATGTTCAGGTGAATAATATGGGTGCTAATACTGTCAATAAAATTCAATGTCAAAATGCTTGAAGAATTTATGCACTTGTAAAAATGAGGATGATACACGTTAAATTCTTTTTAGACAATTGTGTAAATATGATGTTCCTAAAAAAAAAAAAAAAAAACATAAAAAAACCCATGTATGAGGTTGAGCTGTAAATGCAGGTGTTAGTTTAATATCATATACATGGATTGTTTTGCTGAAATCTGAGCGTGTTATATTAAGCAGTTTTACAAAATACTAAGGTGATATCACTAAAAGATAGCACCAGTGGGATTTAGTTTTAAATGGTAAACCATATATTATTTTACTTAACTCTGAGCATGTTATATTAAGCAGTTAAGAAAATATTGTGGAAATATTGTGTTGCATTAAAAAAAACAGTAATATTGTGAAATTTATTTATTTATTTCGGAAAGCTAAAGCCAGGGATGGGCATATGTTTGTAATTTTCCCTAATCCTGCAATCTGATGTGATAATGCAATATGTATATTTGCACGGTAATTAATTTGATGTATAATAAATATGAAGGGGAAGATGTCAGTATATTTCTATTTACTGGTAATTAATATAACTTGTTTTTATATCAGATTGGAAGACGGAATATGGAGGATTTACGTCTTATATAGCTAAAGATGAAGATGATGAGGTCAGTCTTAACTCCGTTTCTGTTTAAATGCACAAAGGTTGGGTGGTTAATTACAGGTCATCTGTACAGTGTAGGGTCACCAAGAAGCTTTAATGCTTGAGGGTTACCTATCTCACATCTCACCACTAAATAGCCCTGCTTGCAAGCTATTTTATCAAACAAAGAAAGATTTAAAATCCTTTTCTCTTCAATTGTTTCTAGAAAAAAAGAGAGTCAAAATTTAGATTCACAGATTATATTGTAATAAAATTTAACCCTCATATTTAGTTGTCGTCTTTAGGAACTTGTAACAATCTGCAAGGAAATTTTTAAGGAGATCATGATGCTTATTTTATACTCAACTATGTGTATCTTTTATGTTTCAGCTACTAAGTGTAACACCAGAGAATAATTGCTTAGCATTAGTTTATCGTGATAAGAACACCCTACGGTTCGTTAAACATATAAATCACCAATCAACACAACATTCACAACCCTATTTCTATGATATATCAACTGTATATTATGAATAAATTCCATTTTATATCTTAAATAGTTTTTATCTTTAACCAAAAATATATTTAGTAGAATAATAGATAGTTGAAAAATATGGCAAAAGATGACCCAGACAAGATTATGTGTAATGTTCTATCAGAGAATCTAGGCCACAGTAGGGATCTTTAATATTAATAAATTCAACTTATATTTTATTGCATCATGCTAATAGACATTTTAAAATGTAATAACAAGAATGATTGTTTAAAATATCAATGACGATTTGGTGATTCAATATCTCTTACATCTGGAAACATGGTATCCATTAATAAAGATGAACTGGATGCCAGAGCTGATCCCATGATATCATCCATTTACAAACATGTACTGGATGCAGTAGCTGATCACACACCTCTGACACCATAAACTATAAACTTTGAGATCATATAGTGAAAACCAATGAAATCTGCATAACAACAAATTATAATTCTGTTTTTTGTTGCCTGGGCATCTTATGCTGCATTATTTTTATTCTTTCAATGTCATGTTTCCGATCGTCAGTTGGTCTCAACCAAAAATTTGCAATCCATTTTTCACCTTTTATCACTGGACAACCACCGTGTAATGTTTGCAAGTCCATTGATCCCATCCATTTTGTTTTAGGATCTATAAAATGATTATACCACACTATGGCCTTTCCTTTTGATGGTTTAACGCGTATTTTTGTGTCCGAACATTTTCTGTATAAATTGACTTGTTCTGAAAATTCAACTTGCTGGAACAAAAAAATGGAAAAAGATAAATTAATTAATTGTTCTTCCATATGTATGTGTCACAGTTTATTGCTCTATCAAGTTACTAAATGCATCTAAAAGATTTTGACATTAAATCTATGTTTTTAATTTTGAAACGATAAGATTCTGGGTTAAGAACAAGGGATTCTGGGTTAAGAACAAGGTCGTCAAAACTTATGTACCGGTACTATAAAACGTGTTCGCATGGTTTCAAATTTGAAATTGTTACGACTAAGCTTGTCATTAATCGATACAGAATATGGGCCATCCAAACAAACCCGGCAAGTTTTACTCTAAATATTTTTGAAGTAGCATTTAGTAACATACCAAACTTCGGCCCCCTGTCTACAGCTAGCTCCTCCTGAGAACAGTTCTTGAAGTATGGATTCCTTGGTGCAGCATGATTTAGTAATTGAAAAACATATGCTTATGTAAAGCCCCGATTGTTTCCCTTATTACTATGTTTCTTTGTAACCACACTACAATATACAATCTAACTTATAAATATTTTACTTACATTTGTTGCGAAAGTATCATTTTCTGATAAAACAAAAGCGGTTTCTCCACCCTCTTCTACGTCATTTAAATAAAATAATATTGTCATATACCTGAAAAAAACCCATAAATAACTTTTACTGAATAAAATATATTGATATTTTCCATTGCTAGTTATATAGATTTCTTAAATGTAGCAAGGGAGGAAACAGCCGAAAACCCACAAACACAAACCCACGCGGTTGGACAGGCGACCCAACAATCGAGGATAAACCAATTTTGGTAGGCCTGTGTCTTCTTGTTAGGGTTATACTTATCCTTTGGCTTATATATTTCGAAACAATAAAGTAATTATTATTATCCGACCCACCTGCAGACTCTGCATTGTCGTGTATCAAATCTTTCACAACAAGGTATATTATCATCAACACGGGAGGAGTCATGATGTGCGTTATAATGACCATTAACTGCATATTTAACAATCTGGAAGATAAAAGGTATAGTAGTTTACCATATGGTCTTACCAGACCATGGTTATATTATTATCTGGGGAATTTTCACACTGATAATATTTCAGAAACACTTTACCGTTTTGGTCATTATACTTTCTAAACGTCGCTCAGTAATAGGCAGTAATTGTATTCCATGTAATCGTGACATGTACATATAATATATCTTTCCAAAGGCATATTCCAGAAATTTCTACCTTTTGTGATTTTGAAACAGTCTCGATTTGATGCCACATGCCATCGAAACAATTGGAAATATCAACACATGTCATGGTATGATTATTGTTTTGTACACAACTTTGGTTTAATAAGTCGCAGTATGGTCGGAGTAAATGATTTAGCTTTCGAAATGTAAATTATGTCGAAGGATCGCAAAAAAAACATCCCCCAAAACACCACTATCACAGCATCCATCACAATTGTTAAGTAAAGCCAGACGCATTTGTGTGAAGGTTTGAATACACAATATAAACTCACTGAAAAAGGTTCAGTCACTTAGCCCACATGCGTTAGTCACTTACGTACTTTGGTTTATTGATTTATTTTGTTGCTGCTTTTGCATTACTCACTTTAAAACAACCCAACTGACGCAATGAAAATGTTATACTTTTATAAACGGATGAATATAAATCTGGTTTGAGTGATACGCTTTAATCTTGATATTCTGAATGTAACAATACTACATCACAGCGATAACATGTGAAACTAACCCTGACATGATCGCGTAAACACACCACAGAAAAAAATCAATTCGACAGAATAAAAACTAGGACCCGTACCACGCAACATTATGTCAATGATGACACCGGAACACCGAGGACACGACATTGGGTTCCTTCAAGAGGACACCAGTACCAGTAGTTCCTTTTGGAACTGTCTTTGAGCGAACGATATTGTAAGTGGACACTGTCCGCTCAAAGACAGTTCCTAAAGGAACTACAGTACCAGAGATGTAGCCCGCAGGTTTGGATGCCATCAACTATCATCTCGATTGTTTCCAGCAGACGGGTTCCACTACAGATCAGACGGGTTCCATCACAGATCGGCAATGGTCAGGACGGCAACGCATGACAACCCCTTTCTATAAGATCGACACATCATCCTGCATTATCTTCAGTAATGCGCACTGTCAGCCTTCCGTACTGCTGTGACTTTTAGGGATCCATTTTACTTGGGTTCGCTGCCAAATATGTTGTGCCAAACTTATACAGTGTCATCAGTTTGATAATGTTCGTGGGCATACGGCAGATGTCCTGGATCCCAGGGTTTCTAAATGTAGACTAGGGGGCCCCGGTCAAGATGTATTATATTTTTAACAATGTCATAAGCCTTTCTTACACGAACTGTATTGTTGAACATCCATCATCATCACAACTCTGTTCAACTGTGTTTAAAGGAGCTAAATTGCTAACATTTGGGACCTAGAAATTGACAGGTGTGGGTCACCACGCATATAATACTGTAATATGAATGTATATAAACTGATTTACATTCAATGGTTTCCGTTTTTACTCTAATTTCAAAAAAGTTATGTTTCGCAAAATAAGCCAGGAGTCTCAATCGAATGCAAATTTCTAGCGTCTGGTTATTCCAGTCTACATACGCCGTTTGCTTTGATGCTATGTGTCTAAGTCTCGTTCCCTGATCAGTCTCTTGCTAGAACTGGGGCTGAACCGCATTATGGTACACGATTCGTGTACCAATGGTAAAATGTTTATTTTGTCTTAAATATTCGATATCAGAAGCCCGTCTTTTTCCGGTAAGATCACAGCATCAATGCTGATTTAAACTGATAAATAATTTGTGTTTTCAAAGTTGAAGATTTTGGATAATATTGAGTTAGAGACATAGCTACTTTAAAACACTTTCATCTTCGTGGTCGTGAGGGATTGGGAGGGCCCTCGTAAGTGTTATGGCGTTATAGCTCATAGCCTGTTCTCATCTAAATCCGGTACTGCAGTGCCCGAATGGAAGCAATATTTCAACGCTAGTCATCAAGGACCTCACAAGCAGCCACGAGGTGACGTTGCATGACATTATTGATATTGATTTTCACTCGAAAACTTTGACGTTATTACCTGAAAATTACTTAGTCTAACAACATCTATAGGTAAATTGATCACTTCCGATACTCTGAAAATAAACGAAATGCCAATAAATATTTTTTTAAAATTCCCTTTCTTATACTCTTTTAAATCAAAAAGTACAGTGGCCTACTGTGTGTGTAAATTAGCTTACTGAAACAATTTGTTTACTCGAGGTTGGTGATATTATTATAGGCTTAATCAATTTTACCTTTCTTGAACCTGACTAAATGTTTTATCAACCGATTTGTCCGGATATAACCAAACCTGTTGACTATATCGAGATTGTTTTTCCGGTTGCAATTGGGCAAACTTTTTGATGTATCTCTCCATTTCGGCTGGTCTAATTCGTCCCAACTCTTCTTGTGTAATATTACCTAAAAAGAAAAATAGTGTATTCATGTATATTTCATGGGTGATTCGAGGTGAATCATAAACCACCTTAGACAATAGAAAAGGAATGTAGTTTTACGTCTCTTCAAGCCAATAGTTAGGTCATTTTGAGACTAAAATACGTGTAATTATTTTCTATGGTGACCTCTGCTGCATTGTCAACGAGGGGAAATTTCCTTGTATCGTGTTTGATGCTTTCTCTTCAACCAACTCCAGAGATTCATTTAAAAATACACGCCTTTATGTATTGAGATGGTTCTCACTCTTTCGTACCAAACGTTTCTGTGTCAGCCCCCCCCCCCCCCCCCCGACTCCGACACTAAGAAGCTGGTACTGGGCATCAAAAACCAGATGTTCTTTGTGAACCGGGATATTCTTTCCAATAATCCAGTTACTTAGCTGCTCGACTACCACCCAAATGGACAGAAATGGACAGAATAGGGCACTTGAACCAACGACACAAGAACATACCTCTTTATTGACATTGTCATAATCGGGTATTCATACTTTTCAAACATGTGTAATTCGGTTTCGGGTAAATGGGTTGCTTTACACACTTTTAGAGCACAATTTTCGTTTTTTTATTGCTCATTTGTTATTTTAACTCACCATCGCTATCCTTATCAATGCCAGTATTAATGTACCTGAAACAATCAAATATAGAATTTCAATTACAGTCATAGATCCCAAGTAATCTGTATAATCGTAAAGCATGTTACGGCCGTTTCTGGTCAGCTATCTTTAGTATATTACTAAACCAGCAAGCAGACAAGAAAAATAAAAAAAATTCTGCAAATAGATCATCATGATGATTAAATTCCAGTCATTTTCATGGTTAAAGTCATATCAAAAATACACCTTCGTGGTCTAGGATAAACATAGATTCATACAAACGCCACGGCACAACATTTCAGCCCCTAAAAGAAGCGAAAAATACGGTAAAAAGACCTTTTCCGTATGAAAGCTGTTCGATACGCCCTGTCGTATTCGTATGCCGTATCACGTATGAGAAATACACAAGCATTGATGACGCCACACGCAAAATCGATACGGATACGCGATTTACGCTTGCCAAAAGTTTCTAATGTTACGATTGCCAATTAACGTTGCGCAAGTCGTCAACACGGCATTGATTGACACTCATGGCGTCGAAGTTTGTTACTGGGCGCCGAGAAAGTTCATCCAGATTTTTCGGCGTCGTTCCCTCTTGTCAGTGGTGCAGAACGGAGGGAGAGACAAGGACAACTGTCTAATCGTTCGGATGGGTCGAAAGACCTAGGCCCAGCGTACACATTGGCGTGCACGAGGTATTGTAAGTTACCGAGCTATTCACAGTTTTTGTTTTTAGTCCATTACTAGAAACTACAATGAAAATAGAAAACCAAATATTTACATCTCTAAGATATCTTCATCAGTAAGGTAGACATCAAAGGCATTTTCTATTGTTACCCGCATCTGTAATAAAACACATCTGAACAACACCAAAATATCCAAATATTTCAGTATTTGATATGATAGTATTGGATACGAAAACCGAGAACTGATGCGTTTTCACGACAGTGTCATAAACGGAACGAAGTCAAATAGTACGCAGCGCTTATCTGGCAGGACTGTTGGTTTTGTATTTTGCATTCCAGGTATGCTGCGCTGTCGGTTTAATAGCCAATTGGTATAGTCTAATTGTGCCATTGCCACATGATCGACTCTTACTAACTCCTGGTAAGGTGGGGTCCTTTACCAGGATGAATAATTTCCGAACTTCATGACCATGGGACTAGATACGGAACCACCAAGACCCGTACATAACTACATAAAATATCTAACCTCTAAAACATTAAGTTGTTTGTTATTATCTATATCCAATATATTAAAAGTATTGTCACCACCATTCTTTCCTGTACTGCTATCTTTCAATCCTTCTTGTTTAGCAACAGATATAAAATGATCACATTCTTCGTCAGTTAACATATTTGGAATTTCTGAAAAATATATTGTTAATTTGGACATATCAACAGTAGTTCAACCAACTCTTTTTTAAAGTCAGTCATACAAAGCGTGGTAATATGCCCACTCAGCATTTTTACCACAAACAAATGTAAACGTAGAAAAATTACATATTGGCCAAATTTGATATAAACACTTTCTGTCTCACAGAAATATAATCGTTATAGCGTTCGTAAGTTTTTCCAAGTACAGGAACAGCAATTCATAGAAAACTCTAAATCAACAAGATTTATTCTCAATGATTCACACCAAATTTGAAAGTCAATATGGTCAAAACTCTGGAACGCTGAAAATATTCGCAAAGTATGTAATCTTATAATAACAGACAGCTTTATGGATAACATTCACTAGGTTTATTAACTGCAACGTTTCAATGAGGACACTCTCACCGTTATCAAGCAATGATACAATCAACTACTACTACTACTTGGTGTTTAACGTCTGCTTCCACATAAGTGATATCACAGACAAGATACAATCAACATGTTGGAGAAGGTTATATACAAGCAGATAACAATAAACTAATTAACAATGTGAGGCCGAAGCCATTCAAAGCAACCCTATACCCAAGTAAACTGTTATTAATCAATGAGAAACCCTTAAAGAGGATGAAATTTTACAAATCTATGCTGAAACAACAAGTGATATTAATAAACCCTTAATTACATTTGCAAATAAAGATTTAAAAATTTAACAAAACACCTATGAGTGAGAAACCATGATCTATTGATACCATAACCCTCTCCCTCAGACAACAAGATGTAATCAGTCATATTATGGTGGCCTAACTTATGCAGAGGTAAAATCTTACTAAAAGGAAATTAAAGTGATTCTATGATTAGATGGTTATCAAAGAATTAAAACAATAACACACAACTAAACCCGAACTGTGAGTGAACCGGTGGATGACGGTGGCACTTAACACATAAAAGCACAACCCATTATTGTAAACCAATTATAAACAGTCGATAGTTGTTCTGTTCACAGGAAATAGATGGGGGGATGACTTCTATGAGCAAATCCATGGTTTACCCATGGGTAGCCCCCTCTCACCTATGTAATCATCAAACCAACTTTTTAAATATCCGTCAAAAACTCTAGCCTATATCTCATTAAAGCACATGACATAATGCACAGACCAAATAAACTGATTAACGGTGGATCAAAGGACATGGGCGCATGTAGCAGTTTGCGCCTGCTTAGTATAGTCTACACTCCCTTTCAAATTAATTTGTCTTCTGCGAATCAGCCATTTCTAATTACTTCAGCATTGTCTTATGGATGCTTTCTTTGGGAATTACAAATGGCGCTCGAAATCATAGAGAACGCGAGTCGTGTACTGATTATAAAATGTTCATTTTGATATTAGAATCCCATATTTTCGCAGTAAGATAACAACATCAATATTGATTAAAATGTACCAACATTGAATTCTAATTCGCCTTTTAAATTTTGAATATTATGGATAATATTGCTTATTGAATTAGAGGTTTAGTCCCTTTAAACTTACCCAGTATTAACGGTTGTAAACTAAGAGTTGTCATCTCAAGGTTTCTACCATCTACATATAGTTTGTGTACAGCCCCAACCTTTGAATAATGTAATAATTTTAAATTTTAATTCTAAAGTGATTAGGATAGTGACATTTAAACAAAAGGCGGATTCAATTGGGGGCAGTGGGGACAGTGCCCTTTTTTACTGCTGAAAGTGCCTTTTCTCAGACCCAAATACGAACGTTTACTTACACGAAAATACCAGCCACATAGTTCTTGGAATGGCTACAGATGCACGGAAATAACGGATAATTTGCGTCCCCCCCCTCTCAGCGGTGTGCCCCGTCTCCGCGGTCAGTGCCCTCATTTTGCGGCGCCCCCCCCCCTTCAAAATTCCTAGATCCGCCCCTGTAAGCATACATTATCCAAGAGCTAATCCCGTCTATTGCAGGGCTTTCTTTAAGCCTGAAATATTATCTAAATTATTAATTAGACAATAAACTCTGGATGTCATCGTTAGACTGTTTTTTTTATCGTACCGACTTTAGGCCTAAAATTCAATCGCCATATTCTCGGTTCAGAGAGGATCAATTTGACTGAAATTATCAGCAAACTCCCTACATTTTAACTCTTATCTAGATCTTAACTATTACAGTGGGAACTGCCAGCTCTTTATCTAATATCCCGTGATGTTTCTTTAAGTATGTGTCATGTGATAGCGTTTCCTGAACAAAATACTTTGATCATTTTCAGACAAAAATATGAATATGATGCTCAGTCTTGAAGGTCGCGAATGTTCCATAGTTGCATTTCCACCCGTTCCAATATTGTTCTCATTTGGATTCAAACTGCTAACTTCCAATAGACTAAGCCTGATTGATTTTGTTCTTGTGGTATCCTTGTTGTTCCCCATATTATAGGACCGTGCCTACAAAACAACCAGACTTCAATGCGAGGATTATCACGGCCCCTAAACCCTGATCATAGAATCGATGATGAATAATAGACGATGGGGTAAACAGCACAACAAAACACAGACAAATTAGGATTCTAAAGCGGTAGCTACGTGATCAAAAGGGAGTGGGGAGGGTAATATGAAGCAGGGCTGGTGTGATGCTGGGGTGCCTCTTATCAGCCCACTTGTAAGAGATATTACACTACAATCTTTTGAATGATTCTCTCTCGTTTCGTGCACATCCGTCACGTTGTTATTGCTTACCTCCTTGCCGTCAATTCTGGTTAAATGTAAAAACTCCTCTCCACCACAGACACGTTCTCCATCTTGGTTATAACAAAACAACCCTTTTTCATCGGCAGTTGTTCTTAAATAACAGCTCCATAATAACAGCAGTAGTAGAAATTTGTTGACAATTACATACATCTCGATCTCGTTTTTCTAGTGTCCATACAATTACACAGTTTTGTTTAGTTTTCTTAGATTTCGATATGGTCTTTACTATGTCATCACAGTCTACAGTAGAATACAAGTTTTAAAAATAAGACCACATTCTTAGATCAATTGCAAAATATACCAAACGGTTTGAAAAGGCGGTGTGTAATGTCGACTTAACACAAACTATTTACTTTCAAGACTTATAAAGTAAAAAACGGCACAATTTTGTTTCAATAATAAGCTTAACATATGTATCTGTAACCCTTGGAGGAAACCGGGGAATTCCGAGAAACCTACGAGGTTAGGCATGCGATCCTACTCCCATACGACACATCAGTGCTTGACTACTCCGAGAAATAGGTACACATGATGTAATCGTATGTCCTACTCCTTGTCAAGTACTGTGTGCTCGAAACCATGCAACTTTACTAAACGACAGACGGTATGATCTTTTATTAATCATACGCATTCGTTCCCCGCATCCCCTTTATGATTTCATCTTTAGAGTAACATAACCTACTATTATATGGAATTATTGTTGAAACCCCTTCCCCTGGACTAGACAGAGCGAATAATAGGTCTAATAAATAATTAATGTTAAAAGGGATGAAATAATTAAGATTTAACCATAAACCCCGAATAAATCGATTTCAACCTATTTTTTTTCATTAATGAATGCTTTTATCTTTCTACTTCCGTGGAAACAGGTTTCAACTTGAATATATGATATGAAATATTGATATAATGAACAACCACCACCGATAATGAAGAAATCATAGCACAACAAATGAAACGAAATTTAAGGGTAACGTAATGACTGTTCTGCGCCGACTTCGCTAATGAAGACGGGCATGCGCTATATAGTGAGAGACATTTTCCCAGGACAGTGGCGCTATGGCTTACTCCAATTGCCAAGAGAACTTTTACGTACACACCAAAGTGTACACGGGACCTCAATTTTTCGTCACATCCGAACGACTAGAACTAAATTTAAGATGTGCAGATAACACGAACCTTCGTTTTAACAGCTATAAATATTGTGTTGTGCATTTCCCTTTTCGTTGGATATTAGTAGGCCTAATACTTAATATAATTAGTCACGAAAATTCGTGTATGTCGTATTCAAGCATTAAAATACATAACTATAATTTATATTATAACGCGCTAAATTTGAAAAGTACATTACCTTTTTGACATAATTGGAATCATCCAAATATCAACAAAGTTTACAATGACACGGAAGAGCCTCCATCGTTGTCATGCCTATCAAGTTTCAGTTCTATTCGAGCGTTACTGGTTTGATCTACACGTAAATTCATCGGGCAGTTAGATATTGATCGGTTGACAGCTACCAACATATTGGCGCTTTATTTAAAGGAACAAAAGGAAATTATACAATTGAAGTGTCGCATTGGTAGGAAGAAACTATAAGCACAACAAAACGAAAGCTCGCCGATTGCTATAGGCCTATGGCAATCGAAAGGTTTCATGCTAACATAACTCACCCACCCACCTACCTAATCTTCCAGTGGGTTGGGATGGCCTAGTGGTCTAGAGTGCCGCGCTTCGAACTCTAGCGGGCCGGTCACCTCTGGCTTGCGGCTGTGGTTTCGAGCCCTGGTGTGAGCATATGTGGCATGGAGATAGGGGCGCCTTCTCAACCTCGTGGGTTTCCTCCGGGCACTCCGGTTTCCTCCCACTGCTAAATACCCCTACGCGCAAGCGAATTATTGAAATAAAATTAAACCATATGTTAGTCCCGAAATGACCTGGTTTGTGTTGAGTGGACGTTAAACCCCATTTCTCTCTCACTCTCTCCCTGATCTTCCATAATATACATGTATATTATGGCTATTTTGTAACACGATTCAATATATTGAATATATTTATTTTCTTGGTGCGAGTGAAAATGCTTTGAACTCAGTACTCGCCATGTTTGAATTTTCCTAAAATTTATAGGTAAAGACACGCCTTTACTTCGAAATTATAGGATATGTAATTACGCCGATAAACTCACTCTATGTATTTTCTATAGTTAGGCTCAAAAATTGGCGAGGCGCTGTTACTTTAAAAATCAAGAATCTGCAGTGGATGTAAGCCAACTAAATAATGTTTTCAATCATTTAAATGTTTGTTGCCAACATCCTTTGTGCATCAAGACAGAGTCAAAATATGAAGCTATTCTAAAAACTAACAATGTTGAGAAGCAGTTTAGATAGTTTTATCCAGAATTCTGTCTATAAAAAGTATATTACCAGCTTGGTTCAAGACATGTCGATTTTGGCCGAGAGAGTATATTTTCCTCTTGTCAGCGGTGCATGGGACCTGACACAGAAAAGTAACTAGCCGTTCGGATGATACGAAAAAACGAGATCCTGTGTACATGTCTGCGTGAACGTAAAGGAATAAGAGTAGCGCCTTTGTTCGAGCCGAATTTTCCTCATTACAACATATACTATTAAAAAAAGTAGGGGATATTTGATTTTTAAGTGTTATTAAAGTCACCTAATGAAACTGACGAAGAAACAAATGACAAAATGAAATGAAGTTCACATTCATCGATTTATTCCAAATGATCGTTAGACTAAGTTAGGCACAGACTGACCATTATAAGGGTAATATGAAACCCGGGGTCAAACAGCAAAGTTACCACAGCATCACAACAAAGTCAGTAACGGGTAAATCCTCCTCTGTTTGCCAAACAAGCATTGATCCGACGTGGCATACTCCTAATGAGACGTCTAAGGTCATTTTGGTCCAGATTGTCCCATTCCTGTTGCAACACAGCAGCAAGTTCTTGGACATTGGCAGGACGTTGTTGACGTTGACGTAACCTCTTTCCAAACATGTCCCAGACATGCTCGATGGGGGAGAGGTTGGCTAAGGTAATGTGGTGATGTTCTGTTGTTGGAGGTAACCTGTAACGATCCTGGCCCTGTGACATCTTGCGTTGTCATCCTGGAAGATGAAACGGCGGCCATGACGTCGTGCGAACGGCACAACATGGACTGCCAAGATGTTGTCCCGGTAGTACTGGCCTGTAACACGCCCTGCAACAACATGCCTCCACACAGCAACAGTGATGCCTCCACACACCATAACAGAACCACCCCCAAATCGATCATGTCTGATGACGTTAACGTCTTGGAAGCGCTCGTTTCGACGACGCCACACACTCCTATGTCTGTCCAAAAAATCAACAGTGAACCTTGACTCATCTGAAAACATCACATTGCTCCAGCGTCGATTATCCCAGTGTTGACGATCCCTACACCAACGACGTCTTGCCTGAATGTGATGATCTCTCAAACAAGGGATTACGCGAGGACGTCGGGCGCGAAGGTGACCCCTATAGCAGTCGATTCCGAATCGTCTGGCCACTCACTCTCACACCAGTGTCTGTTTGAAGACGATCGCTGATCTGATTTGCTGTGATGACACGATTTCTCAAGGCCAAGGTACGGATAAATCGATCCTGGGATTGAGTTGTCGCCCTTGGTCGACCTGGGCGTGGTCTGTCCTGTACAGATTTTGTATCACGGTATCTGCATAGCCTGCTTATGACAGACTGAGAAACATTCATCGTCCGCGCCACAACCGCCTGTGTTGTGCCGATCTGTAGCATGACAAGGGCACGTAACCTTTCATTTTGGGTAAGCCGACGCATATCAAAATCTGTTTTCTGGTCAATGCCACAATGACTGTAACATTCAAAGTCAAGAGTCGTGCAAATCTTGGGTTGGACCCCCATGATGATCCCAAGCATCACCTGCATTCCATGCGGTAGCTATTGGTGCGTTTGGGCGTCACATGTAACTGGAAATGTTTCTTCTGTTAGGTTCTATAGTGACTTTTTTCGTAGTCATTTGCATATTTTAGTATTATGCCCCCAAAATCAAATATCCCCTACTTTTTTGGAATAGTATATTATAACACTCATGTGTTGTCGCATATTTTTTTTCCTCTGTCGGTAATGAAAGCATTTCAATCAACTTTCGATGTCATCGGATGTCTCCATTAAGTACATTAGAAAGGTTCGGCCATTTAATGATTCAATTTAAAAACGGAGAAGCTATGCTAAGCTTCGGACAGCCAGTACGTTGGTTACAATCAATGCACATCATGCCAAACCTTTGATCGGAATAAAGTAATTTGGGTGAAATATTCAATTATACATTCAATTTACATTATCTGCTTTTTGAACTAATATAGCAAGAATGGCTAACTCTTAATTATCTAATTCTTACATAATGCTTCTTTCATTAATTGGGAGTGTAGAAATGACCGTAATATGTGTGTTTGAGATTTATCAATATACGACCTCGTAAAGTCGAAGAGAATATTATAAATTGGAAACCACTCCGCATTTACCGTATGGAGTTTCTCTTGATATCGAAGACGCCTCTGAAAAGGGCGTTTAATGTTTTATAACTGGATCGAATATTTCAGGCAATGTGTATTGTACACTAAGCCGTAAAATTGATCTTTAGATTTGTACAATTTTATTTGTAAAGACTATTAATATTAATATTTTACTTCTACTGATTCAGGCGACCATGACAGCTGCTGCCTTTTGGGAGAGTTAAGGATCAAGAGAGGCCAGGCGAGACAATAGTGAGCATTTACATAATTTATAGTATTCTTTTTATTCATTCCACAAAGGCTCATGGACTTTACACTCGATAGTCACCACTGATTTCTCTTTTATTATTCAATTTCAGTTATAGAACATCGGTGAGTATATATATGTAATGTATAAAGTAGAAACATAAAACATGGTTGCCAGGCTTGACTGCTCGCATAAAAATTAAAATTTGTCTTGAAAAGGGTGTTGAGAGTAAACAATAAACATATAAACGAAAATAAACAAACGAAAACCTGTCATATCACCAATTTATGATATAAATATGCATATTGTACAATATATTGTTATGCGTAGAAAATAATTAATGGCAGATTACACATTTACAGTTAATTATGTTAAGGTTAAAAAGAGGCATTAGCGCTTTGGAGCTCTTCGACGGTTGGTAAAATTAATTTTATCTTTCACGTGATTTAATACAATCACACTGGAGATATTCAAATCTTCAAAGGCATCGATGAGATCTAGACAATTTAATTTAACATCCGTTTCCTAATATTTTGTCTAAGGTTATTGTTAGTATGATATAAAATCAATTAAAGTTATTACAATTGGCGAGATTGTTAATGCCTATTTAACTTACATGATTCTAAGATAAACATCATATAGAAAAACGCTATAAATAATATTAAAAGACGGTATATAATTTTAAAGGGGTCTTTACATCTGGACGTTTGATTTACAAACTTAATTAGCTTGTTGTTTATTGCCATGTCCATACAAATGTTCAGTACCTAAACCAACCATAAATCAAAGTGAACCGAGCATAAATGCTTCGATTTTGGTTCGACTTCTTAATTGCAGCATCCGAACATGACGCTCCCTTTTCTTTTTTTATAACAAGCAGGGACCTCTTTTCTTTATACGACGGGTAACAAATCATTTACTGATTGTAACAGACGTTTTAATCCAAGGTCACAACATTGTTATTGAACAGTTTAAAATCATAACATGTCCGTCTCCAAACGAAGAATACAACCGTGGGACCCGGATAACTTTTAAGTTCCATTTAATTATGTCCCAGTTGGTATAGCTGCCAATGTCACGAGTAAGACAATACTTTAATATAAAACTATGTCGTGTAGTTGCTGCTGATCATCATCATCATATCCTTCATTATCAGTACCTTCTTCCTCGTCATCATCATTCAGATCTACTAAAACATCATTATCAGATACGGTCTGTTGCACTGGCATACTTGGTAATGTGGACGTTTCTAAAGTTTGTTGAATATCTGAAGGAAGGTCAGACCGATTCCTTCGATCGTGCCTGTTGGCATTATTATGGGTGCCATCTTGTGATTGGCGACTGCGCCTCCGCGGTTCCTGTTCATTTCTTTTCTGCAATTGAAATAAGTTTTGTTTCAGTTCAAACAAAAAAGAACCATGTCCTTCAGAATTACCGAGCACCAGTATTAAACACTCATTTGTCACGTGAGCAATAAATGTCTTTTTCTTAGACTTGTTGTTTCCCAAAAGTGTGTTGTCGTTGCCTTGGAAGCACGTATAGTCTGTATTATCAATGTGAATTTTAGCAATAGATCTGGAGGGATCGTAAAGAGAATTAAGCAAGGCCTGTCCTTCCAGTTTCGAAATTGTCATATCTTCTGTGACAGCAATGGGGGCGCCATTTGAATTAAATACAGCAACTTTATCAATTTTGGCTGTGGATTGTAACATACGGGAAATGAAATCCGGCCACGCCATTTTATTTGGCTTGAACACCTGAAAATAAAAGAAAAGACAGACTTTAAAACACCCTGTGTCAAGGCAAATTTGTGACTATATGTGCTACATTTTGTTGCTTGGCAACATATCGTTTCTTTGCAAAGCAATCTTACTGATTAGTAGTCTTTAAACCGAGGCATTGTGCAAACGTATTTCAACCACCCGCATAACCACAAACCTTATTTCGGGCTTGGAGTAGGGCTGAGCAGTAAACTTGAATGCTACAACTACGATTCAAACCACGGTTCCGAATCAGGCGTCTGCAACGCCTGCAACGTACGCATGTCGATAGATTTCTACGAAAAATCGGTACCTGTCCGTGAACCTTATTGGCCTGAGCCCTATTTCACGAAAACTAAAGATAAAATCGAAATTTTAGTAGATACTTCAATTTTGATTGGCTAAGCACTAAAATCAATCTAATATTATCCAATCAAATTACTAAAATTTCGATGTTATCTTAGTTAAAATTTCGCGAAACAGGCCCCAGGTCTTAAACCTCCACGCCACGGTCCTACTTGAAAAATTGGCTGTCTCGACAAAATTCAACTTCCAAGTTTTGTTGCTTTCGTGGCTGGAATAGGCTAAGTGTTAACGGGGTGCGAAAATACAGTTCGAAATTCAGAGAAGTGCTAGGTCAAATCGCCGTTGTTCTGACAAAGGTTGTCATTCTGATACATTCCATGGTTTTATTTGGAAATGTGTTCAGTACTTAGCCTATCAATGAAGTTGAAAAAACAAAAAGGGAGAAAAATGTTTAAACCGATGAGAAAAACGAAAAAGTTCTCTAGTTTTAGGGAGAGCCCTAAAGGCAGATAAAAAAAGGCCCCACGTCGGACAAAGGGGCCCCTACTGAGTCAATCTTTTTCCATACACTGTTAGGCTACTGTCGAATCAACTACTGAATGAGAATGCAGTCATTGCATGGGCATGAAAATCATCCACCAAGAACCCTCCTCGCGAGGCACTCAAAATAGTAGCCTATAGCCTCCGCCATGATAAACCTTAAAACACACCTACAATAATTGATTATAGGTGCCCCTGCAATTGATTATAGGTCAAGGCCGAATGATAGATTGTAGTAGTCAATTTAATGGCAATTTGATTTTAAAGAATAAAATAGTTCACCATATTTATATGACGGGACAACGCTGTGTCAACTATTGAAATGTTGCAATAATCACGGTTATAATAATAATTGTTTAACACGTTCATACCGACAGATGGTGATTTGTAAAACTTTCAAATACCAACAGCTGCATAATATATTACATCTGTAATAAACGGGGTTGTGTTATTACTGTGGTAACAGGCAGCATGTTAATAACATTAATAGAAGGGGCAAATTCTGAATGAATCCATGAATATGTAGATTCTGCGTCAAATATTAGGAAAAGGCTTTGCTGTAATGAATTGATTAGGATTCGTCGCATTATTGTGATAATCCTTATAAAAAATCAACATTTGGATATAGGATATAGAAATTTGGTATACCATAAAGTAATGTATGAAAAGTAAACAAAGTTGGTGTTAGATATGTGTGGTAAGCCTGGTCATATATACTACACCGAAGAAATGTTTTCAAGAGTCACAAATCCAAATAAAACGAGACCATATATAGTGAACTAGAATCCTTTTAAAAATCCACCCATATTAAATGTAACCAATATATATGACCACCTGCCAGTTTCCATTATACCTAGACGGTGAAATTTTTCTGTGAATAAAAAAAATCGTATTAAGAAATGAAAAACCTTTCTATACTACTACTGTCCTGGGGCAATACAAATTCAATCTTAACGTTTTCGTCCATAATGTAAACAAAGCCAACCCAGTACGATAACATAAACACGTGCGTTTAGTGTTTACTATAATACAAAAAACAGTCCATTTGATCAATTTTAGCAATGGAAATCAAACTACATTAAGACGTGAAATCGAAACATAAAATCGAATATACATGTATATAAATATGTACATACCATTTTTACTGATTTGATCAAACACATGACTTATTAGTTCCTAAATGTGGAAGACAATGACAAAGGATGCACGAGAGATGTGCACGCGCCAGTTGTCATGGATAATATTGATTGGAAAGGAACTCTTGAACTTTATTTCTCACTATGTGACAGTGATACAAGCTAATGAAAAAGCCAATTAACTGATTGTATGCTGTTATATAATACCGGTTTTATCTTACCAATGTCCACATAAACATAACAAGCCTAATAAATCGGGGTTTGTGCCAATTCACGACAAAGGACTAAGTCATGTTCTAATTCAACAATGTTGTCTTCTATAAATATTTAATAGCCGCTGGAATCAGAACGCACCCCCCCCCCTCAAAAGGAAAAAAATACAAAAAAAAATCAAACAGAAAAAGCCACAAGATACTAACGACACCCTCTTTTTAATGTATAAGCGTGGGATTATACCATTCATACAGAACCAGATTTGTTTACCTACAGTATATACATTATTGGCCACCCCACCAAGATATTTATCCCATTCCAATCTCCGCTTCCAGCGCACGTTTTGATGGAAATGAAAACTTTAGGTCGTGTGTGGATTCACATTGCACTTAAAAATGATAATATAGCATAAAAAACATTCGAATACAGTAGTATGTGTTTTTAGTTTACACCTCCTTTCAAATGTTTTAAAATGTACACATTCTTTAAAGTGTTTTATGGGATCTCTGACCGGGAACAACAATAAACCACTCTCTAAGACGTAATCTAATTCGCACTTCATTTCGACGACAGGACCGATATCGCCCCACAAGCTTAATACATATTTGAAACAAATATTGGTTGTGAAATAAAACCTATCAAGTGTTGTTCGCAATTATCTTCGTTAAAACACAAAGCAAAACACAGGAACAACAGCTCCTATGCCCTGTAAAATTGTCGGACATACGAAGCAATCAACATGGGGCATCTTGAGAAACTGAACTGCAACACATGACATGTGATAGAATATACGACCACACCCCCTTGGGTCATCATCGGTGGCCCTAAATAAATACAACTTTGAATGTAATAAAATGTCGATAAGACAATCGACAGCCTTTCCCACCTACCTCAATATAACTGTTTAACTTAATTGTATTTACAATGTCACACGACTTATAACGGTGAGAGACTATAAAGTAAATTTGTTATGATCGATATAGTTGAGCGGTTATAAATAAAAGATTCAATAAATTCCTTAGGTTAGGCCTATAAATAACCCTGTTATATGTCTTAAAGGATGTAACTAGATTATTGACAAACGAATCATGACAATACAGGTTCATCTGCGTTCATAGTGCAGTTGTATTTAACAGGGTGAATTGTAAAAACAAATTTTTAAAGGGTATACCCGTTTTTTGTCAGAAAATATCAGATTATATTGTCAAAATAAAATCATTAGAATAATTGAGATTTACATGATGTGCATAGTGTCGTATGGAAAATTTTAAAAAGTTTTACTACGAAACAGAAGATAATTATCTTACTATTTTGTTTAATTAAGTTAATTACTGGATTTTTGTGGTAACATTTTGACACCGCCTCCCTATTTACCATTTTATTAGGACTGGGTGCTGCTTCAATTTACGAAATCTCTCCATGTACAGCAATCTTGCTACTTGCGGAATATTAAAGGGCAGAGTACATGAAGTCAAACATGCAAATGTCTGTTTATGTATTCAAAGTAACCAAAATATTTACCTTTCAACAAGATCAAGTTTCTTTAAATCCAGAAATGCTTTAAAACCTTAAAGACGACTTCTATTTTAACCCTGTTTATACCTGTGGTTTCCTTATAACAGGCCTACTTAAAATGGCTACATTCGGTAAACATAGGTGCAGTGATTTGGAACGTCTTACACTTCATACATATAGGCTACAGCCCGAAAACAACAAAAACAAGTTGATCTAAATATATAACAAGCTAACTGGTTCAGGAATGTCTCTGGCATAGGCTATTATAGATATATGTATTATACCTATAGTTTAGATAATGACCTATATTTGCTGAAGATAAGGCTATGTATACACGACAATCAATGATATAACTTCTATGATTAGAAATCATAATATATGACGCAGATAATGTAAAATTTCTTTGCACCCAGGCAGAATTTACTACAAAACTAATGGAAGCATATCAGAATCAAAGCCAAATGTAAGGTAATGGCCTGCAATATCGCACATACCGATAAAACATAAGAGTTTTGTCCCCACCCCCCTTCTCTCAATAAAAGACCACCCCAATATGTATAATTTTATACTCCCATATTGTAATTGCAATAATGTATTGTCCTTGCTCATCCGTCGTCAATAACTGCCTCAAGTGTTCAGATCGCAGTAAATCTGTTACGTTATTCGTTTATAATAGTGAGTAGCAGAATCTTCCCATTTCAGAAATATTGCCGTTAATGATTTTGGCATGGTCAGTGCTAAAAAAAACCCAGTTACCTATTCCATTGATTAAGCATTGTTTAGATTGCCGAGAGTCAAATCCCAAAATAAATAGATGACACGTCAATAAATTCCGCATACTTATGTTTTTCACGAGTATCGAGAAATCAAAGTGATTATCTATACTAAGTTTAAGAATAAAATGTTCACGATCAAACACAATCTTATTAAAATACAGGGCCCTGTTTCACGAAATTTTAACTAAAGATAAAATCCAAATTTTAGCAGATACTTCAATTTTGATTGGCTAAGAACTAAAATCAATCTAATATTGTCCAATCAAATAACTAAAATTCAGATCATATCTTAGTTAAAATTTTGTGAATTAGGCCCCAGATCTATATTTCGTTTCGTTTTTCATTCATTCGATTGCCTACATTACATGAATACATGAAGATCTGACAAGTTGTACAGGTAGGTCGTATGAGTTGATATTTCTAGTGGTTTACCCACAATTCCGTGCATCGCACGCAAAGAAATCGTCGTAACAGACAGTAGAGACTTTTGGCAAGCGTAAATTTCTGGTCCATATCGCGTATCCGTATCGATTTTTATGACATCAACAATGCTTGTGTATTTCTCATACGTGGTATTGCAAACGGATACGACAGCACGTATCGAACAGTTTTCATACGGAAAAGGTCCGTATAACATCGTCGTATTTTTACCATACTTTTTGCTTCTTTTAGACGCTGAAATGTTGTGTTATAGTAGACACTTGACTAGTACTGAAGATCTTGGTAGATAACTGACATCATGCTGTAAATAGAACTATGCTAGCCCACCTATCCATATGTACACGCCGCGAAAATCTGCCAAAACTCTAAAACTACATTGACGCAACGTGGCGATACGAATACGTGATACGGATGCGGAAAATTCCACTTGCCAAAAGTCTCTAGTTTCTTGGATAATCCTTCACTTCAACCATAACGCCAGTGTTACATAAAAACTACCTCAGATCGTTGTGTAGTAAAGACAAGTAAAAGGAACTTTTGAACTTTATAACGGAACGAAACAGGATTTGGATCAAGCGGTCAAGTTTTTTTTTTTGAAGTTCAGTGTACCTGGTAATTAAACTATACACTTTATCACTCCCCAAAAATCCGTATTAACGTTATCTTGTTCCAAAGCATCTACCAATGAAATTGCTTAGCTAATAAACATCTACACCAATATAAAAGCAGCAGAGTTGTGATGTCCCAAAGTCTAATCAAATTGCATATCGCTACTTAATCTAAGCAATCAATTCTCATCAAGGAATTGAAATAATGAATCTATACTGGGTTTCGTGGCTCTCGCCCAATTAGAACCCAAGTTATCGTGTTACAAAGTCTCAACAAATCAAAAAGCTTATCTCTGCTTACCCTTATGGAAAATACGCGTGATCGAACTCTGTCAAGAAACTCACCTAATAGACCAACTCAATTTCCGTCAAGGTAGCTCACTAGCTGGGATGTAAATGCGGTTTGGGCAAGTCATTTTTGGTGAGATTATTAGAACTAGAGTAAGCGTTAGGGTTATGATTAGCAACAGGTTTCATCTCGCTCAACTAATAATTAGAACTGAAGTTATCGTGTCCAAAGTTTCAACCTATTAAACTGTTTATCTCTTCAATCACTTAATAAACACCTAGGCACCAAGTTCGAACATTGATCTAGCTCAGTTAGATGGTGACATAGTCTGTCCCAAAAGTGTGACGGACGGGCAGATTTTTATAATGCCTTGCTTTCTCCGAAAGTCGAGGCACAACAAAAAAAAGTGACGTGGCAATATTGACGGTGTTGTTAAATGAAATTCGTGATTGATTGTTTGTACTATTAGACTAATTAGAGGGGGGGGGGTAGCATATTAAGCTCATACTTACTTCTGATCCACTACTACAGGGTATGCATAAATTAAAGAAGACCCCCCACCCACCCACCCAATGTTTCATATTTTTGCGATTAGTGAGCTACATATACATGTAATTATACCTGTGCAATACTACTCCTTCACGTGTTCCAGACATAGCTTTCAACAATTTCCAATAATTTAATAACTGTTGCCCTTGTAATATATTTTTATTATCTTTAGAACTCGTGTAATTTGTTTTACTTATCGCTGAAAAAACCCCGTAGAATTGTAACAAATGTTATCGACTTGAAATGACAAATTTAAATATAATAGGCTTATAACTATAAAATAAGCTGTTTATTACAAAGAGAAATGAAATATCAAAATCAATTTAACAAATTCATCACGTAAATGTAAATTTGTTCTAAGACTGTTATTTTATCTTACTTAGTAAATATGTTTGGCTTAACTTTGTAAACATGTTTGGCTTACATTCACGTCCTTGCAGGGATAAGGGATTGGACTGACATTGATCTTGTCCATTCTCGGATCTGTTCAAAGATATGTTGCCAGGTAACGAAACATACGCCAACAGTAGCTAAATCGTCTGGACAGTTCACAATTTTTTACGTTTGTCGTTAATGAAACATTTATAATACACTAAAATGTGTTAAAGATTATTAACTCATGATTAGAATGTGTTTGGTCCTCGCTAAAGATGAGTATAAAAAATACTTAATATCATGGATTTAGCTGTTCAAGTTACCAAAAATCCTAGAAAATCAATATACACGTGCTTTTTCATCCTAAGACCTTCAACTCTGTGTTAACTTGATTAACTTTACCCTATAGAGCATCCACAAGATTTTTCAAATTGATCAAGGGCCATAAGTCTAACAGGTAATTATCTGAAATCGTTGAAAAACAACAGGATTCTTTATCCCATGACCTTAAACACTATGTATAATTTTAAAGTCACTCGGAAATTAACTCTAGTCTCTAGAGCGTTCACAGGCAAGTGTGGACGCAAGACGGACGGGAGCAACAATATACGACCACATTTCAATGTGGGCGTATAGAAAATAAAAGCTCAGATTATCATGTATTGGCAGACAACCTTGTACGTGATATTTCTTACTTGATGGCTTTGAAAAGGCTAATTTTACAGACGCTCATTAGTACCCTACTAGTATTTTATTTATACGCCCACATTTTCATGTGAACGTATATTGTTGTTGCACCTGTCCGTCCGCCCGCCCACTCAAAGACAGTTCCAAAAGGAACTATATCCCCTTAATATCTCGGCTGCTTTCGATATTGGCATGTATCGGATTGTTTATGAACACTCTGCAGGTCACAATTTTTATCCGATTTCAATGAAACTTGAAATATAGGTTTAAGATCGCGGTTCCTTTCGATATTGCCGCCTCTTTAACCGAATAGCGTAAAAATATGGTATATCAAGGTTTTGGACCCTGTAGAGGTAGCAATTTTATTCCGATTTTGATGAAACTTCAAATGCGTGTTTATACCCCACAGATCTTGGTTGCTGTCGATATTCACGCTTATTGGATCATAACTTTCTTAATTATGGCCCCTGAATAATCACCGCTTTAGCTTGTGGTCCCTCTGGAGGTCGAAAGTATTATCCGATTTAGAAAAATGTTTAAGTATAATTATCACCGTTACACCTAGTTCCGTTAGGAACTGTCTCTGACCAGACGATCATTACACCCTAATGATGGTTGGGTTTGAAATTCGTGAAAAACTGCCTGACAAAATGGCCACCCCTCGTACGCAAATAGTGTAAACATCTGGTATATGAAGATTGTGGACTAACGTCAAATTGTGGCGAAATAAGGATTCTATATATTGAATTTAATCCGGAAACAAAACCATTTAGGGCACAGTGTATGAAACTGTGGTTAGTTGGTGAGGTGGGGGGTCTACACAACTCAAGGGCATTGTTTGTGCCCCATACAGGTTTCTGTGAAGAAATATTACATGCATAAAAACCCAGCATGTTCAAAGTACCTTTTTGTTTGCCTACCACTGTGGGTTTGATGTATATGTATGTGTTGGCAGTTTATTCTGCCAAGGTCACTACTGCAACGTCTTTTACCGTACTAAATGTCGTTGACTTCTATTCTAGGCCTTCTTGAGGGATCACTGTGGCTAAGAGGGCAAGACACTGGCTGGCTGGCTCGCCTAGACGCCGAGTGTTTGACCCCTGCATTGGCCGAGAAAGTTCATCCAGATTTTCCCCCGGTCAGTGATGCTGGACGAAGGTCCCGACAAGGACAGCTGTCTAGTTGTTTGGATGGGACGAAAGATCATTGTCCAGCGTACACATAAATGATCCCTTGGTAGTCGGCATTCGATATGAGAGTAGGCCGTAGTGCAGCTGCCTGGGCAAAATTTCTCAATATAGATTGACAAGGCTTATTGCATATTCATTCTTTTATAGGTAATGGGGGTGGGGGGAATTAAAAAGACAAATTCATAGACCAGTTTTTTTAACTTTTGTCATTTGAGGGTTGACAAGGTTCTACAAACTGACGCAAAGGCATTAACTCCAGAAGTAATTTACAGAAATTCAATATTATTCTTTGTTTCATTCGTTTAAATGATGCATATTATTATCATACAGACCTAACGATATCTGTCATACAAGACCTCTCAAGGGACAATATGCCAGAAGAAATTAAAAGAAATTATTGAATGAAATCATAAAATTCTTCATCACAAATAATTCGATGATGTGTGAGAGAGAAATAGGGTTTAACATCCACTCAACACAAACTAGGTCATTTCGGGACTAACATATGGTCTTAATTTTATTTCTATAATTTGCTTGCGCACAGGGGTCTTTAGCAGTGGGAGAAAACCGGAAAAAACCAACAAGGTTGGACAGGCTATCCTACTACTTGTCACATACAACAGGGGATTCCAAATCACGCCCGTTGACTCAATGACATGATACAGCACACACATGCTAATCAATCGGCCATTCAACCCTCCAGATGATAAATGTAGTTTGTAGAGTGTTCACAAGAAATTGAAGATGACCAACAAGATGGAAATGAAATCGTGTTTATCGTCCTACTTTCTGCACCTAACGAAGACAGTCATATGCCATACAGTGTGCTATGACTGAAATTTTGCAGAGACAGCGGCGCTACGGCCTACTCTTATATTTTATTCCAACTGCAAAAGGATCTTTTACATGCACGCCAATGTGTACACAGGACCTCATTTTTTCATTCCGTCCGAATGACTAACAGTAGTCCTTGTCAGCCCAGAAATCTGGATGAAATTTCTCGGCCAATGCAGGAACCGAACACCCGACCCCCAGGCTAGCGAGCCAGCGTCTTACCCATTTAGCCTGTGATCCCGCCCGACAGGATGGAAACGGCCAACGGCAACGTCTCATTTTACCATTTGGGCATATGAAAATGAGAAATGACATAGGGGTCTTTAGCAAAAAGAGGAAACCGGAGGACTTGGAGAAAACCCACAACCCACCCTACCACATTAGGTACCAGCATCGGATAGAAAATCTGCCAAACCTGAAACAATGAGTCATGACAGACCTTTTGAGCTAAAAGAGCATGCATTAGATCCCTTCACCCACCCAGTCCTGCCGAAAAATAAGAACACTAAAGTTATAATTTATATTTCGATTTTTTTTATTTTTGAAGGGTCAGTCTTCCAGATTTTTATGCATCAGCAATGGTCACCTCAACTTCCACACCTGGTTCAATACTGATGGATGTCTAGCAAATGTTAAAGAAATAAAATTCAATTCCTGCAGCAAACAAGTCAGCTTTTATCAACACTAATCAACCAAAAATCCCTCAAATTGATCTAAATATGTCTTGATTTCAGTATACCAAATTTTTATATTTGACAAGATATAAAAAGATTTATGAAAAAAGAATGTCAACTAATTTTATATAATATATCCATAGTAACCCAAGATTATGGAAAATTCAATTCCTGCAGCAAATAAGTCAGCTTTCATCAACACTAATCAACCAAAAATCCCTCAAATTGATCTAAATGTCTTGATTTCAGTATACCAAATTTTTATATTTGACAAGATATAAAAAGATTTATGAAAAAAGAATGTCAACTAATTTTATATAATATATCCATAGTAATCCAAGATTATGGAAAATCCAAGTTTAGTCTACTCTAGAGCAAAACCATTTTGCACCAGAACCCTGTAACATAACTTTAAATATCTATATATAAGCCGATTTGAAAACATGATTTAATTATTGTCAAATCATAGTCTATTCTATTTTTGCTAACCAAAAAGCATTCCAAAATTGAAAATGAAATGCCTCTAATGGAAATGGGGTGGTTATATTAAAATCTACCTAACAATATTTTCAACAATAACCTGGGGATGTTCGTTAAAGGATTGTAAATATGACTAGATCGAGTGATACTCAATTCTAAAGCCTAGGCATAAACTTGTGTGTACTGGTAATTCAAACTATGATATATTTTCTTTAATATAAAAGGATACAATCTGCTTGACGATCTCAGATGGTGAGTGAAGATCAATGATACGTTTGTGAATTCTCATCTGGAACCTGTCCCAAGTTTTTGAACCTTCTCCACAGGGAGTTTTACGAGTAGTAATTCTCAGGATACGTGTTGGCATCCTCACTGGTCCACGAACCTTGAGTTGCTTATCTTTAGCTCCACTGATTAAATCAGTACATACTGAAATATATTAATGTAATATATAATTTACATATCCTTACTTTCCTTTGTGTGCAGCACCATATAATGTCATCTCTGTCTACAAGCTTTACCAAACTATAACAAAGCTAACTGATTTTGAAACGGGGCTTATTTTAGTGTGCTACTGGGCTAATGAAGACAGGCATACATGATGCAGTGTGCTATGCTGGAAATGTTGATCAGAAAGCTACATAACGGCGTACTCTTATTTTGAATTCCAACTTTCAATGGTTTGTTTAGGGCAATATGTACACAGGACATATGTTTTTTTTGTCTTATCTGAATAACTATACGTTGTCATTTGCAAGGCCCTCTTTCCTACTCCACTGACAAGGATGAACTACATCAGAAAGACCTGATGAACTTGCTTGGCCAGTGATTGAAAACAGGACAGCCAGCTTACTCACTGAGCCACCGTGGGTCCCCAGTGACTTTATTTGAAATAAATGGTTATGGGATTGAAAGTTATTACATTTCCTTGACTTAATTTAATTTCAAGAATTCAATAAAAGCCCTCAGTTTTAAGCATTAAAATTTTATCTCACCTTTTTCAAGACTCTTGATGTTGCGACTTGTCAAAGTAATTCTGATTCTGTGGATTTTTGCTTCCTCAGTTGGAGGAGCTTTGGAGGTTTCTTTAGCGTAAGACTGAAAAATTCAATTTTAAAATCAATAAGATATAAATATTGTTACAGGAACTATTTAAAGTGACCGATGGATTAAGTTGAGTTTATGGTTTAATTGAGGGAAATTATTGCTACTGGGTATTTTGTTGTAGTAATTACAGTTTTAATACACCATGTCAGTAGTAAAAACAAATGTGTATGTAATCCATGTGGGAATGATATTATCATGCAGGATAGGAGCAACAAACCTTGCTGTACCTAAACATCATTAACTCACCTTTCATGGCCAGATTAGAGAGTAGCACTCATAGAGGTGTACATATTGACTAGAGTGTATTGTGGTCACGTGATCCCCATTGACGTAACGTTAACGCCGTGGGCCGACACTGGAGACCGGCCGCCATGTTTCAACCGGGAAAGAATGACGGAAGTGCCCGGATGAACGCTATGTAAACAAAGGGAAATAGAATGTCGAAGGGTTGACAAGTCCATTAAAGATAGGCTGGCACTGCCAGGCAGGATACGCCCACATTTTCGAGAGATGGATAGAGAACAAACAATACGGAAAGTGATTTTTCCTACATCATTAAGTCCTGTATTTCATACTGTATTGGGAGCAGCCATTTGGTTGGTCAGTTCCAGTCTGATATTCATGAAATTCGAAGTCGACAATGATTATGGTGTGACGGTACACAACCTAGAAATGTGACTTTTCGTCAAAATCGGATAAGAATTGTGACCTGTACAGAGTCAACAACCATGATATACCATATCTTTACACTATTCGCGTACAAACGGCGACCATTTCGTCCGGCAATTTAGGTACCATTTTCACAAAATTCGAATAATTCAGGAAGTTACGATCCGATATGCGCAAATACCGAAAGGAACCAAGATCTTTGGGTTATAACCATGAATTTCAAGTTTCATCAAAATCGAATTAAAATTGTGACCTTTACAGGGTCCACAACCTTGATATACCATTTTTTAACAGTATTCACGTACAAACGGTGGCCATTTTGTATGGCAATTTTGGTCTGATTTTCCCGAAATTCGAACTCAACCTTCCTTACGGTGTAACGGTAATATAATCAAACGTTTTTTTAAATCGGATAATAATTGTGACCTCCAAGCTAAAAAACCAGCGGCTGCCAGGCAGGATACGCCCACATTTTCGAGAGATGGATAGAGAACAAGCTAAAAAGAAAGTGATTTTTCCTACAATAAAGGGCCATAATTCATGAAGTTACAATTCGATATGCGCAAATATTGACAGGAACCAAGATCTTTGGGTTTCAAACCTGAATTTCAAGTTTCATCAAAATCGGATTAAAATTGTGTTCTCTACTTGCCAACAACCTTGATATACCATATTTTTAAACTATTCGCTTACAAACGGCAGCCATTTTGTCCCGCAATTTTTGGCCCAATTTTCATGAAATTCAAACTCGACCTTCATTAAGGTGTAACGGTGATATAATCATAGTTTGTTTGTTTTTTTTTTTAAATTGGAGAATAATTGTGACCTCCAATTAGTTAAAAAGGCGATTTTTCGGACAATCAGGGGCCATAACTCAGAAAGTTACGAATCGATATGCGCAAATATCGAAAGGAACCAAGATCTTTGGGATATAAACATACATGTCAAGTTTCATCAAAATCGGTTCAAAATTGTGACCTCTATAGGGTCCACAACCTTGATATAACATATTTTCACACTATTCATGTGCAAACGACGGCCATTTTGTCCATCAATTCTAGTCCGATTTTCATGTAATTCAAACTCTCTCTTCATTACCATATAACGGTGATATAGTCAAACGTTTTTTTAAATCGGATAATAATTTTGACCTCCAGAGGGACCAAAAGCTAACAAAAGCGATTTTTCAGACAATCCTGGGACATAATTCAAGAAGTTATGATCCAATGGGTGCAAATATCGAAAGGAACCAAGATCTTTGGGTTATAAACATACATGTCAAGTTTCATCAAAATCGGTTCAAAATTGTGACCTCTATAAGGTCCACAACCTTTATATAACATATTTTCACACTATTTGCGTACAAACGGCGGCCATTTTGTCCGTCAATTTTCGTCCGATTTTCATGAAATTTGAATTCAACCTTCATAACCATGGAACGGTGATATAATCAAACGGTTTTTTAAATCCAATAACAATTTTGACCTCCAGAGGGACCACAAGCTAAAAAGGGCAATTTTTCGGACAATCAGGGGCCATAATTCGGGAAGTTACCATCCGATGGGCGCAAATATCGACAGGAACCAAGATCTTTGGGTTATAAACATACATGTCAAGTTTCATCCAAATTGGTTCAAAATTGTGACCTCTATAAGGTCCACAACCTTGATATAACATATTTTCACACTATTCGCGTACAAACGGCGGCCATTTTGTCCGTCAATTTTTGTCTGATTTTCACGAAATTCGAAGTCAACCTTCATAACCATGGAACGGTGATATAATCAAACGTTTTTTTAAATCCGATAACAATTTTGACCTCCAGAGGGACCACAAGCTAAAAAGGGCAATTTTTCGGGCAATCAGGGGCCATAATTCAGGAAGTTACAATCCGATGGGCGCAAATATCGAAAGGAACCAATATCTTTGGGTTATAAACATAAATGTCAAGTTTCATCAAAATCGGTTCAAAATTGTGACCTCTATAAGGTCCACAACCTTGATATAACATATTTTCACACTATTCGCGTACAAAAGGCGGCCATTTTGTCCGTCAATTTTGCTCCGATTTTCACGAAATTCGAACTCAACCTTCATAACCATGCAACGGTGATATAATCAAACGATTTTTTAAATCAGATAACAATTGTGACCTCCAGAGGGACCACAAGCTAAAAAGGGCGATTTTTCGGACAATCAGGGGCCATAATTCAGGAAGTTACGATCCGATGGGCGCAAATATCGAAAGGAACCAAGATCTTTGGGTTATAAACATACATGTCAAGTTTCATCCAAATCGGTTCAAAATTGTGACCTCTACACTGTTCACAAGCTAAAAAACGTGATTTTTCGTACAATCAGGGGCCATAACCCATGAAGTTACAGTCCGATACATGCCAATATCGAAAGGAACCGAGATCTTATGGTGATAAACCTATATTTTAAGTTTCATTGAAATCGGATAAAAATTGTGACCTGTAGACTGTTCACAAAAAAATGTGGACGGACGGACGGACGGACGGACGGACAGGGGCGACGACAATATACGTCCACATAAAAATGTGGGCGTATAAAAAGGCGATTTTGCGTATAATCAGGGGCCATAATTCAGGAAGTTACGATCCGATATGCGCAAATATCGAAAAGAAGCAAGATCTTTGGGTTATAACCTTGAATTTCAAGTTTCATCACAATCGAATCAAAATTGTGACCTCCACAGGGTCCACAACCTTGATATACCATTTTTTAACAGTATTCGCGTACAAACGGCGGCCATTTTGTATGGCAATTTTCGTCCGATTTTCCCAAAATTCGAACTCAACCTTCCTTAGGGTGTAACGGTGATATAATCAAACGTTTTTTTAAATCGAATAATAATTGTGACCTCCAGAGGGACCACAAGCTAAAAAGGGTGATTTTTCGGACAATCAGGGGCCATAATTCAGGAAATTACATTCCGATAGCCGCAAATATCGAAAGGAACCAAGATCTTTGGGTTACAAACATGCATGTCAAGTTTCATCAAAATCGGTTCAAAATTGTGACCTCTATAGGGTCCACAAGCTAAAAACGTGATTTTTCGTACAATCAGGGGCCATAATCCATGAAGTTTTGATCCGATACATGCCAATATCGAAAGGAACCGAGATCTTTTGGGGATAAACCTATATTTCAAGTTTCGTCAAAATCGGATAAGAATTGTGACCTGTAGAGAGTCCACAAACAAATTGTGGACAGGGGCGACGACATAATACGTCCACATGAAAATGTGGGCGTATAAAAAGCAGTTCTAATTCAACAATATCAACCAAAAAAAAAAATGATGATTGAAAGGTCTTAACTTACAGTCCTAAAAACAAAATCGCTTTGGTCAACTGGCATATTTTCGGGGCTTTATTATTAAGAGTAACTCTTTTATCATAATGTGGCAATGTGTAAATTGTGCGCAGAACTACGAAATCATGTTTATTTTATTAATTGAGCTAAGTGAACGTCCTCGAATGTCCAGAATTCTATAGAGTGTTCAGCAAAATTTTGAACATTGCTCCTCGCAGTTCACATAAAACTTTTTTTTGGATAGATCTAAATAATTTGTTGGACGGTTGAAATGAATGTTCTGCTTGATTGACAGAGATAACTGACTATACACTATACTATAAATAAGGTCATCCAGGTGATAAATAAAGAAATAAAATAGATTTTAAAAATAATCTATGACTTCTATCATTTACACGTAAGTAGAATAATATCTAATGCCGATGGGATTTTTTTTTTTTTAAAGAAAAAAGAAAATATAAACAGGGCTATCAAGGCCTTAGTAGGCCTATGTGGTTTCAAATTCCATCAACTGGTGTCTGATTTTTCTTTTCTTGAAAAATATGGCGGTATATTAAATTATATAAAAAAATAAGACAAACCTCTTGATGAGATTTTCGTAGTAGCAGCAGCGATTAAAAAAAAAAATATTAGGCCTAATTACAATTTATTTTTTACAAAATTTGTTTGGGGAATGAAGTTTTCAAGACTATCACTTATTTGTCCTTAATATAATTAACCTTCATTTATTTTTAAAATTAGTTCGGGGATTGTAAGCGGGTTTCCTGAAGAAAATAAAAGAAGCATAAACTGATATTGCAAGAAACTTTCGCTTCATATTTATTCTGATTCTGTGAACACAATGTCGTCCTAATTAATTAAATCCGGGGGAGTGAAACTAAAAGATAACAAAGCAACTACTGGCCAGTGAGTGTGTATAATATATAATTTGCGCAATTTTCTAATAATTAAATAAATCATTAATTTGGGGGTTCGCTAAACAAACGGACCTTGTAATCATTACATAATAAAAGTATCAGTACTAATAAATTAAATGAATGGACACGCTGGGTTTTCGGCCTTATTTAAGCTTCGAGTGTTCGACGTCTTCTCGCCGTGTTTATTAAATTATTTTACACAATTATCATTATTATATTATATCTATTAATTCACTATTTCACTTATAACTTATCATACCAAATTATGAAATGATAATCCACTTCCTTTTCACCTGACATTGAATTTACCAAAATAATAACAACTTGCCGACATATTGGTATATGCCAACGCAGGCTAAATCTTCCCGGTTGTAAAATGGCTGCCAACCTCCATAGTCAGCACGCGATCACGTGACCACCATACACTCTAGTCAATATATACACCTCCATGGTAGCACTATAATTTTTCATTCTATGCATTATATGAGTTTTCATAGACCATAGAATGGATTAGGCTACTGTGTTCTGGTATTATGGTAGTATTTACAAGGTTCTCAAACCAACTGTTGAGTTGCCTCTAGCAAGTTATTAAATTAAGATTTCTTGATATGGTTTTCTGTTATGTTTCATAGATAATGGTCTTGAGTATCCAGTTAGCCAGAAAATGGTCAATAGACTGGTTTAGTTTGACTAATTTCCAACTAAAGGCATGTAACTAGTTTGCACTCAAACATGCCCTTCATCCTACAGCAGTCTGTATTTTAAATGCACTACAGTGGCACCGGTTTCTTTTTCACTTAAACAAATGAATTTGGAGTTTAATGTCCTACTGTAGTACTGTCATGCTCCTATTAGTCCTGTCTGGGCTAATGAAGATTTCATTCAGACAGCGGCACTTTGGTCTACCCTTGGCCTTATCAAATTCTAACTGTCATGGGATCTTTTATGTGCACTCCAATGTATACACAGGACATGCTAACGACTAGACAGCTGTCCTTGTCAAGACCTGTTCTGCATGATTACATGTCATTTGGGACTCAAAAAAAATATGACCGCGACATTTGGGACTCGGGTATACGACGTTTGGGACTTTGGTATACGACGTTTAGGACTTTGGTGTACGTCGTTTGGGACTCGAGCAAGATATAGTAATACGTTGGTACAATCTAATTAAAATTCAGATCTATATTTCGTTTCGTTTTTTATACTTTTGACGGCCTCGTGAAGACACGTAAAACAAAATTTTGAATATAAAAACGGAACGAAATAGGATCTGTGTTTTAATCAGATTGTACGTTGGTAAAGTCGTCCACACGACATTGTTCATTATCATAATCCGAATAATTAGCACATTATTGTTGATCATTCATAAAAGGTGCATTAAAATAAGCCACGTGGTCATTGAAGACAGTCTCGTCGCGTCTTCCACGCACTGTCCGTGTGAATTTCGGTAATACATTGATGGATTCACTGACCAGTTGTTGGGTAAATTTAAATCGCCATCGGATATAATTCCCTGATGGAACATCGAATACACGGAGAGAGAAACAGTGGATGTTTCCCCAACAGAATCTCCATTGAAGAATTCCAATGATACGTGACATATCGGTTGGCATTATGCCAATCAACCAGTTCTAAATTGATCTTTTATTTTATACACTATTGACAGGCAATCTGAATGACAGACTCACCCTGCCTGCTACCATTTAATTTTAGTACGTTAGTTACTTACGTATTGACAGGGTGTTAATTTTAACAAATACTGAAGGCTACATCAGAAGTTTATTTTATAGCCATTTCAGTTATGGTTGTCACGTGATCATTGTGTCGTTTGTCTATCATCGACGGATGAATAAAAACGTTTGCAAGTTACAAGACTGTTACGTGATGGGCAAAGGACTACAAATTCTGTTATAAAGAAATACCACGGCATTTTCTGATTTTGACTTCGGCATTTTCTGATACTGACAATAAACACTAACAATACATTTATTTTTTCATAACACAATTTGTAGTTTTTGTCTGTCACATAACTTTCAAATGTTTTTATTCATTCGTCCATGATAGACACGCGTAGGCACAGTGATCACGTGACAACCATAATTGAAATTGCTTTAAAAAAAACTATGCTAGATACCTTTCAAAAATAATAACGACAATATGTTTAAAACTAAGTCTCTGTCAGCATGTGTATAAAAACTTATAACGGTAGATGCTACTTAAATTTAAACGTAGCATCGCCGGCTTATTGACCTTGAAATTCCAATCAATGTCACGTGTCATCTGCTGATTTGGCAATGGCGGAGAAAATATATTATTATTAATGACTGTTTCTCGGTGTATTTTGGTGTTCTTTCAGAGGATTATATTCAACTAAGATTTAAATTTCACTAACAACTGGTCAGCAAAACCATTAAATGTATGTATGATCTAATTATTATTTTAATATCTACCGGTACCTGGAATTCATACGGAACGTCAAAGAAGCGCGATAAATCAGTCGGCCTCGGGCCAACGGACCGACCTTTGTGTCGAACACTGGTCCCAAATATCGTTTATATTGGGTCCCAAATGTTGTTTGTATTGAGTCCCAAATGTCGTTTGTGTTGAGTCCCAAACGTCGTCAAATGGGTCCCAAATGTCGATTGTGTCGAGTCCCAAATGACGTGATACCTTCTGCATCTGCCATCACTAAACTATCACTGAGTTGAGACGGAAAATCTGGATGCACTTTCTTGACCAATCCAGGGATCGAACACCCAACTTCCAGCCTAGCGAGCCAGCATCTTACTCACATTGCCACAGTGACCTGCTCAAAAGCTCGGCAGAGTAGGCATGAAGACTTAAAAATATTGAATGGATATAATAGGGATGATAGGGCCATTAGGGGGAGATAACTGAACTGTTTTACTGATAAATTACAAAGTGTATATTTTCAGGTTTAAAAATATAATTTTGAACCAGTTTCTTTGAAATAATTTTTTACTAATTACTTAAGGATAAAACTTATATACCATTTTATATGCTGGCCGACGTAATCAAAGTTTATTTTATCTTTGAACAGCGGTGAGCCAGAAATTTTCTTCTAACTACCACGAGGTTGATAACAAAAGGAAGAGCGCAAGAACGGAAATGAATGATTTGGACTTTACTATTTTGAGAAAAAGGGGTGAAAGAGATTAATTTGGTCAATATTTTGCAGCTATTCAAATGTACCCCGATCATTATAACTTATTAACATGTTATTAATTATTATTTGTTCCGCCTAATTGTTTTATTCGTAATTTGTCTAAAAATATTAAATAGTACCTAAGCGATATAACGGTATCTAGGCCTGTCTGAACTATTACGAAAATAGACAGGTCCAGAGATACTTTAGTGTACATCATTCATAATATTTATTTGCACTCATTACACGTGTATAATTCATTGACGCTCCTGGTCCCTCCGTCTAAACCTTGTAATATATACTATTTTTTAATATGTCAGATGGATTAGCTTCAACAGAGAGTGATAAATAAAAGTATCGGTTTCCAAAAAAAGCGCACCGGTTGTGACGTCACGTTTAGTTCCACGTTCAAAGCAACATGGCGACCAAGGTTTGTATGCAAACTAGAATGTCACTCAAAAAAGTGATTTCTTGTAGAACCATCATACATAATGAATGCATTTTATTTCTATTAACGCAACGACTAGATATCATTTGTTGTCAAGTAAATTAAGAATAATGTTATTTTATGAAATGATAATGTAACAAAAACCTGATCATTAATGTTCATCGTGACGATTTTTTTAATTGAAAATACAAACAGTCTATCTATACCAGTATATCTTTGGAATCAAAATGTTTTGCGATTTATTTTCATTTTAATTTTAGACCAAGTTTTGAGTAATTGCCTAGTTTAGCCATTAACATATAACTGTACGTCCACAATGAACTTAGGGTTTCTTCTCTTAGTTTGTGAGGGGTTGGTTCAAACTGATCCCGCAGTGAATATTCGCTTGGCCGCTACAATCACTGATAAGCATGACATCGACGAGGCTTAATAAGTACGGCATATTAACTTTTTTACTCCGACAAATTAAATTCTCAAACATTTTTTTGAGGTAACAGAAAAATAAATAAAGACGTTTGAAGTAATTGAAGTTAAAAAATATTTCCTATTAAGTGTAAATGGGTGTTAAAATGAGTAAAGTGCGTCATTTTGCCCGAAGCAGTTAGGTGTTAAGTAAACATTGCACGAGCCGTTGAGCCAATGACTGCAGTCAACGCACGTGCTATGGACACGCATCTGTTACAGAGTTAATTCCTAAGTAATTCTCTGTGAAACAGATTGGGGTTGGTTAAGACACCAAGTACAAGTATACTTCATTACTTGCAGTTGCATTTATAGGCCTACCACGTAGTACCAGATACCATGCATAAAAAAGTGGTGTGACATTCTATATCAATGATTTGAAAGCTTTAAATTGACATTTATTGGCTACTGAATTAAATTGATTAAAATATTGCATAAGACTTATAAGATCAGATGGGATACCTGCTTTCTGCACTGACAATGTTGCCCTATGAGTATAATATTACTACCATAGAACATGAGTTATCTTGTTCATGGCCTGTATCATCAAGGTACATGCTTTTGATGATGTTTTTTTTTATGTATATCTTTAATCTGTTCAGCAGTGGTATTGAAAAATGACACATTAACCACTGTCTTTTAAGCCACACCGTTCAACTGCTTGGGTGATCTTGTGCAATGCCACAGTGCAATAAGTATCGTGAAAATTATATTGATATTGCATGAATTTTGATTGATGATCCTCATTTGAGTCCCTTAGAATATTCTGAAAGGTTAATCTCTAAAAGATATCAGTCCAAAAATGGTATTATATAGGCCTATATCCTTTTTTCAAAAACGTTTTAAGTAATTTTTAAGTAACGTTTTAAGTAATTTGTCTAAAAATACTAAATAGTACCTAAGCGATATAACAGTATCTAGGCCTGTCTAAACTATACGAAAATAGACAGGTCCATAGATACTTTAGTGTACATCATTCATAATATTTATTTGCACTCATTGCATGTGTATAATTAATTGACGCTCCTGGTCCCTCTGTCGAAACCTTGTAATATATACTGTTACTTATATAAATATTGATTTTTTTTTCAGGATCACATGATGTTACCTCCAGTTTTAGTCTGTATTTTACTAGTTTTAAGTGGTGTTAATAGTTTTTATGTTCCTGGCGTAGCACCTGTAGAGTTTTCTACTGGCGATCTTGTAGAAGTGAAGGTTAGTAGTGCATCTGTTTCCTTATTAGAATGATTGACTACATGTACACATGATATACCTACAAATAAGCAAACCAGCGGTTGTCAGGCAAGAGACGGGACGGATAGAGAATTGGCTAAAAAAAAAGAAGGGATTTTTTGTACAATCAGGGTCCACAATCTTGGAAGTTATGGTCTGAAATGTGCGAATATTGGATCCAGAATCTTGTGAAAATTAGTTCAAAACTGCCAGACAAATGATTGCTCCTTGCATGCAAATTAGTTAAATGAAATGAAATGGGGTTAAACGTCCTCTTTTGCACCTAACCTGGGCTAATGGAAGACGGGCATATGCCATACAGTGTGCTATGAGGGAAATTTTGCCCGGGCAGCTGCGCTACGGCCTACTCTTATATCGAATTCCAACTGCCAAGGGATCTTTTACGTGCACTCCAATGTGTACACGGGACCTCAGGTTTTTGTGGGAAATCACGCCGGAAAATAGAGATGAAGTTTCTTGGCCAATGCAGGGATCGAACACCCGACCTCCAGACTAGCAAACAAGCGCCTCAAATTAGTTATATCAATGAAAGATGAAATGCATGGTTATAATCCAAGGTGTTTAGTTTCTTTCAATATTTGCACATAATTATTGGATCATGGCCCAATTTGTATTCAATATTAAATACCTTATAAATATATCACCGTTGCTCATCAAAGGTAGAGTTGGAATTTTGTAAAAATCTGACAGCAACTGCCGATCAAATAGTGTAAAAGTATGTAATTTGAAGGTTGTGTGGACCCTCCAAAGTCACAATTGTTTATCCGATTTTGACAAAACTTAAAATATATCTTTATATCCCAGTAGGGCATTAAAACCAAAATATATAGCCCATTCAAAACACGGCATTCTTCAGAACAAATTACTAAGAATTGTTTTTGTTGAAGTTTGGTTAGTCAGCAGGAGCTTATAGGTGTAATTACCCCATTTCCTACCGGACCCCATTTGACTTAATTCGTTTCAAAATGTAGGAAAGTCTGTATTCTGAACACGAAAGATCCAGGAGAGCTTTTTCACAAGAGCGATTTCCCTTTTTCCCATTTTAGGAGAGATGTTTTTTGGACTCACGTGAAGGCCTGTATAAGGCACTGATCATTATGCTTTGTAAGATATTGTTAATTAAACTGATTTATTTTCAGGCTGTAAAATTAACCAGTGTAAAAACACAGCTTCCATATGAATACTATTCACTACCATTTTGCAAACCAGCAAAGGGAGTAGTGCATAAAATAGAAAACTTGGGTAAGTTTATTTTTAGAGATTGAAGAAATAATTTACAAGTTTTTAAGTGGGGTTGGATGGCCAAATGAGTCAACTGTCATTGAGTCAACTGGCAAGATTTTGATTCCCTGGTTGTATGTGACAAGGAGTAGGGTCGCCTGTCCAGCCGCATGGATTTTCTTTCGGTCCTACTGCTAAAGACCCCCTACATGCAAGCAAATTATTGAAATGAAATAAAAAACTATATGTTAGTCCTGAAATGACCTAGTGGTAGATGTTAAATTCTTATTCTTGAATATTTCCATTCGATTGAGACTGCTGGCTTATTTTATAACTGATTTGATATTAGAGTAAAAACGGAAACCATTGAATGTAAATCAGTTTATATACATTCATATTACAGTATTTATGCGTTGCGAGCCACTTCTGTCAATTTCTAGGTCCCAAATGTTAGCGATTTAGCTCCTTTAAGAGCAGATATGCTATTTGGATATTGTAACAAATGAATTGAATTCACTTTTTTTCCCTATGAAAAATCTGAACCGCTGTAATTATCCCTGAGGCGATGTACATGTAACCTGATCAGCATATCTTTTACATAACTTCACCAATCACTGTTTTATGCTCGGTTACGTAACTTATTTTTATTAGGTTATCTCTTCTTTGAAATTAATCTTTAGCCAAAGGCATGATTTTTTTTATTAAGATATCAGTTTACATTGTTAACAAAATGGTAATGTTAAAAAAATTTCTATAGTGTAATAGCAAACAACAAATTCTATTTTGGCAGGAATATGTTGAAATTTGTTGTATCCTTACCTTTTATGGAACATATTGTAAAAATATGAATGTGTAGATTATGTAATTTCTTACATAAATATTCCTTTAACAACTTTCTTTCCTTCAAAAAGTTTTAAGAGACAAATGAGATCTATGCTATGCGTCATTAATTTTTTTTGTAAAGTGAAATGGATGTTCTAACCATGAACATAACATGTGACTGAGTATGTTTATGTAGAAAACGTACAGGCTTCCACATTATATACCTTGTAAAAGCTATTCAATTTTGGAAACTTAAGTTTCAATAAATAATTACAATGTTAATGTTAGGTTTCATAATATGGTAAATTTCTGTTAACTTGTGAGTAACAAGCAGTTAAGAATATCACTGGAATGTCTTTGTAGGACATATAATTTTTGTCCCCCGCCTTTCGAAGAAAGCAGGGGACTATTAAAATGGGTTCGTCCGTCTGTCTGTCTGTCTGTCTGTCTGTCTGTCTGTCTGTCTGTCTGTCTGTCTGTCTGTCCGTCTGTCTGTCCGTCTGTCTGTCCGTCACACTTTTTGGGACACAATAACTCTCTTCCTAATTGAGCTAGAATGTTCAAACTTGGTGTATGTGTTTATTAGGTCAATGCCTTGATGGAGTTCGAAGATGAGCATTTTCCGCTTAGGGTAAGCAGAGATAAGCAATTTGATTGGTTGATGCTTTGGGACACGATAACTCTCTTCCTAATTGGGCTAGAATGTTCAAACTTGGTGTATGTGTTTATTAGGTCAATGCCTTGATGGAGTTCGAAGATGAGCATTTTCTGCTTAGGGTAAGCAGAGATAAGCAATTTGATTGGTTGATGCTTTGGGACACGATAACTTTTAATTGAGCTAGAATGTTCAAACTTGGTGTATGTGTTTATTAGGTCAATGCCTTGATGGAGTTCGAAGATGAGCATTTTCCGCTTAGGGTAAGCAGAGATAAGCAATTTGATTGGTTGATACTTTGGGACACGATAACTCTCTTCCTAACTGAGCTAGAATGTTCAAACTTGGTGTATGTGTTGATTAGGTCAATGCCTTGATGGAGTTCGAAGATGAGCATTTTCCGCTTAGGGTAAGCAGAGATAAGCAATTTGATTGGTTGATGCTTTGGGATACGATAACTTTAGTTGTCCCCCGCCTTTCGAAGAAAGTTGGGGGACTATTAAAATGGGTTCGTCCGTCTGTCTGTCTGTCTGTCTGTCCGTCTGTCCGTCCGTCACACTTTTTGGGACACAATAACTCTCTTCCTAATTGAGCTAGAATGTTCAAACTTGGTGTACGTGTTTATTAGGTCAATGCCTTGATGGAGTTCGAAGATGAGCATTTTCCGCTTAGGGTAAGCAGAGATAAGCAATTTGATTGGTTGATGCTTTGGGACACGATAACTTTAGTTCTAATTAAGTGAGATTGATGAAACTTGGTGTATAGTTTCATTATAGTAATACTTTGACTAAGTTCGATGATGAGCATTTTCGGCTAAGGGTAAGCAGAGCTATACGCAATTTGATTGGTCGAGAATTCGGAACACAATAACTCTCCTTCTAATTGAGTTAAAATGTTCAAACTTGGTGTATATGCTTATTAGGTCAATGCCTTGATGGAGTTCGAAGATGAGCATTTTCCGCTTAGGGTAAGCAGAGATGAGCAATTTAATTGGTTGATGCTTTGGGACACGATAACTTTAGTTCTAATTAAGTGAGAGTGATGAAACTTGGTGTATAGTTTCATTACAGTAATACCTTGACTAAGTTCGATAATGACCATTCTCTGCTCAGGGTAAGCAGAGCGATAAGCAATTTGATTTGCCGAGACTTTGGAACACAATAACTCTCTTTTGAATTGAGTTAAAATGTTCAAAATTGGTGTGTATGCTTATTAGGTCAATGTCTTGATGGAGTTCGAAGATGAGCATTTTCCGCTTAGGGTAGGCAGAGATAAGCAATTTGATTGGTTGATGCTTTGAGACACGATAACTTTAGTTCTAATTAAGTGAGAGTGATGAAACTTGGTGTATAGTTTCATTACAGTAATACCTTGACTATGATCGATAATGAGCATTTTCTGCTCAGGGTAAGCAGAGTGATAAGCAATTTGATTTGCCGAGACTTTGGAACACAATAACTCTCTTTCGAATTGAGTTAAAATGTTCAAAATTGGTGTGTATGCTTATTAGGTCAATGCCTTGATGGAGTTCGAAGATGAGCATTTTCTTCTTACGGTAGGCAGAGATAAGCAATTTTTGGATGACACTTCGTGTTCAGTTTGATTGGTCGATACGTTTGAAAAAAATAAATGTGCGATTAATTAATATGTGTCATCTATTTATTTTGGGATTTCGGCGGGGGACATCAGCCTCACTGTTGGCTTGTCTTTAATGTGCATTTCCTACAACCACCATTTACTAGTAAATTACTACTATAGTAGAAGGCTTGATCTCACTTTAACTACGTACATTACGTCTTATCAAGGCCTTCACATAATACTATGCATATTTCGGCACAAATTTTACAAGATCAGCTTGTGAGCCTATCAGATTCCTTGATCGTTGCAGATATCAAGTCTCACGCTTTCCAGCTAAAATGTCTACCTGTGATAATCAAGTTGCAAAGTTAAAGGTTTGTTCAATGTCAAGGTGTCTGTTGAGGTCGTGATGTCAGAACCTCTGATTGGACGCATCTGTTCATGTGTCGGCAGATAATGTAACTATTAGTTCGGGAATTGTTAAGTAATCCAGCAACGTCCAGGGGTTGTTAAACACACATTTCGTTACTTCAGGAACCTTCTATAGTAGAGGATGTCATGGTTATTCATGGCAATTTGTCAACAACTGAGTTAAAACAAAAAAATGAAGAGTTATGCTTTAAAGCTTTTTATTTATATAAATTAAAATTAACAGGTTATTTTGTCAAAAATATCTAGGTCTGGAATGCATTAAAATTTAATGAACTTTCTGTTATTGTCTTCAGGGGAAGTTCTTAGAGGAGATAGAATAGTGAATACAGCTTATGAGGTAGGTTTCATAATATTTACACGGTCTAAACATGTTAACTTCAAAGTTCTAACAAGGAAATACATGACAATGGGTTTCAAAAATGTAAATTACTACCCCGTTTGATATTAAGGGCGTTGAGCAGTCTAAGATTCGCACTAACTTTTCAACGCCAATCTTATTAAGTCTTTGCAAACTTGTTCCACTTATAAAATAACTCAGAAAACTCTCGAAAGTCGCGTCGTTTTATGTGTAACAATGGAGATACGAGGCGGAGGAATAAAACTATTTATAGCAAACGAGACTGATTCCCCGACCTAGATCAGGTGTTGAATAAATTATGACGTCGTGCACGCCAGTCACGTGATCAACACAGACGCGGCTTCAACGGGAGTGGAAGATGTCACGTGACCAGAAGGAATTCCCTGTATGACGCGATTATCCAGGTCTATTTATCTATCACGAAAGGAACATGACGGATTTTTTTTTTTATGGTCAAAGATTACTATTTTTTGAATGCATAACATGATTTAGAGTGCGGTGGAGTAGTGCAGTGAAGTAATTATTTACTTTTACATTCGAATTGTTGTATTTTAATACTTGTTGTCGACGTATTCAAAGAATTAACCCAAAATCGCAAAATCTCGTTTGAAGGTAAATAATGAACAACAATTTTAAAATACTTTGAGTTGGTATTTTTTAACGTTTTTGGTGTCGAAATGTAGCTTATAACCTCCACTTTCGATCTACTGGTGGGATTATCAATAAATCTTTTGAGCTTGTACTAATAGAATTTCCAAGAAAACGCATCATTTTTTTGCGTTTCCATGGATACAAGACAAACCACAACCTATAGCCAAAAATTGACCAGTGTATTTTTGGGACTTGCTATTAGCATTGTTCATGCGAAATTTGATGAAAATATCTGCAGGCATAACTGAGAAAATTCTACTTTTGTTGTCATCAATACCCCTTTTTATCATGCTTTTGGGCCAAGTTTGGAACATAGTTGGTAAATAAAATTGGTATTTATTTGGTGATTAATATGTAGTTTATCACCCCAAATAACAAAAAATGTCATATCTTATCAACAAAAATTACAGTGCTAGCTTTAAAAGTTGCATTTTAGACTACTCAACGCCCTTAATCCCAAAAGTTTAAAATTTGATAGGGTTCTTCCTCTTGTCCTAATGAAAACAGATCTGTGAAGAACTCTGTCCTATATTAAACGTAAATACAGTTTTCCATTTAGACCAATGAATAATACATTTAATTTTGAAGTAAATACATGTAGAGTATTCACACAGAGTTGTGGACGTATGGCACTGGATTAAGGCAATAACAATATACTTCTACATCAAATGTGGATTTCGTTTCTTTTGATGGTTGGCTACATGTAATTTCTGTACTGATAAGCCTATTGATTATTATTAATAATGGTCTTGTATTTTGTTAGGTTCATATGAAGACACCTATAGCATGTAAGTCCTCATGTCCAGAGAACAAGCAAATAGTAACTGATGCTCAGTCTAAGGTTATTATTGACAGAATAAAACACAACTATTATGTTCATTTGTAAGTATAACTTTAAACATATTCTAAAGAACTATTTGTGAACAATTTTCGGTACACTTCTGGCCAATATCTGGATAATTATTTGAAAAAGATTTATTTCAAACAATAGCTCAATACTGAATAATGTGCTTGGACATAGTTATGTGTGAAATTTAGAACATGATGGAGATTACTGAAATTGGTGTTAAGTTGCATAGGCGTGTATTGCGCCAGCACTTATAAAAAACCGTTTGATGAAAATGTAATCCTAAACAACTCATTTTTAAGCATGATTTTCTCAAAGTTAAGTTTTTATTTCCCCTCCAATTGACCTGGATGTATTTGGCGATATTTTGACTATGAACATAATATAGAGTCGGGAGTGGTACCAAAATGAAGCTTGAAACCCAAGGCATAACAAATTGCTACTCACTACCCATTTCAATATGGCTACTTATGCTGAGGAAAACAGTGTTGACTTACACCTGGGGTAGGGCTGTACGATATTTCAAAAAGGGGCGATATCGATATTGACATTAAAGCTAACCACAGTGTGACAGGGTTGCCGCGGTCCTTGAAAATCCATGAATATCCTTAAATTTAAAATTTCAGTTTCAAGGTTTTGAATTTCGCGGAAATAGGAAAATATCCCTAAATTTCAGTTGATATCCTTAATTTTGTTGGTAATACTAGTAAGTTGATCTGAAAATCCCGTTTAGATTATAAGTAATGCTGGTTATACTAAACAATAACTCTGACATATACCTGTCAATCAACTGATCTAAATAAACAGCTGTGTTTTGTCACATAATAACAAGATAAGCCAATGACATTTACCGTTAGGCAACCAAATACTCACACGTGACTCCATTGTCCAATTAACATACTAGAAGCCACTCCACTGACTAATCAAAATCGCTATTAGTAATTACATTAAACAATGCATAATAACGAAACGGGGAAATAACTCTGTTTTAAAATAGCTAAACTTGAAAAACTATTGAACCAATAATATATGTCAATAAACTGTACTACTTTAGTTTAATCAGTTAACTGTGGTCTGAGTCGAAAAGGGAAATAACTCTGTTTTAAATTGCGGGAGTTTTCCCCGGTGTGCCGAAAGTCGATCTGTAATAATAAAAAAAACAGTTTATGTCTTCAATTCCTTTTAAATATGAGATTGTAACGATAGTTGGTAATGTTTTGCTTGTTTTTAAGATGACAAATTGTAACTTTAGGCTAAAAATGTCCTAGAAAATCCTGGAATTTCACGTATATTTATCCTTGAATATCCTTGAAAAAATGTTTGACAAAGCGGCGGGAACCCTGTGTGAGTAAGAATTGTGGGTGAGAATTGCTTTATTTATACACTTTAAACTTCGCTTTATAAAAAAATATAGATTTATTAACTCTTAAATGACCCAGAGGGTTGACGTAATAACGTCATAAGAACCCATGTCATAATGGTCAATAGTGTTAAAATATAGATTCATTTTAAAGTCATAATTATCACTAAATAAATAGACTCTTCTTCATGTAAATGGGTCAAATAATCTAAAATGCCATTTTCATGAATATGAATTTTAAAAAATAGGCCTAAAATTTATTTGGACATTTCATGCGAAATTCTCGAGGCCTATATAGATCTAATGGTTATTTCTATTTTTTTGTTCAGCTTATTAAAATTTAAAGGTAATTCAAATTTTAGTGGATTAGCCTAGCTTCTAAATCTAATAACGCAAAACTATTAATATCTACCTATAAAATCTGAATCACTGTTATTCGATAGGGATGGCAATCCGTCGTAAGGAGAACGTTGTCGTAGAGGCCTAGACACAGTTTTATTATAATTTTTCAAGAAGAAACAATAAGATATTTAACTTTCAAAATGTCAAACAGGAAGTAAACAAATGATAGGATGCCCCACGTGCCTACTGAAAAGTTGTTCTTGACACGTTGATCGTGCACGTTTTTGTTGAATGACTAACTACTGATTTCTGATAGTCTCTCACACTCGTTGAGGCTATAAATAGCAACAGCATGCAGAAATGTTCAAAACACCAAACACTACTACAGTCGTAAAAAATCTATTGTTGACCATTCTGAATAGCAATAATATTTAACTTTTTGGTTATTACAGCATCTTTAGAAATTACGCTCGTTTTATTTTTTAAATTGTTATTTATTATTATTATTATTATACAACACTTATATAGCGCTAACTTCCACATACGTGTTCAGATGCGCTTTACAATAGATAGATAAATGTATAGGATATATAAAAAATCATTAAAAAAGAAAATAATAGTTATAGAAACAGTAAAAATCTAAATATCTATAAAATCAGTACAAAAATAAATAAATTGTCTTATAATTAACTGTACCATTAGAAACTGCATATTTTGGTTTAGTACAAATAATATCTCTGACTCACATCCGTAAAGCAAGAATATGATACTAGCAGTAGTTTCATTTTACTTTTACAAGGTTCTTAAAAAGGTTCTTCTTGTTGAGTTGTCTGATGTGTGTGTTTCTAAATTCAATTTCTTGTTCCATGTTTCATAAAAAAAGTAGTCTTGATTATCCCGACCTGTCAATTAGACGTAGAATGATCGGTAGACTAGTTAAGCGAGACTAATTTCAAAACAAGCGCACGTAACCTATCTTTTACTCAAAACTGTCTGGATGTTATTGTTATGGACGCCACTCAAAACCATTTTTCAGTATTATTTATGTATGGTTAAATGGCCATAGCTTATTAATTACAACATGGTCGTTTATTTAGTGACTATAAATATGTGAAACAGATTTAAGGCTTTCTAAATATATTAGTATTGTGGTGTAATTGTCGAGATATTTGGAGATATTCATTGAGGGTGGGGCACCCTACAAATGAGAAAAGGCCGTCTGTTTATAAGGGAAGTAACTCTTATTGCGCTAGGAACGCTGCATTCGGCTAACTGATTTTGTCGACAAAAGTCGTCATGGCTACTTAATGGTAATGTCATAGGTGTTGACAAAAGTCGCGGTGGGTCAGTTAAGAGTTAAAATACACACAGCACATCCTTTTTGGATAAAAACATTTCACCAAACACGACTTGTGCATTTTCGTTTTTTCAACTGGGCCCTCCACTTCATAATTTCTCGTGTGGGTCTACTAGTACTAGCTGAATTTTCCATAATTAAATTAAATACAACTGCTGATGTTTAAAAAGGGTCTGCTTGTGACCCTGTGTAAGAAAATTCTCAAATATCACATGCAGCGGAAGTCAGTAGATGTGGTCTTCAAGTCTTATATTGTAAGTTCAAACAGTTTAACAAATACTAAATGATCCGGTCTATCTTCCATTCAAGCATTCAATTGGCCCAACAGTGACATTTTTATTTTTGTTTTCAGAAATTAATTTTCGTAGAGTTTTCCAAAAATATTTGTTTTTTAAAAATATGACAACCTATTTATATTAGCCGCGGTAGTGGGAAATTTCAGGCATTAAGTAGGCCTAAGCTTTACATGTAGTAACAACTGACAATTTATTGTCGACTAAAAACAAAGTAAAAGTAACGCATACACGATGCAGTGAAAAACGGCTGCGGAGAGTGCGCTAGTGTTTTCAACATTTAAAGATTCTCAAAACATTAGTTTTATTTAGTTTATTGCCGTCAGCAAATTTCCACTGCTTTATGGTGCATTTATTATCTATTTTTATGATAATTTTTTTCATTAATTGAAGTGTTTGGCGATATTTGATAAACCTATATCGACGATATTTGGCCACGTGATATCGTAGTTGGGTCTGAAAATACCATGTCATGCTAAATGACTATATCAAAAATATAGTACAGCCCTAATCTAGGGTGCTGTAAGGGGTCAGATGTTACAGCCCTTGGGCCCTTTTTTTTTTTTTGTCTTATGATCAGAAAGGATTGAACATGCTTTTTGCATCTTGTTTTTTCAGATTAGTAGATAATTTACCCTGTGCTACTAGATTTGAGTTATTAGATTCTAAAGAAGCTCAGTATGAAAAGGGATATCGACTTGGATATGAAATTGCCAATGATGTAAGTTCAGCTTTTTTGGCCTGATGTTAAATGTCACATTATCTAGTGTAAAGTTATATATTGCTTACAATTTCTTCATAATATACCTGAAGTATCTATCTTAAAATCTTGGACAGAAAGGAATGATTGCTTGATTTTCTCTGATGTACATTAATGAAAACTATGAAGTCTTTTCGTCAGTCTGTCACACTCTCTGAGCTAAAATGTTCAAACTTGATGTAGTTCGAAGATGATAAATTTCTGCTTAGGTTAAACAGAGATAAGCAATTTGATTAGCCGAAACATTGGAACACGATAACTCTCCTTCTTATTGAGTTCAAATGTTCAAACTTGGTGTATGTGTTTATTAGGTCAGTGCCTTGATGGAGTTCGAAGATGATCATTTTCTGCTTAGGGTAAGCAGAGATAAACAATGTGATTAGTTGATGCTTTGTGACAAGATAACTTTAGTTCTTATTAAGTGAGGGTGATGAAACTTGGTGTATAGTTTCATTACATCAATACCTTGACTAAGTTCGATGATGAACATTTTTTGCTCAGGGTAAGCAGAGCGATAAGTAATTTGATTGGCCGAAACATTGGAACGAAATAACTCTCCTGCTAACTGAGATAGAATGTTCAAACTTTGTGTAGGCGTTTATTAGGTGAATGCCTTTATGGAGTTCGATGATGAACATTTTTTGATTAGGATAAGAAAAGATAAGCTGTCTGATTGGTTGATACTTTGGGGCACGGTAACTTAGGTTATAATGAAATTAGAGTGATGAAATGAATATAGATTCATTATATCATCACCTTGACTAACGTAGAATGGTTAAACTTGATGTAGTTATTCATTAGGTGAGTTCAATGATTAATATTTCAAGCTGAAGCTAAGATTTAAAAATGATATGTAAATCTCCATGTCTTGTTTTTTAGGTATTTATTCATAATCATCTGAAACTTATCTTAAAACATCATTCAGAAGATGGGTAAGTAAACAAGCTTATTTAATTTAAACAAGATTTTCTTTTGAACGAGATTTAGACCATAGTCATACATATAACAAGCCATACCTCAGTTTCACATTTTTCATCTCCAGTTAGTATTTCATTTGTTATATCAATGTAATGTCAAAAAGCTACTGAATTTGTTCAAGCATATGCAGTGCCCACAACGCTTTATTGCAGAATTAGTTAGTTCTTAAATTAATTGTGATAAACCAGTTTACCTAGATTGAGCAATTTACTATCTTAACTTATGTGTATGTATTTAATGTAGCACTGAAGAAAAGTGCTAACATTTGTCTCAGTAAGAATAAACTTTTTTCAATAATAAACTCGTGATATATGACTTAACCTTATATTTGTATTTTTTCAGTTTAACCTATCGTGTAGTCGGCTGTGAAGTTGAACCTAAAAGGTAAATTAAAAATAAATCACATGTGTGTAACTGTAGTTCTCACTCAAATGTTACAAATATATAGATTAATTATCAGATAATCCCGGGTTTATTGATAGTTTCACATTTCTTTTTACCTGATCAGTGGGGTCCAGTTAATTAACTATTAATCACTTTAGCGGAAGCTTTTACAAAGAACGACAAGATGGTATCATTCAACAATTGCCGCTGAATGGGCAATGTTTTGTTAAACTTATTAGTAAAATTTTGACCGCTGATTTGACCATTGATTAAAGGACAATATTGGTGCCAGTCATTATCACATATGTGATGGAACTGATTAAACACTTTCCAAATATAATATTAACACAGAGATCATCGCTACCATATAGGAGTAATAAAGGATTGATGAATCGGAAGTGACGAACGCCAAAGGAAAACACGAGTTATTCCTCTATATAACTAACTGAAGTGACTAGTGATAATAGATACATGGGCGAATATCTGCTCACTAATAATTCCTTCAAGACCTAAAGTTGCTGTGTGGCACTGTGAGAGAATAATATCTTACAATTCATAAAAAGAATTGACTGCCACTAGATAAGAGAACAGGAAAGAAAAACAGATTAGAAGTCCGTGCATTACCATGTTTTGATAAGGTAGGGGAGACCGGGGCACATTGAACCACCATGGATATATCCTTTATAAATAATACTATACAACCCAACACTATACAGAAGTGAGATAACTTCTTAGACCCATTTCTCCATCAATAAGCCACATGCTGTCAATTATTTTCTTAGGCAGTGGATTTTTTTTTTAAAAAAAAAGCGCTTTAAAGAGAAAAAATTTCCATACATGTTAACTTCTTAGCCTAGGAAATTCTTGTACTTAAGTTCATATATGTCTAATCTATACAATTTATCTGTCATCACTCGTCACTTCAGTCATTCACATAGAGAGATAACTCGTGTTTTCCTTTGGCGTTCGTCACTTCCGATTCATGAATCCTTTATTACTCCTCTATGGTAGCGATGATCTCTGTGTTAATATTATATTTGGAAAGTGTTTAATCAGTTCTATCACATATGTGATAATGACTGGCACCAATATTGTCCTTTAAAGAGACGAAACAATAGAATTCTTACAGGGGGATTTATTGTGACAGCTTAAAAGGAGATGTCGCTCAATAGGAGTGGCTGCTCATACAAATTTTACTGTATATGTTAGAGTATAACTCTTGCCCCAGATCCTGAAAGCTTGCAGGTAGTCTTTCAAAATGCTATTTTATGGACATTTGTTTGTTAGCTTCTAATGGTATATTTTGTTTTAAATTTTAGTTTAAATTATGGAGAAGTAACTGTAGAAAAAGATGCCACTTGTAATTATAAAACATCTGGAAGACCGGTCCCACAAAAAGTGAATCCAGCAGGTACACAATTTCTATATTCCCTTATGCTCCAACGTGCTAGAATAACTATTGCTGTTAATAACTACACATTCATTCACACTTTTATTTAAAAAAAACCCCTTGAATTTGGTTCCAAACAAATACTTTTTTTATTCTCATTTAGAGTTTACATTAATTCTATTGACATTATAACACTTTTATATGTGTTGAAATTCTTGTTAAAGTATGCTCCAATCTTTTTAGAATTAGTAAGAAGTAGCCTAGTGATTATGGATAGGCCCCAAAAGTATTAACTAACCATCTTCGAGAAATTTCATTAGGATTTTTTGTGTGGTTCCCCCTTGTAGGGGACCTGGCAAGAGACAATGTATAGTCATTCAGATGGGACGAAAACATGAGGTCTCATGTATACATTTGCGTACATGTAAAAGATCCCTTTGCAGTTTTATTCAATCATAGAACACTGTTTGGCACTATTTTTATTAGCCCAGAGCAGAGCAGTAGGACATTAAATCCCATATTAAGGGGGTGGATGGGCGAATAGTTAGTGTGCGCTGTACCATAAAGCCTGTCATTGAATCAACTGGCGTGGTTTTGAATCCCCGGTTGCACTTGACTAGGAGTAGGGTCGCCTGTGCAACCTCATGGTTTTCCTGCGGGTCTCCTGTCCAACCTCATGAGTTTCCTCCCACTGCTAAAGACCCCAATGCGCAAGCGAAATAAGATTAAACTATATGTTAGTCCCGAAATAACCTAGTTTGTGTCGAGTGGATGTTAAACCCCATTTCTTTCTTTCTCTCCCTTAAATCCCATATCATTTTATTTGCCCGTCTTCCATTAGCCCAGGTTAGGTGCAAAAGAGTAGGACGTTAAAACCCATTTCATTTTATTTGTTTGATTTTATATACATAGTAGTTCAAATGGTTGACAAATGGTAGACTCTCAGATTTCAACAAACTTGTGAATGCTTTATGTTCTTCGTTACACATAGGGAAATACCAAACTCTTTGTGGACTGTGACATGCAGAATGTTTTGGGGCTTATTTTGAAAATTACATTGTATGATTATTTGTCTATTACAGGAAATACTGAGCTTTTGTTTACATATGAAGTAGAATGGAGAGACAGTCCTATCCGATGGGCATCCAGATGGGATATATTTTTATCCATGAGTGATGTTCAAATCCATTGGTTCTCTATTATAAACTCTGTTGTTGTTGTCTTTTTCTTGTCCGGTGAGCAAAGAAAAATTTCATTATTTTAGATCCAAATAACTTATTGTCATTGTACTATTCTGTGTTCAGGAAAGTTTGATTAAACTCTTAGACATTGAGAAGGGAACTGTTTCTAAATACATTTATTTTACTGATGAATTCTCTTATTGATATTGTATGATTGGTAATGATGTCACTTCCTTCAAACTGTTGCTATAAATGGAAATCTAAAAGTAATCTGATCAAAATTGTTTACGATGTATAATCTTGTGCAATTCAATCCAACTTTTAAAAGCGGCTTCAAACCAACAACTGTAAAATTTAGAATTTTCTGCTCAATTGGCTGTTCATCATTCTTATACCATTGTGTTTGCACTGTCAGACTAGGCGTTATTACTACTACTGGGGAAAAATTTCCTCATGGAAGACTGCATGACATTTGCCAGCCTTCATTATCCCTATCGGTTTAGAAAAATGGGATGTTAAAGTTTTTGTGTACAAAATTAAAATTTGAAATCAGAGTAAGTTGAGAATTTACTCAACTTTCAATCACCGTTTTAAGGAAATATCTTTGATCCAGAAACACAAAACTTTGCACATAGTTTCTTATTGATGTATTTGATACATTAAAACAACAAAAGTTATATAAAGGGCTATATTTCAGTTACAATAAGGGGAACAATTTTGAGTAAATTCTTGACTTAAGTCTGAGAATGCTTCGTGAACTCGGGGCCAGGGCAAAATTTCCTCAAGGCACACTGCATGACATTTGCCAGTCTTTTTAGCCCAGTCGGTACAGAAAAGTAGGATGTTAAACCCCAATTCATTTCCTTCCAAGAACTCAAAATAATCAAGTTGTTTGTATTAAAGTATCTTTTGGTTCTTCTAGGTATATTAACCATGATCATGGTAAGAACATTAAGACGAGATATTGCCAAGTACAACAAGGAGGATGAGGTAGGCGAGTTATATGTAAGAGTCGTTTTTATTTTTGTTTATTTTCCTTGGTGCTGGTGAAGATTATATAGATGGGTGATAGTTTGTATATGACAACCATCTTCTTAATTGGGAGGTGATCAGGGTGACTAAGTGGGTAAAACGCTGGCTAGTTCGGAGGTCGGGTGTTTGAACCCTGCATTGGCCGAGAAAGTTCATCCAGATTTTCTGGCGTGGTTCCTCTTGTCAGTGATGCAGCTGACTAATTGTTCGGTTGTTATCAAAACCAAGGCCATTGGCAGTTGGAATTCCTTATAAGAGTAGGCCACAGTGGCTGTCCGGGCAAAATTCCCCCATAGCACAGTGTAAGGTGTATGCCTGTCTTCATTAGTCCAGTTTAGGACGTAGTACGTTAAACCCCATTTCATTTCTTAATTAGGAGGTTTCACAACAGACACTTACACTTAGACAATTAGACACCACTTCTTGAGTGGAACACATTTGTTTGTCAAAATTTGTTATGAATGTCATGTATTATCTATCTGTTGGCTATATTCTTATTTGTCTGTATTTTGAATACTATATATATCTGTATACAGTTCCACAAAGACTTCAGTTAATTGCAATTGATACACTTGTGAGTTTGTGACATTACCATGTATCAAAGTGTGGGTATTTTGTGCAAAGGTCAGAAAGCATAAGTAAATGACAATGGGTTGAATTGTAAATGTCGACCTGTGAAACCTTCCTAATTAGTAATATCGGGTCAAATAGTTGTTCGTCAGTCTATGTTATTATTAGCTGCCTGTCTTCCAATAATTATATTGTATTTTAATTTATGAATTTTATCATTAAAGAATGACATTGCGTGGAATACAATCACAAGTGTTCTCTTATGGTTTTCAAAGCATTTTGTAAATGGTTATTATTGTGCCTAATTTATGAGTTTTTGTTTTTAAAATTATAGTTTGTGTTATGGTAGTCTGTTGTATTCTATTGATGCAAAATGTTTTCTAAAAAACTTAATTATGTTTTTCCTATGTATTCTTTCTGTAACTTATTGTGTTAATTATTTTAGGATGAAACTATTGAAGAAACTGGATGGAAATTGGTTCACGGTGATGTTTTCCGTCCACCTCGTTATACACGACTCCTTACAGCTGTCACTGGCGCCGGCACACAAATATTCCTTATGGCCCTTATTACTGTTTGTAAGTCAACTCTGAAAGTCTTGTTTTGATAAAATGTGACCTATGATTCTAATCCCTTCACCATGAGCAGACAGGAATTACCAGACAGGAATTATTTTTCTTATTAAATGTTTTTCATTTAATCACTTCTTAATGTAAATCAATAGGTGACATGAATTTACTTAAAACAGTGTGGAGGTTTTGAATATTTTAACAAAATGAAAGAAAAAAAAAAGCTCTTTCGATTTGCGTTGAATTAAGTTTTGGGGAAGACTGCTAGTCTATCACCGATCCTTTAATATTAGCAAATGTTGGAGAAGAAATTAATAAATTCATTGTATTGTGTATGAAGAAATTAATAAATTGGAGAAGAAATTAATAAATTCATTGTATTGTGTATGAAGTATTATTAAAATAGTAAATTGTATACTAATTGTCTAATTCAAAATTTACAGTTTTTGCCATGTTAGGAATGTTATCACCATCGTCTAGAGGAGCATTGATGACAGCTGCAATTGTATTATATATGTTTATGGGGTGAGTAGTCATAAACTGTAGACAGATAAGTGCTGGGCGATTGGGACGTTTCGGTTATCACCATATTTAAAAGCTTATTTGATGTCATTACAATATATTGTGATAAGTTACTAATAATGTGGAAATGTTAACCAATTTACAAATAACCATTACAAATATACTCTTACTATAATGGCTTTATTCTGCAAAACAGTATGTTGAGATAATTTGCATGCAAAAACCAATACACCTTTGTAATTATGTACTCTATTGGCAACTGTGCATTTATTAATATTTGTCCCCCGCCTTTCGAAGAAAGTTGGGGGACTATTAAAATGGGTTCGTCCGTCTGTCTGTCTGTCTGTCTGTCCGTCCGTCTGTCCGTCACACTTTTTGGGACACAATAACTCTCTTCCTAATTGAGCTAGAATTTTCAAACTTGGTGTATGTGTTTATTAGATCGATGCCTTGATGGAGTTCGAAGATGAGCATTTTCCGCTTAGGGTAAGCAGAGATAAGCAATTTGATTGGTTGATGCTTTGGGACACGATAACTTTAGTTCTAATTAAGTGAGATTGATGAAACTTGGTATATAGTTTCATTACAGTAATACCTTGACTAAGTTCGATAATGAGCATTTTCTGCTCAGGGTAAGCAGAGCGATACGCAATTTGATTGGTTGAGACTTTGGAACACAATAACTTTCCTTCTAATTGAGTTAAAATGTTCACACTTGGTGTATATGCTTATTAGGTCAATGCCTTGATAGAGTTCGAAGATGAGCATTTTTCGCTTAGGGTAAGCAGAGATAAGCAATTTGATTGGTTGATGCTTTGGGACACGATAACTTTAGTTCTAATTAAGTGAGAGTGATGAAACCTGTTGTATAGTTTCATTACAGTAATACCTTGACTAAGTTCGATAATGAGCATTTTCTGCTCAGGGTAAGCAGAGCGACATGCAATTTGATTGGTCGAGACTTTGGAACACAATAACTCTCCTTCTAATTGAGTTTAAATATTCAAACTTGGTGTATATGCATATTAGGTCAATGCCTTGATGGAGTTCGAGGATGAGTATTTTCCGCTTAGGGTAAGCAGAGATAAGCAATTTGATTGGTTGATGCTTTGGGACATGATAACTTTAGCTCTAATTAAGTGAGAGTGATGAAACTTGGTGTATAGTTTCATTACAGTAATACCTTGACTAAGATCGATAATGAGCATTTTATGCTAGGGGTAAGCAGAGCAATAAGCAATTTGATTTGCCGAGACTTTGGAACACATTAACTCTCCTTCGAATTGAGTTAAAATGTTCAATATTGGTGTGTATGCTTATTAGGTCAAAATGCCTTGATGGAGTTCGAAGATGAGCATTTTCTTCTTAGGGTAGGCAGAGATAAGCAATTTGATTGGTTGATACTTTGGGACAAGATAACTTAGGTTCATCTTGATTGATGATTTTTATGCCAATACAATGACTGCATTCTCATTCAGTAATGGATTCGACAGTAACAGTGTATAGAAACGATTGACTCGGACACAAGGGCCCTTTCCCTTGGCCTGAGGGGCCCTATTGTCAAGTCTGGGGGCCCTTTTGTCTACTTTTAGGGTCCCCCTAACTAGGGTACATTTTCATTTTTCTCGTCGGCTTTAGCATTTTTCTTTATAAAACACTTTTAGATGACACTTAATGTACAGTTTGATTGCTCGATACGTTTGAAAAAAATAAATGTGCGATTAATTAATATGTGTCATCTATTTATTTTGGGATTTCGGCGGGGGACATCAGCCTCACTGTTGGCTTGTTGCATTTTGATAATATGATTGTAAAACAGAATTTGAAACTATTTAATTAAAACACCTCAAAAAGATATTGAAGTCAAAACTAAATGAAATCTACTGTGTATTTCAGAATATTAGCTGGATATTTCTGTGCTCGTCTGTATAAAACTATGAAAGGAACACAGTGGAAGAGTGCAGCTTTTCAGATGGCTATGTTTTATCCTGGCATTGTATTCAGTGTCTGCTTCTTTATTAATTTCTTTATTTGGGGAAAGCATTCGTCAGGAGCCGTAAGTATTTTAATTAATTTGTCTAAAATATATATAGCCTGTTCATTTTGAGCAAAAGAAAAGCTTAAAACATGGTGATTGTAGTTGGTCTCGTGGAGAGAAGAAAAGATCAGTGTTGAATCTCAATCTGAGAGATAAATTTATATGAGGAGTCCAGGGAAAGAACAATTTAAGTCACTTTTTCCACAAACCCCAGTTAATGGCGCCATCTGGTAGCAAATTGTATAAGCTTTTTGTGGAAGAATCACTTTCAGGTAAAAATTATCAGTCCCATCGAACCAAGACCCTTCTGAAATGGATTCTTTGTATGTCTCTTTGGCCTTCTCAAAAGAATAAATTTTTTAACTGTAGACTCTGGAATTTACTACAATGTCACAAAAAGCCGTTACTTTCTATGATACATACAGACAAGTCATCTCGAGTGACAGTAGACAACTTACTGTGATCAAAGTCCACTACAAGGGAGGTTGCAGTCACCTGTCATAGCAGTCATCCAATCTCAGTATTCTCATTATTTGTAAGAAGCTTTAAAATTTGATTATTAAAATCTTACTTGGTATATTTTTCAGGTACCATTCACTACTATGTTAGCCTTGTTATGTATGTGGTTTGGTATATCTACACCTTTAATTTATCTTGGATTTTTCTTTGGTTTTAGAAAACAGGTAGGTTCCCAATCTGTGATATGTACATTTATTCTTATATTATGTCTATTGGTTTCAAAAATCAGTTTTGGTTTTCAGTTTCTTGTCTTTTGTTAACTGAGACTACTATTGGTCATATTTCAATTTCAGCCCTATCAACATCCTGTTAGAACAAATCAGATTCCTAGACAAGTACCTGAACAAACCTGGTATATGAGTCCGAGTTTAGGGTAAGTCTTATCCACATTCCACCCTAAGCTGACCCTGATTAGTGATTTGTTTTAAAGAATTGCTGAAAATATCATACCATTATTGTATGAAAATATATAATTTGGTAGGGAAACATTTTAACATTGTTCGTTTGACAAGTTAATATTACTAAGTAATACCCCTTATTTCCTAATTTTCTATGTTAATTATTTTACATATTTATATTTCTTAGTATGTTAAACAAATTTTTACCAATTTAATAATGAAATACTCTGTTGATAGAATAGTATAAATTGTTACAATAATGATATGTAACTAATTATGACTGGTATAGTAATAATATGAAACATATTTTGTAGAACTCTGATGGCTGGTATTTTACCATTTGGTGCTATGTTTATAGAACTATTCTTTATCTTCACTGTAAGTATAGACCCTATTAACTACACAAAAAATTATTCTCATTCGCAGATAATTCTCTTAGACAAATTGATGTGGGAGAGTGTTTTTTATTGTTTGGTTTTATTTTCTCTAAATATAACTAGTTTTTCATTTTTGAATAATAATAGCCAAGTCTAGTGTTCATTTCCTGTTGTCAAGAAACGTTCAGTAGAGTTGCTTCTCTTGAACACAGGAAATATGAATGAGTGATGTGCGACGCGACATTATCTGAGATCTAGAATATTTTTTGTGTTGCCCAAATTCTTTTTTTTTTGGATTTAGATCATGTAAACTCTATTTTGATTAGAAATCAACTTCTGTGCAAATATCTGAGAAGATCTATAATACTTTTAGAAGAAATACGATTATTCATTTTAGATGTATGTTTGGAAACTAGGTTAACTACAATTACACTACATTTGTAGAACAAGGCTAAATTTTATGTGGTCATATGGAGGAATTTCGGAATTGCTGAATGTTTTTTGGGTTGATAAATAGACTATTCCTTTACATAGCAGAAATTTTGAATGTAATCTTTACACAAAGTTTTCTCGAAATAGACCTTTTTGTCTCCTGGACTTTGAACTTGAATATCTCGACTATGGAGTAAGGTAGAGAAATGATTTGGGTATCATTAGACAGTCTAGGACATCCGCTTTTCAATGGCATATATAACTCATTTTTGAAATTTTGGTCCTTAAGACTCATTTCACTGTCACTGATCACATATTTAATTATTCCACTATGGGAGTAAAGTAAAATCATTCATTATAACTAACCAAATGCATATCTTTAATTTTTTTTTTAGGCAATTTGGGAGAACCAGTTTTATTATTTGTTTGGTTTCCTGTTCTTGGTGTTCATCATTCTTGTTATCTCTGTTTCCCAAATCTCAATAGTTATGGTGTATTTCCAATTGTGTGGTGAGGTAAGATGTAATTAAATATATAACTATATAATAATATGTATATCTCCTTACTGTGTACATTTGCTGGATAATTATCAAGGCTTTATTTATGTATGTCATTATCTGCTTGTTTTTGACTTACCGATTGCCAGTTTGGACTTTGATCAGTCCTTTAATGCACCCTTACAGTTACAGCTTAAGTGTATATTTGTATTGATTCTTTTCAGGATTATCATTGGTGGTGGAGATCATTTATAGTATCTGGTGGTTCAGCTGTATATGTATTTGCCTATTCTATCTTTTACTTTGTTACAAAGGTAGGTTATATTCTATATTGTTAATAATAATTCAATTAAGGCTACTTGACATGAAATTCTGGATTTCAAAATTGCTCAAACTCCAAAGACTAATTGGGACAGTAACAATTCAATTCCATGCCACTGTTTTATAATTCTGTCAACTATCAGGCTTAAACAGGCTCATATTCTAATTATTTCTTATAATTTCTTTGTGGGTTATTACTCTTGATCAGTTTTAGTTATCATGATTGATCCCATGCGACAACCTTTGTAGACAGAAACTAAGAGGCGTATGTTTTATTGTTTAGCTATGTATCTTTGAATTATTTCTATTTATACCATAATTATGATTTCTGTTCTTTTTTTCTTCAGTTGGAGATAACTGAGTTCATTCCCTCATTGGTGTATTTTAGTTACACACTGCTCATGGTCTTAACGTTCTGGATCTTAACGGGTACCGTGGGATTCTTCGCCGCTTACTGGTTTATCTGTAAAATATATTCAGCCATCAAGATAGATTAAATATGGTTCTAAGTATTTTAGAATATTAAATAATAGTTCATTTCATTTGATTTGGTCATCTAAGAATCGACGGGGGATTAGTGTACATTTAGTTTCTACTGTGTTGGCAGATGGGTTTAAAGCAAGAATAAATTAGTAATATTTATTAGTGGACAAAAAATGGCATTGTTGTGACTAGTGCTGAAAACCGGTAAACTTTAGACATCAATGCATCGAAAGCTAACAATGATACTCAAGTCGATCTCTTCCTTGTGATTGGATTAGGTCAAAGAACAGTCAGTATACACCCAAATGTTTATTTGGCAGTCAGAAGGCCAGATTTTGCATGAAATTGTTGAGCATTTTTTTTTTGTTCGATGCATTGATGTATAGCAAGTAGTCTGATAATCCCACCATTGGCTGCTACATTTTTATATCGATAATACATCAATGTGTGATAACCACTAGATATGACCTGGGGTCCAACATTTTTACCGTTAATAAATTCACACAATACTTTCTTGTCTTAATGTAGATTGATTAAATTGATCTTGGCACCAGGGTAGTGTAAGTTGATGGTTGTCCATGAAATATTTACCCCCGCCTCCTTTTTTTTTAAGACGTGTCAAGTCAAAATTATCTTGAACCAAATTCGTCAAAAGTAAAATAGAAAGTCTTATGAGGTTAATTAGTTACTCCTACCATAGTATTAGTATTGCCATTCGAATCATAGCATGTCAAGGAAGATAATTACTTTTAAATTAAACCACTTAATACATGGTGTGACATCAACATTAGTAACACTTTTACAATCATACTTTCCGGTACAGTAATAGTAATGCATGTCCTTTTATTATGTCGCAGGGAATTTGACTCAATAGAACAATTCAGTCAGTGTCCTCCTTTAAATTTAAATTCAAACATTTTTTATTACAACTAGTGCAGTGCTAAATAAGTATAATAAAATGATTATAGATATTAATTCATTCACATTTCATTATGTACAACTTTACTTTTAGTGGGTTCGGATAAAACTGAAACTTCACTTAACTATTTATGCCGAAATTTCTAAAGTTGACAAACATTATTTGCAAAGTGTTTTCACGTGTATTCAGTTATGATTTTAATTTCTAACACATTTTTTTGTTAACAATCCTACTTTTCTTTTTTCATTATTTAACATTGTTGTTATTTATATAAATTTATATTGTTTCCTTGTAAATGTATATTGTATATATTATGGAATGACATTCTGTATTCAACTTTGGAAGAATTTTCAATGATTTTACTTTGAACAGAACAAATGTTAATTTAAAACTGTTAATAAAAGTATGAACACAGTATTCCTCAATGGACTTGTTCCATTTTGTGAAGATGGAGAATGGGCACATTAAATTGGTGATCAATTGTGAAAAGAATGGAATTAATGTATGTATCTATTCTGTATATTTGAATTTTTTGTAAATATAAGCATGCATATGAAGTCATCTAACAAAGTAATATTCTTTTTCATCGCATCAAATAAAAGATGTAAATGTATTTCCATCTATATGTAAAATAATTTTGTTTTCATTGTTTCTATGTAATGCTTGTATATTTTTACATTATTCATAGTATGCTTACATAGACATGATTTCTTTTTCATAGAAATTATTATATTGAGGTTAGAATTTCAAAACATTAACAAGTAATTATTAATGCTTTTCAGCAATACTATTAATATTGACAGTAGTACATGATCAATGTCAGACGATTTGTTTATAGTTCTAAATGCGTTTTAGATATTGGTATATTGTAAGTTATGTGCTTATTTTTGGAAATCATGACTTTTCCTATACAGAGATATATGCATATATAAGTGGTTTTAACATAGTTTTATTTCAATTCTAACCTTGTAAATAATGTCAGAAATTGTGGAATTTATTATGTAATGGGTTCCTTTGAGGGTGTCAATAAATATGTATTTTGTTATAAGTCTAGTTTTATGTTTGATTCAGATTTGTTTTTTAATATTTTTATTTTCAAAAAGTAACTGAAGATAAATATATAGAGAAAATTGTGAGTTGAGATCCAGTCGTCCCATAACACGGTATAAATTTTGTTAGTTCACCCCTTTCCATGTGCCAAATGTGGGATCAGACATTGTTTGGTAGAGAGACCCCCCCCACACACACACACTCATTTGTTTCTGCAGTTCTTTTACCCCGATTCTTTATGTGTTCATTCAAACTGTTCATACACAGAATTACTGTATCTGTGAGTAAAACATGTTCTCTTAGAAGTCTTCTTTTCAATAAACCTTGAAAGAAACATACATTTGAATGCTGGGAAGCTCATAAACACTTATAAATTATGCTTATTTGAAACTAAAGGAAGCACAAGTTACCTTGACGTAACAAATTAAGATAAGGGTCTTCAGGAGCAGCCTGAAAAATGTCCCATGTGACAATCTCAACTGATAGCATGAGAGTATACTCGGTAATCATTGTTTAGACCCATTGATGAAATGAGATCGATTTCGAAGTGAGAGGTAGGAGAGACAATAATTTTATGGGGTGGGGTTGTCCATATCCAAGTGTTGTAGTGATCACTGAAATTTGACAACTGGGTAGGGGGGAGGGGCTACCCTAGAAAACTTGGATTGCAGGCGCGATTAATTTGGTAAATTAGGTTCAATTTGGTTCATTCTGACCTATTTCCGGAAGGTAAATTCCAAAATTACAGGTCTAAATCGCCAATAAAATCGCATAAAAAAATTTTCAAGCCTGATCAGGGGGGGGGGGGGTCCGGACCCTCTGGATCCGCGCCTGGATTGGCACCCCAGATGTAGCCTCCCACCGAATATGTCCAGTGAAACAATTCATTGGGGTATAACAATCATTGAATAATTATACTGTGGAAATTATTACATAAAATGCTCAAATTTCTTTGTGTGTAATCTTTTATTTCAAATTAACCAGAATGAGTATTGCCAGCATAACAAATATAAATCAAATTTTAACTTTAGTAACAATTATTGATCATTCTATATATTTCATCCAGAACTCTAAAATTAACTTTAATCTTAAGTTTATGTATGTGAAATATGTATATAAAACATTTGTACTGTCACTTTCGAGAGATTAACAAAAATAATTTATATAAGATTTAGAAGGCTGGTATAATCTGTTCACAGAGTGAAGCAGCGATTAAAATTAGAAGACAAATTTGTTTCCATTATTCGTTTTTTTTTCTTATATTAACACTACATTGTAATTTAACCTACTTTTGTAGAAATTCTATCACAACTGTGGTCAGGGAGAGTGAAACTTTGTATCTGTCAATCATTCTCTTGAATTTGAAACCAGTATAATATCCTATAATTCCCAACAATTTGACTGATCAAAAAGTTTATTAATGTCGCCTGAACACCAGGATCAAATAAAAATATCAGATGTCAATGTAGTGCAATGTCAAAAATAAAACAAAACATTACAAATTAATACAAATATCTAATTTTAAACAGAACAGATTGTGATTACATGTATTAGCTTACAGCTATCTCACAATCTAAAAGAAGCAATAATGACTACAATACAGAATCATTAAAAAAAATTATAAAAACAATACATGTACATACACATATTACAGTGAAATAGCACCAAATAACAGACATATGTAATCCCTCCTCCATCAAATCCTTACAGGATAACAAACATAAACATTTTTACACAATTACAGACAAACAACCCATGGATGAAACCTACTGGTACACATAGCTGGATGGAAAAGCAATACATAGTAAAGTAATAAATAAATCTATGTTATACCTCATTCTGTCATTTCACAATTCATCAATTTAAATTAAATGAACTACAGGGGAAAGGGGATTTTAAAGCCATTTCTTAATATTCTACAGTATTTGGCTAAAAAAAATAGATGAAATTACACTGACCAAAAGAGTTCAGTATCATCTGTGGCATGTTTATTATCAATAATTCGATTGAACATCACATACTAGAGATGCAGATTCAGCTTACTGCATATTCCTATTGATAAGAATTCTCTTGGACAGAATTTGATGTGTAAATAGTACAATTTATTAGTTAGGAAATATTTTGGAAACAGAATTGTGCCCTGCAACTGGAAGATGAGGAATTAGATAGACACACAACATATTTACACAAATGAGTCAAACTTTAAACACAGTATTTACGAATATTTATTATCAAATAATAAATAATCTTAATATTTTACTGAATAAGGTGCTTTGAAAGATTAAATAAGGGGAAGTCAGTTTGTATTATGTATACTATAATTTTACAGTAGTTTTCTTTTTGGCTTAATTTGTTCACAAAGGAAAACACAATCTTTTTTATCTTAACTTTGGCTTTATCAATGAAAACAATAATTTTTAATGAAGACAGATTGTCATCCCCCAAAACAAATCATTAGATTAAATCAAAAATGATATTTTTGACCTAGATTAAAGAAGTCAGACCATTTTAAATGGCATGTTGCTGCTACATCAAATATTGACAAAGAAATATCTAAGTAATCTGATAAGAGGGGTGTATTCTTGTTATTACATGTATAATTTATTACAAAATGATTTATCTCTATACATGTATGGTGAATATAATACTATATATTCAAGTACAAGATAAGGATATTATGTATCACATAATCATATCTAATACAAATCTATCCTACACATACTGTAGATTACACAATTACAAAAATGTACAGCAGTATCTTAATTAAAAATACATTACATGTAAAAAAAAAAAAAAAACATTTCTACCGTTATGGTACATCTAGTCTATAATGTACATTACGTGGTTACCATTCTTTTGTTTTAAAAATATAATTTTATGTTGTTAAATTATAAATATTATTTTATACAATTCAATTTTTATCTTTCAGAAAATATTCAGATATGATAAAATAGATACAGTATACCCCACTTTAACATTTAAGAAGTGAAAAAGTCTAGTAATATGTTCTTTTTGTCGTAAAATTAAAACTAAACTTGTTACATGCTATGTTAATAGTAAAAATATAAATTAATTTTACGTCTGAATTTAACTTTCTAAAGTGATGTACAGTGTACTTACTTTTGCCACATGGTACATTTCAATTTTGCACAGAAGGTTATCAACGCCACATCAGCAGTTATAACTTTGGTCTATGTTAACAAGTACATGTACCATACATAATTATATTTTTACTGGAATTTAAGAGACCATATTTTTATTTGGGAACAGGCCTGTCAATCTATGTTCAAGCTGCGTTTCATTTCAACATATACATGTAAGCACATATTGGGAATGTGCACTACACATAATATATATCGTGTTATACGCTGAAAGAAATAAAGGAATTGGCAGTTTTTGATATCAATGTTCAATTCATAACATTGTCAAACCAACCTAAGTCTAAGGCTTAGCCAAGCAACCATGTCAATTTCATAAGGCCTTTAAAGTTTAACCTGGTAGGTCCATTATTTAACACAGGATTGTTGAACCTCAATCATTTCATCCGATCTCATCATCCGAGATAAGTTTTAACTTGTGTATCACAATTACAAACAAGTGTTAATTCTTTATTTTCTTTGTCTTCATCTCCCCAGTCTCTTAATCTTATCAACAGAAGATCATCTAAATTCTGTAATTTTTTTTTTTAGTTTTAAATTTATAAACAAGATTCAAGGATGTCATTCACATCCTACACCTTCACAATCATCATCTGCACAATGCCACAAAACACAATTTCCCACGCAACTATAACAAATCAAAAACACAGCAGCCAAGAAAACCAAACTGCAAATTGTACATGGTTTCCGGACAAGAAAAAAACTTGTCAAATATAGGACAATAAACATTGCATGATTGTAAATAAGAGCTGGGTTCAAAGGTTTCGGTATTAAAAGTACCGGAATCAGCCACTGTAAACAATACATGTTGTTAGGTTTCACCGTTTCCAAAGAATCATTACATCAAATATACCGTTAAATTACGCAAAAATACCAAACGTGCACTGGCTTCACCCGGAAATAATATGCAAATATTAGTGTCGTTAGTTTCGCATCAGATATCTAAGAATATAATATAAGGGGATTTTACACCATTATATTTATCAAATTGTGTATAAAGAAAAATATAATTGTTGGTTGATATTAGTTTGACCTAAATTATTTTACTTTCAACAATATTAAAGGATTATTATTTATACGAAACCATACGTGCTAGTCATTTTAAAGGAAGGTGAAGGTCGAAATGTTCCACATGTAAACACGAAATGAGGTGCAATATTATTTAACCAACGAAACCTTTTGCAAATTAACATCCAGAAATATGGTAAAAGCAAAAAAGAAAGGTAATATTTTTAAGTTGTACCAGTCTTAAAATACACAACATACACTATTCTATGTGATTATGTGAAGGCCTATGCTATGCTATGCGTCTCTATGCCCTGCGTCTATGCCCTATATTGCCATGCCATGATGATGATCATCATGATGCATGATGGCAGATGCTAAAATAAATGATAATTATGTCAAAATTATTAATTTAATGATGGGGGGTTGGATGCCTGAATGGTAAGCATGTGCACTGGCGTGGTTTTGAATCCCAGGTTGTACCTGACAAGGACTAAGGAGTAGGTTTGCCTGTCCAACATCCTGCGTTTTCTCCAGGTTCTCCGGTTTCCTCCCACTACTAGAGATACCTACACGCAAGCGAATTATTGAAATAATAATTAAACCATATGTTAGTTAAACTCTCTCTCTCTCTCACTCTCTCTCTCTCTCTCACTCTCTCTCAATCTCACTCTTAATTTAACAATATAGATAGCTCTTTAAAGATTATTTGGAATGTGAAATCATTTGCCAGTTGTAGTTTAATTGGTGCCAACCACTTTGTGCCTTTATATTATAGGGACAATAACATTCTTGCTGGTGTGGTAGCTCCAGAAAATAAATAATACCCTTATTCTAAGTACTAGATGTTTAAATGTCCTACCTGTTGTGTAAATTATCCATTACAACCTATTTTATTTGTCCAGAGGGTTCGAAAATATTTTAAAATCCAAGTCACATTTGATTTACGTTAGACTTTTCAAATCAATTGGTTGAATTTTTCCAATTTTTTAAATTAGGTGTGTTAAGATGAAATTTATATCATCATTTAATTGGAATATTCTAAAATAATACGATTTGTTGACCAGAATGAAGATTGGGACATATTTTTCAGTTACAACAAGAGTGTTATTGTGGCTTTAAAGTTGGAGCATAATTTAAGAACATTTTTATGATATCCCTTTTCTTTAGAGGAGCTCACATAGTTAACAAAATTTTATATTATGAATAAGAAGATGATTGGATGTTATCCACATCCTTATCTCTGATAAAAATTATTTAATATTTTGTTGTGTATTGAATTTGTTTTGTACAGCTGAAATTAAATTATCCTCATTAATGTTTTATTCAGTGCCAGTTGCCTCTAAGGAGGAACTGATGATGATGACTGTTTCTGAAATTGTCAACGAATTAATCAAGGCTGATCAGGAAGGAAAAGACATCAACCTTAATAAGTAAGATCAAATTGAAAATAGATAGCGACACAAAGAAAATAAATATGACATGAAATGTTGTTTAATGTCCTAATTTTCTACACCGACTGGGCTAATGAAGACAGGCAGTCATATCATGAGAGAAAATTTTCACAGGCATGGGCGCCACCTCTTTCTCTTATTTTGAATGCCAAATGTCAAGGGTTCTTTTACTAGTTACTATACTTGTATGTTTATGGTGTTCGCAAGCTGTCATGACACCGGCCAGTTGAAATTTCGCGTAGCAGTTGGGTTTCATCAAATGATTTTTAATTATGCTGTAAAGCTTCACCTTTATTTCAATGGGAATTGATTTATTACATGTTCAGTTATGTGCAGTACAGTTTTGGGTTAGTTTATGTGTAAATTAATGGAGCTATAGGCCAATACACTTTTTGTAGTCATTTGACTAAAAAACATGCACAAAGTAATTCTGTAGGAAAAGACACTACTGTGCCTGGAGTAGATAAGATGGAACCATTTTATTCTTTTACGTGCACACCAACATAACTTCGTTGCCTGGCCCTCTGTTCTGCACTACTAACAATGGATAACCAGATTGGACAATCCCGAGGAACTTTCTCGGCCCACAATACAGAGATGAAAAATAAAAGCATTATAAAAATGGAAAGAAATAATTTTACAATTCTTGATTACATGTATAACATGCACTCTCAGAAATTAGCCTGAGTCTCACCTTTATATAGAGAAACATAATGATTTAAAATGAATGACATGTTTAGAAAACCTACTAATTAAGACAAAAAAAACAAAATTTTGAATTTGTCAATTATAGATGAATTAAGTTGAAAAATTGTCTATTATATATCTTTATTAAATCTGAATGACACTTCTAGTATTTTTGTTTCAGAGTAAAAACAAAGATATCTAGTAAATATGGACTACCAAGTCAGCCAAGATTAGTGGATATAATTGCAGCGGTACCCAACCAGTTCAAAAAAGTAAGTTTCTGTGTATTACATAATTTTAATTGTGATAATAATGAAGATATTCTGATTTTTGGGATCAATAAGTTACTAGTCTCGATTATTCTAGATGGTCAGTCAAGAAGGGTTATCGATTCTATCATGTTAAGTGACATTCTTTGCTACTGTTCATGCAGCAGCTAGTCCTTCGTTTGGTAATCACCAGTTTGCAGTTGACTTCATCATTTGATTTCTACAACATTTATTCAAATCAAGATGCAACAAATTCATATAATAACTGGCTGAACAATGGTTTTAGGGTTGCTGTGTGAACATTATTAGTTTTAAACTTATTTCTTGTAACATCTTGATATTCTACCAGGTGTCCTGTCACATTTCTGAATTCTTAACGACATACATCATCGTCCAGTCAAACTTTTTTTATTAAGGAAACCATGTATAACTTTTGATACAGTTGTTTCAATTCTTGTTGGTAAAAGTAATTTGTTTATTTTTAAGGCATTGCTACCAAAACTGAAAGCCAAACCAGTTCGTACAGCTAGTGGGGTAAGTTATGATTATTAATTATTTGTTTAATTGTTTCATACTTATAGAGATGATTATAATGTGGTCCTGCTATTGAAGCTGCTGATGACAAAATGTTTCAGTTACCTGTCAAACTTTTTTTCCTTTATTTATACATTACCAGTTGCATCTACCCTTGGTAAGAATTACGATCTAAAAACAGATTGCTTCTCAATTCTCATTCACTTAGAATAAAACCTCAGGTTGTCTAAAGCTCAGACTGTAGATCTTATTGAAATTGTCTGTTTATGATAGAAATGGTATCTTTTTCTGAATAGATAGCTGTAGTTGCTGTTATGTGTAAACCTCACCGATGTCCTCATATTGCTATGACAGGAAATATTTGTGTGTAAGTCTTTTGTAATATTATAATTTATGAAAATTCTTGGTATGATGATTCACGTTAAGGGAACATAGGGCAATAGCTGAAGGTTATTTTCATGAAGTTTAGATATATAACCCTGTCTTTTTTCTTGCATATTGTGGCTTTAAAAAAGATATTTATCACTGTACAGGTTCACCATATACACATGTATATGTACCTTTTTAAATGAATAATTTTTTTGATGTTGGATCTCTCAATGTTGCACGGACAAGGAGTTTGTTGTTGATGTAGAACTAAGGATGCATTACATAAGATTTTGATAAAGAGCTAATCATTCTTGCTATAATAGTTCAAAAATAGATAATGCAAAATGAATATATTGAAAATGTTATTCAAATTACTTTATTATTAGCGAAATTATCACTGTTTGAAGTGTTGAAAAGATGTGGCCTAGATTGTATATTATTGTTACAACAGTACTTGCTATTCAAGACTTAGCTTTGATTCGCGATTTTTAAATTCAATCATTAAATGGTGACGACGTTTTAATCCGTTTAAATCTCTGTCATCAGATGCTCTAGAGAATTGATTGGAGGCTTATCATGTGAATAGATGATTATAGTTTATATAACATTTAAAGCCAAATAACCCTGCAAAAGTAATAGGCCGATAATCTTACATAATGCATCTTTATACGAATATGTCAGAGTGATATATAGTTCTCTGCAATATATTCTATTTCACATGTATGATGTATATTAATATAAAGCGTAATGGCTGATATATCTTTGATTTTACTAGATATTGTCCTGGTGGTCCAGATTCTGATTTTGAATACTCAACACAGTCTTATACGGGTTATGAGGTAAAGTTGAACAGTTTAGAACTAAGATCAGAATAATTCTCATGATAGAAACAAACAGAATCATATAATGTATATATTGTATGCAATTTTAAATACATTATTTGTGATCAACTATTAACACTTTTCAATGAATTATTTTATTGTACATTTTTTACGTAACAAATATTACGATATTTTCGGAAAACAGTAGAAAGGAATAGTGCTGATGTAATTTGCTTTTATTTATAACATCATAAATATTTTTTCAGCCGACATCAATGAGAGCTATAAGAGCTCGTTACAATCCATATTTACAGACTAGACATAGAGTAGAACAGGTAATTTTTATATATGCCCACATTTACTTTGGTTATAAAAGATGGTTTTCTGATAGCCATGATTTTGTTTTTAACCACTCCTATTATTGGTGTCACTGCATCAAGTTTATTATGACTTAGATCCCATCAAAGGTTATGTTATTCAACTGGTTTAGGATTCATCTATTTTTTTTTTTTTGATTCACTTTCAATTTGAACATATATTGTCTGTCCATTTTTCTTGTCCACATCAAGCTGTTGTTGGATTTTTTACAAACTTGCAAAAATTCGGTCGTAAGGAAGATTCCAATCAATGTTCAGAGGTATCTCCATCTCCTCCATTTATGTTCCGACTTATGAAATCTTGTGAAATTGGTACAGGACAAAGTTCTTGATAGAATGTTTTAACACTCATAGGGATTTTTCATTAGAGTGTAAAGAGGAACCCTATCGAATTTCATAATTGCAGAGTTATTCCTTCATTTAATTTCAGATTTATGAAACCATATGTGAGAACCATGAAATACTGAGTTCTTGAAACAACTTTTTTTAATATCAGTGATAAATTTAGTAAAACATTCAGAAGGGAATAATGAAGAAAAAACCTTTGAGAAATTCAGAATATTTTTATTATATATTTTGAAGTTAAGGCGTTGTTTACTTTTAAATTCATAAAATCTTGTGAACTTTGCTGGTGGTGGGTGTATTGAGGCTATCTATATTTTCTTGTAACAGACAGTGACATTTTTAGATTACCTGTGATGTATTTGTTTACTTTTTTTTGATTCGCTGCACAGTTTTCAAACTTCAATTGCAACTAGGCTTCGATTAAGAAGCTCTAGCTGTTGTCCCATGGTAAGGCTGTCTTGTATTTTCCAGCTACAACAACTAGGACATAGTGTAGATAAAGTAGAGTTTATTGTAATGGGAGGAACGTTTATGAGTTTACCAGAAGAATATAGAGATTATTTTATTAGAAATTTACATGATGCTTTGTCTGGTCATACTAGTTGTAATGTAAATGAAGCAGTCAAGTAAGTAAATATTTTGTAAGTTAGCATTGGATAAAGCATGAATCTGAGGTTGTGCTAGAAAAATAAAAACCCAATAAGTTTATATATGGCTGTCAAAAGTTTCCTAAATGGTTACTGGTATCAATGAGGAAATAATGTTACTGACAAGCAGTCATCAAGTTAATTGATATAATCCTTATGATGATGCTTGCTATAAATTTGTGAGATTCTTCCCAAAGTCAGTCTGTTAAAAATACAGATCTATATTTCGTTTTTTTTTTATACTTTCGATGGCTTACACTACATGAAGATCTGAAAAGTTGTGCTCAAAGGTCGTGCCAGGGGTCGTGCAAGTGGCTATTGACCCTATGACGTCAGATATTGTCAGCGTTGACGTTTGTAGTGATTTACACACAGTTGTGTGCATCAAAAGGCCAATAACTTGCCGTAATAGACTATTTCATTGGCTAATCTCTCATATCATCCAGAACACGTCAATAATAACTCTTCCAGATTCTATTGTAGTAAAGACAATTAAAATAAAATTTTGAACTATACAGACGAACTGAAATGTTTTAATCAGATTGCCCAAAACCTTGCCATAGTGATGCCCTTCATACTCATAAGTGTTTCTTTGTTGCAATTCCATATTTTTAAGTTATATTTTTAGAATGTATTAAAAATAATACCCTAAAATAGATGGTATCTATAAACAGTCCTGCGTTGTTAAAGAATAATGCTATTAATCCTATAATTCACTATTGCCAGTTGAGAAATTGGCAAAAATGTTATTTTCAACTTCAAATTCAAACGTTTGAAGATAGCTATTCCATCGGGAGAATAGAAAAACAAGGGCGGTAATTGTGTTATTTCCGATGTGAATGAATATTAAGTCATGGAAATGATGCAGCTATGATCTTATAATAGTGAGTTGACAACCTTTGGAACAAAAGACATAGAAATAATTATGTTTCGACTTTCTTAGAAAATATGAAATTCCTGCCTTAAAGTGTATTTTTTTTGTAATGAATTTATTTCAATAAAGGAACTAAAGATAAAAATATTTTTCTTGTTTTAAATTAATTTACATGTATTTCAAAAATTATTTTGTCTCATGTATTTTTTAGGTTTTCAGAGAAAAGTAGAACAAAATGTATAGGTATTACCATAGAAACCAGACCTGATTATTGTCTTAAGAAACATTTAAGGTATGTCAGGAGATTATTAGTTTATTTAGAATGTTTAATCATAATTATAATGATAAATATAATTATGTTTGTTTATTATTGAAATATTTCTAAAGAGGTAAATTTCTAAATTAATCATTATATAAAAATCAATATCTTGAATATTTTCAGTGATATGTTAAATTATGGATGTACACGTTTAGAAATTGGAGTACAAAGTGTATATGAAGATATTGCCAGAGATACTAATAGGTATATTATATTTAATTCGTTTTATTTTGAATCTTAATTAATTTATTAAGGAGTCATTTTCTATCAGTTTCCTTTATATTTTGCAGAAATACTGATGAAAGTTAAAATTGTTGATCATCCTTTGCTTTTTTCAGACAAAATTTAATTTATCACAGCTTAGTCCATGCTACATAGTAGTTACTGGTATAAATATTTAATTATAAAGACACGATCAAAATACCAGCGGTAGATAATCTCATAGGTTCATTAAAATATTTAAACCAAAGTCAGATGTGTTGAATTTTTCAGTGGATACCTAATGTTGACAAATTTTAAATTCATCACATCTTTGTAAATACGGAACGAAACTCAATCAGTCTTGGACTAGTTTTCCGTTTACAGATTCAACTTCAAAATATTGTCGTTTGCAAGGAATTAGCAATCCATCAAAGGACGATCGGAGACTAATTTGTATGTATTCGGGACGTCATTAAGTTTTTGATTTTAATGAGTCTGTATCATATTGTTATCAAATGATAGCGAGTTTGCACTCAAAAAATGAATTAAGTTATGTAAAAAAAAATTTCCATGCCAAAAAATATAAATTAGGTTTTGTTTTGGAAAACTAAATCCTGATCTGCCTTGAAATCCTTGAAAACCACTAAAATATTTATGTGTCCATATCTCATTGATAGCTTGACTGATTTATCTAAAATTTGTATACAATCTACCTTAAATTGTGAACATCCCTGATATTGTGTATAGACAAAAATCATATTAAATACATCAATATGTTTAACAATGTGAATACCTCCAAATGTTTCTTTGAAGAATAACTAATACTATGCAATAATTTAAAGTCGTGAACACATTAGTAAGAATATCTCTAAGTCCAATCCAATGTATTAATATTGTCCTTTGAATGTTTCAGGGGTCATACAGTAAAAGCTACATGTGAATCATTTCAAATGTCTAAAGATGCTGGTTTTAAAGTTGTCTCACATATGATGCCTGATTTACCTAATATTGGTTGGGAAAGGGATATAGAACAGTTTATAGTAAGTATCTTTATAAGTTCATATTCAACAAATTATCTGTATTGTGTAGTGTCTAAACAATACAGGCTAGAATCTGTACAAATTACGTTATATCAAATGAATGTATTGTGAGTGAGGTTCATAGGCTAACAATATTATAGATATGTTGTGTGAAATAGGTGATTTACATCATATTTTACATCTTCATTTTGAATAGGAATTTTTTGAGAATCCAGATTTTAGACCAGATGGTTTGAAGATCTATCCTACTTTAGTTATCAGAGGAACAGGTTTGTATTATTTATTTCCTAATATTTTTATGAACAAATTTCTGTTTATTAATAAAATGTATTATTCGAATCAACTTGTTACCTAATGTACCTTCTTATTTTAGTAGTCTAACTGTATAGTGTGCAGATTTTATTCCCGTGACATTAGTATGCACACAAGATATTTGTACAGATGTAAAATTGATACTGTTACAGGATAATTTTGGCACAGTCCATCTCTCATGCCTAATAAAACTGTATTAATATAAAACAAGTAAAATTACATTTACGAAGTAATATATTTAGTAATATATAAGGATTAATTCTATAGTTTGAACTACTTTGTATGGTCAAATTCATTTCCTTTTAGCCCACACAGGTTTAAATTTAAGGATTTGAAGATATATTTCATAAAGGATATCTTTCTGACTGCTGATGCTGGCTTAATATATGTTAATAAACTATATCTAGCTCATATTTTATTTAAGGTTTGTATGAATTGTGGAAAACAGGAAGATATAAGAGTTATCCCCCTAGTGTCTTGATTGATCTAGTTGCTAGGATACTGGCACTAGTACCACCATGGACGCGAATCTACAGAGTTCAGAGGTTAGATTTTATATATATCTAAAGCAGTTAAAATACACTGAAAAATTGAAGTGCTCTTGCAGAAAATAAGCTGGATGTCATTTTAAGGCTAAAATGAGGATTGATGCAGTGCCTAGGCTGCTACGTTGACTGTTGGTACGACAGGAATCCTAGGGTGGAATATTGGAGATAAACCACTGGATTCAGTGTAGAGGCCATGAAACAATCAGGGACTTGGTAGTCAATGGTTTAAAATGTAGGGGTTGAATCAAATTCCTGATGCAATGGTAATGAGCATTATCAGATCTTTAACCATTGCAACACATGTCAGCTATAATTTCATTGGTGTACTAGGTTTGATATTTAATAAATGGTGTTTAGCCTGTATAGAAACGAGTTCAAAAGAAAGATAATTAGTCAGAAACATAACTTCACTATAGTAAAGCAGTAATTAATGAACCAGTAATGCTTGTCACCGTTGCTTCAGGAATATGGAGTTGAATTGATCGGTATGTAGATGAAATCTGAATAATTGATGTTTTTACAGAGATATACCAATGCCTTTAGTAACATCTGGTGTTGAACATGGTAATTTACGAGAACTAGCTTTAGCCAGAATGAAAGATTTAGGGACACAATGTCGTGATGTTCGAACCAGAGAAGTTGGTATACAGGAAATACACCACAAAGTTCAACCATATGAGGTAAGAAATCATGTATTAAGACAATGATGTCTTCTGTCTTTGTGAATCTTTAATTAGAGAATTGTGGTACACTGCAAGGATAACTCTAGGATGGGATGAAAAACTATGATACACATTGGTAGTGCACATATAACATTCAGTGTCAGTTTGAATTGATAAAGAGTAGGTCTTCTGGGTAATGCTGAATCAAGGTAAAATTTGACTTTTTAGCGTTTCGTACATAACTGTAGAATGAATTCAGAATACCATGTGTTAGTTTCAAATGGTCGTTGTTTAACATTAAAATCTTTATAGACAGGGAGGGGGAGGTTGGATGGCTGAATGGTTAGCAATTGCGCACTATATCATGAGGTCTGTCATTGAGTCAGCTGGCATGGTTTTTCGATTTCCCGGTTGTACATGGATTTTATCCTCGTCCTTGTGTTTCCTCACACTGCTAAAGACTCCTACGCATAAGCGTATTATTGAAATTAAGTTGAACCATATGTTAGTTCCGAAATTACTTAGTTTGTGTCGTGTGGACGTTAAACCCCATTTCTCTCTCTCTTTAAAAGGCGGAACTAATTCGAAGAGATTATGTTGCTAATGGAGGCTGGGAAACATTTTTATCCTATGAAGATCCTGAACAAGACATTTTGATTGGTTTATTGAGGTTACGTAAATGTTCGGAGGATACATTCCGTCCAGAATTAACAGGTGGTTGTTCTGTAGTTAGAGAATTACATGTTTACGGAAGTGTAGTACCAGTACATGCTCGTGATCCTACAAAGTTTCAACATCAGGTAATTCAAATTGAGATAGCATTTAAAACACAAAAATAAAAGAAAAAGAAATATCAGTATTGCATTGAGACTTTCTAGAAATTTGAAAAAGAAATGTTATCTTGGTTAAAAATCTTTTCCCCCAATCTACAGTATATTAAATAAATTAATTAATACACTGTTCATTTCCAGTAACACTAGCACTTGTCTAACAAGCCATCAATAAGTTAATTAAAATAACAGTTTGAATTAAAAATCAGAGTAGTCTGTAGCCTTCATTAACCCAGTTTGATGTTGAACCCCATTTTATTTCATATCATTTTTGGTAAAAAAAAAATCCATGAAGTCTTGGATATGTTTTCCAATCAGTTACTATGTCTGTAGGATTGTGATTGTAATGGAAATCTCTAAGCTAGTACATTCAAGGAGTAAGCACACTGACCAATATCCACTGATCACATATACTATACGTAAATAAACATATACAATTATGGCATAGACAAAAGTTAACAAAATAATTATAAGATAGAGTATAAGTGTTTTAGTGAAATATATTCTAGGGATTTGGTATGTTATTAATGGAAGAAGCAGAAAGAATAGCAAGAGAAGAACACGGTTCATGGAAAATAGCTGTTATTTCTGGTAAGGATTCATCTGATTTTATAAAATTATAAATACCAAAAGAATGATAGAAGTGATATTATGGCTTATTGCTTTTAGGAAAAACCTTGGATTAACTTATAAAGTTTACTATATTAATATATTAATTTACTTTGTTCTATAAGACTTCGCTTTGTGGGTTACTTATTAAAGGATCCTACATGTTCTTGATATCTTCCATGGAGGGTAACTCTCATGTTACTGGGAAGGTAACTCATTTTTTACTGTCAATACTCAGGTTATAAGTCATAGAACATACTATGATGTACTTGTCTCCATTTAAAGGTCATTTCCCATATCTGCAGTTCATATATTTGTGCTACATTAATTTTGTCTTGAATTATGGATACTGAGCCAGTACCTTGTTAAATCTTGGAAACTTGGTGGACAGATATAGAATCTTACTGAAGGACACAGGAGTTCAACACCAAGTTAAATTTCTAGATAGTTATCAGTACTCAATCTTCCTAGAATACCTTATAACACTTTTCATTTGAGGCATTCACCGAGCTAACAAATGGTTGTTGTGCTTTTGTTTTCAACTGTGAAGTCATATATCTTATTCAAGGAAACGTCCAATTCGGAGCAGAATGGTAGGATGTTTTAACAACCCAGTCTCATTTCATTTCAATTATTTAAGGAAACAATGATTACATAACAAGCAGAGCAAGACTGTCACTGCGTGATTGTAGAATTATCCTACTAAGTGTGCCAGTTAGCGAAGTTCTGTCTCGATTTATTAATAGACTTACAGTAAAGTTTTTTTTGTTCTCAGGACAATTTTATCTTTATTTTTGCTGTTTCTATTATTAGGTGTTGGTACAAGAAATTATTACAGAAAAATTGGATATGAATTAGAAGGACCATATATGACTAAATTACTTAACAAAGCTGAGGAATAAACATTGACTCTGAGTAGTCATGTAATTAAATTAAACAGCTAGTGGCCAAAACTTGATATCATTTTAGAACTGAAGAACCTGTTATGTATTTTAAAGATGCACTGAAATAACCTAAAAATCATGATGATATAAATGTACAAAGTTGCTTACAATGGCGGGTCTAGAAAGCCCCATTACAATTCATTATTTCAGAACCCAATTTCTTTGTAAATGGCATTTCCAGACTTCTAGATTTTGAAATTTTCTGGGAAAGGGTGGCCACACCCTCTGTTGTGCACTTCCACTTAGTGTCCACGATAGTCACAGTGCCCACAGTACTCACAGTGTCTCTCTCCCCCCCCCCCCCTATCCATGGTCTCTGTATCTGCCCTGGGTTTACTGATTATGGTAATGTTACATCTCTCTGTTAAAGTGTGAGAAAAAAATGAAATATCGTTTTTGATGACATTGTTGTTATTTTAAATGAAATATTATACAAATTATTATGTAATATATATTTAAACCCTTGTTTTTATTGTTAGTTTTCATTTATTATTTAATAAATTAAAGGGGCATTAGAATTTTCAACCAAAAGATGAATGGAATTAATTTCTTTTAAATCATATTCGTATTAAACATAACCCTAGAGTCGAATGCAAATTCAATTTTAGTTTCATTTACTGTGTTGACAAATTTCAACAAAGGCAGTTTGTCATCCGACAAAACAAATCAATATTTCAAATTCAATGAAATCTTCTACTTTATTTTCGACCCAAATCGAAAAGATAAAAATGTCAGCCATGGATTAGCAAATTTGTCTCAAATCTAATATTACTACATTCATTAAATAGGCACAATAATAACTACAACTAAATCTCAAATATGTTATTTTGTTATTCATAAAAATTTCTCTTCTATCGCTATACCTTTAGAAGTCTGATAAGTAAGATTCCTTATGATTCGACCAAGGCATGGATTAAAGAATCAGACGAATATTGATGGCGCGAGAATGACTGCTACGAGTAGGAAATTAAACTGGATTTATCTCCCTTTGGCTTTCACACAGGCGGTGCTCGATTCACAGTCCAGAACGTCCCGAATCGACGGAATTACAATCGAGTGACGCGGAATTCAGTCCTGTCAGTTCTGCCAGTCCCGACAGCTGAGGTGGAGTGAGTAGTATCGTGACGTATTCCTAGGTAAAAAATATGTTTCAGCAGTCATGATTGGTTGGGATACTTTTTATACAGTCGACGCATGCGCTTTAATCCGAAATTCTCCTTTTCACTCGATTGACACCAGTTTTGGAATTCAATTCCGGAACTGTGAATCGAGTATCGCCACATTCTTTGTGGCTTCGTTTAGGTCTAAATATTAAGGCCACCTGCAGATTTGGTCAAGGCCACGAGATGTAAACAACACGCGTTAACACGAAGCTTAGACCGAGACCTAGTTCAGCTCTGATATAACGTCGGTCTCATTACACTCACCCTGAACGTTCAGGGACTGGCCCATTCAATCAGCTAGTTCAGCTCTGATATAACGTCGGTCTCATTACACTCACCCTGAACGTTCAGGGACTGGCCCATTCAATCAATGTCGAAAATAATTTGACCCCCAATTTTACTGGGCAACTTTTCACTGCTAAACGATGGGTGTCACTCCGTGTGGGCGCGTGTACAGCAGGGGCGGATCCAGGATTTTCAGAAAGAGGGGGCGTGCTGCACCAGCTTGGGAGTGCGAACCCCGGAACCTTGAGTTTTGAGTGTAAAAAAATGCCCACAAGGATTGATTTTGTACTAGTACTGTAAATTACGATTTCCAACCTAAACTATTTTCGCTCTCCTTTCTCGCGAGAATATATGGAGCTAAAAATTGTTCGACACCTCAAAAAATAGAGGGGGCGTGCGCCGGATGCGCCCCCCACTGGATCCGCGCCTGTACAGTGTAAAGGAACATCTCAGTGAGAAAATAAGACCTTGCTCATTTCGCTAGAGTCAGTATGAGCATCACAACACGCTGTGTCATGGTGGCGAAAGGGTAGTTTGATAGGAGGGGACGTATTTTAAACAGCGTGTTGTTTCGCTCATACTGAGTCTAGCGAGATAAGCAAGGTCTTATTTTGTCACCAAGATGTATCTTTACATTGTATAGACGTCCACACGGATTGACAATCCGATGTTTCGCAGTGAAAAGTTGCCCAGTAAAATTGACTGGGGTTCAAATTATTTTCGACATTGATTGAATAGGCCAGTCCCTGAACGGTCAGGGTTAGTGTAATGAGACCGACGTTCAGGGCTGAACTAACCTAGACCCTAAACCCATAAGCCTCAGAAAAATCACGTGCCCGGCCCTGTTTACATCTCGTGACCTTGACGATATCTGCATATACCTTCATTATTTAGATCTGACCGGTAAACACTAGCAGCTGGGCAAATCAAAACCGGACATATAGTATTACGCAATTTAATTTTATATATTCCTCCTGGCTGTACTGTTTACCTGTTATTTTCCAACGTAAACATATTTATTCCTGTTCACACTTTGTTCTAAATATAGATTTGAATTGAGCAAAGTTAATAAATAAATATAAATGACGATTAGATAATCAACATGCTATTGTTTAACAAGGTTAAACTTACCAATGCGCCATTAAACTCGCTTATTTCCATTTCATTTTCAACATTTTATGTATATGTACAATTATATAAAAGGTAACAATAAATTTGTCGAGAAATGAAGACGAATTCTGATTTTATTTCATTTAAATCTGTATAGTTCTGGTCAGATTTGAACAAAATGTAAATTCACTGTTTTCGATCACCATAAATCAGACAAATGTATTTGTATACCAGGGCCGGTTTTTAGCACATATGACCAATTTCCCCAAATTTGTGTCCTACACTAGAAAGGAGCCCCTCAACTCACCAGGTGTGTCTATTTTCAGGAATATCAAATAGCATAGCCGTATAATACTACAATGGCATAATATTAACTACAATTAAATCTAAACCAATTAATTTTTTTATTCATAAAATGTTCTCTTATATAACTTAGTTCATCCCGATTTTCCGCCCCCCCCCCTTTGTCAGTGATGCAGGACGGAGGGCTCGGCAAGGGCAGCTGTACACATTGACGTGCACGTAGAAGATCTCTTGACAATTGGAATTATATATATATTATAAGAGTAGGCGTGGTGCCGCTGTCCAGTCAAAAATTCCTTATAGCACACTGTGTGGTATATGCCCATTTTCATTAACAATGTTCGGAGCAGAACAGTATAACGTTGGAACCACATTTCATTTCATTTTCTTATGATTCGATCACGGTGTAGATTTTATAAACGGTACCAACTAAAATAAAGCAGACGAATAGATTTGATGGCAAGAGGATGGATAGTGGGAGTAGGGCGTTAAACTGGATTTATCTCCCCTTTCCCTCCACACGATTCTTATCAAAACCGGACATATAGTATTACGTAATTGGTCTAATAATATTATATAACTCCTGGCTGTTATTTTCCACAGTCAACATATTTACATGTTTTTAATAGCACAAAATGATAAATCACGATTATAATAATAAACATGTTATTGTGTAAAATAGATAAGACTGAACGCTGATCGGCGCGTAATTAAACTTAAAATAACCTTGAGAAATATTCAAATGCATATTATCGTTCGTGGTGGCCATTAAATTACAAGAACAATTAGGAATTCGATAATATGTCATATCCGAACAAGTTGAAAATCGAAAAACGTGCCAAATGCATTATTTCCTCTGGAGTCTTTCAATTATTCGCCGAGGGAATTGTGTCACCATCGATCCCATGACTTGCATAGATAACATACCTCATGATCTACTGCACAAACTAAGGGGGTGGGGATGGCCGAGTGGACTAGAGTGCCGCGCTTCGACTTCTAGCTGGCCGGTCACCTCTGGCTTGCGGCTGTGGTTTCGAGCCCTTGTGTGAGCGTATGTGGCATGGAGATAGAGGGGCCTTCTCAACCTCGTGGGTTTCCTCCGGGCACTGCGGTTTCCTCCCACTGCTAAAGACCCCTACGCGCAAGCGAATTATTGAAATAAAATTAAACCATATGTTAGTTCCGAAATGACCTAGTTTGTGTTGAGTGGACGTTAAACCCCATTTCTCTCTGTCTACTGCATAAGCTGGATCACTCGGTCACCAAACTACCTCATCTTTTGCACCAAATTCAATTTTACAAATGGAAATGTAATAAATAAAGCGTCAGATTTTGGAGACATGCTTAGGGACATTGACAATATTGAGCACAGTTCAAATACAATTTTTGGTGAAGAAGATAGAAAGAGATTTAAAATAATCCTAACCCTTGTTAGCTCTCTGTGCCTTGTTTGTGCCGTGTTAGAGCCCGGTATCTATTTCGGTGTTGAACGAGAAAGTTTATCGGGGTTTTCCAGCGTGGTGTTTGTCGGTGGTGCAGAGCGGATAGGACGAAAAACCAAGGTCTCGGAACCCTTGGGAGTTGGAATGCGACGCAGAGTAAGCGGAAACCCCAGCGTCCTTGCCAAACTTCCCTCATGGCACACTGCATTGATGCCCGTCTTCATTATCCCTATTGGTGCAGAAAAGTTGGACGTTAAACCCCACTGCATTCCATGTTGGTACCTGGCCGATAATAAGAACTATTGCTAACTGAGTCAGTTATGACTAGATTTTGCTCTTTGATATGTAATACTTTCACGATAAAAGTATCATTTATTTCTATTTAAATATTGACTATCATTACGAGCTTGTCAACTTATCTGTAAAAGGCGATGTCTCGTAATGCTTTCGTAATTTAATACGGACTTGAGACATCGGGTTTTATCTATCTTGTTCACAGCTGTGAGTATGAGCGCCATATACAGTAATCGTATAGTTAAACCGGTTTTAATAACTTATATTAATAAACCTATATTTGGACCTATCCATTTACTTATTTTATTAAACGACAGTATCAGGACATATATAGGCGTCAGGTCATATTTGGTAAAAATAAATCAGAGATTAATAGATATATGAATCAACTTTGCATCGGTTTTCGCTGTTGATAATAGGAAACGAATGGGGTTTAATGTCTCGTTATTTTACAACTTAAAGTTAACTTTATTTTATATATATGGAAGAGAATTTTGCCCGGGCAGTGTAATTTTCATAATGCTCGTTCTCGGATTTCATCTGTACAATGGTTATTTTGCAAATTTTATCTCTACACATGTCACAACGACGTTGATAGGAGTTAGCCTGCTGTAGTGATGTATAAAGTGTCTCTAAAGCCCTCACCCCACCAAGCAAGCCCGAGAAATCCCTCTCTGGTCATTGCTGGAATAGCGTCTTTTTCTTGAACTTATGCGGGAGTGTGTCTATTCTTTCCGTTCAATGAAAGCTATCACTTATGTTCAGCAACATGACAGTCCTTCGTTTAATCTGGGTCTTCCCTAAAACTTTGGACAATGATTTAAGGTATTAAAAACGGTGAAAGTATGTTCGTTTCCAAACAGTATTGTTTACATTTCATTCGACTTGATAGCCTCGTTTGTCACGCAATTAGTTCTACTGCAGTATTCTGCTATGCACGGGTTAATTAGGCATAATACAATCGTGAGCCATGACGTAACGTTATGTAAAGATAACATTTGGTCCAATATTGGCACTCATTTTATATGTAAAGCTTTTGTAGGGCAGCTAGTGATTGGTTGGTAGGCGGACTACTGACTAATCAAAATTTAAAACAACAATATCCACTCATAATAGTAGTGTGTAGTGAGATTACCTCTAATCAAACGAAACGCTGCGCGGAGTATGTCACCCCACCATCGCGTCAAACGTGATCCGGGGATCTGATCCATGGAAAAATAATTCTCCTTTTGCCAAAAATATTTCCCTTTTTGCCAAGAAGACATGGATCTTAAGAGGACATTTCATACCAGTCCAGGTCTGTGGAATCAACCGTTAGTATAAACATACTTTATGACATTAAAGTAAACGCAGGACACAAGTTACTAAACCTTACAAGAGATTCCTCTCAATTGTATAATATACATAGCAGATACTAATAAACAATAAATTAACAAATCAAACATATTTACACACGATCAGTGTATTGAAACCGTAATTACCATTCAAATTCTTGGTAAGATGTAATTCCTTCACGACAAAATATTACATTGCTTCACAGGTTCTCGCGTCTGCAGGATTGACAAGGGCAGTGAGCATAACCAACAGGGTCGAACACTGTCCATCCGTGCACGAATAGTTGGTTGCTCGCCGAAATACAAAACAATTTGGAACCCGGCATTTATTTATCCGTCTAAATGGCCAATAATTTATAGGAAATTTCTATTTTTCAAAATATAATTTATGGAGTGCTCCACCCTTAATATTTATATTACATTACACTGCCATGTTTTTTTCCTTACGGTCATTGCATATGTAACTAGATTACCTTAAATAACTATTATAAATATCAACATGTTTACCGCGCGGCGAATCCCACACATATAGCCAGTTTGTAGTTTATTAATTACATGTAATATATTAGTAATTATAAGTATAGACACACCGTCTGTATTTAGAATAATTACCCCTATGCTCTGCCGTATTTGGTGTGAAATTTGAAGATTAAATTTATTTTCATCCACATCCATGCTGCAATTATATGATTTTGTGTGTACTGTCGTGCTTATCGACTATATTGATATAGAAATGACAGGATAACACGAACCGACATAAACACGATTTTAATTTCCATCAATAATAGAATTAACAAATTCAAATTCTGATGTATAGATGCACGTGTTCGATCACGTTTGTGAAACGTGGAATTCAAGTTGACTTGCGCCAGCACAATACCAAGTCCTCGGTGATTCAGTGAGTAGGCCGGAGGAATTTCCGGTGTGGATTTCTCCCTGTCAGTGGTGAAGAACAGGGTGTTTGACAAGGAACACCATATAGATCGCACGAAAAACCTATGCCATCCTGGCATGCAAGTGCAATGAGAAAAAATGAAATGAGGATTTAACGTCCTATTACTGTGCTGTGCCCACTGATGAAGACATCGGGTTACGAGACACATAATTTTGTCCTACTCTTATTTCGAATTCCAACTGTCAATGGTTCGTTTACGTGCACGACAATGTGAAGGACTGCATGGAACCTCGTTTTTTCTTCCCGTTTTAAAGTTATCCCTTGCCAGGCCCTTCGTTCTGCCCCAGTGACAAAATTTCAAAATAAGAGTCGATATAGCTTTCTGTGAGGGATATGTCCGTCTTCATTTTCCTGGCTCGTGCATTAAAGTTAAAGTAAGACTTTAAACTTCATTTCATTCATTTGAACATGGCATGACGACTTCCAAATTGACGCATTCACAATATTAGCTTATTATAAAGCGTATAGGCTATCAATATCGAAATAAAATGTATTGGGTAATCCAATTTATAATCTGTTTCACAAGTCTCTGAAACTCAATTCCTGAAATTTACAGTGGTTTTCGTTCAGTATGATAAATAAAGGTTAAGGGAAGTTGAAATCATTAATCGTTCAAAATCAGTTTTCCCAGCCTTAACTTCAATCAGAAAATTAGTCTCGGATTTCCTTGCCAGAATGTCCTAAGTTCGAATCACGGCGTTGGCAGAAACGAACATTGTCCGGGGACTGAATGTTGTTTTGTCTTTGGTGTGTGACGAATCAACTTCATGACATATGGAAATCGAAGAAGCGTAGACGGGGGTTTATATGTTGGGATTTTATGAATATTATATTAATTATTGGGATTTTATGACTATACTGATTGGCATTTTATGACAAGTAGAATATAGGCCTATACGTTTTATTTTGTATGAAGGGAATGTTACATAATATATTTTTTTTTTGTGTCAAGGTAATAATATTATATAAGCTTGGATTTCATGACAAGGGAATATATATATATAAGCTGGGATTTTATCACGATAGAATTGTTTTTTATAGATTGTGATTTTAAAGAGACCAATATGTAAGATGGAATTTTATTAGTGGGGTCCAATGTATGCTTATAGATTATCAGTGTCGCTTGTCTAACCGCGCAGACCCGCCCCCCCCCCCCCGACGGTCGCGCCCATTTGTTTCTCCTGAAAAAATTAGTCTAGTGTTATTCCCCCTCTCTATCAATATATCTACAATCTATCTAATATGATTGTGTTCATAACGTTTATCTACATACCATCAAACATGTCTGACTGCTTCCCTGTCAATGTTATCGAGATTGCCGTCCGGACCATCTTATATAGTTGGTCTATTATTAGCATCCAGCGTGATGTTTTATATCGTTGCTAGGTGTACATGACGGGGAAACCTCGACCACATTCCATTCTTATTACGTATATCGACTGGGATATCCTTTCATTTGTTTCTCTACATTCTCTGAATACCACGGTGGTGTAAATAATACCAAATTTGCCATATCGAAACAATCACACTATAGATTATTGTGACAACATCACAATAAAATGTAATTTTATGAATATTCGATATTGCGATCTATAAATTTACCACATAAATTAATAAATACGTGTACAGCAGTTGTGTGGTTTACTAGCTCGCTGGTAGAATGTTTCATTATTCCATCATTAATGCATTTAAAAAAAAAAAAAGAAGTGAAACTTCATTGTAAATTTAAAACAGGTCCATGCAGAAGTAACCGACGGATTTGCCATCATGCAAAATAAGCACGTGCTTTGGGTACCGAGAGAAATTGGTGTGAGGGGGGGGGGAGGTTTTGGTTCCTGTCTCTAATTTGCCATCGTGAAAATGATGCAACTTAACCCTGGTCCACAAAAAGATTTTGCGATCAAAAAGTCTGAATAAAAGTTATTTAAATATCACATAACCGTATTGTATAAACTTTGTTTCATTTTTCAAAGATGGCACCATGCATTTTTACATGGTTCCATGTTAGTCCTGATTATTGTTCTGCAATGTCTGTTATTTAGGAATACAAAATGCTCGGATTTTATGTATATAAGCGAACAGCTCGAATAATCCCGAGGCATCACAGAACTAAAATATTATGGCAAAACCAACTCCATTAAATTACCGTTATAGACAGCCCCGGGTGAACCGGTAGACATTTATAACGGTTAACACACATTATTGTTTTAATGTGAACTGGGGCATACTTCAAATCTTTTCCCTTTCCTTGTTTTTCACTTCTTTGCAATTGAGTATCATACCATAATATGAGCAATATAATCTACACTCATAATGCACTAAATAGCACTCGAACAAAAGTATGTTACTATAAAAAAATGCATATTATCATAAACAATAAAATAGCAGAAGCTTAGTGGAAATTTTGTAGACAGTTTTGTTCCGGTTAGATATAATAATGTTTGTTGTTTTTTTGGATGAAGGTGACGTGTATAAGTCAACGCACCACGGGACAGGCCCAACCACCTATCAGTGTTAAGCCACCAAGTAGCTGAAACGTGTTACCCAGTTTAGCCATACACTCATCATAACATAGTGAGTCAGACGGAGAAATCTTTTACTATAGTAAATACCCCGATAACGTGCTTACCAATTACTCATCGACAACGCTGTCTGCAAGTCGAGCCACTTTTATCACAGTGAACGTTGATTTTCTAGCAGGAATTAGTAAAAGTATGACGCTTAAAGACGACATGGAAAATGCTAACAAAGAATTACAGTAAGTATAGTCTTCATTAATGATTTCTGCTAAAATCTATGGTATTCAATGATAGACATTCAATTGCCAACACTAGCTGGGTTATTTAGAAACAATCGTCTTTATAATTATTGTCGTTCTAAGTAATATAACACATGGGCGGGGGTGTTGCCAGGGCAGTGGCGGAGCATGCCTCTACCTGCACGATAGCTTCAAGGCTAGTGAAAAAATACCGCCGTTGTCAATTCCTACGGAGTAAATTGAAATAAGCTTCTTTCTTAAATTGCTATATAGCAACACTAAATGTTAGGTGAATTCTGCCAGGGTAGCGGGACAAAACGCATCGTTTATCATAGCTGATGAAATAGTCCGCAATAGATTATTCTAGGTTAGCTGGCATAAACAACGTAGATTATCATTTATAAACGGGGTTAATATATAGCTAGACGTAGTGTAAAAAATCTGAGGCTACACCAAGTAGCCTATCTTCAGGTCAATGACAGATAAAGAGAGGATACACTAATAAGAATAGTTCACTGACACAAACTAGTGCACATTCAGTGCATATGCCTGTTACTGCACTCTTTATGGCCTATGGCAAACTTTGAACCATATCTCTGTTAAAGAGAATTAATACACGAGGGCTTCCTAAACACATGTCCGTCTTCGTTATTCCGGTTGGTGCAGAAAAGACATTTTGGTTGAAAGCTCTGACTATAGAACGTAAAAACATGGTGGTATAAACCACGGGAAAAGTCCAAGGCAGTGCGCCTTGGATAAGATTTAGCTAAATGCTGTGCGATTCATTATTTTTGGGGCTAAAATTAAGTCTTAGACCTGGATCTATAAGGAGGCCTAATCTATTAGGCAGATGAGCTATATTTTTAACAACGTAAAATGCATATAAATTCTTGTAAGAAGTTTTAACAATAAGCTCTGCGTGATATACTTAATATTATACAGCTATTATATATTAGGCTCATTCAAGGGTGTCAAAAAAATTGGTGACAATGTGACGTCACTGTTGCTATGTTACAGGGGAGACTGGGAACTACCTATACAAGTAGAACGGCTTACTGGGAAACACCTGTAGATATAACACATAGCCGAATAACAACGACTTACGTGAGCGAAGATCCCGGTAGTTCTTAATATAGATATTTGTAGACCTACATTATATTAGAGTGGCATGATCTCGTATGTTTTGTGGTCTGACTAGAGGTGAATCACGAGTTAGGCGTAATAATGGAGAAATTTGCAAAACCCACCAATAACTTAACCGCGTAGACTAAAAATAGATTGTGCAAATATTATATTAGATCAAATTATCTGTTGCAACAAAAGAAGAGGGCGATATTAAAAAGAAAATATTTATTTTGACATTTTGATAAATTGAATTGTTATACAGTAGCTCGACCCAGGGTGTAACTTCGACTAGACTTGCTTTAATTGCTTTAAAATACGGAATGGGGCGTATGGTATGGTACACAAATTTCGAAATTATCTTGATTCACCCACTTGTTCAATCTTTTCTTCTTTCATTTCGATCTTACATTTAAGAAAAGAAAGCAACGGATCAGCATATTTGATTGGGTTCACAAAAACAGGAACCCGATATAGGCCAAGGTTTAAAAGTTCCAAAGTTGAAAATGGTATTTAACAATTTTCAGAAATCCGCGTTAGCAACTATTCTTCATTTGCATAGCCTGCTTTCTTCGATGGGAGACCATTGTACTCAATGACCTGTATTGATCAGGGCCACGATGACTAACGGAATCTCCAGATTAATCAATATAGCGAGGGCTTTCCCAGAGAATGTTTACATGTTAGTGTGAGAATGATGTCAGCATGACTCATTTTACAGTCGATGTGTGTTCATCTTATTTTGACCATGACAAATCAGAAAAACCTTGATAAATTATAAATACGTGTTGTGGTTGACTCATAGTATTTTTTTTATATAATCTCGGATTGCACGTAGGTCTATACACATTTAAAACTAGAATATTATCATAGGTAAAATAAAGCAACCGCGTGCAAGAATAGAAACTATCGAAACAGCCATTTTAGTATTATAAACAAACTTTAAAGAGACATTACTTACTTTCAACACAACAGTAAATATAATCAAATTTAAATAACACCACGACTTACCTAACCACAAAATGAAAGCAATGGCCTGCTGAGAGCAAAAACCATTTTAAATGAATGTATAGTGCATTAGCTACACTGTGCACGACTTCCAGTGATATATTGGCAGATTCGCCTCAACATTATATTTTATCTAATATAAACTCTGATTATTAGGGAAATCTTGCATTTTTACAGACCAAAATGAAATGGGTTTTTCGCGTAATATTTTTCTGCACCAATGAACGACTAGACGCTTTTCCTTGTTAGGCCCTCCGTCAGCCACCACTGAAAAATCCCTCGGCACCTTTTCAGCTAGCACTGGCCTATCGTGGCACCGAATAACTGAGGTGTGACCGATTTTTTTTTCTTCCTGAACATTTAAACGGGATATGCAATTATGGTGTGTTTATTGTATAAAAGATTTTCAGATTCCTAGAAATCCCAACCGAAGCGTCATACTACAAGGCGTAAATATTCGATAAAGGGTTCCCTTTAAAATTCTCATTGCCCCAATATTCATAATACAATATATGCCACGTCATGGGTGTCGATACCTTTGATGACATTGCAAGAAAAACCAAACCCAAACAAAAAACCCAAAACATTAACACTAAATAAATATTGCAAAATCGTCGGACAGATATATTATGAGGTATATGTCACGACTGTTATAAAGGCATGTTAGAAATGCAGAAGATTTTTAAATATCGATACTCAGTCGTGGTGAGCCAGTGAGTAAGGCACTGGTACGCTAGCCTGGAGGTCTCGAGTACGCCCCCGGTGTTGGCCGAGAATTTTCCTCGGTATTTTCCTGGATGGTTCCCTATTGTCAGTGGTGCAGGACGGATGGTTGGGTGTGGGCGAACACCGAGAGGTCCCTTATGCACATATACATGTATAAGAACCCTTGACAGTTGGAACTTGATATAAGAGTAGGTTGTGTCGCTGAGGATAGGGGGATTTCCCTCATTAACCCATTGGTGCATAAAAGTAGGACGTTAAACCCCATTTCTTTTCATTTCAAACTATCATCCTTCGATGTGTGTTTTCTTGTGAAGCTTCTAAATTTTTGTTTATTTTCTTTTATCTAGAATACCGACTGGAATTGGTTCGTGTGTAAAACAATGTATCGCAGACGCTGCTGTTGACAATCGTCTGAAAATTGGTGTGTTGGAATGCGCTGCATTGTTAAAATGGTACGTCTTTAACTTACTATAGGTCATTTACTTACAGGGGGTAGTGGCGGGCTTGGGATGGCCTAGTGGTCTACAGAGTCACGCTTCGATCTCTACATGTATCTCACCTCTGGCTCGCGGTCGTGGATTTGATCCCTTGTGGCAGCGTATCCGCCTTCTCCACAACATGGGTTTACTCCGGATACCCTCAGTAGAAGTGGGCGTTAAACACTCGCAGAAGAAGAATTTGCTTTACAGTATTCGCATATTACAGTACATACATATAATGGCACACCCCTCGTATTTCAGCACTTAAGAATAATAACTAACTTTGTTTTTATTGGTTGGACTAAACATTGTTTATTATTACCAGTCTCTCATCAATGACCAGGGAAACTTTCTCGGCCAAAACTGGGATCGAAACCAAGACCCACTGGTTAGTAAGCAAGTGCCTTACTCACTGAACCACTGCGTATATGAAACATTAGATAGTTGCTATCATAAATATACATAAACGCATAAATTTAATTTATTTATTTCGTTGCTTTAAGCATGAAATATGGAAATTGGCATTGAACACGGCTTTTTAATTATTTCTCTCTTTTTTTTACAGTAATGCCGATAATGTGATGCTATGTGTGCTTCCTGATGCAGGAAGTGAAAATATTTCAGTCAATATTCAACACACATTAATTGAAGCCTTCTGCCGAGAAAATGATATTAAAATTCTCAAGGTAAATGCTTAATACTTAATATGATTCCAGCCAAATTATTGTGACCACTTCCGAGTGCAATCATAAGTGTCACAGAATGAGGGCACCGACTATGAAAAATGGAAAACGCATTATATTTAAATATAAGTGTAAGCTTTGCACACATGACACTAGTTTACATGCCTTTAAAGAGAGAGAGAGAGAGAGAGAGAGAGAGAGAGAGAGAGAGAGAGAGAGAGAAATTGGGTTTAACATCCACTCAACACACACTAATGGTCATTTCGGGACTAACATATGGTTCAATTTTATTTCAATAATTCGCTTGCGCGTAGGGGTCTTTAGCAGTGGGAGGAAACCGGAGTGCCCGGAGGAAACCCACGAGGTTGAGAAGGCGCCCCTATCTCCATCCCACATGCCTTTAAACATTAAAAATACTGTAAAATGAATCGCATTTTACGTAAACAAGTTATCATAAATACAATTTACTTGTTTCTGTACAGGCATTTAATAAATCCGTAAACACGTAAAAAATTGTTTGTTTTGCAAATTTATTAGGTTGGCATTTTATGTTACAATTATAGTGTGAATATATCTCCCATTTGTAACATAAACAATACGAGAATTTAAAAATTCATAAGCGTAATCAAATACGTAGATTTACATCACATTACGACAATTGCATACGCCGGGCGGTGAAGATGATAGAATGCAGAGAGGCGCCCAATTGACGTAAAATATGTTTTTCGGCGTTTTTTTTAAATGGTTACGATCAAATAAATATCTTACAATTTAAAAGTCAAGACTTCGTCCCTGTATACATAAAACATAAATCTGACATTGATCAAAAAGGCGACGCCAAAGAAAATAAAAACTGTGACGTAGGAATAAATGACAAAGGGAATAATATATTTTTGCTCGAAAATTATATCTATTTCGGTACAGACGATGTATATTTATATCACAGTAGTCTAAATATAGAAAGTTCTTCAGCTATATATATCAGACGACGTGATAAATCTATATAATGTCGACAGCTTGTATCATCAGCGCGCGTATCTCGTTCTTTGGCGTCGCAATTCTCGCGTCAAAGATTCCTCAATGTTTATGTATTAACTTTATGGCAAATAACTCTAAAACAGACATGAAATATACACGCTTGTCTTGTCCCCAGTTTTCTGTTAGACACAACAATGTTTAATATTTGATATATTATCGTGCATTTAAGGTAAAATTGACACAGCATGATAGTATTATGATCATAAAATGTTATACCCAAATAAGGCGTTGTACACTTTTATTAATAACAGGACGTCTGATTTATATAAAGTTGGGCTGAGATTCAAAACCCTATATTATTGAGGAATATCAATAGTTTGGAATATGATGTATATTGATGCAAATATTAGTTCTTCGGGTGGGAAGAAAAAAACGACGTCCCGTGTTCTCTTTGGTGTGATAGGTCGAATCCAATTGCTGTCCGGTCAATATTCCCCTAATAGCACACTGAATGACATATCTGTCTTCATCATCCCAGCTTGACAGAAAAATATGACGTTAAACCCCATTTCATTTATTCGCATATAAATATCCAATATCTGGCGTTGCCAAAACGCGTTGGGTTAATTAATTCTTCAATTATTTAACAATTTTCATATTGGCGGTAAACGCTTGTCCATTGCTACTGAAACATCGGTATTCTATTGACCTTTATCTGTTGTACAGGAACAATGAATAACAAGAATGACAAAATGAAATTCATTGGCTTAACGTAATAAACGAATGAATTTGATTTACCCTGATGTGGCGCTGACACAAGTGACATAATTATGTCGTGTTCATATAATATAATGGCGTATTTTCCGTATTACTTTTTTATATAGGAAGTTAAGGTACTCGATAGCGCTCAGATAATTCAGTAGTCATGTATGTTCTGAGTTCGATACGTAGAACCAATGTGATCTTTTTTTGGCAACTGTAACGATAATGGCGAAATTCAATGATGGCATGACCGTCTATTTTAAATTGAATGTAATTCACATGAGTTTATTACATGAAGTCAAAAAGCGTCATCAAACAAAAACATGGAATAGATATAGACCCCAGTGAGACAAAAATAGGAAAATTAATATAAATGCATATCAAATAACGATTTTATTTATTTACAGATTGACAGTTTCAGTAAAATATTGGTAACCAAGGGTGATGGTTACTATGGTAAACATATAAATAATGATTACAAAACAGTTACATCTGATCTGAGCTGTCTACTGATTGAGGTATTTATATATCTTTGTCTTTCTCGTTAGTTCATATAACGCACAAAGGTTGAGTTAATGTGTTTATGTAAGCCATATTAAATGAGTTTTATATTTACCGTACTTGATGCGAGATAAAATTATGCTTTGACGTTACATTTTAAAACCGTTTTGCATAACACGGAGAAAATTATTTTGCCACGACAACGGCGTTTGTTTTTCAAATTCTTTATGCTACCACCTGAAAGGTCACAGTAGAACACTCTGTACATAAATACAGCACCACATTACAATCCCCCAACTCCATGTTTCCCTAGATAGCCTAACAAATAGCGAGAGAGGGAGAAATGGTGTTTAACGTCCACGCAACACAAACTAGATCATTTCGGGACTAACATATGGTTTAATTTTATTTCAATAATTCTCTTGCGCGTAGGGGTCTTTACCAGTGGGAGGAAACCCACGAGGTTGACATGGCGCCCCTATCTCCATGCCACATACGCTAACACCAGGGCTCGAAACCACAGCCGCAAGCCAGTGGTGACCGGCCAGCTAGAGGTCGAAGCGCGGCACTCTAGTACACTAGGCCATCCCCCCCCCCGTAACAAATAGCATGAAATATCGAAGGCGCTCTAAAATATATAAGTTACATGTACGTAATTTGTTGTATTTCAGTATCCCAATGAGAAACTAAGTCGAGTAGATGAGGTTATCCTTCAGTATCATCAAAAACTATTACAAACAAACAAGCATTCTACTAAGCCTATCATCCATATTCCTGAGTGAGATCATCATATAATAAAATGTTGGAAATGAATCTTAATGGTGAGTTTCTATTCTGTTCTAATCTGAATGCAGGGGCGGGTCCCGCCGCCCCCTTGCTCAGCTACATACAAAAATAATGCCTTGCATCAATGAAATTACATCACAAAGTGATCCTACATCAGTATAAAAATGATTTCTCTGTTTAAAAAGCTCAATTTGTATGTATGCCTATGTAATTTAGAGACGATGATGGCACATTTCCGTAACAGAAACCTGGCAAACTCCCCCTGCAAAAAGTCATGGCAGGATCCGTCCCTGGAATGGTGAATTTCTATATTCTGCCCTGCTCATGTAGTCGTCAGCTTAAACACTATATACCCACTCTTTAGTGCATTAACAGACAAAATCAAATTGGCGTGCATGTATAGGGGGGCAGAGTGGACGGCGACCACGGATATCCATTTCATGGAACACCCAATCAAAGAATGCTAGATTTTGAATTTGAAATCATCGCAATAGACATCGTTATATCAGAATGTTGATACGCGTTTAAATAAGCCAGAGCAAAGTAGACCCTTTGTTTGACCCTGCTTACACCATACCCTACCTAATACGTTGACCAATATGTGCCGTATGCTTTGTCATGCTATTTCCGACTCTTTAACGTTGAGCACCAATGCGATGGAAATAAATACCACCAAGAATAATATGATTTTTACAGTTTACTTTGAATTTTATGTTGAAGCATAAAAAATTGAATGTTTTTTTTTTGTTTTTACAGACTTCGGGTCGTGCACCGCTGGAGTCTTGACAGCTGCTGCTAAGGTGCTTCTCGTCAGAACTTCCAGGGCTGCGACGTCACCAAAATGGCGTTATTGTGCTTCACCTGTAGGAGCGCCAATCAAATGCAAGGTCACAGAAAGACACTTATGATCTTTACAAAAAGATATACATGTGCCTAGATGTACTGATTGCGTGAGCTAACACGTGCATTTGTAAATCGAATTCCCATTTTTGTCATGGTGCAGAAATTATCGATCTTCGTGGAGCTGTGATTAGTCAACTCTTCATCCTTATTTTCATTATCAGTGAAAATCACATCACGTGAGGACAAACAAGTAAACATAGACTGCAAACAAATTTGTAAATATTTTCTAGTATAAAATTGTCATTGAAACTGTGTAAATAAAGATTTTTAATTTTGTATATGAAAATGTATTCTTATTATTAGCAACTGATGATGAGCCGATGGCAAATGCAGCTTTTTGCAATACGCCGGAATTTAACAAAAAAAACAACTTCAGAACAACTCTAGTCTACGCTAACCGTGAGCACATGTCGGGTGTATTTAAATCCATTTAAAGAGGCATTAGCTAACATTTCAGAGGTCTTGGTCGAGCACATGCATTTTGGGCGAATTATTGTAAGATGACCAGTGTTAAACGATTTAACTGCCCAACTTAGGAAGCAGGGGATAATAATAGCTGGTGGATTTAGTTCAATTTTGAACTTATTTGGTGTCAGAGAAGGGTTTATCTTCCCCAAGTGAATCAATTAACGGAACAGTGTTTCAACAAAGGGGAGCAGCTATGTGAGAACCCCGTTTGTTACCTTAGAAACTATTGTAAGCGCGTGCTAAAAGTCCCGGGGATTTGTAGCTCCCTGATTGTACCCCATACACCTGCTGGCACGTGCTATTTATTTGCATAAAGGTGATACTTCAAAAATTAGTTGTCGTACGATGACAGATGGTACACCATACACGCGACACGGTGACTCCCCATGACCGGGCACGCGACACCATAGCAACTAGACCCGAGACAACAAAGACCCACAACGGTTATCAACAAGGGTGATTTACATGACAAATGACTAAAAGATCAGCGTTACACTGAGTAGAACTTGTAATTATCTTCCCCATTCCTTTACACTATTCAACTTTATAAAGACCCCTATTTTGAAGTGTAAAGAAAATAGCTAGACAATGATAAACTTTTGAACTTAAATTTGAAACCCCTAATAGTGCCCTACATAATTATAAAGGCCATATGATGCCAACCGTTGGGCAGAAAGTTTTTAAATTGTAGTTTTGTGCTCATATTTGAACCAATCATTGGGAACTATATGTTTCAACTAGTGAAATGTCATTAATTGTCAGCCATTTTTTCAACGGCGTTATAATAAACTGGGATAATGGCCCATTTTGCAAATGCAAACCCAACTATATTATTTAAAAAAAACAACAAAGTGGCAATAAATATCCCCTATTAAATATTGCCTGTGCATCACCGTGGGTTTCTTCCGGTTTCCTCGCACTGCTAAAGACCCTTACCGTCCCGCAAGCAAATTATTGAAATAAAATTGAACCATGTGTTGCTGTTCCGAAATAACCTAGTTGGTGTCGAGTGGACACTAAACACCGTCTATACCACTCTCTATTGAATATTGAAATTGATATCAGTTAGTTATCAAACATCAATTATTATTTTCTGAAAAATAAAATGCAGGAATTGTAGCCTAATGAGTAGAGTAAATATTAAAACTTGAACCAACAGCTTCAAAAACCCACACCGAATAAAATAAAATAAAATAAAATAGAACCCCCCAAAAATCAAAATAATAATAACCAAAAATATCAATTAAAAAAAAAATCCCCAAATAATGAACAGCTGACTGGGTTTAAATTGAGATCTTCGTATAGTTCACTTGCGCTGTCAACATGTTTATTTTATTAGCTATCAATTTACTAAATGTCAACCACAACTTCATGTGTTACCGTTATCAATCATAATTAAGGGTTTATAGGTCACACTTAAATGGCCTGTAATAACTGTTCACTAATTAATATTCAGAATAATCACATGTAGTTTTGTTGTTGTTCCGTTAGATGGTTACAGTAGTGCGACCAGATTAGGTCGAAAGGTCACGGGGTTTTGAAAAAGATACAAACAGCTGGACATGGAAACATCTGCTATCCATGTTGACCGACTCACTGCCCTTTATATGCAAATAAGCTCTGACCCTGTCCAATAATAGGAGATTTGAGCTGTCGTTTATGAATTATGCTGAAGTGTCACTTTCTCAATTCCAATTAATTAACAGTCAACAATTGTTATACCAAGCCGCAAGGGTCGACATCTTTAGAGTTGGCTCGTATCACTACATTGTAAAAATTTACTGAGAAGGAAAACTCGCCAGTGAATTAGCAAGTTTAAACATATCCTTTGACGCAAGTTTATGTTTTAAATGTTATAGATATTCATTTAAATATATTTAACAATGGTATGAATTATAGGATCTGCACAGACATGTTTCCTGTTTCAGCTGTCGTGCGTTTTTATCACGTATGTCCTGTTTCAGAAACCGTTAATTTTATTGTTGTGAATTTAGTCTTACAAATACATTCATAAGAAATAAATTTGTTCATTTTCAGTTTTAATCGTTTCGTGAAAACAGCACATTAACACCTAGCAATAATGAAACAAGCAGAAGTCGTCCAATCAAACTGATATGCATAATGTTTTTTTTTAGGGTTTAAATTGTTAGGGTATTAATTAGTTTATTATTTCAAATTGTACATTTTTCTTAGTCAGTATATCTCCCCGTCTTCCTCCGAATTTGTAAATATTTTTTACGCATTTGCTTCATATTAAAAGATCGGTATATGTGACGATCTTCTAAACGATATCTTACAAGTTATAACATGGTCTAACAATGCCATATGTCGTCATTGGGGTAGAACGGACGTCGTCTGGAGGGTGACAATGGGGACTCCCTAAATGCGTAGTTTTTGCTTTCTTTACAAGGGTCTTCGTTAGCATAATACATTATCATTTTATACAAATACTATCCCGTGTGAACCAGTTTAAGGAGGTTATATTGCAGAAACAGGGGAACTTCTGACTCAAGAATTAAAGTCAAAGGGGAAAAAAATGCACATTGCATCAAAATCTCCAAAATCCCTCATTGTAATATCTAAGTGTGGTTAGCCTTTCGGGAGGATCCCGTGGATGCGCAACCACAGAAATCGCGTAAGTCAAAATGACCAACGTATTGCTTTTCCATGATCTTAAACCACATGCAGCTCCCTTTCTTTTATTTTCTCTAAGAAGCGAGATATTGAAAGCATCTGTATAGATCAGTACGAGAAATTTTCTGGGATAACCTGAACACATTCGTAGACTATATCATGTGGCAACTTGCAGAGTTCCCCACACCTTTCTGACATTTGTGTAAGTTGCTCTATGGGTGTATGCAGAATTTTTGAAAATGGTGGATGGGTGGGATGGGACTCTCTTAATTGTCCTTTTTATAGTCATTTTCCGAGAAAAAACAGTCAATGTGCCTGTTAGTGCCTTCTGAGCTTTCATAAAATTGTATTTAGTATATCATACTCCCCGCAGTGTATCGTTTGATTAGTCAATATGCACTGCTTTAGTGGAAGCAGATTTCTGTTGCGAATAATTATGATTGATCAATAGTCCGATTAACAACCAATCGCTAACTGCGTAACAAAATCGTTAAATTTGAAACAAAGTTCCAAAATTGGAGCAAATATGTTTACATAATGTTACGTCATGGCTCGCGATTTTATTATGCCCAATTAACCAGTGCATAGCAGAATATTGCAGGAACGAGGCTATCGACAAGAATACAACGAAAACAATACTGTACGAAGACGAAGAATGCTTCCATCGTTTTTAGTAACTTAACTCACCGTCCAATGTTTGAGGGAAGACCCCATGGTAAACGAAGGGGTGTCATGTTGCTGTACATGTGATAGATTTGATTGAACGGGAAGGATGCATTCCCTCTCTCAAAAGCTCAAGTATCAGAAGCCAATCCAGCAATGGACAGAGAGGGATTTCTCGGACCATTGCTTCAGGAATATGGTAATATATTGGCAAACCCAGTTGTAGGCTTCGCAAATCGACTTACATTGGTGTATGAAAGACTTATTTATAGTTTGATGTGGATTAAAATGTATAAATGGACAGTCGAGCTTACTTTTAATAAATAGGGGTAGGGGTGGGGGTGGAAGGCCTAATAATTAGCGTGCGCTCGCTGTATCATACGGCCTGCCATTGAGTTAACTGGCGTGGTTTCGAATCCCTGGTTATACGTGGCAAGGAGTGGGGTCGCCTGCCCAGCCTCGTGGGTTTTCTCCGGGTACTCCGGTTTCCTCCCACTGCTATAGACCCCTACGCGCAAGCGAATTATTGAAATAAAGTTAAACCATGTGTTAGTCCCGAAATGACCTAGTTTGTGTCGAGTGGACGTTAAACCCTATTTCTCTCTCTCTCTCTCTCTCTCTCTCTCCCCTTTTTATTAATTACTTTGATAAAATAGCATTAAAGCGCAACAATCATACTCCATTAACAAATGAAATGAAATGGACTGGAACGGCCCACTGTTCTGCTCCTAAACTGGGCTAATTTTGCCCGGGCAGTGACGCTACGACCCACTTTTATATCGAATTCCAACTGCCAATGAATCTTTTACGTGCACACCAATGTGTACACGAGTCATCGGTTTTTCGTCCCATCCGAACGACTAGACAGCTGTCCTTGTCAGCCCATCCGTCCTGCCTCCACAAACAAACATTCGTATATAAATAAAAACTACTTTATAGCAAGTTGATATATCATAGAGTTTCCAAGAAAAATAAATATCAACAAAAACAAAAACCATACAGGCAAAAGTAGTTTCGGAACATGTAGTATTATAAGGCTTGAAGGTGAATAATTGAAGTATAGCGATAATTAGTAATACAAGTTTTAGCAGATGTGACAAATACATTGATGTGGACGATAATATTGTGAACATATCCAAAAGAATGCGATAGAACATACAAGGGCGGAGGTGTGTGTGTGGGGGGGGGGGGAGGTCCACCCCTTCTGTTTCGGTACCTGCTCTTGTTGAGATTGATATCCTCATATTCTGAAATCAAATTTGCGAAAAAGAAAGAAATGTATTTATCAGCCACACTCCCTTACATAACTTAGTGTTATATATCTGTTGCTAAAACATATTGTTTTTGTATGTCTGAAGTCTGACCTGTTGTATAATGCCGTCAGTATATATTACATAAATTATACATATAGTTTTCTCACTTTCTCGCACTCCCTGTGTATCACTTTACCTCGCGACCTTATCCACGAGATATCTGCTTTCTGTGAAATAAACATTGAGAAATGACGCAATGAATAATTCATTGATAAAGCTGCATGGAATCACGATTGAACATGACCACTTGTCGGTTCTGTCTAAACTAGTTCAAAAGAAGATAATGTAAGTTGAATACATTGAGATTTCCAGTCAAATTATTTTATCAATGTTTGACGTTTTGACAAGAAATAACGTAAAGTCTCGATTGTCAAGTACCACATCTCTGATGATAACAAAATCTCCATTTTTCATTTTAAAGTTTAAAGGCCAGTCTATAACTCACTCACAGTCTTAGACATTGCAAAAACTTATTTGTCAATTTAAATGAACATTGATGTTGTTATATAAACGTAAAATGGTGGGGTTCTGATCCAATATTTAAGACAAAATGCCTTTGAGTGTCATTTGTAGTGAAGCGACCCAATGAACGAGGCTAAATATACCACACACGGAAATACTATACCTATGTAGACTGGAATAACGAAACGCCTAAAACTGCCATTCAATTTGGACTATTCAGGTATTTCGCAAACGTAACTGATTAGAAATTACAGTACAAACAGGACTGATTTAATGTAAATCAGTCTATATACATTCATATGTTGCGACCCATTGGTGTCCATTTTAAGGTGCCAAAGAATCGAGATTTGGCTCCTTCAACGTGGATATGGCAGGAACTGTCTAATCCACTCAATACATCAACCATCCGATGATCTAGAGAGATAATAATGGATGTGACTCAAATTAATAATAATGTATATAGCATTTGAAGCCATAAACATCTGCAATAGGCAGATTTATCGCTTACACAATGTATCCTTAAGAGGTAAAATCCAGAATTCTATTGAAAGACGCAATAGTGACAGTACACGGTGGAAACTCTGTGGGGTTATGGAGTTTATTTTGATAAACAATAGAAAGTGGGTAAATGTGCTTTAACGTACCATCAGAATAGACCGGGAGAGGGAACATGTTTATTGACGTGACACAATTCCTGTCACATAGTCTCTGCGATATCTCCGTTGGTGGACACGGAAATTAAGCCCCACGAACGAACGAACAAACCTTGTAACATGCATTCTTGACAAACCTAAAAAACTCAGCATACCGCGGTAGAACACTTCCTCTAATAAAATCCCCTCTATCAATTTACAAATTACAGCCCTGAGCCGGAACCAAAAATTCCGAAATAAAATAAATGCTATATGTGACCCAGCATAGCAAAATGAGTCACAGTGACCAATTGTTCAAAAGTGAGGTTTTGGAAAAACCAAAGAGAGACTGGTCTCAGCTTTTCAATGATATATTAAACATTGCTTTACGACGTTTCATCTCTGAGAAATTGCGATTTGAAGTTGGTTGGTCTGGACATCCCTGGTTTCCTAAATTCGGAGAAAACGGCATCTGAAAATGACACTTAGATTTATGTCATGGGACATAAACATTTGCAATAAACATTTATTTTGAAACTCAATAAAACGCCAGATGCTTTCCCAATGCGAAATGGGCTACAAAAAACGAATAAAGAAGAATTTTTAAAAATATAATTATTTTTATGATTGTGCAGCGCCATTTTTTAAAATGGCGGCCAAAAATGAAGAAAAAATGAAAATTCCTATATATCATGTCCGAATCACAGTATACATAGCTCTCATGGTGTCTAACATGGAACGTTGAGAGTCGCAGAAATCAAATATGGAAAATGAATTTTTTTTTAAATTCCAAGATGGCGGAAATCCAAGATGGCGACCAAAATTGACAGGAAAATGAAAATTCCTCTGTACATGTATTATGTCTGCATCACGGTATACATAGCTTTCATGGTGTGTAACATGAGATTTCTGGAGATGCTGAATTCAAATATTGGCACAAAATAAAATATCAAAAATCCAAGATGGCAGAAATCCAAGATGGCGACCAAAATTGATGGAAAAAATGAAAATTCCTCTGTACTATGTCTGGATCGCGGTATACATAGCTTTCATGGATGGTTGGGGTCGCAGAAATCAAATATGGGCACAGAAAATAATTTAATTCCAAGATGGCGGAAATCCAAGATGGCGACCAAAATCCAAGATGGCAGAAATCCAAGATGGCGACCAAAATGTCAAGTTTTTTTTTAATATTTTGGGAAGCAGAGAGAGGATATGGCTTGTGTTGTGCCAAATATTGGGTTCTTGGGGTCGCTGTAATCAAATATAGGACTGAAAATCGATTTCAAAAATCCAAAATGGCGGAAATTCAATATGGTAGCCAAAATTGACGGAAAACATACGAAACTTCCTCTATATTATGTCCGGATCATGGTATACATAGATTTTCTGCTTTGTAACATGAGATTTTTGGGACGCCAAATTTAAATATAATATAAAATATAATATAAAAAATCCAAGATGGGGGAAATCCAAAATGGCACGATTTTCCATTATTCTGGGAAACATATAGGATACGGCTTGTATAGTGGCGAATATGGTGTTCTTGGGGTTACTTGGGCATTTTATGAAAACGGCAAGTAAATGAACGATTGTTTTGCTTTATTCCAAGATAATTAATGACTTCTTTGCTGACTGCCTTTTACAAAATGCAATTTTTGAACATTAATAGATGTTCTTTTCTTGAAAATTAAACTTTTAATTGACGAAAGAGGTACTTTTGAGGCTTTTAATGAGAAAATTTGAATTTTGAAAATTTTGACCTACTGAACCATCATTGCACTCTATCGCGGAATCTAGCTTTGCGACTTCCGACTCATTTAGCTGCGCCGGGTCACATATATGTATGTATTTATACGTTATTAATACATTTTCTTGTAAATACAATTAATGACTAAGGTACTAGAATGATTAAAATCTGATACTTGTTTATATCCGCAAGCATTGTGTGTGTATAGTGTGTTCGTCTAAGAGGAGTTTCGTTATGAATGAACAGCAACAGCCCACTATATAGGAAACAGTCTACCTGCACCTAACTCGTAAACATTTAAAACATGTAATATCTTATCACACACAAACTTCCACGCTGTTAAATACCTTTCATACTTCACATAACACAAATATGCTTTGTCGGCGCGTCAACAACATCGCCGTTTAGTAGCTTATCTATATATTTCACACGGCAACAGACCGGAATGACCTCGAGGTGTCAAGCCCCATTAATCCCTTTCAATGGCCCCTTATATTGCGTATCATGTTTACGATGATGATTATGATTAAATAACACGACTAAGTGGACAATAATTAAGCACTGATTTACTTGGTGATGATCAAATCCACCCTATATAACAGATCAGTCAATGTATTATTCATATTATTTGTCATATCATCGATTTTAGATCACGATTCTAATAACGGAATATGGCTTTTAGCACGTTAAATTACGTTCGAATCGTTAATTATTATTATTTTCTCGGATGGATCTTCAGCACGTAAAACCCGGAAAGGAAGAAGGGGTGGGGAATGTAAGACATATGGATACCTAGTTAGAATCCTGACTTACATTGGGGTTCAGGAAGCGGTGCAGGAAGAGTGGGTTGGCCACGGAACAACGTCTAGACGTTCGGATGGTACGACAATCCAAGGTCCCGTGTACGCGTTGGCGTACACCTAACCGAACCCTTGATAATTTGGAATTCTTTGAAGATTAAGGGGGAAACGGAGCTTGCAAAATACCTCCCCCCCCACACGCAACACACACCGGCCCCGTATAACACACCACATGACACTAAACACCCTTTCATTCTAACACTTTTCGAATTATGACGTGAGCCGCATAAAGCGTATACAAGATACTTTGCCAGTTTTGTTCTTCTCAACTACCTGGAGATTGAAGGTCTTCAAAACTTATTCGTCACCTTTCGGTTCACCCTCATTTTCAGTTTTTAAAAAATACCCCAAACAACCAAAAACCTGTTATCATTTTTCACACGCATGTATGCATTTTGGTGTATCATAGTCCTCGAAGTATCACAGGCCTTCATGGCCAGGTGAATTTTAAAGAATAGTTTTATGTAGATGTAAATAAGTCACGTTACCATCTAATAAACCTTATATTATTCAGCATATTCTTCTGTTAAAACTGGCCACGCAATAGTCTCAAAATTATATCAAAGGGTATAAGGGCTACGTGATGAAATTTAAAGTCAAATTAGTGCATGCATATATAATAGCCCTACTAATGTACGTTCTTATAATCCGTACAATGGAAGAGTGTCGCTAGTTGTAAACAACGTTAAGTCGTTTAGGGTAAGAAAAAAATGTCTTAGTCACTATTCAAATGACCACAAATATTTGTCAGGGAAAGTCCACACCCAGCGATGTTCATGGGAGAACGAACAAGATAGATATGTTCTTGTAATATCGGTGGAATTTGGAATTCGGGGGTGTTTTGACCCTGAGAAATAATTGTGTGCGATCAAGGATAAAGGGGGCGTTCGATTGCATCTCCTCCCCGATATTTGTTCTCCGCCGCAAATAGCATCACCACAATAGCACTGTGCGTGACTCAATATAAATAAATGACAGTCGCGTAGGATAATAACAAATTCACTTCTGCTGTCAATTCACACAGTAGTAATTGATGCAGTGTACAATTCTTAACCTAAATATCAAATATCACTCGAGGACCTCATAACAGTAAACATTTGCCTCGAATCCCGTTGAAAGAAAAAACTGCGCCCAATAACAATGCATATGAATGATAAAAACGAACATTCTCAAACACAAATCATATCTTATTTACAAACCCGGACAGAATGGCTTAGTTAAGTCTTCCTTGAAAACAAAATTGGTTATTTTCCTTGTTGGTTTAGTAAACTTCCCTAATTGCACGATTAAATACACGCATGACAAATATATTTCCGGGCATATCAGTTCTCCGTTAATAAATGAAATGGGACTTAACGTCCTACTCTTCTGCACCTAACCTGTGCTAATGGAAGACTGGCATACGCCATCCAATGTGCTCTGTGGGAAATTTTGCCCGGGTAGCGGCGCTACGGCCTACTCTTGTATCGAATGCCAACTGCCAAGGGATCTTTTATGTGCATGCCGGTTTTTCTTACCATTCAAGCTATATATTAGACCACTGTCCTTGTCAAGTCCTTCGTTCTGAATCACTGACAAGTGAAAACACGCCGGAAAATCGAGGTGAACTTTCTAGGCCAACGCAGGGATCGAAAACTCGACCTCTAGGCTAGCGAGGCAACGCCTTACCCACTTAGCCACGTGATTCCCCTCTCTGTAACCTGGTGAAATAACCACAATAGTGAACTAACGAACTCATCAGAAATGGCTTCCCACTATGAATTTACACAGACGGTTACGTAGTCCAGCACACCCCACCCGGTCAACTTATGTGATTTGTCGCAGATGTCGATGTCCCCACCCCCGGTCTCAGCACCACTTATATGAAAAATAATGATTTAGGCCTCAAATGACTTTTTTCGCATCTTGTAGGATGGCGGTTCTGGTGCGACCAAGGAAAGTGTCTTTATGCTAGAATAGTTAGAGAAGCCGACACCCCCTGTCCAAATTGACAGATTATTAATCGACGATATATATGCAGGTACACCCTAGTCCAGACAAAATTCTAGATATGATGCATATGTTAATATCAAAATGACCTATACAAAGTGTTTGGAAGTCATGAAAATTGTTGACAAGGAATATGCCCAGTTGTTCGGATGGAACGAAAAATTGAAATTCGTCCGTACAGACACTAGTACGACGTAAAATATCCCTTGATAGTTAGAAACGCTGCTATTCGGACGGGTTTCCTATTACTTTGCATTCCACACGCAACAATACAAGTGAAAATATACCATTACGTCTCAAAATGATCGATCTATGCATTGCTTTAAACACCATTCCATCCATATCTAATTTGCAGCTCACAGTCTAATTTGGAAAGGTTTCATGATTTCGTTTACCCGTTTCTCTGTTTGCGTCCTATAAGAAACATAAAGCCCAATAACATATCGCTAGTTCCGGGTGTAGTTTTAACCAATCAAACTCTTGTTTATTAAATCAATTCTTATCTGTGGTAATACCCCACCGCCAGTGGCCTTTCAAATAAACATGACCCGAAATCGTTGGAAATGATAACAGTGTTTTTCCGTTGCACACCACCAGTGTTTTATGCGTGATTTTTGTGATGATGATACAAATGAAAACAGCACCAGATGTTTCGTGGCGAGCAATTGGCACACGCGTGTCTGTGTGAAATAGTTTTATTTAACTTACGCTTCCACCGAAGTGATATCGCCGATAAACCATTCTTACTTTAACCACACCCGGCGAGACGTGGTAGCTCAATGAATAAGGCGTTGGCCCGCTAACCCAGAGGCCTCGTGTTCGATTCCGGTATTTGAAGAGTAAGTTTCTTGGGAATATCCGGCGTGATTCTCCCCTCGTCAGTGGCGCAGGAACAGTGTATAGGTCTTCGGGTGGGATGGAAACCGAAGGACTGGTGTTGACAGTTGGAATCCGAATTAAGAGTAGGCCGTAGCGTCCATGTCCGGGCAAATATCCCTCGTCATTAGTCCAGTCGGTGCAGAAAAGTGAGTCGTTAAACCCTATTTACACACACCCCGTCGTACACACAAACACTAGTGGGACACAGTTTACAATACGTGTACTAGTATTTGAAAACGGATATATGTTTCGTGGAAAAAGTTTACAGTAATTATTACTAAATATCTTTTTCAAATTTTCCTTTTATCTCAACTAGATATTGTGACAAAGTTATTTTTACATAGAACTTTGCTAGATTTGACATTATATTATATTTGACGTTTTCAACTATATACAACTTCTGCTTATCTGTTCAATATGTTATTTACAGGCAACACACGAATGACCTCTGCTCGTTTTGACAAAAGGCACGATCTCATTAAATATCTTATTTATTTATATGTTATTTATAACCTACACATGATCTATGTGTTTAACACTCGGCAGAACTTCGCGACATTAAAGGGAAGATGCAGTGCAGTTATAGAAACTATACTCTCAATTCCAAATAAGTTAATCTGTCATGTATCATTATTCTTAATGGCTGTATGCTTTATAAAGCCAGAATTAACTGACAGTAAGTCAGACTTGAATAGAGCTCCTTCCGATCTATGTCTATTCCATGTTCTCAATAAAAGATCTACAACCTATGCTGATGGTCTGTTATCTGTAGTGTTACAATATATATGTAATCTTATTTTACGTAATCTAGAAAGGCCCATATTTTTATTTATCAACGGGGTGTGTTATGGCTAAGCAAACATTTCGCAAGACTGAGATGTAAAGACATGCATATAATACGAATCGACTATATATGCATTAAAATAAATATATAATATATTGAATTAATATCTCTATTGTCTGTTTGGGAGTGACATTTTTAATTCGGTGTGACTTGTGAACAAGGCAAATTTTATTACAACACATTTTATTACAACTGTAACACCAAAATTCAAGATGTCAATCTGAATGTCGTTGTTAGCAACATAAACCGACCGCACAGAGGAGTATATCGCATCAATAACCCACAGAACAATACAACACCATCGCCCAGAGGACAATAAAACATTCCTCACCCAGCAGACAATACAGCATCACTCACCCAGAGAACAATACAACATCCCTCACCCTGAGGACAATACAGCATCCCACAATACAACATCCCACACCCATTCCACAATACAGCATCACTCACCCTGAGAAGATCGCACAATACAGCAGCACTCATCCCGCACCCAGGGGACAATACAATATCCTACAATACAGCACAACACCCTTTCCACGGAGGACAATGCAACATTCCTCATCCAGAGGGCAATACAACAGAGAGGACACTATCCAGGACAATACAATATCCCTCATCCAGATGGCAACATTCCTAATCCAGGGGACAATAAACACCCCTGACCCTTACCTGGTGGAAAATACAAAGTTCCTCATTAAAGTGATAACGCAACTGCTGCGTAAACTGTCATTTTCATATGGTTTAACCTTTTTTCGGTGTCTGCAGATTGAGTGACAGCCAGACAAAAGCCAGTTGTCAGTGCAAATGTGTCACTCTTCTCAGTAGAGATGACATAGCAAAGTACTGGTATATATAACATGTTAGTTAAACATATATTATGCAAGAGCTAAATCTTTCTTTTGGTCTGAAATGTTTTCTAAATTATTAATTGGACATTAATTAACTTTTCCAGGTCATAATCAACTCTCGATAGCATTGGATGTCTCCGATATTAAGAAAAACAGTTCAGCTATATTTTGATTTAAGCTAAAAAATGGAGGAGCGAGACGTAGCTGCGAACAACCAGTTAACTGGTTGAAATTCAAAAGCTGATATCTTGGGTCGCAATACAGTAATTTGAATGAAATTTTCAAATTATTCAGTTTACAATATCTATTTTTGAACTACAATAGCACGTCAATTATTCACCTTAGTGCAATGTATATTAAATATAGACGATTTCACATCTTCACTATAACTCATGTATATCATTATATTCATCTGATACTTCCAAGGTTTATTCACTTTTCTTATCCAGGTGCAATATCATAACACAACCAGGAAGCGCATTTGGTTTACTATTAAATGTGGAACATTCAGATATTCACTAATATAATGTAAGCATTACTCTTATCCAGTTTTTTTTTTGGGGGGGGGGGGCTAGTGGTCTACAGTGCAACGCTTCGACATTTAGCTGACCGGTCACCTGTGGTTTGAGGCTGTGATTTCGATCCCGTGTGAGAGTATGTTGCATGGAGATGGGGCGCCTTCTCGACTTCGTGGGTTTCCTCTGTGCACTCCGGTTTCGCCCCACTGTTAAAGACCCCTCCACGCAAGCGAATTATTGATATGTGTCGAGTGGACGTTACACCCTCATCTCTCTCTCTCTGTCTGTCTCTCTCTTATAATACCCAGTTTAAAATGTATCATAGACTATTTCGCATCTTCTATAATTCAATGCATATCGTAATATTAATCAAACTGCGTCCCCGTGAATTGGTTGAATTTAGTATTCAGAATATATTACGATTCAGTATGCTTTGGTAATGTGAATAGTTGGCAAATATATACAGAATATGCAACAAAATAATCAACTACCATTTGGTATGGAAAGTCAATCACATTGTTTACATGCTAAGCCGATAATTAAACTAACCCGTTCAATATATATATAAGTTATTTAGCATGAAATTACTTAAAGGGTCTTATTAAATAATAAGAAATTTTTCATTTCAACATAGTTTTATTAATAATAGCATTAATAGTTGCTATACGATTTAATGAAAATATTTCTAATAATAGCACTGTAATCATTATCCCATCCTTTCTGTTATGTACAATTATTATAAGTGTTAGAAAAATAAGACCGATTCGTAAAACACAATAAAAGATATAATGAAGAATACTGTGATACGAAACACCTAATTAGAAATCAATGTGTATACATTGGGTATTAAATAATGTTGACTGAGAGACAGAGTCAGATAATAGATGTCATTAACATAGCGTCATAACCTATTGGCTTATCTTAATTCGAAGAAGCCACATTATAGACAAATCTGTGAATGTCTAACGGTCGTATCTAACAACGAGGTAAATATTGATCATTGCTAAAAGGGCAACGAGGACAAACAGTTAATAACAGTATCGCTGGGTGGAGATTTAAGGTGTTATTTGTAACAATAATTACATGTAACCCAAACTGAGCAAGGTTTGTCTAGCGCATAGTTTAGTAGAGATAATCTTAATTGTGAAATAAACAGATTGATAGATTATCGGAGATTAACGCGTTAAGGATTATGTGTGACCTTTAGGAGTTCATTATAATATATAGCCTTTTATATAGTATATTTTTAAACGTACTTAATCAAAATTAAGAACTAAGTATAAAAATAATAGATCAACATACCAAAACTTATGTTTTGTGCCCTTTAATATTTGCATAATATATCTATAATTTCTTTGGCATTAGCATATAACGATCTCGATTATATTGCTTAAATAAATGGATGAGGAATTTAAAGCAATGGTATATCGACAATGGCATAATTATGCAATGTTTCGTTTCATAATCTTAAAGCAATATAAAAAGGAAGGGACACGAAACCCTAGGCTCTCCCTCGGGCAGGAAAATCTGGTCGTTCGTGCAAAAACTAAATGCAAATGGTGAATGTATTTGCCGCCAAGTATTTCCAAAAGCAGGATTACGAAATAGTCAATAATAAGAAGAGGTCGAAATAAACTGCACATTATTCCATTCTACCGAATGGTTTCCCAAATCAGCCGATCAATAGTTGCTGGGGAACCTCTTTCTGGAACGAAAACATGTTTGGCATCTTTCGCGAAAATCAAGCAAAATGGGTAATCAGTTTTAATCGCACTGAATAAGGTTGACTTCGCGTAAACATTTCTCAAGTCGATTTTCTAAATTTTGTTATTCCATGCTCGCTTTATTTCTTTGTATAATAAATGCGAAGATGAGGACACTGAATTCTAGTTAAAATATTGTTAACGTCCGGATAAGAACGTAATAATAGGGTAGTAGGCCTATTTCCCCTTTCATTTAATTTAAAAACAACCATGTTTATTTAGCACGCGGAGAATTTTAAAGCACCAAAGGCAGGGACATAGCAATAGAGAGGCTTTTAAGACAGTGGGTTATGGTCATTTGCTTAAAAGTAAACAATTCTAGACTGTGGAATAATTTGATAGAACACATAACACATCCACTAATGTGGCATAATTATTAATAATACACAACCATGACAATCAAGTAAAAAACACACTTATTATACTTTAAAACACACAAACATGATACTCAATAGAAGTACATAAACATGATAAACTAAAACAACAAACAATTCTCAAAACGCATTCACCGCGTTTTGCTGATTTCTCGTAATCTTGCACTGAGTGTTTTCTATGCAGACTAAGTGAGATCAGCTGTGTGGGTGATTCGTGACCCTGAAATTGGAAGATCATCAAATATTTTCATGTGTTTTGTTCAGTGCTAGATTTATTACCGCTCCCATACATATGGTCATATGATGTAAACATCTTCACCACTCCTGTCTGTATCACTGGTGGTACCATTCATACTCTGCGGTCTTTTAGTACACGCCTGATTTTATCCAATCCGTGCCAGGAACTAGACCACTCCTCGGTGTAGTAGTACCTTTCATGAACCCAACACCGGGTCCCGTCCTGTGTGTCAGCACCATTTCCATGCAATGGTACCTAGCGTGTGTTTTAAACGAAGCGTATACTTTTCAGTGATATAATATGCAGTCTGAACTAATCCTTCCCTTCGATTTTCAGTTAAATGCTTTCATGAATAAAAATAATATGTAAGAGTATGTTGTCGTGCGGTTGTCATGTGGTTTGGGTTTTACATCAGGTCTGCGGAACTGTATAACTGTATGTATTGCTTGGGTTGTAATTGGGGGGGGGGGGGCTGAACATAATGCAAGTAGATGATTATTTTAAAGGTGAGAGCCATGGTAGCGATGTGGGTAAGACGCTGGCTCGCGCGTGTTTGATCCCTGCATTGGTCGAGCAGTCAATTACTCACATAATAATATAGACCCACCCCTATTCAATTTCATCCCTCTTCTGCAATGTGTTAAAATTACACAAATCCTTCATCCTTCATTAGTAAAGGGATGCACGGTGGCTCAGTGAGTAAGACGTTGGTTCGGTAAGCTGGAGGTCAAATGTTCGATCATTGGGATTCTCATGCGTAGTCACCACTTGTATGAGATAACGTATAGCCGTTCGGATGGGACGAAAAACGATTCCTTCGAAGTTTGAATTCGATATAAGGGAGGCAGTAGCACCGCTTTCTGACAAAATTACTCCCATGACACTCTGTATGGCGCACGTCCGTCATCGTTAACCGAGTCGGGGCAGAACAGTAGGACGTTAAACTCAAATTCATCCTTATATTAACATACATTATAAGCTATTCATTGCGTGCACGGCAAGTGCAAGATTAATGCGTTCGAACTCTGTACATGACACCAATGGAACTTACTTGCATTATTTATAGCTAGATGTACACACCTACATATCATAAACCTATTTTATTAATAACATCAGGTTGACGTAAACGATGTTTTCATATGATTTTCATTGCAGCAATAATAATAATTTATATACCAATCGTCCCAAAACATCCGATTACAGCAAATCGTCTGCCTTCAGGATAAAATAATTTAAGTCGAACCATTCGCAGTATTATATAACTTTAGATATTTGGGTGGGTATCCAATAAAAAAAAACCCAAACAGGTAAGTTTATTTAATTGACTGTGAAACAAAAATATTTCTGTTTCGAAACCACTCAATTTGCATAGTTCTAGGAATTGCTTCCTGCAATAAGAGAACATTACTTTTACCAGGAAAGGAATAGACAGCGAAACCAGACCACTATGCGTTTCGATGAACAATCTATTTTCGTTTGTTTTCCAATCGCCTACAAGCTTGCATGGGCAAAAAATGATGGTCCGTCAAGGTTTCATTGTGTTACAAACACAAACAAAGTATATTTTACTCATTTCTACCTATATAAAATAACATGCATGTCTCATCATGACAAATCATCGCAATATTTGTAACTCGGGCAGATCAGAACACGATTTCTAAAGGCCTCGAAACTAGGACATCGTTTAGCCAATCAGATTCAAGTTTTTCTCGTTCGAGCCACGCCCCCGTAGTATATAAACTCATAACGGCCCACTTATTTTTAGACTTCAGATTTCACTGTTGCTAAATAGACGTTGTGTTACTACACTAACGGTTTTCTTTGTGTTTTATTGTGCTCTTTGTTTGGATATTTTAATACATCATGACTTTTACTGTATCTGGAGAAGTTGTAGCGATGGAGAAATTAGAAAAGTAAGCACAAAATTATATTTTACAATAATTTTATCAAAATATGCATATATGCTTTCTCACGCTAAAATTGGCCAGGCTGTGAGATATAGGACGATATTTCCATCTGTCAGCATAAGGTCATACACCAGTTGTGCATAGAGGGCAATGGTTTGTTGCTTGACCTGCACTTTTGAGTTGCTGCAGATATCATTTGAATTATTTCATTTTCGTTTTTTGCGAGATACAAGTATTGAACACCTGCGTAACTAGCAGACGAACTTTTCTTCCCGCCCTACATTATCTATACCTACATGTATGGTCAGGTCAGCTCGGTGCGTTATGATATTTCACCTTGCCCAATCTTAACTCCTCTCTGTGGGAGACCATTATGCTTTGGTTGCTTGGATGTCCCATCAGAACCGATGTCATTGAATATCAGGCTATTCAAATTACGCAATGCAACGTTCTACTTTTGTGGGATGATGTGGCATTTAAGCCCACGGAGGTCAGACAAATTTGTAACTTATTTATAGGATTATGAAACTTCGGGCTTCCCTACTTTTGCACATCGGGTTCGCTGAACAATGTTATATAAGTAATAATAAACTTATATAATACAATGAAAGACAACTCCCCTCTTTATATAATATAATACTATATTGCATGGAATAACAGAAGGCGCTATTTATTGGATACGTATATGAGGTTCGCATTGTAGTGGGAGTCAAAATCGATGCTAATTAATTGAAGACTTGTACGAGAGTGCTTTATCGTTTAACTAGCACATAATAAGATAATTGGAGCAATATTAGTTCAATTCAAGTAGACTTTGCGCTTGAACATTGCCATAACATTCAATTACACCCCGTGACCATTGATCTCAAAATGAGTTAACCGATATATCTATATGACGTCACACTCACACGAGGTTTGTGCCACGCGCCATTTGCCACAAGTTGTAAAAGATACCATGTGCTCTATTACGCCATAACACATTTTCATTATTTAAGTAGATAGATTATAAAGTAATTCAATGCCTCATTTAATGTTTGTCTAAATAAGAATGTGCAATATACACCGTTAACATCACAAACACCTCGCAGAAAAAGTTTAAAAAGATCAAAGGCTTTGCAATATTCAGCGATATATATGGTACTAAAAATATTAAATCTCATTTTAGAAAGCACCGACTAAGACATATAGACTAATGTAGTTCATATTTTGATTTTTGCAGAAAATCTGAAACAATAGGCGAGGCTCTTCAGGAATGCCTCTGGCAAGCTGTTGATGAGGAGCGTCTGACCTTTGGTGTCTTCGAGTGCGCCAAACTACTTCACTGGTAAGTACATATATATATTAATGATTAGATAACCCCTTTTTTAAACAAAAAAACCCATTTTATTAAATCTTTTATAACTTTTGATTGGTTAAGTTTGTTGCATACCTTCGCTCACATATTTCGAATATTTTAAAGATATTTTACTAAGGTGAGCCAGCACTTAAAATTCCAAACTTAATTCTTTCAAAACATTTTTTCTTACAGTAATGCTGAAGATGTGATGCTATGTGTTTTACCTGAAGCTGGTAGTGAAAATATTGCTGTTCACATTCAACACACACTTATAGAAGCTTTCTGTTGGGAAAACGATATACGAATTTTAAAGGTAAATTTTAATTTCTTAAGTTAATGCAAATTCTTACATTAGATGGAATAGTTACATAAGTTTGACGTTGTTAATTACAACTTCCGTAATTTTAGACGCACCACTATTGAAAAACATGTTGTTCACGGCTGCTTGTGCCAAGGTCATTCATACCTTAATTGCGTGTTTAATATGTTATCAAGAAATAATATTGAAGTGAAGAAAAGGCAAACCATGGATGTAAAATTAATTTAGATCAGATTTTTACAAAGAATGAGAATAAAATTAATGTATTATTTATATTTTGAATATATTTATCTTTTAGGTCAAGAATGCGCCACATTTAAGCGAGAGTTTATCCACGTTTAAAGATGGCGTCAAATCCCGCAGTGTTCCAGCAGACGTGAGCTGCATCTTGGTGCAGTATCCTAAAGATCGATTAAGCTACCAAGATGAGAAAATATTTGATTTTTATGATGATATGATTTCTGACGATATCTACCCAAAACCAATTATTGAATTACCCGTGTGAAGATCTAAAGACCATTTTGAAACTGAATTAAAATGGTGAGTTTCCATGTTCAATTCATAAATGCATTTTCACTTTCGGAAATATGGTTTTCTGTCTAGTTTTATAATCTAAATATAGAAAGTGGTTTTCTAGAGTCATGACCAAAAATAGATGTTCATATATTTGATTGTGTCAGCAATGGTTATTTTTAGTTATTGAGACTAAACAATATGTTTGTTTATCTTTTTTAGATGGATTTCTCCAAATCCAGTATCATCATGGCGAACGAGGCTCAGCAAACTCGTGCTAGACCAGTTAAAAACCATGAATGTACCAATGAAAGACAAAACAAGAGGGGTGGGCTTGTAAATCCAGCAACATATTGGTTACCATGGACATCACTCGATTGACAGCTGATGCAATCACCCTTAATAGTAATAGCTACCGCGGCTATTACGTCTACGAAATGGAAAGATCCAGATAAACTACTTGGGTATTATTTCTTAATTAGAAATAGGGATGAAGTCAGCCCGATTTCCCGAAGTAACAACTATGATGGGTCAACTGTTTCATCACACCATAATAACTACATATCGACTAACTACCATCTTGTCTTGCATAACATCATCAATTGATGTTCTCATTGTCGTTTTGATAATGTGTATTACGAAACGTTTGAAGCATTGTTCTGACTAACCCAACCACCAAAGAACATTGCCAGTGATTAAATGTTATGAGACCTACCTCAAACATTTAATTGTGCAGAAATACAACAAAGAACAACAAAGTAATGGAACTATTAAATAATTTCTTGGAACCCAGAGACTAATAGTGTATCAGTGCTAGAGAACTCTTTTATGTTATAATGCTTGACGGATGCACGCTAACAATACACAGACCATTGGTCTGGACATTATGGCACCTCGTGATTCCTGCAATTTTCATGATGACGTAGTGTAACTATCACCATATATGGTATATAGGTCGTTGTCCTCTGCAGCTGACAAACTTAAAACTGGTGTATACTAGAATTGACTCTAAAGTAGAGGGGGAAAATGCTATTATATTTTCAAGACTTTCAAGAATGTGAAACATATTTAGGAATGAGTCACGTAGGCTCTGTTGTGTGTTATTCTACTAGGTCACAAAATCAGCTGTTTTCTGGTACCGTGACAAGTGGTACCACTTTCTTAGCCAAACTAGGTCAAAAACATCATGGCAAATATTGTTTAGACATTCCAATAGTTTTATGTCAAGGTTGTTTACTGTTATAATATGGATATTTCTTTGGTTACCGCTAGAAATAATATATATTTTTATGCAGATTTTAATGAAAATACGTTTTAAATAATGATTTAATGTTTTATTGAAATGGGAATAATATCCATGAAATAATAATGAACTGTGATATTTTCTCAAGCTCAATTTTGACATCCATTTACATAATATATTTTCATGTACTTAAACGCAGTAAATTGTCCGTCCATATTGTTGTCTGTATTTTAGGTTTCGTAGATATTTTAAGCTCCTGGAGATATGTATACATGTATCTAAATATGGCTGTCTTAGTAAAGAGATGGAATTGCAAAAAAAGATTCTATTTGCGTTTCAAAGAAAATACACCTGTTTGTCGGGATCGTGCTGCGTAAATGATTTATCCAATTATGCGACTTACTTATAAAGGGGATTACAAAATTAGGCACTGATCTTGGATTAAAGTAGACAAAGCTTAAATATTAAAGCTAATTACGTGGGGTTCAGAACATTCTACAGCTGCAAACCAGTCTTTGTATTATTTGTTGCATTTTGTCCAACAATAAATGAATTGATATGTGATTATGGAACATAATTAAATAGTGTGTACGTGATTTATTATAATGTTATGATTTATTGTTATTTATCATATGAATAAATTTAGTTTCTAAATATAAATCCATTGTATCTCTGTTGTCGATGTTATTAGGAAGGGGTGGGGTTTAACGTCTTAACGCACTATTTCTGACATTTTGAGACTGACTATGCTAATGATATCACATGTAAAAGGGTTGGGGGTATGGGCGGACCATGGCGTTTCCTTATTTTTCACCAAATTCGGTTCTTGTACGTGCACATCCATCTGTACAACATTCTGGAAGATCCGAACAGGCACATCTCCATTCTAGCTATCCACAGTGCCCACATCGACCACCGCGGCCAAGGTATGTTACTGCCTAAAATGCATTCAATTAGAAATAACATTGCAGCCCCAGAATGGTTTGAGGCTTAATTAGAAACCTTTTGCAAGTAAACCTGATTCGTGCACTGGCATTCTCAATTCATACGCGTTGCCTTATGTGTTTTCCTTTGCAAGATGATTCCAAGAAGGTTTCATGTTTAGACCCATGTCTGACTTTTGCATCAACAATGAGGAATGGAAATGCTCTGAAATTATTGCAGATATATGGCTATATCGTGGACTGAACACATATGTACTAAGATTACGCGCAATCTTTTGGAAACGGTTCCAACAGATTCAAGCCCGTTGAAAAGGTTCCAATGATGTTATACTCTGTCCCTTTCAATTACACGTTTACAGAGATGTAAAGTATAACGGATTTTAACTTCCTGACTTTCTGTGCCAACCAGGCTAACAAAACGCCCAAATGAGGCAATGACGGAAATGTTTCCCGGGCAGTGAATTCCCGCGTGCTGTTCCCAAAGTACATGTATATAGAGTACACCCCAGTCAGGGCACCCGTTCTGGTCAACAAGGGGGGAACCACTGCAAAACGATAAAAGGAACTTGGTCAGGGTCGAACTCTTGACGCCCAAGTTAGTGAGCCGGCTCCATACTCACTGAGCCACGCCCCTACCCCCAAGGTCATTTCAGATACTGGATGTTCTCTACCACGCCGAAGAAGCTACGTTGGCTTGCTATCCTAGAGGCCCCGCGTAGGCCGAGAAAGGTTATCGGGATTTTCCGACGTGGTTCCCCCTTGTGCAGAAAACATGGGTCGTTAAATCCGATTTTATTTCAATTTATTTCTACTACTATGAAACTGGTCATACCACTTACAGCCAGAAGTCATATCGCAGACGAACCTTTATTTAGTTTGTTGGGGAGTGGGGTGAGGTAGATACCAGAGTACCCGGAGTAATCCAAGCCACCTACGCCCAGACCAGAGATCATGCCCACTAGGCCAAAAAACACCCACTATGACAAATATCAGTCACTTTTTACTTCCTCCCTAATCAACCAATACAATTCATTTATATTCATGTATCCGTATTCAAGGAAAACATAATGCATAGGCTAGATGCGTTTATCGTTCTCCGATATATCGCATATCTTATTCATCAGACGTGACTCACTGAAATATTATGCAGACGACATAAACATTACAGATCTGTTTTGATACATTGGAATAATGCAACGGGCGCAACGAAGTCATATAAATATAGCTTATTATAATTGAAGCCTATTGATGACGTCAATTACAAGAGTTTCGCTCAACATTAGCCCAGCCGGAGTAGAACAGTAGGGCATTAAACCCCATTTCATTTCAATTTCGCGCAACAGGTCATTTTGGCACAGACATATTATCAATCGAACAGAATTCTAAATATAACATAAGGATAGCGAATGACTGACCCGGAGAAACCTACGCGATGCTGTACGTGGCAAGGGGTATGATCGCCTGTCCAACCTCTTTGGTTTTCTCCGGGTACTCCGGTTTCCTCCCACTGCAAGCAAATTATTGAAATAAAATTAAACTACATCTTAGTCCCGAAATGACCTAGTTTGTGTCGAGTGGACGTTAAACCCCATTTCTCTCTCTCCCTACGCGATGCAATGTTAGTAGCACCCCCAGCGCCATTCCACCACCTGACCTAATCATGAATGTCATAAAGATTATTTTTAAGAATCTATTGGTCTAACAAAGAAACAAGTTACTTTATACACAGGAAGCCATTTTTGTTCATGGCCAGTATTTCAAATTGTTGGTGAATACATCAATTCACCGAAATTTCATATTCTCTCATGGGTGGATTAATGGCCCTTCCATCAATATATTACACGCTCAGTCAAGAATACGTGATACAGCCACACCAACCCAGCCACTACTGCGTTATTGCTGTTCAAGAGGGAAGCATCCTCGATCAAACAAAGGTATTGCAAAACCTGTCTGTCATATTGCTTCTAATAGACAGGGAACGTGAAATGTATGCCTGTGTGTAAATACTGTTTGTATATTTCACAACATGGCGTCTCTATTTCCAAGATCTACAACATGTAACAACAAAAACTTGTCTCGCTAGACTTTTTAAAAATGATTTCAACAGCTCATTGTGTAAATACCACGCCCACCTGAAAACATTTAATCGGAGATTCAATTCCTGTTTTAAGATTATAAGAGAAAGAAATATTGCAAAGAAAACCTCACAAAGTTGAATCGAAATGAAGTTTAACGTCCTACTGTTCTGCTCCTAAATTGGGCTAATGAAGACAGGCATGCCCCATACAGTGTGCTATGAGAGAAATTTTGTCCGACAGGGGCGCTACAGCCTACTCTTATATCGAATTCCAACTGCCAGGGGATCTTCTAGGTGCACGCCACTGTGTGCACAGAACCTCGGTTTTCGTCCCATCCGAACGACTAGACAGCTATCCTTGTCAGGCCCTCGGCCCCGCATTACAAAGTTATGTGCATAATTAAATAATAAACGGTAGAATAAAACGGAGGCATAAAGATTTAGTTACATTAAAAAAAGATTTGCAAACAAAAGGTTCTAAACATTTAAATATTTTGGGTTCAGCATCCATATTGTTGGGCCGTGTTCGTAAGCCCGGTTATTGAGCAGAACAGTAGGACTTTAAACCCCATTCCATTCCGTTTCATATTGTTGGTAATCGTTGAATACATTGGTGTTTTGGCAAGATGTTAGGAAATGAATTTCATCCGTTACCACCTGGCTTACATAAATGACCTTTAACATCGAATTTATAGGAGCTATGTTTCTAACTCAATATTTCCCGATCCCAATCTCTTACTTGCTAGTTGTTTTTTTGTATATTTAAAAAAGCCAAAGATAAACAAACAAGGTGATTATCCTTACAAAATATGTTATTGGAAAATAGTATATAATATAGCATTTATAAAAAGATTACGCTGGAGGCCTGATGAACACTATAGAGTTAATAATAAAAATACCACAGGGACCATTGGTTAAAATGCCAGTGAACTTTTAGTTAATGCCATCAAATAGAGTGTACACCTCAATTAACTTTGGGCTATTTTCTATGCACAATTAGTTACTACATGTACAATGCTTGCATTTAAATATCACGGGTTTAAATTAACCTCGAGCATTTTGTACTGGATAAGGAAGCTATAAACAGAAATACAAAAACTGAATATGTCAGTCATAATTGTAAGAGTAATGTTCCAAATAAACGAGCATTGGTACTGAGTGCTAATAACAAGCATACCCTGCCTCTGAACGAAACTCGTACATGGCGACCAGGGCCCTGTTTCACGAAATCTTAACTAAAGATAAAATCCAAATTTGAGTAGATAATTCGATTTTGATTGGCTAAACAATAAAATCAATCTAATATTATCCAATCAGATTACTAAAATTATCTTAGTTAAAATTTCGTGAAACAAACTACTGGATCGAATTAGGGAACCTCTGGTAGGTGATCGTCATCATTCGACTTACAAAGGTATGCTGTGTTAACTTCCACCAAACAGAATTTCGAGATTCCCCATATTGTTTAAGTACATGACCCGACCTCTCAGATTCAACGACACCTTGGCCATTTTGATCGATTGGCCGTAATTAACTTTTAACTGTTGCCACATCATATTGTAGTAAAATATGTTCATCCGATTTCTTTATTGAGGGTGGGCTTTTGACATAATGACCGCAATAACCTATCATTGCGTTTTACATAGGGTTTGGGACAACTCATTAAGGTCTGAATATAGCTAGCTTTTCTATTCTGGAAACAAAACGCTAACGGTAGAAACACATATAGAGAGAATCGTGTTTAAGAAAATATTGATTATATTTGAATATAACATGTCATTTCCAATTTTCATAGAGGGGGTGTTGGATGGCTGTGTGGTCTATTGGGTGTCTTACAGGTCATTAGGTTCGTTATCAAAAGGTATGCCGGGCTCGTACGTGGAAAGCTTAATACCCTGGATTTTCTCTGGGAAATTCAGTCTCTCTAAAAATACTACTGATCAGGAAATGACCTTCTTCATGTCAAGTGAACGCCCCCTCCCGACAAACAACCACACCCCTAGGTAGGCAAAGTTCTAGTGACACTTTGCAATTAATATAAAATACAAATCATATATAAGTAACAGTGATTGCAATATATCTTTTCTGATTTGATGAAGTGGTTGGTGATAAAGAGTACCTGTACTTATGATGTTTACTTACTTATTTGTGTCAGGGTGGTACAAATTCTAGTTGGTTGGTACATAACTAGGTGCAAAACAAATATTATTGTTACGGTTGTCGTCACGACGTAAATAAGGGAAACACGATTTGTTGGAGAATAACAATGTCATATATCTAGCTTAATAACACATAATCAGCCCACCTTTACACACCAAAACTCCTCATTGCATAATCGTGTGTATACACAAAGTATTTGTTAAGGTTGGCGCTTATCGCGTTGAATTATTCATAAGCTACCAGTGTTGTGGAAACAGATGGCTTAAGTCTACCTTTTCATTTCCCCCTATAGGCCATCGCTAAACACTACAGTTTATTTTAGGTTGAGTTAAAAAATTAACCATCGTGGGCCTACCCTGATCCCCTGATTAAAACATCACGATTTTCACGACATCTGATATTGAGCAGGAAGTTTTCCGGTTGTGTGTTTTATGCTAAGTTACGTAAACAGTATTTTGTCAAGGTCGGAAAATTGACAAACAATCGTCCCGTCCCATTTAGTGAAATGAAATAAAATTGAGTTTAACGTTCTGCTTTGCTACTCCGGACAACATCACTACGGCCTACTCTTATATCGAATTCCAACTGTCAATGAATCAATGTGTACATGGGACCTCCGGTTTCCCTCCCATTCGAACGACTAGACAGCTGATTTTGCCAGGCCCTCCGTCCTGCATCACTGAAAAGGGGTATTCATGCCGGAAAATCTGAATGAACTTGCTCGGCCAATGCAGGGATCGAAAATCCGACCCTCAGGATAACGAGCCAGCGTTTTACCCCTAGCCACCGTGCCCCCCATCCCAATTAGTAGGGCCTAGTTTATGTTCAATATTTTCCGAGCCCATGGTGCCAATTCTAATTTATTTGGTATAACTTTGGCATGGCTCTCAATGTCAGCCTACTCTTGTTGTATTGTGGGGGAATCCTACTGTGGCTGAAATTCTCCGGTCGTATTTCCATGCTTAGTTACCGTCAAAATATTTAAACAACAATTTGTCAAGGACGGTAATTTGATAAAGAATTGCGCCAATTAGTAGCATCGGCTAAAGCTGGCCTACTCCTGTAATCTTCGGTCTATGCCGGTTGCCCGGCTAAGTTAGTTACAGAGAGAGAGAAATGGGGTTTAACGCCCACTTCACACAAACTAGGTCATTTCGGGACTAACATATGGTTTAATTTTATTTCAACAATTCGCATGCGCGTAGGGGTCTTTAGCAGTGAGGGGAAACCGGAGTGCCCGGAGAAAACCCACGAGGTTGGACAGGCGACCCTACTCCTTGCCACGTACAACCGGGGATTCGAAACCACGCCAGTTGACTCAGTGGCACGCTAACCATTCGCCCATCCAACCCCCCAAGTTAGTCACAACACCTTCACTACTAATGTATAGTAATGATGGGTATCATGCACAAGACAATATAATTATGCTATCGCTTTTCTGAATATATGGTTAACGAAGTTTGGTTTATTCTGGTATTCTTTGGTCCATGCCTACGGGTAATTCATTTATATGGTGCGAAGACCTACATATAGCCTAACAATTGCACTTGTTGAACTAGCTCATAGTGTTGTGAGTATCGAGATTACTGGAGCTTAATCAATATGGCATTGGCATAGCTTTCTTTCGACCTCAGATGTTATATTATAAATTATTAATCAATTGTCTGGTTGATCTTGTCTACGATATCACCCTTGGTGGAAGTGGACGTAAAACTCCAGGAACGAACGAATAATCTAGCTCATACCGATGGTTGTGATTTCGAACCGATTAAACCACGACCCCCATTTAAAAATTATGATCGTAATAACGATAGCAATGAAAATCGAGACTACGCTTTTCTTAAAACAATCATAAAGTGGCTCAAAATGAAGTAATTTGACCGAAGTTTTCAATATACCCCCCTTTTCAGTATCTGTTTAAACTATTATAGCGAGAACTGCCAGCTTTTTATCTAACATAGTAACAAAATGCATCTTTAAGATAGTCAGCACAAAAGATTTATAATAAAATTAAATCGTTAATTTGCTGTATAACTTTATACAATAGCACAATGTAATAAAAAAAAAAATATAAAAGTGAACTATACATCAATTTTTCACCCCTATTAAGTGTGTTCATACGAAACAGAAAACTAAAAAGATATGTATCACAACATCCATCCAATATGTCACTTGTAATGCGGTAACGTCCGCCATGAGGTCCACTCATGTAGCCATATGTTAGTCTAGGAAAAAACAAAACAAACAAAACTTTGTCAGCTGAAATTCGAAACAAGAGTATGCCGCAGGACTACTTTCCGGATTAAGTGCCACCCATTTTATGGTGATGTCCGTCTTCATTAGGACGGTAAACCACCATTTCATTTTATTACCTTAAATATGTTGACACAAAACACACAAAAAACCCCAATAAATAATATACCCCAGAAAAAAATCAAGAGGTTAATAAGGAAGGCTTGCTTGGGAGTTGAGACAAACACAAACTCACCGATATCAATACGGGCTTGTTAACCTATATTGCTTGTATCTAATGAACTTGCTTTGACATTATGGATTCTACAGAATTTCCCGAGGCTATAGATTAAAATATTCACGATGAGAGTCTTCAGTACAGATATCGCAAATGAAATAGTCCCTTTTAGATGTCTAAAAATGTCAAATGAAATGGGGTTTAACGTCCTACTTTCTGCTCCGAACTGGGATAATGAAGACGGGCATATGCCAGTGTTGTATGAGGTAAATTTTGCCTGGGCAGCGGCGCTACGGCCAACTCTTATATCGAATTCCAACTGCCAAGGGATCGTTTACATGCACGTCAATGTGTACACGGGACTTCGGGGTTTCGTCCCATCCGAACGACTAGACAGTTGTCTTTGTCAGGGCCTCCGCCCTGCATGTCTGTCAAGGGGAAACCACGCCGAGAACTGGATGAACTATCTCGGCCAATGCAGGGGTCGAACACCCGACCTTCAGCCTTACGAGCTAGCGTCTTACCCACTTAGCCACCGTGTTCCCCATCACAATTTAAAGATGTCTGATCTTGCCATGGTTTATCCTATATATGCAGTAATTGTTTTTAATTTTCGACGTTAACCTGTATATAAATGTATTCGACCCGTTCACGGACACATTTTAAAGTTGCCTGTCCCGATCATGAAATTTCCGAACAATATCTAATTTATCATAACTTAAAACTACGTTATAGAGATTTAACAACAAATCCAGATTGGCTCATCAAAATATTTTACCCAACATTACGCGTGCGCTTTAGATATTAAGATCTGTCATTGAGTCAACCGGAAAGGTTTCAATTGATGATAAGGAGTAGGGTCGCCTGCATATTCTCTTGGGTTTCCTCAAGGTCATCCAGTTTCCTCCCACTACTAAATACATCTATGCGAGCAAGGAAATTATTGAAACATAATATATTATGTTAGTCCCGCAATGACCAAATGTATGTTGTGTAGACATTAAACCCCATTTCTCTCCTACCTCTTGCATATTTTGATATTTGTTTAAAGTTGTTTACGAATACAACTGTTTATAACTATTCTATTATGAGAAAGTATTTCAAATAAAAATCTACCACTAACCCCAATCAATAATAACATATTGACAGTGTTTACCATATTACTGGTTTAGGTATATAAAGGTTAATCACGTAGGCCTTCTCTTATTTAGGTCAAAATAAAATATCATATTGTCTGAACTAATGCGTTATATGGTACACACTATAAAATAAGGGCAAACTTGTCTGCAGACCTTTAGATATTTCTTAAAACTTTTTTTTTTATCGTAGCCCATAAAGGCCCCTTTTTGTATTATGATTTATGATTTATCGAAGAGGGGTGTCGAATGAGTATACCAGTTCTCAAAATGAACATTTTCGTCACACTGGCTAACACGTCTATACTTAAAGAAAGTTTAGTTCCATAATTCTTCGTGAAACCTTGCTTGTATGCGATGCGCCATTATGAATTAATATCAAGCATATGTACATATATCAAAACTTGACTAAAACCGAAACGAACACGATATAATATGATAAAGAGTGTTGAGTGTATGTATATTTTTCTAAATTAACAGAGAATTAAATTCTATCCTTGTATTGTTTGAACTTTTAACTAAAACAAAACTAAAGTAACCATACAGACTTCCACTTTAAACGAGAATTTAATAAATATTTCTTTCCCCCCCCCCCCTTCACGAATCGAATTAAAACATCCGGGACCATATGTTAGTTTACCATACCTTATTAACTCCGCGAGGTATAATTTCCCCATTAGTTTAAGGTACTTCCTTAATCTGAAGGCCAACGACGCTATTTACTTTTAAAAAGCACCCTTAACATGAAGAACATTTCCTTAAAAAAGTTTTACATTGATAACGGTGCCCCCTATTAATCTTTCTAAAATTCCCCTAATGTTTTCCTGTAGCTAAGGTCGAAAATCGACATTAAAAAAAAGCAGCCCCCATCCATCACTCTTTCTGTAATTCTTTCACGTTGTCCCTTAAAATTATTATGTTTATGGAAAATCACACAAACTATTATTTTATTCTTATAGTGTTAATACATCTACGGGTTTTAATGATATATCAGTATGATATAGATAAATATATATCTATACGTTTTATAATATTCTAATAATTTATTGACGTATATATATAAACTGACAGGAAATGTAGTATTATTTAATCTATATATTTAGAGACACCAGCACAAACATCTATATTTTTTAGACTCAAGGACAGACATCACAATGAAATGCTATAAACATTTATTTTACATGTAATTGAAGATAATGGTTCTATGATACTCTCACGTGGATTGTGAGCATCTTTTGTTTTAAAGATGCATTATGTAGGTGTTGACCATTCTTGCCTTAATAGTGCAAAAATAGACAATAGAAAATGAGTATATTGAAAGTTTCAGTCGAACAGCGAAGTTCTGAGTGGTGACGAAATTGGGGCGTATATTGTATATACACATGTAATCCAAGCATGTAATCCTATAGCAACCCTGGCTCGATTAACTATTTGAGAGAGAGGAAGAGTAAGGAAGAGAGAGAGAGAGAGAGGAGCGGTGCAACGTCCACTCGACACAAACAAGGTCGGGACTAACGCATGTTTCCATTATATTTCAGGAATCTTTAGCAGTGGAAGGAAACCGAAGAAAATCCACGAGGCTAAACAGGCGACCCTACACCTCGTCACGTACAGCCGGGAAATCGAAACCTTGAGTAAGTCGTAACGCCGCTCTCCGGGTAAAAACGTCCTCCCAGCCCACAATGTCACGCGTGCTCCTCTTTGCTATTCGGCACTGAGCAGTATCACTTTAATGCATTTCATTTCGTGTTGGCTGTATAATTAATTTGTCGTGAATTATAATCATAAAAATATGTTTTGTTAATCGATTATTTACGTCAAAGATCAATGACACAAAATAATATCTGCAAATTATACGATAAAATAACAGTCTATTTTATAACCATGACTACAGATAAGACGGTTATATAAAATCTTATAAATAAACGAAGAGAACGTCACACTTTTCTTTGATGTTGATTGACATTCATATAACATTTATCGCACAGGAAAACAGTCGCGCCTACGATTTAAGGATTCTAAAATCGAGGTAAATTGTTAATGCAATTAAATGGGGTTTAACGTCGTATTTATCTGCACCCACCAATGAAGACGGGCGTATGATGTTTCTGGTGCGTTAATGGTTCTTTTACCTGCACGCTAACTTGAACCCGTCGGTGTCCCATCCGAGCTGCTGGTGCCATTCCTTACCAAGTCCTCCGTCCTCTGCAGGTGAAAATATATAGAGTTCTGATGCCACGTGGGTTTACACTTGAAGTGATGGCTTGTAAAATACAATATGTTTATGCGTTCGATGGGTCATAAAACCGAGATTCCCTAACTGGCATTTAAAGATTACAGATACTAAACAGAGACGACAGCGCTGCCCAGACAAAATTACCCAGCTTTGCATAGCACACGTGTATACCGAAAATGCAGTTATACTTATTGTTTTGTCTCCAATGACCTGCATAGAGGACGTTGACAGGGTGTTAACTCGCACGACTTCCAAACATGTACTTAATAAAAATCTATACAATGTGAATAACCGGATCGTGGGTAAATTATAAGTTTATATTTAGAATAGTGCGGTTGTAACATTTTTTAAAAGTGTAATATCGTGTGCACTTGCTACACGTATATATGCAAATTCATATCCGAAAGCAATATATTTGAAACAACTTACGTCACTGAGCTATCAAAAGGAAATGTTGAAGACATTTTTTATATTTATAAGTGTTATAACTATGTTACTGGAAGGCATGCTGATAACCTATTCTTAACTTCACTTTTTAAATGGATTTTGAAAAAAAAATGGCTGTGACTGTATCGGTGCAATGTTAACCTCCAATGGCCTGTGGCATTTACAAACCTGGTTCCGAATTAACAGGATAATGACAGTCGGATTGACGAGTGAGTGTTTATAATCATTTGTGTGACCCGAAAGTAAGAGACTCAATGCTACTCAGGTGACGTCAAACAGGAACACCAAGCCACACTAAAAGGAGGACAAGGGGTGGGAAAAAGACCCCCCCCCAAAAGTCCCCCCCCTCTTCGTCAACTGCAAACTGTGATTGTACCATTGCCTGGCGTCTGTAAATACCCGAAGTCATCCCCATCATGACCAACTACAAAAATCGTTGCCATTTATTTGGAGACGGTTGATTTTTAATATAAATGACTTTTAGCTGCTTTTCCCTGGAATAATCGTGTTGTCTCCGAAGACCCTACAAATATATTTTACTGGATGTTTCATCTTATTTTTGATCTTCACAATATAATTAAACAAAGCCCTCCCATCATCGATGATCTTACTACATAGTCGAGAATTAAGGAGAGAGAGAGAGAGAGAGAGAGAGAGAGAGAGAGAGGGGGGAGACGGGGTTGAACGTCCACTCGACACAAACTAGGTCATTTCGGGACAAACATAATTATGGTTTAATTTTATTTCAATAATTCGCTTGCACGTAGGGGTCTTTAGCGGTGGGAGGAAACGGGAGTGCCCGGAGGAAACCCACGAGGTTGAAAAGGCGCCCCTATAAGCTCACACCAGGATCGAAACCACAGCCGCAAGCCATATAATGTGACCGGCCAGATAGAGGTCGAAGCGCGACACTCCAGACCACTAGGCCATCCCAACCCCCCGAGAATTAAAGAATTCGGGTTCACCAGCAATAAGTATAATATATTTATAAATAATGTTATTCGTATGTCCCCATAGAGCGTAGTGTTTGTCTTTATCTTATGTTAGAATTGCATTAGGGTTAGGCCAGGGACCATACACAACCTCGGGAACATAGATACGCCCTCATGGCCAAGCACAAAAATGTCTTCGGTGAGATTTATTTTCACAATGATAATTTGCAATTATTTACAATGTACACCTTTCCTCCAAAACAATTATGCTGTCTCCAAAAAAAATGTTCTCAACGACCTATTTCCGGCGAACCTAATTCACCGGGTGTTTCTGATTGTTTTTTATGCGTCACTTACCCAGTTTTAAACCCAATGACCCACCGCTCCTTGTTAACTCAACGACGTCCACCTTACTCTTAAGTCTTTCTTCTTGTGTTTCTTTAAAGAATTTTTATATACGGACACAGTCAATAGGCGTACACGTAATTATTTAACATTATAAGAATATGTATATATATACGTTTTTAATGTACCCAAAACTTTACCTATCATACAGCTGGAGAGCAGACGACAGGTGAGAGATGTAGATGACAGTGCCCACGTGCCAGATATACCTCAGTTACCTGTACTTTGTCTTTGTTTAGGATATATACCTATGATCTCTAGGCTACAATATATAGACATATTGTCAACCATCTATCACTATATAATTCAAGTCCCACCTGTCAAACTCAGTAGTTTTGTATATACGACGCTGACCTATTCCTTTTGTTACAACCTTGCAAGCTGTATTTCTCTAGTAAAGATCCACCAATATAACTCTTTATCTAAAAGGCAATATCTACCTTGATATATAATTATAGTTATAAAGCATATTATAATAGTTGAAATAAATGCACAAGAATAAGTCTGCGAGTCACTCGCGAGCATTTCTACTCTTAGTAAACAAATATGCCCGAGAATATAACTTGATATATCAGACAAATGCACAAGAATAAGTTTGCGAACCAGTCGAGAACATTTCTAACCCGAATAAAAGAAAAATTGCCCCAAGAATAATATATAACACCGATGTTATTGAAAATTGAGAGATTTCTACAACTGGATAAATATATAGCTAATGAACTTAATATAGAACAATTAGTTGATCTAAGAGAGCGATGGCGTTTGAAAATAAACCAGCACCAATTATTCCCAGACAACCGTTGACGCAAATAGAAAACTTCACCTATTACTGTCACCTCCATATTGGACAATAACAAGATTGACCATATATAGCAATCGTCCATGTTCTATATCGGTATGTGATGTCCAAACTATATATGATATATGTTTAATATATATAACCTCGACTCCATACTTAACAGCTGCCTGTTGTGATTATTAAGTATAATTAAAATGTTTATAGAGCAAATCAAAGAGTCCTTTTGACCAAAGAATGTATAAGTATTTGCGGGGAAGCCTCACTGTCCCCACATCCACCCCTCTCCTTTGTTAGAAAAGTAAATGTTTTCTCGTTAATATAGGTAATTATAAGAAATTTAAAAAGATCAAGGTGTTTTTCACAAAGAAGAGTGTAATTTAGTAGCACCTGGATCGATCTAGCCTTCACAAATCACCAAAACATCCAGACAAACATGTACAAATACCTTTATATTTACATTTATTCAAATCTCAACTGTCTGTCGATATATCATGTTTGAAATGTGAATAAAATGATCCTTTTGATAATTATGTTGAATTTTGTTTCAGATTGAAAGTTTTATCGCATCATTAGTGCTTATTACAAAGTGCTGCACTATACATTGAACTTCTCTGTACAAAGTGTCGCATTATATACTAGTAATTGGGGTGAAAGGGGTGAGTGTCAATTACATATGCCCAATTAAACATACATTATGCAAGGGCTAAATCTGCCTATTTCAGGTCTTTCTTTAGGCCTGAAATGTTATCTAAATTATTAATTTGACCTTAATTAACATTAATCAACTCTCGATGCAATCGCTAACCTGCCATATTCATAGGACTAGGATCTGATTTACTGCTCAACTTCTATTCATGATTTAATCATGAAATGGATAATAGAGACTATGTTTTTTTATCGCACTGACTTAAGTAATTATGATCGAGGCTAGGCCGATAATTGAATCGCAAAAATCTTGGTTCCGTGTGGATCAATTTGACTGAAATTTTCAGCAAATCTCCTTTACATTATAATACTTATTTTTTAACTGTAGTGAGAACTGCCAGCTCTTTAATCTCCCAGAATGTATCTTTAAATAAGTAAATCTATTTTGTCATACGGGGAGAATAAAGGCAGAAAAATTTTGGGGTCGAATAAGGAAATTTTGGGGTTGGATAAGGAAATCTTGGGGTTGAATAAGGAAACCATTTTAAAATTAGGTTTCGACATTTTTGGCTGCCCTCTTTCTTATTTTTTTATTAGGAAAAAAGAAGGAAAATGTGAATTTTGTCGGAATTCCGGGAAATGTTTACGGAAAAATAGCGTTAGATAATGAATTCAAAGTATTTCACAGGGAAACAGGAAAAGATTATTACTGGCTGACATATGCAACTTTTGGGTGCACTTAGAACTATTTACTGTGTGATATCTCATCCGTTAGAGTCGTCACATCTGGACAACTGATAAATCACATCCGTGTACTTATAACCTCGCCACAATCATTTCAAGAGCATTAACAACTAGATAATATGTTATTTAAAAAAAAATATATATATAATACAAGACGGCCTTGATTTCTGGTATAAGTATACTATTTTCTGGTTTCCGCATTTTATCAGTACATGCGTATTTCGCACGTAAGTAAAGAGATGTTAAATATTTGGCAAACCTTAAAGATGCATTATTACATAAGATTTAAATAAAAGGCTGACCGTAACAGTTTTTATGACATGAAATAAATGTGGATTTATGTCCAACTGTTCTGCTCCGATTGGTTTATTGATGAAGGGGTAACCGTTTAGATAAATTAATGTATTTAAAAAAAAAACACTCAAAAACTCTCGATTGTCAAATACAGTAACAGTCTCCGTGAGTTGTGCCTTTTTTAAAGAGACGGTGGTGGCAGATTTCCGTAACAGAAACCTGGCAAACCCCCTCCTGCAAAAATTCCTGGATCCGCCCCTGGAATGCCCAAATAATAATAATTTATATAACATTTGAATCCGGAAAAGGATGTGCACAAGGCGGATTAAGTTCTTGGATAATGCTCAAATGCCTGTCACTTAAACTTGCTTCCTTGGAAACAATTAACCAGACGAAACCCAAGAGACAAGTCAATCCACTTGTTGACATACAATCATGGGATACACCCAACCTCACGACCCTTAGTATATTATAAGCACTTTGGAAAAGTCCGACACATGTTCATCAAGTATAATATACACGAACAAATGCTGCACGTAAAAGGAAAAGTTTCACCTAAATCTCCAAATATACTAGGGTCACCCGAGGTTGCATGTACAAGTGAACAAGCATGCACGCAATACGTCATGCACGACAGGACACTCATCTTTTATTCCAGTCAAAGTTACTAAACCTGTGTGTGCGAGAGAGGGATAGGGTTTAACATCCACTCGACACAAACTAGGTAACTTCGGGACGAACATATGGTTTAATTTTATTTCAATAATTCGCTTGCGCTTAGGGGTCTTTAGCAGCGGAAGGAAACCGGGGGACCCCGGGGAAAACCCACGAGGTTGGACAGGCGATCCTACTCCTTGTCACAACCGGGGATTCGAAACCACGCCAGTTGACTCAATGACAGGTTTTATGATACAGCGCGCCCGTGTTAACCATTCGGCCATTCAACCCCCACTACTAAACCTGTATTCGACCTAAAAATAATAAATTATATAATAAAATACTGATGAATCGTCGGAAAGACAACGATATTTACTAAACCGGAACATTTTTTTCTGGCCCACCGACTTTTATTTAGGTTAACACACAGTCGACTACACAGGCTGTTCCCACGCTAAAGGACTCTGCCAATATAGACTTTAGATGTAATAAGCGAGGGCGGGCGTATTAAACTATATTTAGAAAACTCACAGTCTAAAGGACACCTACAATCAATTTAAATGTTTGCTTTCTTTTATAGTTAAGACATAATTGCTCACGGATATGGAGTACTTTCCTATACAGTTGACAATTATGGACTATAAATAAGAATAGCAGTCTTCGCTTGAGTAGAGATAATTTCAGTTATACGCATGCACTATTTATACAGTGTTATAATGATTAAATAGTCATGACAGTATAAAAATTAAGTGAACATACGTGGATGTTTTGACATGGCCTCAAACTGCAAACACCTACGCAAATACAATCAGTTGATGTTATACCAAAATGAAATGGGGTTTAGTGTCCTTCTGTTCTGCTCCAACTAGGCTGATAAAGACGGGTATACGCCATACAGTGTGCTATGACGGAAATTTTGCCTGGGCAGCGACACTACGGCCTATTCGTATGCCGAGGGATCTTTTACGTGCCCGCCAATGTGTGTATGGGACCTCGCTTTTCGTCACATCCGAACGACTAGACAGCTGTCATTGTCAGGCTCTCCGTCTTGCATCAATGAACAGGGGAAACCACGCCAGAAAATAAGTTACATCAACTAAGGCATGAGTGAGTATGGTGGTTGTTCATAATCCCATTAGACCCCTGGTTCGTTCCCGGGCTGACAGAGTAAGTTCCTCGGAATTTTCCAGTCTGGATTTCCATTTGTCAGATGGAAAGTGTGTGTGTGTGTGGGGGGGGGGGGTAGAAACAGTGGACAGTCATTTGCATAGTACGAAAAAATTGGTGTGAACCAAGGACCAAGTGAGCCCATCCATGCAAAATTGCCGCTTTCGGGGCCAAAATCCTCCAAGCACACAGCATGGCGCCCATCTGAATTTATCGGGCTGGTGCAAAAAGAGAAGTACGTTTTAGACCATTTCACACCAGAATTATTTGTCGGGCAAAATGCTTTGCGTACATCATACCGATTTCTTGTTGCCGACACTGAATGGTGTGTACCAAAATAAACGAGATATGCCTGTAATACAAACGTGCATTTCGAAATAGATCGTCAATCTATATAGTTTTCCGGTGATGGATTTGCCAGTACATGCAACATCGGGGACTTAGTCGGGTTGTATATTTCACTGCACGGCACTGTCGTATATATAGTTGAAATTGCTAATAAAATCCGTTATATGCACAAGTCGTCACTCTCATATTGGGTGGACGTGTTGCCTGTGTTGAGACAAACAATTAATGTAGTCCCGAAATCAAATCCGATAAAAACATTCTTCGAAATGCAAAAACTTCAGTCAGCGCTGACATTTTGATATTCATATTTAAGTTAAATTTTTCTCAGCTTGCGCGAGAAGAGTACTGTAATAGGGTTGACTTGTTTCGCAGTTTTCCTACAGAAAAAGTTACATTCTTTCAAAAATAAATAAAAACATACTAATCTTAAACCTGTCTCTTAGTTTTGAGGAAAGAAACAAAAAACAAATGCAAGGCAATCACGAAACCTTAATAACACACAATAACAAAGATATATATCAGGCAATTGATATCCACAACGCAATTCTTATCAATATAATATTATGAAGCAACAACTCTACGTGACGCATTTCACAATATAATATTTTTTTTTTATTAATTATAACGAATAAGAAGATAATTAACAATACTTGTAATCTTGTTGACAAATTACTATTCATCGCGAATTGTCTTAAATAAATTAATCTTGTTGTCGTAATCCTGGGAATTTTAATTAAAATATTGTCTATTTATAAAGTGAATTCTGTTATGTTATTTGACATAAGAAAGAAAGGACAAAAGATATTAAATCTTTTATTAGACATTTTGTTTTTCGAAGAGGCGATTTAATAAGGATTACTAACTAGTTATCATTAATCCATGATAAAGCCCAGAAATTCAAACAAATGCTGTTTAATATATAATCACATTAATCAACATGGTAATCGCTATTGATTAAGCGCCATTCAATAGAGAAATAACATTTGTGTTTCAATTAAAATTGATAATGACCATGATCTTAGATATAATTATTTTCGAAACACATTGATATGATATATTCGCATGAATCCAGAGCTTAAATATACATTATGGGATGTTAGTTAACGAGTTGGTAGTTCTCACTATAATAAAACTAGATAATGTAAAGGCACTTTATTGAAAATTCCAGTCAAATTGATCCACTATATGAACCGAAACTTAAACAAGTAAAATTTCCACCTAGCCTCGATCATCATACCCAAAATCGGTACGGTAAAAAGCATAGTCTAGATTATCCATTTAATAATTAAACCAAGAAGGAAAGTTGGGCAGTAAATCGGATCACAATCTGGATATGTTAATTAATGTCTAAGTAATAATTTAGAGAACATTTCTAGCTAATGAAAGACCATCAAAGGCAGATTTAGCTCTTGCATATGTTTAATCTAATCACAAACATGTATTAATTAACCTAATTGGCAAGTTGTGGTGCTCATTTTCCGGTGTGCGCGCCCACACCTTTCGTCAGTGGTGCAGGGCGGAGAGCCATGGCACGGGACAGTGTATGATGGTTATTTGCATAGGACGGAAAACCGAGGTCGATACACATTGATGTGCTCCCTTGGCAGTTGGAATAAGACAGTCGCAGCGCTGCTGTCGGGACAAATTTTTTCTCATAACACATTGTATGGCATATGCCCGTCATTTTTAGCCCAGTCGTAGCAGAAAATAATTGGACGTTAAACCCCATTTGATTTCATATCGCCAATATAATACGGGGATTCGCGGTGCCAGGCTTGTCTGAAAAGTATGGTAGTTCCGATTGAACGAAAATCCGTGGTTCTAACGTCCACTCAACAAAACTAATTTTTTTTAGAGAAAAACATATGATATTATTGTAATATATTTAAACTTGCCTTATGCAAGAGCAAAATCTGCCTATTACGTGTATATTCCTTTAGGCCTGAAATGTTATCTAAATTATTAATTAGACATTAATTAACTTATCCACACCATAATCAACTCTCGATGTCAAGGCTAGCCTCGATGTAAGCTGGATTAGATTCAAATATGCCGCTGAACGGATATTGTCATTAAATCACAACATTGGATAATCGAGACTACTCTGTTTTGATTAATGATTTTAGTAATGATGATCGAGGCTATTCAGAAATTTCACGCGCTCCGCGCCTATAGTAGATCATTTTGACTGAAATTTTCAGCAATTTACATTTACACTATATAGTTTTTAACTATTATACATGTAGTGAGAACTGCCAACTCTTTATCTTATCTCTCATAATGTATCTTTAATAATTCGCTAGCGTAGAGGTGTTTAGCAGTGGGTTGAAACCAGAGAACACGCAGAAAACCTACATACTCTTTGTTCCAGACCACAATTTCGTGCTTAAATTTCATCAGTTGGGTTTTTTACCGTCAGTCAATACGCTTTAAACTGTACAAAATAAAAACACAAATATACAAAGTAATTTATATACATAAATAGTTTTGAAATGAGAAAGTTCGAATGTCGCATACCTGTAATGGAAAAAGCCCCTTATATCATTATTTGCATTTATATATTCAAAAAATACATTTATTTAGTGTAGGAATTTATAGGTGTGATTCTCTAAAAATTTTACAGACAAGTTTTTCAAGAAAAGTTTTAGAATAATACCCACACAATGAAAAATGCCCAATTCCACGATATTATATTATAATAGGCAAGTACGAATATAAAGTAAACCATTGTATAGATAATAAAGTAATTGTATAATGGCTATCAGCTGTATGTAAACCAATATAGATAGGGCCTTTCTCGCGCCACGCGCCACACAACACATAAAGAACATTCCTCAAATAGTTGTATCACGTTGGACGATCACTAATAAGAGGCACGCGACTCTAATAAAATCTGTCACGCGCCACCTGGCTGAATTTCAGTACGACAGTTGGTTCTCCGTATATTTAAATATCAACCTAATTCTTTTTATCTACACCTTTTGTACACTTCACTCAAATTTTTGAATTTCGAAAAACTAAACGTCTGATGCGCGTGGTCTTACACACACAAACTTCAAAATATAACTTGTACACAATAAAGATTACATGGCAGAGGGGTGCGTGGTAAAGGGGGTTTTATAATATCCTACTGTCTTGCACCGACTGGGATAATGAAAACAGTACGGCCTACTCTTTTATCGAATTCAAACTGCCAATGGTTATTTTACGTGAACACCAGAGGCGGGGTTATAATGGATTAGATTTAAAATCATACTTTTCTGCACCGACTGGGCTAATGAAGACGGACATAATATCAGGAAGATTTTAGAACCCCCACAATTGGGATTGGAAACATAAATGAAATGGAATGCGGTTTAACGTCCTACTGTTCTCCTCCTAAACTGGGCTAATGAAGACGGGTATACGCCATACAATGTGCTATGAGGGGAATTTTGCCCGGACGGCGGCACTGCGGTCTACTCTTAATTATATCGAATTCAAACTGTCAAGGGATCTGTTACATGCACGCCAATGTGTACACTGGACCTCGGTTTTACGCACCACCCAAACGACAAGGGAGACCACGCCGGGAAATCTGGATGAACTTTCTCGGCCAATGCAGGGATCGAACTCCCGACCTCTTGACTAGGATTCGAAACATACCTTTGCATAACTCGAGCGGTGCATTTAGAAATCCCCGTAAAATGTACATCTCAGTAAACTTATTATTACTGGAGGAGGAAATATTTCTAAAACATTCGAGTAGAATATTTACCCGGGCAAATACGTGACTGTCTTATTAATAGAATTACCGATGATTCACGCGTAGTTTCTGTTCTGGGGAAATAGCTCGATTTTTATTAGAATGAAACAGGAAGACGTCAAGGGCAATTGATTTGAATTCTTTTCAAATCTTAAAATAAGTGCTGGGGGTTCGGGTTATTCGTCAATGCTAGGTTCCCACAATAACGACTCGCGCTACGATTGAAATAGTGATTTTAATCGTGGAGTAATCGTGGTGATCCATCAGGTCTTATGTAAGCCTATTGAGGGCAGTCGTATCAATCGCGTTGATCAACACACAGACCTTAGCGCCGCTATCGGGGCCAAATCATGCACTTCTTCTTTAGCCCAGAGGAAACAGAAAAGTGTGACATTAAAACCTCATTTCATATATTTCGTAGAGCACGCTACAGCCATTTTAATTTTGTTTATTCAGTGTTTCGCATAATAATTTCCGTTTGCTGCAAATCATTTACCGTGTAAGTGAGCACGAGAAAATGAACACTTTTCGCTAAAAGTCAGCCAGCGGATGCATTTCCTAGAAATTATAGGTTGCAGAGAACAGAACACTAAATTCAGATGTTAAACATTTAGTCCAGATGCCAATTTGTGTTCTTTTTGGGAGTCAACATGGGTCATAGGGTCATATCTGGGTCCTCCCAAGGTCAAAGGTAGACTCGCTGTGTTAACTCTAATGTAAAATCGAACCACTGACTTGAGAAAAGACAATGATAACCTTGTTATTAAAAAAATGTTGACTTCTATATACAAGTTCACGATATCTGCAAAATCGGCCAATCTCATCTTGAGCTATTAATTTTAGGACAAAGGCTAGATCTCATATCAATAAATAAAATCTGTGACAAAAAGAAAATGTAACAAATGTTAAATGACTTTAGTTTAGTCTATAAGTAGTCTATGTACATTATGATGAAGCTGTGCCAATAAGAAGAGTTAGCTTGAGAACTCATATTGCGGGCACTATGACGCAACACGTGACCCCATGGAGTGTACATTACTTTACTGACTTAAGCAGACCCAATGATACGCGTAATAGTAATTAGTAAAATATGTAAATCCATTTAGTAATAAATATAATCTCTAATGATTGATATTGTCCAGCTTCTGTACCGTGATAAATCAGTTCTTGGTTGTTATAAAATATGTTCTCCGTGTGAAAACACACGGAAAAAAATTAACAGGAATTTATTGATGCGTTTGAATTCAACAATCTAGTCCCACGTGGGATGAACCGTAGATGGCGCCTATGGGGCTAAAAGGGAAAGCTTGCTTTGTCGGTCGGGTGAGAGGAAAGACCAAGGTACCACCTGAAATCGAAGAAGGATGTAATGGCGACCCGCCGCGGTTGGTTAAAAAGTCCATCATACTCTGACTCTGCACAATTCATTTTTCAAGCCATATCTTCGCTTATATTATACTAGGTTCACACTGTCGTGCGATGTGTTACGATAATATTGTCCAAGATCTGGTACTGATGCGTTTCGATATGATCAACACGATTGCTTCAACTGACCACTATATGACACCTGATAAGATCACCACGATTACTCAACGATTTCAATCGCAGCAAGAGTCTTGGTGTTTGGAACCAAGCAATGTACATGTACAACTCCTGTGAGGCTGAAAAAATGCAATGAAATGGGGTTTAACGTCTTAGTCGTTCGGTGAGAGGAAAACAAGGCATAACATGAAATCGAGGTAGGGTATGGGCCATCCGCAGCCGTTTGGTAGAAAGCCCACTAAACTCCTCATCAATCATTGTGTTGACGAGATGTTTAACCACATTTGATTCTTACAAAATGAAATGAAATGGCGTTAAATGTCCTACTGCACTGCTGCTAAACTGGGCTAATGAAGGCGGGCATATGCCATTCAGTATGCTATGAGGGAAATTTTGCCCGGGCAGTGGAGCTACGGCTTAATCTTATATCGAATTGGAACTGCCAAAATGTCTTTTACGTGCACACCAATGTGTACAAGGAACCTCGTTTTTTCGTCCCATCCGAACGACTCGACAGCTGTCCTAGTCATGCCCTCTGCCATGCATTTAATTCTTTTAAGAATCAAACAGGACAGAACAAATAAAAAATGTTTTTTTTGACTAACACATAGTAAATACAATGGAATCTATTACACACACTACTAATGCGAACTAGGTTTTTGTAACCCTCCTGGCCAATAAAACACACTTTTCTTCTTGAGACATCCCGAAGATGGCTGAATTAGAGAAATTAAAAAAAAATACAAGAAAGATATGCGTAGATATACTAATAAAATCAGTCGAACAAATAGGCATAGATGATCGCAAAAGGTTAATATCCCTGAAACTAATAGATTTCTTTGTCTTATTTGCACAACCGTCTCGGAAATGTCATTGGTCTTATTTACTAAATTCGGGCAGTGTTTTACATAACTTGTATTACAGTGTAAAAGAGTCAGTCATGTATTTATAGAAATTGATCTACATGTAATATCTGTATACTATATTTAATCATTATAGAATTCAATTATCTCATGATACACAAACCCTGTTAGTTACACTTACCATCGCATTCACATGTCAGACTAGTGGTCATACTTGATTACTCTGGTAACCGTATTCATAGACCAAAAATCCGTCTCGCTAACTATGTCAAAGACTATTAAGTATGGCATAAATAAATTGAGTTCTTTAATAACGGCTCAGAATCCGTTCTCCCTGGATTAGAATTAGGCCAAGAACAGGTCAGTCACTGGTTACTAGGCCAATATACTGTATATAATATATTCATATGTATGTATCTAGACTAGCCATCCAGCCTCGCATTCATGTTAGCGACTTCCCGGCTTACCTTATGGCAAGCGTACATGTACGTTAGTACCTGAATCAATATGCGTACTAAACCAGGAACAATATACTACGTTTACATCTACTCAATCACAGCAGTATATTTACGCAATGAATATCGAGCTAAAACAATGGTATCTGGAAAATCACACGCAATAGCACTTCTACCTTTATTGTCTATATATTTATTTCAAAATAATGATCGATCAAATTTTGATTTGGGATATAATCAGAAGGGGATTTTTGGAAGCTAGAGAAAAGGAAATATGGATAACAGTGCGTGGGCAAAAAGTTCGAAATTGGAATATAGACTTTTTTTATTTCTAAATGAACAATATCTATTCATTTATAAAAGCTCTGCGAAAAATTCGATCATACGCTTTGTAAGTGAAAAGTGACGGGAATGGAACCTTTACAGGAAATGTCCCACGACATACAGTCAATGTAAACATTTTTTTTTACAACCAATCCGAAGGACTTGAAGCATGAACACCCGTCCTACAGCATTAATAAGGGGAACTCACACCGGTAAATCTCATGGAACTTTCTCGATCAACAAATAATTTATGTGGGCATATAATGGTATTTATGCAAACAGATAATACAATTATTATGCGTTTATAAGTATGCAAAATTTCAGAACTGTAAGGTTGTAACTTCCACCAAAAAATTACTTTTAAAAATGTTGATATCCTAATTTCGTTAACAGGATTGCAATAGGTTTTCCTCTCATATCTAAAAAACTAAACCAGACAATGTTTGAGACTTAACCCCTTTCCTAACCATGACATCGAAATAGATAATTTGATAACAATAGCAAGCATAATAGGATCTGGTTATTATAATAATAATCTTATGCAAGACAATGCCTCTCAATGTTTAATATGTTTCTGTAATAATACAAAGAGGCGTAAATCATTGTTATATAGAAAGCAAAGTCTTTCAAATTAAAATTGAATGCAGCAAATTATGATCTGGAAGTTTCCGGAAAACTGGAGTGAACCAGAAATGTGGCAAACAACAGTTATGAAAAACTGATATCAATTACAACAATATCTCACTGTCATTTCCTTTAGCTTTAGAATCCACTAACAGCCTTCAATCCGAAATTTTCACAATTTATAAAGAATATTTTTTCCTGTATATTAGGCTAAATTAGTCAAATGCCCTGTTTAGATCATCTTCAATAGAAGGCTTGATCTCGCCTTAACTACGTACAACTTGTTGCAAAACTTGCGGACGTTGCTTAAGGAACATGCGTTTAGATAATAAAGCATGAGAACGGCCATGCTTGAGATGGATAGTTTGTGCACATTCAAATACAAACGCATAGTGTACACGCCCAAACTTGTCCACTAGCAGATGATCTTATTATTCAAAGGTTGTGCATTTTATGGACCTTGCAAACTTGGAACCATTATTATACTAGCCCATCTAAATCCAGATAGAAAACGAAATGGGGTTGGGCGTCCTACATACAGCTCTACGCCGACGTGACTAATGTAGACAAGCATACGCCATAATATAGTGTGCTATGAGGGAAACTTTCACCGGACAACGGCACTACAGCCTACTTTCATATCGAATTCGAACTCTGAAGGGAGCTTTTACGCACACGCCAAGGTGTACACGTGACCTCAGGTTTTCGCCCCACCCGAAAAACAATACGTTTTACCATGCACAACTGACAAGGAGGAATCCCGATGAACTTTCCCGGTCTATACAGAGATAGAACACGGGACAACGTCTTAATCACGGCCACCGTTTGTGATGTGCTACTTTGTGTTCTCAATATGTCCAGTGATCAGTGGAGGTCGGCTTATTTACTAATTTGATTCCATGTTCCACTGTTGTGCAATGTGTTTCGACGATATCATTGTGATGAGTTTACATCAGTGGAGGTCCCTTTTGGGTCCACGATCTGGTATGTGTGGGTACTTTCGGGTATGCATCGATACGATCAAAACGATTGCTACCACTGGCCTGAATAGATGATAAGACCTGATAGGATCACCACGATTAAAATCACGATTCCAGTCGCAGCACGAATGGTGATAGTGGGGACTTAGCATAAGTTAAATTGTTATCTTACTGTGTTGACAGTGGAACATAAGGCTATCAATGAAGACAAAACATATCAGCATATAGAATCCAATGCACGTTTAATTTTAACCCGGGAGGTTGGATGGCCGAATGGTTAGCACGTGCGCGCAGTATCATAAAGCCCGTCATTGAGTAAAATGGGGGAGAGAGAGAGAAATGGGGTTTAACGTCCACTCGACACAAAGTAGGTCATTTTAGGACTAACATGGTTTCATTTTATTTCAGAAATTCGCTTGGGTCTTTAGCAGTGGGAGGAAACCGGAGGAAACCCACGAGGTTGAGAAGGCGCCCCCATCTCCAAGCAACATACGCTCACACCAGGGCTCGAAGCCACAGCCTCAAGCCACAGGTGACCGGCCAGCTAGAGGTCGAAGCGCGGCACTCTAGACCATCCCAACCCCCCCTTGAGTAAAATGGCGTGTTTCGAATTCTTGGTAGTACGTGACAAGGAGTAGGGTCGCCTCTCCGGTTTCCTCTAACCGCCAAAGAGCTCTACGCGCAAGCGAATTATTAATATAAAACTAACCCATGTTAGTCCCGAAATGACCTAGTTTGTGTCGAGTGGACGTTAAACCCCATTCTCGCTCTTTTAATTATTACCCACTTGTCTAAATAAGATTGAGCAAGTTTACAGACCAAGACAGGGCTAATATTGTTGCGCTTGTTTTACGAAAACAATACGATTGAGTTGCGATTCGATTGCCAACTTTGGGTTGTATGTGATTAGCTGGCAATGTATGTTTTTGTTCTGAATGAAATATGTGTAAGAAAACGATACCTTAGGCTTAGCCAAAACGATGCGGGTAACAGCGAACATGTCAATTAAACTGATCTTGACCTGATTTTGGCTCTGGATGCCCGATTCAACACGGCATTGACCGATCTCCACTTAGGTTAACACCGCGTTTATTTCTTCATATCGATTGCCAGGTTCTAAGGTCGCTGTACTGTCTTCTCGGGTCATAAGTAATCTGATAACAGACCGTATCATAGAAGTTGGTTAAATATAGAATGCTACCCACAAGAACATCTATAATGGGATTCATATGTGTGTCAGATATTTTCATACATGCTGTTAATCTGCCCGCTTGATTCTGTACCAAACATTGATTTTATTACAACCGAAACAACTGAAGAGCCCACACACTCGTTAACGGTTCAAATAGGTCTCCATGTATAGCTTTCAACAAAGAAAGTATATCTGTAACGGACTACATATATCCCCAAAACAAATACTTCCGCGATAAAATGTTTCTGATTTATGTTGCATTGGATGTTGTTATTACGGAAATCCCGAATTCAGCCCATAAACAGATTAGCACGCAAATAAACATTGTCGTATGCTAGTCTAAAAATAACCTAACTCTGCGGGTTATTATTTGATACAGTAACCATGCATACATATTCTTTAAAAACGAATTTCTACGACCTTTTATTCACCTTATAGGTGGACGTCAGCCCTCAGCAATATTTGTAGTAGTTAATCGTAGATACATTATGGGGGATTTGATAAAGAATTGACAGTTCTCATTAAATGGTGTAAAGGCAATTCGCTGAAAATGTCTGTCAAATTGATCCTATATGAATCGATAATTAAGCGATTGAAATTTCCGCCTAGCCTCGATCATCATTACTAAAGTCGGTATGATAAAAATATAGCATCGATTATCCAAGTCATGATTAAATCATGAAGGCAATTTATGCAGCAAACCGAATCATAATCCACTAAAGATCGCAGGATAGCAATGACGTCGGGTGTTAATTATGGTATGGATAAGTTAATTAATGTCTAATTAATAATTTACATTACATTTTAGTTCTAAATAATGACCTGCAATAGGTATAATTATTTAGCTCTTGCATAATTTGTGTTTGAGTCTTGCGAACGGTCACAATAACGAGATAAGTATCGCTAGTGCGAGCCGATCACCAGAATAAGGTTACAGCAGAATATGGAACATATATACATGTTTAGGATTAAAATATTTATACAGTAATGTTTGATAAGAAACGTTAAATATGAAACATATGTTTAAGTACAGTACAAGAACATGTCAAGAACGTGTTATTTATAATTACTTAATATATCGTGGCATTAAATAACCCCAATAGTTAAAAAACTTAAAAGATAAGTGAGATATCAATACAGACATTGGTCGATTGCAATCTGGATAAAATTGAATATATATGTACAAAGATACACTATTAATATGACATGAATATTCTAGAGTACAGGGTTGATAATCGACGTACATTTTACATATAAAACCCTTTTACAGTAAATCATCTAATTAATTACAACTGGTTACAGCGTCTATATGTTCATTATTAATACTGTACATAACAATAAGACACTCGACTAGCAGCGCCAATGACCAGTTTTGCGCAAAGCTGCATTGTTCTTCAAAGAAACTGTAAATTACTGCACAATACAATAGTGTCGCGACATCACGACACTGCAGAAATGAATTTAAAATACCAAAAGCTATAAACAACACCATACTTTGAGATTATTATACATATTTATTCCCGTTTTTTAATGCGTATAAATATAACATCGTTCTGGCAAACCTACGTCAACTGTAGTCGAGTATTCCTGGAGCCCCTTCCAGAGATACATTTCCCTACAAAATGACATTGAAACATTAATCTGATATAATAAAAAACAAACAATACGAACAAGGGATGAAGTTCTTTTAAGGATATAGTAGAAACATAAAGTTGATATTTCGTGTAATATATTATTCTGGTTAAAGGGGGTTAACAGAACCATCCTTGCTGGATTTCAGCAGCCATTACCCAGAGAAGCTTAAATTGGGATTAGATAAAGAGCTGATCGTCGTTGCTTTACAACAGTTTTAAAACAGAAATGTAAAATGAATGTATTGAAAATTGTATTCAAATTACGAGGATCACGTGGGTAAGGCGCTGGCTCGCTAGGCTGGAGGTCAGGTGTTCGATCCCTGCATTGGCCGAGAAAGTTTATCTCGATTTTCCGGCGTGGTTTCATCTTGTGAGTGATGCTGAACGGAGGGCCTGACAAGGACAGCTGTCTGCCGTTAGGTTGCGACGATGAACCGAGGTCCCGTTTTAATCTCATTTGGAAGCTTACAAGTTTTATTGTATCTAGAACAACCCGGTCATGAACTACACAGAAACTGTAGAACAGAAGAGGAGAGAACACGAGCAGCGACAGAACCAAATGGTGCAAGCCAGCACCACCAGTGGCGGTACATCTTTATTTTTAATCAAAGTACTTTTGATTGCGTACGATATTCCACATCTTATTCTGGAATATCGGGGCATAGCATTGATTATTAAGGCAAGGGCATCTGTTGAATTAGCATTGGAGCATTGTCGTCTGTAAAACAGTGTTTTGATAATGATCCAGTGAAAGGTCGCAATTAGTTTTGATGATTTACTCTATGACTTCAACAGGAGACGTATTACACATGGCTCTACTTATGCAAGATCCTACAGGCTAGGCCCTATGTGCTTCTAGTCTCAAAAAATGAAAGAAAAAAAAACCTAGTCTGTTGCATTTCAGCAATAGTTGCACGTGCGCAATCTATTTCGTATTCATCCAGTGATTCAAGCTCAAGCTATATAAGCAGTATTGGACTCAACTCGGGATCGTATGCATGACATATGCCTTCTGGTGTAGCAAGACCCATCCACAAGAAGAGATTCCAGTCGCCCAAGAGATGACGCATTATATAAAAGTTAAGTCCAACCAATTTCGTTTATGAGAACAAATTAGACAAAATCTTGCACGAAACAATTTGCTCCTTTGCCTTATAGGTTTTATGCTACGTCATTCAGCTTTATTTCTCGGTTTGACTACATTTATTCGCCTGTGGGCACACGAGCATTAATTGGGTTAACTGTATTTTACGTTTTGTAGTGTGGAGATTAAACACCTTTGGTCAGTGAGGTGATTAACCCAACAGATATATGTATAAATTCAGATGTTAATGCCCTAGGTACCTTGACCCATAAGCTAGGCGATGCGTGAAAGATAAACCTGTATTCTACCTGACTTTAACCTGCTTTTCACTATCTAGTATATATAGGTATCTATATATAAAATACATTGACCCGTAAGTAGCCCGCTAGCAACAGAAGAAAAGAAAAGCAAACTAATCAATAACGCTCACACTATATGTATGGAATCTACAGACTTTAGTGTATAAACCCATTTACATACATGTATTAATTTACTATACATACCGAAAATTTACAAAGTTTGACCGTTGACCGATTTCGTTTTATAAGCAATGTAGAAGTCATGTAAGGGCATTTAACGGGGTTCCCAGACAAGGAATAACAATTGTTAAAGAACTATTATTATATACATATCGCGTTAATGGGATCAATCATTATGATCAATCGATCTGTAATGCAGACCCGTCGCATTCTTAATTACATTGTATTATTGAGAGCTAATTGGTTGCATTAGAACCAAAAAATGGTAAAACATAGCTGTTAAGACAGATGCCTCAGGTAATGTGAGTTCTGCAACCAACAAACAAAATTTAAATCAGTTGCAATTTTAGGGGGTAGAGATGTTTCAGTATAAATATCTAACACTACCATCAATGCAATGCGTGTTATCCAAGGTGTCTAAAAATATATTCCTTGCAAGTCGGGCTGGTAATACAAAAGTATGGTTTTGAAAAAAAAATCCAATATTAAGAGTATTTTATATGCTAGTTGTTTGCAACTTGTATTTTTTGCACATACATGTAACTCTTAACTTGTTTTTATTAAAGGGACAATAACATTCTTGCTGGCTTGATAGCTCCAGAAAATAAATAATACCCTTATTTTAAGTACTAGATGTTTAAGTGTCCTACCTGTTGTGTAAATTATCCATTACAAGCTATTTTACTTGTCCAGAGGGTTCGAAAATATTTTAAAATCCAAGTCACATTTGAAAAGGTTTAAGTTAGACTTTTCAAATCAATTGGTTGAATTTTTCCAATTTTTTAAAATAGGTGTGTTAAGATGAAATTTATATCATAATTGAATTGGAATATTCTAAAATACTACGATTTGTTGACCAGAATGAAGATTGGGACATGTTATTCAGTTACAACAAGAGTGTTATTGGGGCTTTAAGAAAGGTTTTTTAAATTTTAGATTAACTCTAAAAAGCACCGTTGTACCAAATGGGCCTTCATTTTTGCAGTTATTGTTTTATTTGATTTTCTTTCATTGGCATTTTGCTGTCAGGGGGGTCAAAACCAAAAGTACGACAAAGATGGTTAATTATGCTGCACGCCGTGCGTAAGAGCCAGTGGAGGACACACGCGCTACTGATAATTAACCATCGTTGTCATACTTTTGGTTTTGACCCATCTGACTTCGTACCATTGATTACAGATTAAACATCCATAAGTGTACAAATGTGTTGTTATTGATGTGTTCCCATTTAAATATTGTTCACAATAAGAAGCAAAAATAAATAAGATATGTTTACAGGATCATTTTGTTATACGAAAAACTAAGTGGCGCGTTTTCTATGGCGCTCAGTATATTAGATGTTCTTTCAAAAGGCTAGCTTACGCAGGTGTCACCTTATGACACACGAAGCCAGATCATTTATATTGAATCTAAAAAATATGTGCTGCCAAATATTGTAAATTAAGCACATTAGAGTACATAGAATATCCCGAAAAAAAACGACACGACGTCGGGTTGAACTTTAAATGACCATAATGACTTAAATTAGCTTTGATTGATTTGAATACTGATATGTGGAAACATATGGCCTAAAATACACGTTGAAATATTCTATTTTATTATATAGGCTTACGATGAAGTAAGTTTTAAGTTGAATTTGACAAGTTTTCAGGACAAGAAATACATTTTGTTTTAAATTCCAGCCACTCCAGGTATACAAACATCATTCCAAATGGCCAAAATGGTTTACAATATGGCTTACAAATTTGTATAACAATTAATTTTTAACAGCAAGGTTTGGATTGTGACCAGATTATTATATCAAATAAGTACTGTTGGCGATTCGAGATGGAATTACAGCCTACTGTGTAATATTATACAAAGTTGACGTACACAACCAGCTCTACGGACGTCAACATCGAGCCATTTTGTGAATATGGTTGCCATTAGTTTAGATACAAACACACAGTCACATAACCTGTATTGGTTATATACAGAAGTTATGTAGACGTAACGAGCTTTTTGATTGGTATTTGCCCGACGATTAAACATTTTCACCTTCCAATAACGTCAAATAACATATGGAATTCATTGATATGGTGTAATTAACGAGGTAATAGGCCTGATTGACATCAAAGTGTAGTGAATTTTATTTAGTTCCGCTACCATACCAATAAATATATTGTAGACTTGATAGTTGATTCTAAAAATATTTACAACGAAAAGAGAAATTAATGAGTGTTAGAATGTATGTAATTCCCAGGTAACAAGCGCGGATCCAGGTAGTTTTAAACGGGGGTGGATCGAGTGGGGATGGGCGCGATAAAGTGAAATGAAATGGGGTTAACGCCCCACTCCTCTGCGGGCGACTAAGTCAAAAAGGGCATATTTCTGTACGCAGAGCTAACATACATGAAAATCACCTGAGAAGTATTTCTTTTGGAGATTTTTTTTTATTTAAATTGAGTACATCACGGGAAAGGACTTTTGAATAATACGTTGTCTAAAACGTACATGAATAAACAAGATTATTAAGTTGCAGAGTTTAGAATGTTTCTAGCGTCATTGACGCAAGGGAGGTAACAAGTAGTTTTCTAATTTTGGGCTTGAACCAGTAATTTCTGCTGTATTTTTTTGTAATGATACTCTTCGAAAAAAAAAAAAGAAAAGCACAGCCCATTTTTCTATTTGAACTAGGTCGTTATTTCAATAAATCTTACTTGTGTTTAATGCCATTATGTAAGGATAAAAGAAATTCATTATTGGTTTAATGGTAGGGTCGCTATTTGTGACTGGTCATGCTATAAACGTGCGCTTTTCGTTGCCTTTAAATAGAAATCAGTTCCAATATTGTAGTTAAAAGTATCATTTATTCAAGTCAATATCAAAATATATGAAATAAAAGTGCGAATCTATAGACAATTGTGGGTGGTGTAAATAAACAATTATAATCAATTATAATCATACTTTTCGGCTTAGTAAAATCGTTATATATTTCAATGAAATAACCGATGTTATTCTATTTAATTTAGCTGGTATAAACTATATAGAAGTATGAAATATATCTTCTATTAATTCAGTTCACCGATGCTATAAAATAACTAATTGAATCAATATCAAATCTTATTCTTACGAATACAATATAAAAACATAGAAATAAACTTAAAACATTTTATATACAACAAATAAAGAGACGTACCTTTAAATATAAATCAGAGTTCTAATATTGTAGTTAAAAGTATCATTTATTCAAGTGTCGACTAAACGAATTGTCCGCGAATTTAAAGGATTGAATTTCCGAATAACACGCCTAGTTATTTTCTTTTAATTTGATTGGTGGATGTTTAAAACATCCAGAGAAAACTAAAGGCTTGGCCATTGATTGGTTAAAACTAATCTTGCCTAACTCGATCCTTTACGTGTCATGTTGAGTAATAATTTTGCCTCTAGTTTAGGGGGGTTGGGATGGCCTAGAGGACTAGAGTGCCGCGCATCGACCTCTAGCTGGCCGGTCACCCCTGGCTTGCGGCTGTGGTTTCGAGCCCTGGTGTGAGCGTATGTGGCATGGAGATAGGGGCGCCTTCTCAACCTCGTGGGTTTCCTTCGGGCACCCCGGTTTCCTCCCACTGCTAAAGACAATATGTTAGTCCCGAAATGACCTAGTTTGTGTTGAGTGGACGTTAAACCCCGTTTCTCTCTCTCGCCTCTAGTTAATCCCAACGTATTGTTTAAAAAGTCTTAGGCGTCACCATTAATTATACTTAAAATCAATCTAAAATGATACACAATAAAGGACTCTTCTTGTGTCTCTTAATACGTCAATATTCTTATATAACAGCGTTAAGCTGTTATTTATCAACGTCAGAAAATAAATGTCGCTTTAGTTTTAAAGTAAGATACGTAATATTAATTAAATTCGTATACAAACTATATATGAAAATATACATTATTACAATAAATAAAATACGTAATTTAAATCTTATTAATTAAATACGTATGCAAACTATACACAAAAACATACACTACTACAATACTTTTTTCCAAAATTTGTTTTGGCTTAATTACACCCAGACACAAGAGTTTAACAACTTCGCGAGCTATTCACATCGTCTTCAAAATCCAGGGGTTCTCGGTTTCCAAATCAGTTGCACATGAAAACGCTCAACGAACAAAGTGATGCCACATCTGAATGAAGACCAACACTACAACGTTATTGGTCGGTTACAAGCAGGTGAATCCCAGACAGATGTAGCCAGGCTGCTGAATGTTTCCCCGAGTACTATTTCTCGCCGGTACGGACAGCTGAGTTCAACACGTGACCACACAACCTCAGGCCAAACAAGATTGATCACATCTGCCCTTGATCGCCACTTCCGGTTACGTCATTTACGGAAACGGTTCTCAACAGCAACCTCTGTTGCAGCAGCAATTCCTTGACGGCAGAGAATCTCAGACCAGACAGTCCCTAAACGCCAACTTCAAAGCAGATTATGAGTCATATCCGACTTCATTGGGTTCAGACCTGAGGGTAGTCCACAGCAACACCGGAGAACAGTTTGATTCAGCTGTGTCGCGGTTCTTGTTGCAACGAGAGGATGGATGGTAGAGCGAGGGCAAAATGTCATATTGCGTTTCTTTTTTGGAAGAGTATATTTTAATTGTTTGAATTAAAACACAACTTACTGGTTAAAGTCAGCATGAAACTGAAGTGACTCTGAAAAATAAATTTTATCAGCTTTTCAGATAATGTAATACGTCATATCGAATTCTGTCAAAGATTCTTTTACGTTCACTTCAATGTGTACACGGGCCTTCCGAAAATCCAGATGAACTTTCCCGGTCATCACCGGGATCAACACCGGGACCTCCAAGTTAGCGACCCAACGTCTTATTCACGGAGGCCCTCTCTCCATTTTCTTCTTTAATTGAATTGGAAAACAAATGTATTAAAGAAAATAAATTAGAAGGAAATAAATTTTATCTTATATAACATGACCACCTAACTTTCGTTTTTATGATTGATCAATGGTTTAGAATATATGCGACTAACGCCCCCCTCCTCTTCACTCTAAATCTTTGTTCAATAATCTCTAATAGTAAGTGCAGGGAGGGGGGGTCTGCACTACACATAATTTACACAAAAAACATATATATGGATAAGATAAAATAGGCAGAAATATCAAACAAACGTACAATTCAAATCTATAAGACAGGGGTCGTAAATTGAGCGTCTATTAAAATACCTCGCATAAAATAAGATAACTTTGGTTGCAAACGTATTATTCTCCGTAGTTGAATACATTTTCAATCTAATTATCGACTGTTACTGAACTATATCTTTAAATCTTAGGACCATATTCATTTGTTTAATGATAGGACTAATACTCATGGAAGACAATTAAACAAGGAGTTTTCTGTGTCTAAATACAAAAGTACTCTAAGTACAGTGTGTGGTAGGCAATCTAGTCTATGAGCCAAATAAAAAGCAAGGCAAGTAAAATATAATCTTAATCCAAAATAGGGTTATAGGGGAAACGGAATGTATCGATAGCCTAAGAGGTCATACGATTTAAATACTATTTTATATCTTAAAATAAGTCAAGGGTATATTTACATACTATATATGGATACAATAACAAGCAAAATGAAATGAGGTTCAACGTCCTACTGTTTTGCTCCTAACCTGGCCTAATGACGACGGGCATACGCCATACAGTATACTATTCGGGAAATTTTGCTCTGGCAGCGGCGCTACGGCTTACTCTTATATCGAATTCCAACTGCTAAGGGATCTTTTCCGCGCACACCAATGTGAACACGGGACCTCGGCTTTTCCTCCCACCCGAACGACTAAACAGCTGTCCTTGTCAGGCCCTCCCGTCCTGCATAATTGACAAGGGGAAACCACGCCGGAAAATCTGGATGAACTTTCTCGGCCAATGCAGGGATCGAACACCCGACCTCCAGGCTAGCGAGCCAGCGTCTTACCCTCGTGATCCCCTAATAACAAGCAATTAAATTGAAGTGTTTTGAATGGACCGTCACTGCAAAGTAGCAAACGGGTATATCAATTCTATCTTTGGAGGCAGACCGCCATTAAATTTCACCATCTATTTATAGTCTTTGCATGTCCATTTTTGTTGATTGTTTGGTCTAGAATTGACGAAGAGGGCTTGAATTCATATTTTCTGCCAGGTTTTGGTAAATATTCATGATTTTGAGACTGAAGAATATCGGAGTTATCAGGTGATATGTACGGTAACTAGTTACATGTTTTTAGTATGTTTCTTCAAGTTTGTGTATCTCAAAATTTTTGTGATCGACTTCATACAAATTTTAGTGCAAAGACATGACCATATGTTCCTCTGTCTGTAGTAAAAGCATTCAGCCAAGCGAAAATTTGGGGAAAAGTTGGTGGTGGGCAAAGAGTCGCTGGGAGAATGAATGTTGGTCTGCATCCCTTTAACAAAACATTAAGCAGAGTTATCTCTCCCCAAATAATTCACATTGACAATCCGTTGAAATATCAAAGAGCAACTCCGAATTTCGATAACAGGTTTGCCTGTAGGGTTTTTTTTTTGTTTTGAAAAAAAAAAATTCTCTGACCTCTATATTGTTTTTAAAATTTCAATGTGTCACTATACCCACTAACAATCACCAAAAATTTCAAAAGCACCCACAATGCTTTAGTTTTTACGCTGACCCACATAAAATATGTACTACTATAATAAGCCGCTGCGTTTAATAAAAGCAAATGTGTTCAAAACATTAATAAGAATTAACCGAAATTCTTTATAAACACCTCTGCTAACTTTATACAAATACTGTATGTCTTAGTATTGTATACTCATAAAATAATAAGCTGTTTAAGAAAAAGTAGGCACAAGAGCTGTTACAGCTGATAAGTATAACAATAGCTCAGCCTGAAATATAATGCGATATAAGTAGTTGTTTTCAACAAAGCGTTCAATGATTCACTGATATTTACTGTTGCAGTATTCTCTAGCAATACAAATACTATTGACTCTAAACTCCCATCTGTACTGCTGTTAAGTAGATTAATAGCTCAGTCTGAAATTTTAAGTGTTCGTTTAATTTGTTCCCAAAATAAACCTTCATCGTCATCCCATGCGATGTAAGTAGTGGTTTTCAATAAAGCGTTCAAGGATTCACTCATATTAACTGTTGCTATATTCTCGAGCAACACGACTACTATTGACTCTATACTCATGTCTATAACTAATTTCTGGGCTAAACTCATTTCAAACTGACACCAATTACTTCTAGCAAAATCATTGGACAAAACAACCAGAATTTTACGACTGTTCTCCATATGTTGTACAATATTATCCATGATCAGCCTTCCACCTTGAAAATCTCTTTCATGGAGACACAGTTTAATGTTTTCACCCTCCTCGATGACAGGTACCAGATTACCTCTAACCCAGTTTCTATCTTCTACACAGTACGCAACAAACACGTCATAAACAAAATGTTTCTGTGCAATATCCAATAACTCTCTGGGTCTGTATCTCCACATATAAATATGATATTTAATATGCCAGATATATTTGTAGATAACAGACACGATGAAAATAACAAAGATAAAGAAACACGTTACGGTTGTTACAGATATAAACAATCCGGTATTATTCAGGCAAATTCTTTTTGTGATATTAAGACACTTGTAACCGTTCGGGTATTCATTGAATATATGTGTCTCTCGACGAATCCATTCTATAAACCAAACTAATTCACAATTACATGCGAGCGGGTTGTCGTTTAAAGTTATGTTTTTAAGCCTTTCTCTGAATGGTTTGGGAAACATTTTCGTTGTAACCTTTTGAAGTGAGTTTTTATTCAAATCTATTTCTTGCAAATCTTTATTTTGTTCAAAAAAGTTATCAGGCCAGGACGCGATTGCATTGGAGCTGATATCTAAAAGCCTTAATTTGTGAAGTTTTTGTCCTATAACATTAGGAATTGTCGACAAGCTACATTGATGTAGCATTAATTCTTGGAGGGACGTTAACGGGGCGAGTGCCTCATTCAACTTTTCCATGTTGTAAACGTTAAAAGGATTAGCTGACAGTTCCACCATTTTAAGCTGACTACATCCAGCAAATGCATCTTTATCCAACCGGTTATCAGTTAACAAATTCTTAGCCAGGTAAAGTTCCAACAGGTTTGTGTTGTTGAAGGCCCGCCTTTGTATACTTAATGGGCTTGGACTTCTCTGCTGTCCCAGATATAGCCACAGTAGAGACTTGAATGAGTGGAAGCTGTCCGTTTCAAGAATTACTATAGAGTTGAGCCTCAGATCTAAGTGTTGCAGCTTCTTTAAACAGTTCAAATAATTGGGGGAAAACAAACTGATTCCGTTGTTATGCATTATCAAAGTAGTCAAATTGGGCACAAAAGTGTTATTTTCACAAAAATTGGGTAAATCTCGAAAGTTGTTATGACTAAGTAAAAGGACTCTGAGACTCGGACTAATACCAATTTCAATAGTTGAGATTCTATTGTACGTGATACCTAATTCTTGTACCGGTTGAACTGTTGATAGATTAACATGGCGAATATTGTTATGTGAAATATCGAGTCCGGTTAATCTTGCCAATTTAAAATCCTTTAAAAGATCATAAGGAATGGTTTCTAATCGATTACCCTTTAGAAATACACGAGACAGGTTGCTATTTCTCGGTACACCCTTGATTAAGTTCCGCAACGAACTTAGGGCCAGTTTATTATAGGATAGATCCAGTACATAGACCTGTGAAAGATTTTGCCACACATTTTGATCAATATGGCGAATATGGTTACGTCTCAATGACAAATATCCTATTTTACTGATATTTAAAAATGTGGTTGCATTTAGAGAATGCAACTTGTTATATTTATAAACCAGTCTTGTTATCCGTTGTGGAAATATAGGAATGTAGGTAAGATTCCTTTTTGAACAATATGCTGTGTTGTATCCACAGTAGCATAATTTGGTCGAACAGGCATCCTCACCTTGCACAACCGATGAACAAGTAAGTAGGATTATCACAAGAAACATATCCTATTTGGTTCTGAAAAAAGAAATAATAAAAATTTATATAACAAAACAGTAATTTTTTATATGCAACATATTTTGATCTTTAAATATTTGGTTATTGGGCGTTACAGTAATATGCAGATTGTGATCGGTCAACCTACCAATCAAATCCTGCAAAATTCTGAAATCTCATCGGGATATTTGATTTGCTTTCAAGGCTACTTTTCTGGCGGAATATAGCACCCGTGTAGTTCACCTGTAGGGTAATATTGCCATAATCGTAAATGATAATGACCACATCGTGCGTTCTTGTAGGCATCCCTTATGCATTAATCTCGGTATATTAATACAATTGCTGCTCGACAGTACAATACCAGGACAAACTTTATAAGAAGCCAAAATATAAAATAAGCTGTTAACAATGTATAATTGGAAATATAAGCAGTTCAATAGAAAATTCATATTGATTTTATATATTATTCATCAGTTTTCCAATTAATACTACTTCTTCATTGCTAACAATATTTCGTAAATAAAAAAATATCAATAGAATGAAGTGCTATACAAAATGAAAAAAAATCCGACATCAGGCCTTTCTTCTCTTAAAGTCTTAAAATACAGGATCCAAATAAACAACACAGACCGCCTCCCACTTTCCGAGTAGAAATGAAATCGGGTTTAAGGTCCATTTTTTTATGCAAACATTCCCCCTGATTAGGAGCTGTGTGTACTGTATAATAGTTTTATCATAATTGATAAGGGCGATTTAGGAATGTCTTTATTTTATGCCAAAATTCATCTTCCTCGTCTTCATCAGCCCATGAGATATAAGTAGTCGTTTTTAATAAAGCGTCTAATGATTTACTCATATTAACTGCTGCAATATTCTCTAGCAATACAACTACTATTGACTCTATACTCATATCCATAACTAATTTCTGGGCTAAACTCATTTCAAACTGACACAATTTACTTCTAGCAAAATCATTGGACAAAACAACAAGAACTTTACGACTGTTCTCCATTTGCTGTACAATATTATCCATGATCAACCTTCCACCTTGAAAATCTCTTTCATCGATACAAAGTTTAATGTTTTCACCCTCTTCCATGACAGGTACAAGATTATCTCTAACCCAGTTTCTGTCTTCTACACAGTACGCAATAAACACGTCATAAACAAAATGTTTCTCTGCAATATCCAACAACTCTCTGGATCTGTATCTCCTCATATAAATATGATATTTAATATGCCAGATATATTTGTAGATAACAGACACGATGAAAATAACAAAGATAAAGAAACACGTTACAGTTGTCACAGAGATAAACGCTCGTGTATTTTTCACACATATTTTTTCAGTTATGTTGAGACATCTATATCCCAGAGGATATTCAAAAAACTTGTATGGCTCTCGATGAATCCATTGAATTAACCAAACTAATTCGCAATTACACACGAATGGGTTGTTAATTAATGATACGAATCTCAGGCTTTCTCGTAATTTTTTAGGCAACATTTTATTTGTAATAGTCTGAATTAAATTGTCCGAGACATCTAATTCTTGCAAATCATTATTCTTTTCAAAGAAATTATCTGGCCATGATTGTATTTTATTCAACCTAATATACAAATACCTTAGATCATGAAAATTCTTAGATACAACATTGGGAATACTTCGTAATCCACACCCATTTAGATCTAATTTTTTAAGAGTTTTCAGAGGGGTAAGCGCGACATTTAATTTTTCCTCATTTGTATGGAAATAATTTTCAGACAAGTTTAATTTTCTTATATTATCACATCCATCGAAAGCATGTTCGCCCAAGCGACCAGTAGATAATCTGTTTCTTGACAATTTCAGGTTGAAAATGTTGCTGTTATTGAATGCACGTTCTTGTATAATAAGCGAATCTCTGCCCCTTTGGTCTTCGATAGATAGCCAAATTAGATACTTGAAAGAATGAAAAGAATCCGTTTTTAGAGAGACAATGGCGTTCTGACTCAAATCCAGGTACGCCAAATTTTTGATACAGTTTAAGTGTTCTGGAATAAAATTTCCAATAGCGTTGCCTTGTGCTTGTATTTTCTGTAAATTTGGAAAGGATGTTTGGGGAACACAAAAGTCTGATAAGCTATCAAAATTGTTATTATTAATAGAGATGTATTCTAACTGTATAATAACATCTGTTACCATTTTTGATATATTGTTATACCCTATAAGTAATTCTCCTAAAGTTTTAATTGATCGAAAAGTTGAAATATTAAATTCTTCGATTTTGTTGTTTGATAAGTCCATAAACATTCTATTCTGGGACTTAAAGTCATCAAAAACGTCATATGGAATAGTTTGTAAACGATTCATCTTCAATGATATTTTTGAGAGATGACTATCATTTTGGACACTAGAAAATAGGTTCCGTAAGGAATCTGAAGTCAGTAGATTATCAGATAAGTCCAATGAATGAACATGAGATAGATTTTGTAACACATGTTCGCGAATAGTGTGAATCTCGTTATGGCTTAATATAATCTTTGCTATGCTTGTGTTGCTGATATTTAAAAATGTAGCTGGTCCGATATAAGGAAAAGAGTTATTCTTTAAGTCGATTGCTGTAATACGCCTTGGAAACTTTGGAATGTAGGTAAGATTTTTGTTATAACAACGAGCCGTAAACTTTGTACACTGACATAACCCTGTTGAACAGGCATCTTCACCATTCACAGATGGTAAACAGAGAACAAGGATAACGATGACCAACATCATAAAGTAGCGACTGGAAAATAAAAATACGTATTGTAGAGACGGTTGATACTCAAGCATTCATTTGCATAAGTCATTTGCTATATAACTGGTGGTCATTTCTAACCCAAAAGAGCAATATTGTGTTTTTTATATCACATGAGAAAAATAACCAAAATGACTAGATTAGTTTAAAAGGTGGTATCATAATCAATCGAATCATTTTAATACATAGTTAAAAAAGTAAAAAAAAGGTTTTGTGGTGAATATACGTTTCTATTGTACTTATACTTTTGAAGTTTTGGTCTTAGTTTTGTAGGAACTAGGATTTGATTTTTATGTTTGGTAGAATTTATTTTGTGTCCTTAGTTTAAAATATTGATGAGTTACTTTTGTTCAAGAAGGTTTTGTTGAACATTTCACTGTGAGGTTGTTTATAAGGTGGTATGATTATTTGTTGTATTCCGATTTGTTATTTGGGAGGCGCATTTTATTAAATGATATGAAATCAGTCAGTATCTTTTCTCACTCTTCATTTTCTTGTTGGATGACTTATTTAAACAGCTCATTTCCACAAACTGGTAAGACACGTTTACATTACATTTAACTTCAACATACATGAATGTTTGGGTATGTGACTTGGTTGTGTGAAATCAAGTGTGTAGAATGAATGATTCTGTGTTATGATTTTATGAAATGATTTATAGACCTCATCCAAAATGGAAGTCAATCATTCAGTTTACTGCGACATGATCGAAATTGTGCAACATTGGATTACAGTTTAGTATAGAATGTATTTTTGTTATTTCAGGGCATGTTGTTTTGCATCGGATTATTAAGTCGTTCATGTGATGTGATGTCATACTGGTGATTCATCAATAAGCTATAACCGCGTTCGCGGATGTTAAATATAATTTTATAGCTATGTGATATTTATATAAACTTTTAAAACCATCTTGAATTATTCTTCCTCCTCACCCTATCCTGAACACCTGAAGCAGCGAGTCTATATTTTCTTAGGCGCCGCAGATAGCTGCGACAAATGAAGGAAACATAGTTTATAACGTATAATGGAATATCATAGCTGAACTTGTTATTTTGGTTTGTGTAATATAAACACTGATGAAGTATGAATATCTAAGTATATATCGATGTCATCATTTTGCAGCTGTGACATAGTGGGTGGAGGGAACGGAGAGAAATGGGGTTTAACGTCCACTCGACATAAACTAGGTTATTTCGAGACTATCATATGGTTTAATTTTATTTCAATAATTCGCTTGCGCCTGGTATTTAGCAGTGAGAGGAAACCGGAGGTCCCGGAGAAAACCAATGAGATTGTCGCGTACAACCGGGGAATCGAAACCACGCCAGTTGACAGACATTCTGCCTTATGATACAGCTCGCACGCGCTAACCATTCGCCCCCCCCCCCGTGCCATAGAATTGATAGTATTACACATATCGAATTAGAAGCCGATGACCAAGGTAGTATTGCACTGATCATTTTGAAAACAGGATAGTGTTACACAATTACAAGAGACTGGAAAAGCTAGAATTTATAAAAACACAAATTTATGGATTTACCACTTACTCATACCAATGAAAAATTTCGCTTCTTTTACTATTTTAATTTATAGCCCCCTTCCCCCTCTAGAATGGATTATTTGGGAGTTTTAATATCTGATAAAGAATCACAGGAATGAATTTGTGTTTACATTTCCAGCCAGGTTTCGGTGATAGACAGTGGAATAGCAGGTTTGTGATGGTAGTGATTGCTGCCATACCATATTTTGAGGAAGTAAGGTAGTAAGTAGAATCTGTGGAAAAGTTGGCGTCTTTTCCAGAACGTTCACATCAACATGGTAAGCCGACTTACTATGAATATTTATGTTTGCAAGCCATTGTATACCAAGCGTCGAATTTCAAAAATTGTAATTTACTAAAACTCTTTCAATTGTTGATATGATTTTACAATAGCGCTTGTGATTCAGTTCTATACAATAAAAGGTCTATACTAAGGCACCACTAAACATAACGTTTAAAGGGACAATAACATCCTTGCTGGCTTGGTAGCTCCAGAAAATTAATAATACCCTTATTCTAAGTACTAGATGTTTAAGTGTCCTACTTGTTGTGTAAATTATCCATTACAACCTATTTTACTTGTCCAGAGGGTTCGAAAATATTTTAAAATCCAAATCACATTTGAAAAGGTTTACGTTAGACTTTTCAAATCAATAGGTTGAATTTTTCCAATTTTTTTAAAATAGGTGTGTTGAGATGAAATTTATATCATCATTTAATTGGAATATTCTAAAATAATACGATATTTTGACCAGAATAAAGATTGGGACATATTATTCAGTTACAACAAGAGTGTTATTGGGGCTTTAAATAAATATGTCTTCAATAAGGTTTTTAATGTCGATAAGGATGGGCATTTTTTTGAGGTGGATAGGAAGATTGTTCCAGTATATGAGGGATATCTGTTTTTATTCGAGCTCCCGTGTTCGATCCCTGCATAGGGCAGAGGGCTTGGTGGCGGGTACGTGGAAGATCCTTTGACAGCGCTGCTGTGCGGGCAATGTTTCCCTTATACTTATAGCCCACTGTATGGCCTATGCCCCTTTTATTAATTCAAGTCCTTTTTTATTTCCTATGTTTCTACATTTCGCACGAAGAAATGATATAAATAACGATTTGCTGAGATAACCACATTTGCTCAGGATGATATTATTATAGTTAATAAATAACAGGAAATAAGACAAGTGTGTGAATACCGACTTTATCAAGTTATTTGTGTTGATTGTGATATGTTGAATATGCAATGTAGACAGCCATCCATTGCATATTTTCGGTCAGTAATTCGGCCATTTTGAATCAAACCAATATTTTTCAACTCTGTCAGAACTGTGGGTATGAATTGTACAAAGTTTCACATTATGATCTTCGTCGATTTTAAAAAAATATTTAATTTAATTAATTTAGCTGTCAAGAAAGTCAACGTATCAAACTATTTAAAAATATTTAGATCTCGTGTCGTGAAAATGCAGGAATGGGCGCATCTTCTTGTTAAATCTTATAGTCTGTAATATTTATTCAAATTCGGCACCGGTAATTCATATGTAAAGGAGCAAACATCGACTGTTAATATTTTAAAGATAGTTCAACTTACGTACTATAATTGTCTTACTCTTGTTGTTTTGGTCGACTTAAAATTTCTGATCTCCGCTATCTTCTTGGTTGTAGAAATAATATCTCTCTACTTCGCCAATCATACATGTACTATGCTATCTCCTTTGAGTTCAGCTGTCGTGAATATCCGACCAAATATTTTTAAAGGGCCTATGGCTCTATTCGTTGAAGTCATAATATTTCTAAAGGAAGTAAGATAACATCATTATTGATTGAAATAGACCAAAACTGAATTCTAACTCGTGTTTCAATTTTGAATATTATGAGTTCAATCGGTTATGTCAGTGCTAAATCGGCTTATTGTAAGCATTTCTTTGGGTCCTAAATGTTATTTTAATAACTTATACATTTATTAACGTGACAAAACCATCCATAATCAACTGCCGATGTCATCGGTTGTCTCCGATTTTAAGTAGATAGATTATAACGGTTCGGCCATTTGATGATTTAATTTAAGAATGGAGGAACAAGGCTAGGACTCGAATCTTATCAAAACTACAACCATAACTATAACTGTGCTCAAAATAAGTAATTTGAATGGAATTTTCAATATATTCGTCTTGCAATTCACGTTTTGTCGTTAGACTATTGTTTTTATACGCCCACATTTTCATGTGGACGTATTATACCGTCGCCCCTGCCCGTCTAAACGTCCGTCCACAATTGTTTACAGGTCACAATTCTTATCCGATTTTGACGAAACTTGAAATATAGGTTTATCCCCGTAAGATCTCCGCTGCTTTCGATATTGGCATGTATCAGATGGAAACTTCATGGATTATGGCCGCTGATTGTACTTAAAATCATGTTTTAGCTTGTGGGCCCTATAGAGGTCACAATTTTGAACCGATTTTAATGAAACCTGACATGTATGTTTATAACCCAAAGATCTTGGTTCCTTTCGATATTTGCGCCCACCGGATCGTAACTTCCTGAATTATGGCCCCTGATTGTCCGAAAAAACGCCCTTTTTTTAGCTTGTGGTCCTTCCGGAAGTCAATATTATTATCCGATTTAAAAAAAAACAAAACACGTTTGATTATACTACCGTTACATAATAATGAAGGTTGAGTTCTAATTTCGTGAAAATCGGACCAAAATTGACAGATAAAATATGTTATATCAAGGTTGTGGATCCTATAGGGGTCACAATTATGATCCGATTTTGATGAAACTTGAAATGCATATTTATAAACCAAAGATCTTGGTTCCTTTCGATATTCAGGCACATCGGATCGTAACTTCCCGAATTATGACGCTTGATCGTACGAAAAATCGCGGTTGGTTATATCACCATTACAAAGTAATCTAAGTTGAGTTCGAATTTCTTGATAAAAGGACCAAAGTCGACAAACAAAATGGCCGCCGTTTGTACGCCAATAGTGTAAAAATATGATATATGACGGTTGTGGGCCCTATAGAGGTCACAGTTTTTAATTCGATTTTGATGAAACTTGAAATACCTGTTTGGTTCCTTTCAATATTTGCGCATATCGGTTTGTAACTTCCTGAATTATGGCCTCCGATTATACGAAAAATCGTTTTTATTATCTTGTGGTTCGTCTGGAGGTCACAATTATTACCTGATTTAATAAAAAACGTTTGATAATATCACCGTTTCACTGTAATGAATGTTGATTGTTCGGTTCGAATTTCATGAAAATCGGACCAAAATTGCTGAACAAAATGGCCGTCACTTTTATGCGATTGGTTTAAAAAATATGGTACATCAAGGTTGTGGACACTGGAGAGGTCACAACTTTAATCCGATTTTGGTGAAATTTAAAATGTAAGTTTATAACCCAAAGATCTTGGCTCCTTTCGATATTCGGGCACATTGGACCATAGCTTCCTGAATTATGGCCCCTGATAGTACGAAAAATCATGTTGTTTTTTTTTTACCTTGTTGAACCTATGGATGTCACAATTGTATTCCGAATTAAAAAAAACCTGTTTGACTATATTCCCGTTACATTAATGATGGTTGAGTTTGAATTTCTTGCAAATCGACAATTGAACAGCTAATTCCATAATATTAAATGTTTCGTATACGAAACGTTAGCATGGGGCAGAACTTTATAAAAACCAAACAAATTCTTATTATTTTCTGATAATTACTTAATATGCGACAACTCTTGTCAACTGCCCGGACGATTTAGCTACCGTGGACGTATGTTTCGTTGTCTGACAACCTACTTTGTTTATTTGATGGATATGATTATACAGTTGCCGGACTGCAATCTATCGACGCTTTGACTGTGAACGGAAAGCACCTCACTCTTTAAACGTAGCAAAGATTGGATTTTGGACAATCATGCTAGCCTTAGGTTATTTTCATATATGTATTATTCAAAACAAATTACATTTATTTTCTTGTTGAAAGTGATAAAGATCCCTTAACGCTATCAAGTAAGGAAATAACGTCCTTATGACATCATGGGTTGATGATTAAGACCCGGGTATGCAGTAGATAGCGAATTATTTCCGCATTTTGGGGGGTTTGTTGAATGTGTTATAAACTTAATACGAATGTTAATATTGCCAAATTGACAGGATGAAATACAAAAGTGAACATGGTGGCACCGGTTACTGTGACAAAGTTTGTCTCCAGTTCCTGTGACAAAGTTTGTCTTCAGTGTCTGTGACAAAGTTTGTCTCCAGTTCTCTAATATCAAATCAGTTATGTTTGGCGAAGTAAACCAGAAGTCTCAATTGAATCACAATATATAATATATCGTCTGGTTATTCCAGTCTACATAGTATTTATTGCGCACGCTCATCGTTTGAGATGTAATGTGGAGTATACCTAGCCTTGTTCTTTGGGTCCCTAGCTGAAAATGAGTCTGAAATGCCGTATGGTACGTACACGATTTGTGTACCTATGGTAAAAAAAATTATTTCGTCTTAAATATTGGACATCAGAAGCCCATCTTTTCCTGGTAAGACCACACCATCAATGTTGATTTAAATTGACAAATAATTTGTGTTTTCAACGTCGAAGACTTTAAATGATATTGAGTTAGCGACTTAGCTACTTTAATAATAGTGGTCTCGTATGTAACAGCCACACAGTATAATATTTTTCGGTTGATAGAATTTGTAGAGAATGGACATATGTAGGGTAATTACCGAATTAAAGAAGCTCAAACTCCTTGATTGATCAGTCGTTCACAAAGCTGAATACAACTGAAATAATACAACGGAAATGGTTGCGGTTGGTGCTTAAGGTTTCAGTTTTCCTTCCTGCGTGACAGATGCCCGTAAAACGGTGGGCGGTGTGGTGGATTGTCAGGAACACGTATTGATAACAATGACCTTATACTGCCTTCTATACATTTAATTTATCATTTTTCATATTAAAATGTTAATATTTTGAAAGTACATTTCTGCCTTTCACCTTGTGACGGTGTAGACTTGCGCATATCCATAACCGAACTTTTTGCTATATTTTCATATCCTGTTTCGATGGCATTTAGTAATTAAACCAGAGTAGGGGAAACGCCCCTATATTCCACAGAATATATAAGGGTATAAAAGAAAGTTACTATATTTAAGGCCAATCAGGAACAACTAACTCCGACTTTTAATAAATTTGTTTGAATTCGTGTGATTATTTTTAAAGTTGTGAAGGATTTTCAACAGGTGATAAAATGGCAGTTGAGCCACCCGATGGGGAGAGTTGTACATGTGTGTGGTAGACTTGGGCCGGGGTAAGGATTTCTACACAGTAGCTTTAAAATAAACAGACACAAAGTACATGTCAGTAGTAACATGTAAATTTAGAATATTTTATGCCCCTTAGGTAGACAGAGGAATATTAACTAATACGTTTTATACGCCCACATTTTCATGTGGACGTATATTGTCGTCGCCCCTGTCCATCCGTCCACAATTGTTTGTGAACAATCTACAGGTCACAATTTCTATCCGATTTCAATGAAACTTAAAATATAGGTTTATTACCCCAAGATCTCGCTTCCTGTCGATATTGGCATGTACCGGACTGTAACTAAATGGATTATGCCCCCTGAATGTACGAAAAATCATGTTTTTAGCTCGTGAACACCGTAGAGGTCACAATATTGAACCGATTTTGATGAAACTTGAAATGCATGTTTATAACTCAACGATCTTGGTTCCTTTCGATTGCGCATGTCGGATCGTAACTTCCTGAATAATGGCTCCTGATTGTACTAAAAATCGCCTTTTTTAGCTTGTGTTCCCTCTTGAGTCCAAAATTATTATTCGATTTAAAAAAACCCGTCTGATTATGGGAGTTTGGGATGGCCTAGTGGTCTAGAGTGTCGCGCTTCGACCTCTAGTTGGCCGGTCACCTCTGGCTTGCGGCTGTGGTTTCGAGCCCAGGTGTGAGCGTATGTGGCATGGAGATAGGGGCGCCTTCTCAACCTCGTGGGTTTCCTCCGGTTTCCTCCCACTGCTTAAGACCCCTACGCGCAAGCGAATTATTGATATAAAATTAAACCATATGTTAGTCCCGAAATGACCCAGTTTATGTTGAGTGGACGTTAAACCCCATTTCTCTCTCTCTCTCTCTCCCCGTCTGATTATATCACCGTTACACCGCAAAGAAGATTGTGTTCGAATTTCGTGAAGATCGAACTAAAATTGACGGACAAAATGGCCGCCGCTTGTACGCGGAAAGTGCACAAATATGGTATGTCAAGGTTGTGAACACTGTAGAAGTCACATTTTTGATCCTATAGAGATCACAATTATGATCCGATTTTGAAGAAACTTGAAATGCGTGTCTATAACTCAAAGATCTTGGTACTTTTCGTAACATCCTGAATTATGACACCTGATTGTACGAAAAATCACGCTTTTAGCTTGTGGACCCTATAGAGGTCACAATTTTGAACCGAATTTGATGAAACTTGACATGTATGTTTATAACCCAAAGATCTTAGTTTCTGTCGATATTTGCGCCCATCGGATCGTAACTTCCTGAATTATGGCCCCTGTTTGCCCGAAAAATAACCCTTTTTAGATCGTGGTCCTTCTGAAGGTCAAAATTACTATCCGATTTTAAAAAACCGTTTGATTATATCACTTATATAAAACAAAGGCATTAACCAACATTTTAGCAGTGTCGATATCAATAAATGGACGCAGTTGTCCAATATTATATAAATGGAAATTTATTTTCTTACATGTCAAGTTAATATGAGTGTTGAATTGAAAGTTACTGTCAAAAAATACTCCTAAATTCTTTACAGATTCCGTTGGTTTTACTTTAACGTCACCAATTGGACACCAACCTAACCACTGATAATATCATTCAACTTTTACGTCTCTGTATAACTGCCACCTACTTTAGATGGGGTGATGAATATTATCAACAAATATATGGCCTGCCTATGGGTAACCCACTTTCGCCACTACTGTCCGAAGTATTCATGACCAGGTTTGAAACTGATGCATTACAGACTGCTCCCATCAAACCCCTTTGTTGGTATCGCAAAGTCGATGATGCATTTGTGGTCCTCAACCAAAACGACAACCAGGATACGCTACTCCAACATCTGAACAGTCGTCAAACGAGGATAAAATTCACAATGGAAACAGAAACGGACGACAGTCTCCCATTCCTTGATGTCTTAGTGACTAAATCTGATAACAAATTCTCCACCGCTGTTTATAGGAAACCAACTCACACTGATCAATATATTCACTATAATTCAAATCATTAAGAAATCCATTATCACCACTCTAAACAGACGCGCCACCAAGATATGTGATGAAGGAAGTTTACCCGCGGAATTAGAGCATTTAAGGAACGTCTTCATAAACAACAACAGTTACCCCACCCAACTAGTTAATGACGTCATCACTACCACCATAGAGAACCAACACAAGCCAAGAACGCCAAATACTGACCACGCTGGAATCAGAATAACAATCCCGTTCCACGTCAAAATCTCCTACCAGATCAGAAGGTTGATGAAAAAAGAAGTGGGCATAGACGTGACCTTCTCTAGCGGCAGAACCATACAGAATTTACTGCAAGCCAATGGTAGATCAACACAAACTACCCCCCCCCCCCCTCACAGCCAAAAGGATGCATTTACGAAATAACATGCTCATGCCTCGGAAAATATTTGGGGGAAACTTGATGTACGAATAAAAGAACACAAGTCACTAGCTTCCACCAATCCCTGAGCAGTAGCAGAGCATATTATTAACAACGCAGATCATACAATCCTGTGGGACCAAACCAGAACCCTTGCAGTACATCAGCACCAGAAGAAAACCAGGAAACTTCTTGAGGCCATCAATATAAAAGGGATCAAGCCCAAGTTAAACCGGGATGTCGGACTATTTATACCAAGGGCTTATAACCAACTTTTACATCAATTTCTAATACTTTATTTCTATTTCAGTGTTTATCCGGTTTCCACAGTCTAATTACACAACGCACATATCTTAACTTTCAGCGCTTATCCAATTTAACAGTAGGAGGATAATTTTTCACATTTATTGGTTTCAGTTTATTGGAAGAATATATTTAAGGTTCCCCCCACACATGTTTAAGTCTAATAATAGGTTTCTTTCATGATTTTCAGTTGTCAGAATTAACACAATTCAGTGATTATCCAGTTCCGCAGTCTAGTTATATACTTTACATATCTTGGTTTGCAGTAATTATCCAGTTTTACAGTTAAAATATAGTTCATATGTAATGACCTTTAATACGTGAGAATAATATATTTACGGTTTCTTTCTTCCAGATTTATACTGTAATTTTACGTTTTTATCTTTCAGGACTTATTGGTTCCAATACTTTTGTTTTCTGTCAGTGCTTATCCAGTTTCATTGGTGGTTTTACATAATCTAATCATACATTTTATAAATGGTTCTTTTCAGTACTTAACCCGTTTTACAATCCTCGATTTTCAGTTTATATCGATATTTTTTTATTTTTTTTATTTCTTAATTTCAAATTATTATTTAATTTTCTTTGCACATGCATCAACGACCACTCTTGTTTACTTATACATTCACACTTCTCTTTATATTGTTGTTTTTCTATAGCTCAGTTTAATTGGTTTTCCTTAATACACTGATCTTTTTATAAATAATAGCATTCGCCTCCAATTAATCCCCGTATGAGTTTTCTGTTGTGTAGGATTAGTCCTTAATTGCCCCCTAATCAAAGGTGTTAAACTTTAATTGTATTTGATTTTATCTTTGTTGCATATTCTGTATATATTTGCCTACACTATTCACAAATTTGTATCATTGCTTGATAAAGACGAGAGCATCCTCGTCGAAACGTCGCTTAGTATCAAACTCAGTAATCGTGTATCCATAAAATTGTACCTTGTGTTAATATTCTTTGAGTGGCATTTAGTAACTGGATAGAGCAATAAACTATAACACATACTTATGGAAAAACAGCTACTTATTTATTTAGGCGACGTTTCGAAGAGTATTCTCTCAACGTTATCAAGCTAATACAGTAATACAAAATTGTGGGGGCAATATATACAGAAAAACTATAACAACAATCCCTGACACCACACAGGACAACAACAAGTTCAAAGGAGCTGCTACTCTGTGAAGACTAATTAACAAAGGGTAAAGTGAAGCCATTAAGTAAGCTTAAGCAATTAATTTTCTGTGGTGATAGATACTAGAATGCTAACAGGTTGTGATAACAGTACAATACAATTGCATGGGTTATATGGATACCGGTAATAAATTATAATAACTATCTTATATGTAGTGATTATATGTACAATTAAAATAAAAGGACCTATTGTTGTAACCAGTTTTAAAAAAAGATGATGAGGTGACATGGTATACCATAGGATATAACTTAGAAGGAATGAGATAATCTAATATTATAAAACATTAATTACAAAAAATTATTAATAAAATTATTTAATAAGTCCATCATAGGCACTTGGCAGGAATATCCCCATGTCACGGTTCAGGTCTGGGCTATTTCTTTTGATGTGTATAGCCTCCATCAGTTTTCGGGTCTTTTCTATAGGAAGGTTGACTGCCAGAGTTGTGTAGGATTTGATTCTGTGTCCTTGGTTGGATTGTAGATGTTGGGCCACTGCCGAATTGGTGGTGGATGACTTGGATTTGTGTTGGCTGATTCTTTTGTCAAGGGGCTGTCTCGTTTCTCCAATATATTTACTGTCACACGTACAAACGACTTCGCAGACACATTCTTTTGGAGTCAGTTTCTTGGTTGGGGGAACCTTACCATTGGCTTTGAGTATGTCTTTAAGGGTTCTTCCTTTTGTGAATGTGACCTGGATGCCTGTTGGAGCGAGGAGTCTTCTAAGATGGTATGAAAGTTTGCCTTGGAATGGTATGGTGATTCTCACTGCTGGTGTATCAGGTTTTGGTTTTTTAGCATCTGTGGAAGGCTTAGTGGTTGTCTTAATGATATTCTTGACTAACTGCCGGGGGTAGTTGTTGAAGTTGGTGAGAGTTGTTTCTATGTGGTCAAGTTCTGTTTTTATGGATTGATCATCACATATGTTGATGGCTCGGCGCGCTAAAGTGGCTTTCTTCACATTGTGTGGGTGGTTCGACTTGAAATTTATATACTGATCAGTATGTGTGGGCTTTCTGTATACGCTTGTATTGAGTTTGTCATCCGATCTCTTTACCATGACGTCTAAGAAAGGGAGGCATTGGTTTTGTTCTTTTTCTAATGTAAATTTAATTCTATTGTTCTGGTTGTTGAGGTGATCGATAAGAAGGTTGGGATCTTCTTCCTGATTGAGGATGACGAAAATGTCATCGACCTTACGGAACCATGCTTTGGGTTGAACTGGTGAAGTAGATAGGGCTTCCTTTTCGAAACTAGACATGTAAATCTCGCTGAGGACCGGGGATAAGGGGCTTCCCATAGGTAATCCATGTAACTGTTCATAAACATCATCTCCCCAGGAAAAGTAGGTGGAATTGATACATGACCTGGTGAGATTAATTATATCTTCCGTGACGAGGTTGGTGTCTAGTGGATTCTCTAATGTAGTTAATCTGTGGCGTAGTGCTTCTATGGCTTCGTCACGAGGGATATTTGTAAAAAGGTCAATGACATCATATGAGAGAATCTGTATGTCTTTAGGTTGGTCTTGTAGTTTGTGGCAGAAATCTTGGGAATCTTTGATGAACGAGGGTGCTTCTTTTCCTAATGGGGAGAGGAGTTGGACAGATATTGTGCTGTGGAACATACTAGAAGTCTGGCTTTAATGGGGTTCTTGTGTGTTTTAATAGTTGCTCTGGCATATGGGGCTCTGGGATGGGACGGTTTGAGTTTATAGAATAAAGGGGTTGTAAGTCGATTCTGTTCTTTCAGGGCCAATAGCTGGGCAGTGTGATTTTCAGTATAGTTGTTAGTGGGGTCTTTCCTGATCTTCCTATATGTAGTTTTATCTGATAGTAAATGGGACACAGTGTTGAGGTAGTCGGTCTTGTCCATTATGACAGTAGATTTTCCCTTGTCAGCAGCTACTATAGTAATATTGGGATCTCTCTTCAATTCCTGTAGAGCAGTGTTCCCGGACTTGCTAAGGTTGTGGGTATCTCGTTTCTTCTTAGATTTGGTTATCAGATCGGCGATTTGATGTCGCAGGAAATCAATCTTGCCCCCTGGTGCCAGTTGTCTCAATCCTCTTTCAATGTTGGCAATTAGTAGGTCTTGGTTGGCTGGTCGGCTTGTAGGGGCAAATTTTAATCCTTGACTTAAGAGTGTTATCTGGTCATCTGTTAAGTTCAGACTGCTGAGATTGATGACTGTTTTGGTTAGGTATTCATCTTTGGATGTTTTGGTGGCTGAGGTGTGAGGGGTGACCGTTTGGAGATTTTCAAACTTCTTGAGCTGATTGGCACGAGTAGTCTCTCTCAGAGTGTCTAGTGATCTATCAGACGATATCTGCACGTACAAATTTTACTAGGGGCTGGGGTGGCCTAGTAGTGGTCCAGGGTGCCGTGCTTCGACCTCTCGCTGGCCGATCACCTCCGGCTTGCGGCTGTGGTTTCAATCACTGGTGTGAGCGTATGTGGCATAGAGATAGGGGCGCGATCTTAACCTCGTGACTTTCCCCCGGTTTCCTCCCACTGCTAAAGACCCCTACGCGCAAGCGAATTATTGAAATAAAATTAAACCATATGTTAGTCCCGAAATGACCTAGTTTGTGTCGAGTGGACGTTACATCCCATTTCTCTCTCTCTCTCTCTCACACACACACAATTTTTACTGGTTGGATGAGAGCCGCTTTCTCTTGCTTGTCCATGACTGATGGTAGAGCATGGATATGGCGACGAGGGAACATGGTACCAAGGTAACCTCAATGGCCAACGGAACAGAGTGTTACGGGAGTGTGGCGATTCTATTTTCACTGAGAATATAATCATCAACAGACTTGGGCACTGTACTGATTCCAAGGGTATGACTATATGTATGTCCACTCACTACCCCGATGCATTTTATAAGAAGCCACAATAAAGGATAAAACATGTACAAGATAGACGTGGTTATTAAACTGGATCTAAATATTATATATAATATTGTTATAATTTAATATTCATACGCATGAATCAAAATATTTAAATAAAATAAAGAATGAGGTATAAGCAATTTAAACTTGGTAATTAAACTAGATCTAAAGATTATACGTTATATTGTTATATACGCATGAATAAAAATATATAAATTTATACACGCCACTGAAGAAGATACATATTCTAGTAATATAATACAGTAAAACACAGCTATGTATAAGGAAACATTTTTAAGTGACGGTTCGAAAACAACCTATGCTACTTCTTCAAAGCACACAATAGTTCGTATATTAAATCTATATATTATAAAATTAAAAACCAAAACGCAAGCCTTAATGTACAGGATCCAAATGAACAACACAGGCCCCCACCCCTTTCAAAGCAGAAATAAAATTAGGTTTCATTTTCTACTTTTATGCAACGCCCCCCCCCCCGACAAAGTAGAAGCTGTGTACTCTGGTTTAATTGTTATTGATAAGGGCGATTTAGAGATGTTTTTATTTTATGCCAAAATACATCTTCCTCGTCTTCATCAGTCCATGAGATATAAGTAGTAGTTTTTAATAGGGCGTCCAATGATTTACTCATATTAACTGTTGCTATATTCTCTAGTAATACAACTACTATTGACTCTATACTCATGTCTATAACTAATTTCTGGGCTAAACTCATTTCAAACTGACACCATTTACTTCTAGCAAAATTATTGGACAAAACAACCAGAACTTTACGGCTGTTCTCCATGTGCTGTACAATATTATCAATAATCAGTTTTCCGCCTTGAAAATCTCTTTCATGGATACAAAGTTTAAGGTTTTCACCCTCTTCCATGACGGGTAAAAGACTATCCAAAACCCAGTCGCTATCTTCAACACAGTACGCAACAAACACGTCATAGACAAAATGTTTCTCTGCAATATCCAACAACTCTCTGGGTCTGTATCTCCACATATAAATATGATATTTAATATGCCAGATATATTTGTAGATAACAGACATGATGAAAATAACAAAGATAAAGAAACACGTTACTGTTGTAACTGAGATAAACACGCCTGTATTGTTCACACATATTTGTTCAGTTATGTTGAGACATCTGTATCCCGTAGGATATTCAAAAAACTTGTCTGGTTCTTGATGAATCCATTGAATTAACCAGACTAATTTACAATTACATTCGAATGGGTTGTTGCCTAATGCTATTTTTTTCAGCCTTTCTCTTACCATTTTAGGGAACATTTTATTACTAATACTCTGAATTAAATTGTGCGCGAGGTCTATTTCTTGCAAATTAATATTCTTCTCAAAAAAATTATCTGGCCATGAGTTTATTTTATTAGCACTAATATACAATAGGTTAAGGCCGTGAAGATGTGTAGCTACAACATTGGGTATACTTTGCAATCCACATTTATTCAGATATAATTTTTTAAGAGATTTCAATGGGGCAAGTGCGACATTTAATTTTTCCTCATTTTTGTATAAATAGTTTTTAGCCAAGTTTAATTTTCTTAAATTATCACATCCATCGAAGGCATGTTCGTCCAGGTGATTAGTAGATAATTGGTTCCTTGACAACAACAAGGTAGCAATGTTGGTGTTATTGAATGCACGTTCTTGTATAGTAAACGGTCTTGGACTCCCTTGTTCCTCGATAATTAGCCAGGTTAGAGACTTGAGAGAATGAAAAGAATCCGTTTTCAGGAAGGCAATGGCGTTCAGACTCAAATCCAGGTATTTCAAATTTTCCAAGCAGTTTAAGTATTCTGGAATAAAATTATTAATATAGTTGCCGTGAGCATGTATTTCCTTTAAATTTGGAAAGGAGGTTTGGGAATCACAAAAGTCTGGTAGGCTCACAAAATTGTTATTATTAATATAGATGTATTCTAGATATGTAATAACAGCTGTACCGATTCCCGATATATTGTTATACCCTAGCTTTAATTCTCCTAAACGTTTAATTGATCGAAAAGTTGAAAGATTAAACTCTTTGATTTCGTTGAAAGATAAGTCTATTACCATTCCATTCTGGGACTTAAAGTCATCAAAAATGTCAGATGGAATACGTTGTAAACGATTCATCATCAACGATATTTGTGAGAGTCGGCTATTTCCCTCGACACTAGAGAATAGGTTCCGCAAGGAATCTGAAGTCAGTAAATTATAAGATAAGTCCAATTTATAAACCTGAGATACATTTTGTAATACATTTTCGCCAATAGTCTGAATCTGATTATGTTGTAATATAATGTTTTTTATTCTTGTGTTGCTGATATTTAAAAATGTTTTTTGACTGATGTGAGGAAAATGATTATTCTTGAGATTGATTGCTGTGATACGAGTAGGGAATTTTGGAATGTAGGTAAGATTTTTATTGCCACAATGTGCTGTAAACTTGGTGCACCAACATAATCCCGTCGAACAGGCATCGTCACCTTTCACAGATTGTACACAGAAAACAAGGATAACGACCACCAACATCGCATTTGGCCCAACCATCAAATGGGGAATCTGGAAAATAAAAAAATGATAGTCACGCAAAGCGTGCGAATACGTCCACACTTCAAATTATCAAGCATCAAAACAAACTTGCATGTTGACCACAATTGATAAGACTGCCTTCGAGAAATCAGATCACAAACAATAACCTATATCGTGTTCACAGAGTTTTCAGAAAAAGGGGACTAACTCCAAAACGTATTTGATTTTTAGAGAGCGTTCCCAGAGATAACTTGAACCTCCGTTATAAAATTTGCCGGCCATTAATAAGCATGAAATCGGTTAAGCTCCGCTCCCAGTGGCGACGAAATGACAGGATTTATTAGAATGCAATGCCGCCGATTTCTCGACAATTTGGCATCGATTCGTTGCATGAGTTACATACTAATGATCCTTGGAACATTTTCCACATCTTGATATCAAAATTCACTCGAAAACAGCCGATTTAGCGGGAATTATTTTTTTAGCGCGCAATGTGAGTGATTCGGCTAAACCGCTAAGTAAACAAAGTCATGTCATTTCAACTTCATCTGATCTTTTGAAGCCTCTACGCTGTTGCCACCGAGATTTTAAAAATAAAACTGTAGCCTATTGTGAGCCAATTGGCATGGATGACCGCGTGGTTTTACAAAAAATAAATCCGTTACAAAGTATATCCTCATCGCGTCCATATGGTTTTTAGCAAATGAAAAGTCACACAAATTTGTAATAAAATCTGCTTATAGTGTTCTTCTTCAAGATCTAATGAACTTTGCCCTGTATCATGTCCCTGGCTATCCCTAACAAGTGAGAATAAGGAATCGTGCTGGGTATATTTTAGACGAGAATCCAGTTGCCTGCAGCATCTATATAGGCCTACGTTCAAAGATTTTCGATAAGAAAGATTTTTAAAGTTTTGAACGAAAGGCCCATGGACCTGATATGCAGCGCTACACATGAAACAACATGTATGCTAAAGGAGCCATACTTTTTGAAATTATTCTTTGATTTTACTTTCTTTAGCCGAATGTTGACAGAATATAGGGGAAGCAGATAAAAAGGGCCTTCAGCTGATATCCGAAGTTTGACCCCCATACAGGGCTCGGCATTAATTCCTACGCTTTATTTTTTGTGTATCCATAAAAATTGTACTCCGTGCTAATATGCCCGTATTCATTAGCCCAGGTTAGGCGCTGAACAGTAGGACGTTAAACCCCATTTCATTTCATTTTCATTTCCTTTGTGCATTCATCGGGACAGGCTTCCTTTGGTGAAACATGCATTTAGCGTTTATATTTAGGCTTTTCCGGTTTGTATCGGTTCGGTGATTCATATGAATATACCGGTATGTGTACTTTGTATGTTAAAGGCACACCCTTTTATAAATATCTTAAAATATAAAATGAGTACCATTTTCAAAATAATAATAAAAAAAAAAAAACAATAGTAGAATTAATAACTTTATTTGCTTAAAATAAAAGCGGGCCTTACTTTAGAATTCAGACTTTTGGCTCTTTATCATAGTAACAAAGAAATTAGATACTATAAACATCAATATTCTTGTGTCGATAAAACATTAACAACAGAAAATTCATAAAACTTGTAATCTATCATATACGCATGAATCAATATATAAAATTATAAGTTCCGAATCTCCCCAGTTAGAGTCGTATGTGCGTTAATTTAATCATTAACTGACATATTGGACGCTTTGTCGTTATAAAAATAAGATTATCGGAATGGTTTCAACATTAAATTCAATGGCGGAGAACTACTATTATGTATGGAAGCTTATAACTACCATTCGTGGGAGTTACGATTAAATTATGTGCAACTTTAGCATGCACAAGCTAAAATCGACACGGAAATAGGACATTAAGAAATAATAGTCCTAGCTTGTATATCGTGTTTTCCACTTTCGACTTAGTTATGTTTGGTATAAATTCATGTCAGTAAGAAGACAAAAATCAAAGGCCGCTAATATTGCCATCAATACTAGACTTTATCACTCAGACCATTGCACGTGTCCAAATGTGGCCTGGAATGTAGAGACTACGGTCAGGGGCCATAATCTTTTGGAGATAAGCCTATATTTCAAGTTTCGTCAAAATCGGATAAAACTTTTAACGTGTAGCGGGTGCACAAACAAATTGTGGACGGGCGGACAGGGGCGTCAACAATATACGTCCATATTTTTATATGTATTCATGTCAGTAATTTGATGCAAATACGCGTACTAAGTCAAAATGCAACGCAGAAATTAGTAAATTAACACATCGAATTATTAGCGACCAATCATGTTGGTTTGCTATCGAGCTGCCGTCTTTTCGAGTTTCGACCAGGAAGTTGTTGTAGTCTCTACATTCCAGGTCTAGTATTGGTTGCAAGATATTGGCTTGCTGGGGGTGCTGTCGACTTTCGCCTCGGAGGTTGACGTAGTCTCATTTGAATACTCGCAATGATAGTTGAATTTCATTTAGTGTAGCGCTATACGGCATGTAAAATGAACAAGTTTTCCTAATTCTCGTGTGGTAAAACAATCCCACTTGTTTCATTACCGCCACCAAAATGCTCTACGGGTGTGACTGTAAGCATCTATTACAAATAAAATTGAAATTTTATCAGAATCCAGATTGTGGAGAATTGTCAGCCCTTGGACGACATTTGACCTATAAATGCTGACAGAATGTGCAATGGATGTGGGAAAAGACTAAAGTCAACAAAAATAAATTCTGATTGTAGTAAATCATCTCAAAACTATGCTAATGTATTATGTAAAGACGAAGAGGGAAAGAAAAATGTGTTTTATCGTCCACTCGACAAATATGGTTCAATTCTATTTCAATAATTCATTTACGAGTATAGGGGTATTTAGCAGTGGGAGGAAATCCAAGGGACCTGGAGAAAACCCACAAGGTTGGACAGGTGACTCTACTCCTTGTCACGTTCAAGCGGGGTATCGAATTCATGCCACTTGACTCAATGACAGTACTCGTATATCGTACCGGTACGGGGTAATTGTTTCATAATAGGCCAACATAATAAATTAAATTGTTATATGTTGTCTGTTTTAGTGAGACATTTTGGCTTAAAAAAATATTCGACTTGATGCAAAAAATATAAACAATTTTTTATATAAAAATTATTGTCGATTATGGCGGAGAAAATTGCACGTATTCAAATGTGACCTGAATGTAGAGACTACAACAACTTCCGAGGCGAAACTCGAAAAGTCGACAGTAGACAGCAAGCCATATCGTGCTGTGTTAATTTCCTAATTTCTACTTTTCGAGTTGGATTTGGCTTGGTTTGCGTGTTGGCGCCTTCTTACTGTCATTAATAATTACAAAAATATAACAAAGTCTAACGTCGACATCACGGCTACGCAAATTATGTGATTATGTGTACTGAAAGGCGATGAATGGTTAAACATTGTGCAAAAAGGCATAGGCGTACGGCTTCGATGACAGTTAGGGGGGAGGGGGGCGTAACCCGAATTGCCCCAAAAATTTTCTGGTTTACAGACGCCCCCCCTCCTTAAGGTGTCTAATATAGCTTAATTAAGGTGGCTGGCTCGAATTTCAATCAATCGTTTACAATCCACGAAGACGAGAAAATTTAACTGCCGCAAGGCGCCTTCCTGTTATTCCAGCCTGTGAATACAGCAACTTCAATTTGGTCCAATACAGCCTACCTCCTGATCCGAATTCCAAACAACCAATCACTCGTCACGGGGTATGGGGGCCTCGCCTTCCCGGAGAAAATTTCTTATGTTTATTTTTAGTTTAACCACCGCAAATGCGTTTTCTACTATTCTACTTCGTGTAAGTAACTCCAAAAGTATCCAATGGTTTTGTAACCGAAATCCCACTCCAAGCATCCAATCATACTGTGGCAGCGACATTCATAAATAATACTCGACGCCCGAAAATGTCGCACAAAGTAGAGTGGCTCCAGACAAAATGTTTTAATTCATAGTCAGCTCAGTACAAAATCGTGGTACTCAATTCACAGAAAAGTAAAATTAGTGTTTTCTTCAAGAGGTGAAGAAGCGGAGCTGATCTTGTATAGGCCTTCCAAGAAAATTTTGGAAAATTTGACGGCCACAAACGCTTTTTACTGCTATTTCAGCCGGTAAAATTAGCGTTTTATTAGATTTCGGGCACTTTGTTTTGCTTAGTCGATGAAATAATTTCTTTTTCTAACTTTACTGCCCGAAAAGTCAGCTTGCCCAAAAGTTAGGGGGGCAGCTCCCCCCCCCGCCTGGCCCCCTGGCTCATAAGCCTATGCAAAAAGGAAGAAGCACAATCATTGAACTATACTAAGGTTATACAATTGTCTGTGCAGTGTAGCTTTATGTATCACACGCATGGAAAGTTGGATTTGTTTCCGTATCAGTTTGATGATTCACATCAATATGTATATGAACTTAAACCGCATTTAACCTGTTTGAGCTTTAAAGGACAATATTGGTGTCACTTCCGATTGTTGAAACCTTTATTACTCATCTATCGTAACAATGATCCCTGTGTTAAAATTATATTTGGAAAGTGTTTAAACAGTTCTATCACATATGTGATAATGTATGACACCAATATTGTCCTATAACATTACATTGTTTTGTTTTTCTGTTGATAAAATATACAAACATCAATAGGCTTGTGTACAGTACTGATTCCAAGAATGATTATATTTATGTCCAAACATTCTCCAACTCGATACGCATTTTATAAGACACCAAAATATCAGATAAAACATAAACAATATATATTTGGAAATCAAATTAGATTTACAAATTATAATGTGTATTATTATTAACGTATTAATTTTTATAAGAAACATAAGATAAACCATTAACCATAAAAAATAGATCTAAACATTATCTTACGCATTATATTTATTGTATTATTATTTACACACGAATCAATACAGTACTAACACAAGGTACAATTTTATGGATACACAATTACTGAGTTTGATACTAAGCGACGTTTCGACGAGGATGCTACAGTGCTGATCCTAAAAACACATGCACAATCCCAGGACAAAATTTATAAGAAGCCAAAATATAAAATAAGCTGTTAACAATGTATAATTGGAAATGCCGTAGTGTTGCTTTCTGGGGGTTGTAGCTTATTCCAACACTGACGACGAAAACTCAGATAAATAGTTAAAATTGTACTTTTAATAAACGTATGTTTAAAACTGGCTAACGGCCACAATAACGAGATAGGTATCGCTAGGGCGAGCCGGTCACCAGACTAAAGTTACAATAGAATATAGAACATATATACAAGCTTGGGATTAAAATAATTACATAATGATAATATAATAATATTTGATAAGATGTTAAATTGCACATAGGAAACAGATGTTTAAATACAGAAGAAGATATGGACATAGCAAGAACGCGTGTTAACTATAATTACGTAATACATATCGTTACATTAAGTATAAACTCAAACAGTTAAAAGACATGAAAGATTAATGAGATATCAATTCGGACATTGGTCAATTACTACTTTAACTAAAATCATGTAAATAAAATATATACAAAGGTATACGCTATAACAGAAATATAAGCAGGTCAATAGAAAATTCATATTGATTTTATAGAAAATTCATATTGATTTTATAGAAAATTCATATTGATTTTATATATTATTCTATCAGTTTATTATTACCACAGTAAAATACAGCTGTGTATATATAGAGGATATTTGTCGTTTTAGAGTGAATAACATGTATTTTATTTCATCGAGAAGAAAGAAAACTTATATTTTCACGAATGCGTAGCATGAGTGAAAATATAAACGTTTTCTTGCTTAGATAAAACGACAAATGTTCTATTTATTTTATGATTTTACAATCATTTTAGGTAAAACAAGTTTTATTTCACTGCTAGCCAGTGGAATAACACTTTTATTTCACAAATAAAACGTGATATTCCACTACTGACCATAAAAAAAAAGGAAACATTTTTAAGTGAATGTTCTGAAACAAACGATACTACTTCTTCATTGCTATCAATATTTCGCAGATAAAAAATAACAATAGAATGAAATAATTCCTACATTAAATCTATCTTCTTTTAAAATATAAAAAAAAATCCACGCGCTATACAAAATGAATAAATTCATAAACAAACAATACTTATACTTCTTCATTGCTAACAATATTTCGTAAATAACAAAAAATATCAATAGAATGAATTAATTCCTATATTAAATCTATCTTCTTTTAAATTTATAAAAAAAAACCAAGCGCGTCTATACATATACAAAATGAAAAAAAAATCCGACATCAGGCCTTTCTTCTCTTAAAGTCTTAAAATACAGGATCCAAATAAACAACACAGACCCCCCCCCCCTCCCACTTTCCGAGGAGAAATGGAAGCGGGTTTAAGGTCCATTTTTTATGCTAAGATTCCCCCCGATTAGGAGCCGTGTGTACTGTAGTTTTATCATAATTGATAAGGGCGATTTAGGGATGTTTTTATTTTATGCCAAAATTCACCTTCCTCGTCTTCATCAGCCCATGAGATATAAGTAGTCGTTTTTAATAAAGCGTCTAATGATTTACTCATATTAACTGTTGCAATATTTTCTAGCAATACAACTACTATTGACTCTATACTCATATCTATAACTAATTTCTGGGCTAAACGCATTTCAAACTGGCACAATTTACTTCTAGCAAAATCATTGGACAAAACAACAAGAACTTTACGACTGTTCTCCATGTGCTGTACAATATTATCCATGATCAACCTTCCATCTTGAAAATCTCTGTCATGGATACAAAGTTTAATGTTTTCACCTTCTTCCATGACAGGTACAAGATTATCTCTAACCCAGTTTCTATCTTCTACACAGTACGCAACAAACACGTCATAAACAAAATGTTTCTCTGCAATATCCAACAACTCTCTGGGTCTGTATCCCCACATATAAATATGATATTTAATATGCCAGATATATTTGTAGATAACGGACATGATGAAAATAACAAAGATAAAGAAACACATTACAGTTGTCACAGAGATAAACGCTCCTGTATTGTTGACACAAATTTTTTCAGTTATGTTGAGACATCTATATCCCAGAGGATATTCAAAAAACTTGTGTGGTTCTCGATGAATCCATTGAATTAACCAAACTAATTTGCAATTACACACGAATGGGTTGTTGATTAATGATACGAATCTCAGACTTTCTCGTAATTTTTTAGGCAACATTTTCTTTGTAATAGTCTGAATTAAATTGTCCGAGACATCTAATTCTTGCAAATCTGTATTATTTCCAAAGAAATTATCTGGCCATGATTTTATTTTATTCAACCTAATATACAAATACCTTAGATCATGAAAATTCTTAGATACGACATTGGGAATACTTCGTAATCCACATCTATTTAGATCTAATTTTTTAAGAGTTTTCAGAGGGGTAAGCGCGACATTTAATTTTTCCTCATTTGTAAAGAATAAATTTTCAGACAAGTTTAATTTTCTTATATTATCACATCCATCGAAAGCATGTTCGCCCAAGCGACCAGTAGTTAATCTGTTTCTTGACAACTTTAGGTTGATAATGTTGCTGTTATTGAATGCACGTTCTTGTATAATAAACGAATCTGTACTCCTTTGGTCTTCGATAGAGAGCCAAACTAGATACTTGAAAGAATGAAAAGAGTCCGTTTTTAGAGAGACAATGGCGTTCTGACTCAAATCCAGGTATGCCAAATTTTTGCTACAGTTTAAGTGTTCTGGAATAAAATTACCAATAGCGTTGCCTTGTGCTTGTATTTTCTGTAAATTTGGAAAGGATGTTTGGGGAACACAAAAGTCTGATAAGCTATCAAAATTGTTATTATTAATAGAGATGATTTCTAACTGTATAATAACATCTGTTACCATTTTTGATATATTGTTATACCCTAGATGTAATTCTCCTAAAATTTTAATTGATCGAAAAGTTGAAATATTAAACTCTTCGATTTTGTTGTTTGATAAGTCCATAAACATTCTATTCTGGGACTTAAAGTCATCAAAAACGTCATATGGAATAGCTTGTAAATGATTCATCTTCAGTGATATTTTTGAAAGATGACTATCATTCTGGACACTAGAAAATAGGTTCCGTAAGGAATCTGAAGTCAGTAGATTATCAGATAAGTCCAATGAATGAACATGAGATAGATTTTGTAACACATGTTCGCGAATAGTGTGAATCTCGTTATGGCTTAATATAATATTTGCTATGCTTGTGTTGCTGATATTTGAAAATGTAGCTGGTCCGATATAAGGAAAAGAGTTATTCTTTAAGTCGATTGTTGTGATACTCCCAGGAAACTTTGGAATGTAGGTAAGATTTTTGTTATAACAACGAGCTATAAACTTTGTACACTGACATAACCCTGTTGAACAGGCATCTTCACCATTCACAGATGGTAAACAGAAAACAAGGATAACGATGACCAACATCATAAAAGTAGCGACTGGAAAATAAAAATATTTATTGTAGAGACGGTTGACACTCAAGTATTCACTCGCATAAGTTATTTGCTATATAACTTTGGGTAATTTCTTACACACAAAAGAGCAATATTGTGTTTTTTTATGTCAGCAACGGGGTGCGCACACTAGGCGAGTTTTAATAATAATGGCCTATGTCGATGTACGCTAAGCTTTACACAGATGAAACCAATCTGAACGACTGACTCACCCAACCTGCAGAGAAGTGACTCTGACACAAAGAATAGCCATGATATCCATGACGTTATCTAAACGTCACAGGTCATATCAACAAACAAAATGGCAACAGTTATCTAGATTACACACAGAACTCAGCTTGTAAACAAACAAACGAAAGTAAAATGACTTCGACGAACAGAAAACCTGCTTAGTATCAGGGTTGCCTGCAGGCCGGGATCCAGAATTTTGTCGAGGGAGGGGGGGGGGCACACATTGGAAAAAGGGTAATATGTTACAAAGTTGGATTGTTTGGTCGGAGACAATGCTAAAAACATGTTTATATCATCTATTAAAGAGCAGATATGTGAACTACAACAGTAGAAACGAAAACGTGAAAACAAACCGTATTATTTCTTCTAGTTGGCTAAATAAGTGCCCAAAATCTAATAAAACACTACTTTTACTTTTCTTTTAATTGAATACCTCGAATTTGTACTAAATTTACTATGGATTAAAGCACTTTGTCTGGAGCCGCTCTACTTTGTGCGACATTTTCGGGCATCCATTATTATTTGTGAATGCAGTTGCAATAGACTGATTGCAGGATGATTGGAATTCAGGTCGGCATAGAGTGTGATTTTTGTTGCAAACCGATTGGAAACTTTGAAGCTGCTTAATTCACGGACTAGAGTAGAAGAAAAACGCATTTGCGGGTGTTAAATTTTGAAAGTTTTCTCGGGGATCGCGAGTCCCCCATATCCCGCGACGATTTATTATTTTGGATTCAGGTAAGTCACGTCAGGTATGCAATATTGGACCACATAAAAAATGTATCCACGGGCTGTAATAGCTGGAAAACGCGTTAGGGCAGTTAAATCTTAAAACATTCTTCGAGCTCGCACGCCTATGCACCATGGGACTATTTACGTATTTGATATTTCTAGATTTATCTTGGTAAGAGGACACCCTTCATTAAAGGCTTCTGGTTATTAAAAGAAATTAAGATGTTAATACGACCGTCTTAACGCTGGGTCCCCACTATCACGATTTGCACCAGGAAAACGCGTTTGCGACCGTCATATATACGGTAAGGTCCGCGCCTTCGCCTCTCGCAGACGAACGACAACGTCGTCTGTAACCCGAAATTGTTTCGAGCATTTCAGGTTCTGCCCACCACCACCCAACCCCCGCACCAACGTTCATCGAGCACGTACGCCTAAGCAGATAACGTTAGGCGAGCAGTATTAGGCAATATGATCTATGTCAAACCGGGGGCGCTCAGTGTTATAGCCAGATAACGATAGACGAACAACATTATAGACAGTACGATCTATCTTATACCGTAGCGCCCAATGTGATACCCACAAACTTGTTGACATTCATTGTTGGATGAGATGGCGCACTAGATTTTGAACCTCCATCACACCCTGGTCAACCGGCCACTAGAACAGCTACTGTATATACCTCTATCAATAAAATAGAATATAACGTATAATATTACCGAAACAGTATTTTATCACCCAATAACACATTTGACAGTAGATATCGCTTGTATGATAAATTACATACTCTACTGCGATATCTCCTTAGGGAGAGAGAGAAATGGGGTTTAACGTCCACTCAACACAAACTAGGTCATTTCGGGACTATATCTCCTTAGGAGATATCGCTTTACATGAATTTAATTGGTCAATCAAAAAGGAACTACTTTCGTTTATTTTAAAGAAACCACTTATTTTAAATAAAAAGTGACTTTTTTTTAGTTAAAAAGCAACTGTTTTTATTTAATTGAAGGAAATACTGGGTCAATATATAGGACTTTTGCAATAGCTAAACTGCTGTCAAAAAACTGATGTATCACTTCACTGTAATGTAATTAGATTCGTAAAAGTGAAATCTATATCAAATAATTATATTTATTTATTTGTGCATGTAAGAAAGGATTGGGTGATAAATAAAATCTCCAACTCGTGGTTTTTGATATCCAACAATATCAACAGTCGTTGATAAAGTAAAAAACTACTCGACAGCCTCGTTTTTTTCACTTTATTAACATGTGTTAATATTTTTTTATATCAAAAAACACTCGTAGGAGATTCTCTATATCTATTATAATTATTATTTATTAACTTACCTCTCTACAAATGGTATAAGCAAGCGGTGGTCTGTTAGGTGGTCACAACGCACAAAACTAATACGAGTGTATGGGAACGTAGATGAACGGCAAATACACTGTAACCAAATTATCTGGATTTTATAAGATTAAAGGGTGACTAACTCATTGGATACTGTTTATGAATCATGTGATTCACAAGTGACTTTCTTTTGTAAATACAATGTAAAAAGAAAATTGCTCCACACACTATCAAATGCTTCCTCAATTTGCTTTTAACCCAAACATTTATATATATAAAAGATGGTATGACTAATACACGTATATGGTAATAAAATTTAGTAACATTGATTCGAGTACTGTCTGGGGGCTAACCTAGGATGATATCGCAGAATACCGCCTCTGCTGATTGAAAGGTTGGGGAACTCTCAACTTCAGCCTGAGAGAACAGCTAAAACGGACAGATTATCGAAGTATAGAAACAAATCGATACGATTCAAATGGAATATAAAAAAGGGCCACGATTTTGGGCCCGATTCCGATGAAACTTTGGATATATATACTCTTCCAAAAAAGAAACGCAATATGACATTTTGTCGGCGATATACCCTCGCTCTACCATCCCCTCGTTGCAACGGGAACCGCGACACGCAGCTAAACCCAAACTGTTCGTCGGCGGTGTTGCTGTGGTCATACCCTCAGGTCTGAACCCAGTGAAGTCGGGTTCGTTTACGGACTGTCTGGTCTGAGAGTCTACGCCGTCGAGGAATTGCTGCTGCAATAGAGATCGCTGTTAGAACCGTCTTCGCAAATGCCGTAAGCGGAAGTGGCGATCAAGGGCAGGTGGGGTCAGTCTTGTATGGCCTGAGGTGTGTTGGTCATGTGTTGAACTTCGCTGTCGGTACCTATCCCAAAGGCGAGAAATGGAACTCGGGGAAACATTCAGCAGCTTGGCTATTTGACTGGAATTCACCGGCTTGTTACCGACCAATAGCGACATAGCGTTGCTGCGTTGGTCTTCGTTCTTATGTCTTGGTGTAATCAAGCGAAAACAAACTTCGGAAAAAAGTATGATCAGTAATAATTAGTGACCCCACCTTTAAAACCAATAATGAATTTCCTTGATCCTTACATAATGGCATTAAAAACAAGTAAGATTTATCGAAACAACGACCTCGTTCAAATAAAAAAAAAATGTTGAAAAATGGGCGATGCGTTTCCTTTTGTAAAGAGAGTGTATTAACGGTCAACAGAATGGTCTTGAAAGAGTTTTATTTCTGTCCGCACTAGATCGGAACTTCTATGTGAATAATATGCAAAGTCTGTGGATACCACAGAGCCCTCAGTATTGTGACGAAACATAACATATATGAATGTTAAGAATGTAAAGGTCAAGTGGGAGTTAAATTTTGGTCTGAATCAGTCCGCAACCTTTACGCACATTGTTACATGCTTAAAGCGAGAATTCCACATTTTCTAAGAAAGTCAAAACATAATTATTTCTATGTCTCTTGTTCAATAGGTTGTCAACTCACTATTATACGATCATAGGCATTATTTCCCACACTTAAAATCTTCCATACCGGAAATAATAACACAATACAATACCGCCTTTGTTTTTATATTCCCCTCCCCCATGCAATAGCTATCTTCAAACGTTTGAATTTGAAGTTGAAAATGATATATTTGTCCATTTCTCAATTGGCAATAGTGAATTATAGCATTATTCTTTAACAAGGTGGTACTGTTTATAGATACCACCTATTCAAATCGATAGTGAAACTGTGATTATAAAGATTTTTAATCATTTTCCTTCATCCACCAAGAGAGTTGACGCCTTGAAACAAATTTGTCGATCAGGACTATGCCCCTCATTTGAGGCATGTTGGCACCAGAAGGTTGTCTCTGTTTCCAGCAGTTACGAGATTATGTAAATGCTGGCCCGCGGTGAAGGCATACTTTCCAACTTTGGGTCCGGATGATTGCCCTAACACAGTCTGGAAGTATCTCAAGGATTGTGAAAATGGTGATGCAGGTGATGCAGAATGGTGTATTTTACCAGCATACTTGTCATTTTTTAAAAATACCATTGTGTCATTTCAGTCTACCATCCAGATATTAGAGAAAGACACGACTACAACACCAGAATTATACAGCTACATGCACCAACTTTACTTAAAACTTCACCAAAGACATGAACAAACTGGGGAATACCTCGCCAATTAAACGACAACAAATCGCCACCAGTTATAACTGACTTCCTTCTTTTTTAAGGCCAGTGCTATTAAATATTAAGAAAATAGTTTCAATTCAGTGATGAAATTTTTTTAAAAAAAATTGAATGTCTATCTCGGACTGATCCAAATCTAAGTTACAACAATTCGAAAGACATTGTTATGTTTCTTGAGTTTGAAAACTGATATCAATTTAGACGAGTTGTATGAAGAATTCTCCTCCATCAAACCAGTATTATCCGCAATTACTTCTGATCCCTCAAACATTGGCGAGAAATGGATGAAAGTGATTAATTCCTCAAATGTATCTTCCACTTCACCAGCAAAGTTAATCAAATTAGTTTCCTTTGTTCTTTCTATGCCTGTTTGCAATGCCTATGTTGAGCGCATATTTTCACTTATGAAAAATTATTGGAGAGACGACAGAAACCGGGCATCATTAAAATTTATCAGATGTGAAATTCAAATCAAATTAAACTTTAAGTATTCGTGTCAGGAGTTTCACAAGTATATATGAAGAAATCGCAGATTATTGGAAGCTGCGAAGTCAAACAAAATGTACTCTTTTAAATCTTCAATTTTTAGTTGTATATCTTTCAATGTATATATTATAAACTGGCTTACATTCAGTCGTTTCTGTTTTAACTTTGTATAAGTGTTTTACTGTACTTTCTAATCATTTATGTTCCGCGAAATATGCGAAGAGTTGAAATTAAATGACAGTCGTTGGCATACAATTCGTGCAACAGTTTTAAAATTTTCATTTTGTCTTAAATATTCTATACCAGAAGCCCATACGTTTACAACAAGAGTAAGATAACAACATCAATGTTGATTTAAATTGACCAGTAAGTCGTGTTTGCACTGTCGAATAATGTGGATGATATTCTTGGCCACTTTATCGTTCGACTGTTTGTTGAAATATAATGGCTGTACACAATTCTTCGGATTATTTTAAAAGTCACCATAAATCATAAACTCATCAAACTGTCTTGAGTTATGTATTCAGGAGAAAATTAAAAGTTATCACTACAAAATCAGTTATCACTACAAAATCAGAGTATTCCATTGCCACAATTTTTGTGTCAGATTGCTGGAAATGGCGTTTCCGGGCTTCTAGTTTTCAAAACTAGGGAGAGGGCCCCGAACCCCCAGTAGCTGTCTCGCGCCTACGACACAGATGGTTAATTCCATGGTACGTCGCTGCACAGGGTGCGTAAGAGCCAGTGGAGGACACGCGCGCTACTGACATCTGTGTCGTACTTTTGGTTTTGATCCCTCTGACTTTGTACCGTTGATTACAGATTAAACATCCATAAGTGTACAAATATGTTGTTATTGGCGTGTTCCCATTTGAATATTGTTCACAATAAGAAGCAAAATAAATAAGATATGTTTACAGGATAATTTTGTTATACAAAAATCTAAGTGATGCGTCTTCTATGGCGCTCAGTATATAAATGCCAACGACATGACTGCAAACGTCTTTAAATGCCAATGTAAATTGAACTCATCATTCTTCTATTGTTGTTTAACGTCCATTTCTGCTGATGATGATTTCGCAGACATATTATCGTATTTTAGCGCACGCGCAAGGGTCTTTCTCGAGGGAGGGAATCTAAGTACCCGGTATAAAACCTCCGGGGGAAAAAGGCATCCATATCTCCAAGCCACATACGCCCACACCAGGTATCGAAACCACCACCACAAACCAGAGGTGACCGGCCAGCTTAAAACCACTAGGCCACGCAAGGTATGTTAAAACATAGCTGTTTTGTTTGTTCTGCAACCACATCATGAGATTAGTTCAGTCAGTTATATTTTAGGGTGGTAGGGATACTTGTTTCAGTATAAAACTCTAATATTACAATCACTGCAACTGAATTCTGATTTTTCTGTTGGCATACTGTCCCCCCCCCCCAACAAAAAATAGGTTGCCAGGCAACGAAACATACGCCCACACAGCAGCCAAATCGTCCGGGCAGTCAACAAGAGTTGTCACATATTAAGGAATTATCAGAAAATCATTAGAATTTGTTTTGTTTTTATAATCAAACGTTTTTTTTTAAATCAGATAATATTTGTGACCTCCAGAGGGACCACAGGCTAAAAAGAGTGATTTTTCGTACAATCAGGGGACATAATTCAGGAAGTAATGACCCGATGGGCGCAAATATCGAAAGGAACCAAGATCTTTGGGTTATAAACATAACAGAACTAACACAGTTATATGGGAAAACAATCACTGATTTATTATAAACAGGCACGACGTTTCGATAAGTATCCTCCTATCGTTATCAAGCACAATGACATTTAGTAAACTAGATGATATATATATATGCAAATGTACAATATGAAGCCATGCTTAATTAATTGTTAATATTGTTAAGAGTTCAAATAAATATAGTTAATAGTATATACCGACAAAGAACTAAAGATTACTATAGGTACATCAAATGGGTAATCATGAAGCCATTTTGCATTATAATTAACAGGTGTTAAGTCCAGACAGCTATGTAAACATCACTAGGTTGACAAGGATATAAGTTGGGGAAACCCCCGTGTGTTCTGCTAAGATCAAACAAATTAACTAAGAACACATTGTAATTAGGCCCCGAGGGGGAGTATTGGCAGTTAAAAATGATTGTGAATAAGGAGGATGAGTTAACAATAAATTCATACAAAAAGGTCCATAATTAATTATAATTGATTTTTGATAACTGCATTATAGGCGCTTGGAATAAACAGTCCCAAATCTCTGTTTAATTCTGGTGAAAATCTCTTGATGTGTTGTAATAGAATACATAACTATTTTTTATTAAACAGACGTTTTATTTCTGCATAACATATTTACATATGGTGGTTGGTCAGGAGATATCTAACTAAAGATGTTCTCCCTAGGTCACAGAAAACCCAACTGACCGGGGTCTGAGGGCAGACCCCCATAGTCCAGGACAGACCGACTTCTCCCTAGGTCTCCCTCTCTGGTGTCCTCCCGTCTCGTCTCCCGCCTAACTCTAAACGAGGCATTATATACTATCCAACGATGCCTGTCAAATAGCTGAGGCACGCCATAGTTAATAGCATTAAAATGAGAACAATGAAAACGATTAATTAAGATAAACACATCTTAGCTCTAAAACAACAAGTGTTAAGCTTACAACTTATATCAAATAGACACTTCGATGATACAAGTTTGTACGACCAATACATCTTACATAATACTATAAGCTCGCACCTGCAACGGATTAAAGCTTGTCACTTAATATGTCCAAATGAGTTTCAATTGAAATTACAATATAAAATATGAATTAAGAATATGAATTAAAAATACAATATTACATTTTAGATCCCAAATGATATTGTATTACATTTCCTCCATTACCACAAGTTTAAAATAGTGGAATATATAAAATTATATATGAAACGATTTTAAAACAATAAAAGATTAAAGCATAATACACTAATTGAAGCATTCAAATATATATAAAAGAAGCACAACATCAAAATATTCACAAAAGTTACTGGTCATAGTACACGTTTGTTCCTCGATCAGTATATTATATTAATAAAAGCACCCACTACGTGGGAACACAGTACGCAGAAGAAATCGCCACACAAAAGAATGTCATATAAATGATAAAGGAAACACATAAACATAATCACAATCACACGCGATCCAAATTTGGGAGTTCAAAAGTGAGGAAACTGGAAATATTCGCCACTAATTATCGATGGATGGGTATCTTATCCACCAATTATGCATAGTATCCACCAATTATGCATACATATATTTTCAACCATGTATGCATATATTCTTCATCATGACAGCATATATTCTTCATCATGTCAGCATATATTTTCCACCATGTATGCATCATGTCGGCATACATTTTCCACCATTTATGCTTATCATCTTCGTCATGTCAGCAGATATTGCCACCATGCATGCATCAACATGTATGCACATATTCTTCGTTGAGGTGAATGGGAATTTCTCCATTTTCAAGCTAACCTCTGCTTGTGGCTTTAGCCGTCACCATCTTTATTCTGGCCGTTATTTTTCTTGTCGGTTAGTCTATTCCTTTCCATACATGGTCAACGGTTTTGAATGATATGATCGTGTCATGAAGTGTATTTTAACTGTCCTTCGTGCCCAAGTTTGTCATATGCTTATTATTTCATGGAGTGAACTCAATTAACTTTTAGTCAAAATAGCTAGTGGAATAGACTTTAGATAACGATCGATTTTCTTTTTAAATATTTACATTAGAATTGACATAACCCAAAATGAAAGTAGGTGGTCATATTGCTTTGATCTGAACACATCTCACTAATCTTAAATAAGATATTTTGGAAAGAACCTATCAAAATTAATAGTGGTTTTATCTCTATAATTTTTTAAACAAAACACAAAACAACACAACACATTCGCTCTTAATTCTGAGCATAAAACTTTTGCCGTAGCATATCGGGGCATCCCGTAAAACCCGGGGCAAAATTGATTCCACCTTATAGGAATTTCACATAAAACTGTTCCCATATATCGGGCATCCCAACCTCATTATTGGGGTTAACACAAATAAAATCCTCCCGTAAACCCGGGGCAAAATATATATCGACAAAACATAAATTATAAGAGATAAAACCGTTTATACCAATTTTAAGCCAAAATATGTGTTCAAAAAAACAATTATAATTTACATATTTTAAAATTACTGTTCCACTACTAGCAATGTATTTAATTTTTGAATATTTCGTAAAATATTCAAGGGATTTCTAGAAAATGGTTGAGCTAATTGAGTTACTACATAATGCTTAAGCTGGAAGACAAACCGCTTATTCCGCCAGTTAAATTATTAACATAACATTAATCATTAACCGTAGCCATGATTTGGATCAGAAACAGACTTACCTCTTCGTTGATCTTCTAGTGGTTAGGACTTCGTAATCGTTGCTTATCTACTGATAACCACAGGTTCGTCGGACACGGCACCACTTAAGTGTATGTAATATAACACATAACTCTTTTTATTAAACAGATGTTTTATTACTGCATAACATATTTACATATGGTTGTTGGATCAGGAGATATCTAACTAAAGATGTTCTCCCTAGGTCACAGAAAACCCAACTCTCCGGGGTCTGAGGGCAGACCCCCATAGTCCAGGACGGACCGACTTCTCCCTAGGTTTCCCTCTCTGGTGTCCTCCCGTCTCGTCCCGTCTGGTGTCCTCCCGTCTCGTCTCTAAATGATATTGTATTACAGTGAATGGCTTCTTTTAATTTCCGAATTTTCTTGTTGTGTTGGTTAGTTAATTTCAACTTTGTTCCAATCTATTTTGTGTCGTGGGTGGTCTTTGATGTGCTCTGCTATGGCTGATGTGTTGGTAGGGGCTCTTGATTTATGTTCCAAAATATTTAGAGAATAAAGGATAGATACATTATACTGGACCCTTTAGAATATTGTGATCACATTGCATTTACGAGTTTGCTGGACAGTGAAACCTTCAGAAGTTCAAGAAAATTCTAAAGTTGTTAAAGAAAGTTTAAGAAGTTAGAAGATTATTTTGAGAAACTTGGAGAAGCTATTTTGTAGAAATATTTGAAGAATATTTAAAACCTTTGAAGAAATATGTAAGAAGCTATTTTGTAGAAATATTTGAAGAATATTTAGAAACTTTGAAGAAATATTTAAGAACCTATTTTGTAGAAATATTTGAAGAATATTTAGAAACTTTGAAGTATTGGTGATTTGAATAACACCAAGACCGAACTATTAGAACAGGAATAAACTGTTAGAATTTGGGAAGAAGAAACATAGTAGAACTTTAGAAATAGAAACTAAAGTGAGGTATATAACAGCTGTGAAGATGAATCTGACATAATTAAGAAAAAAGGAACCACAAATAAGAGACCAGTGAAGAATGTAGAAGCAGAGGTACCATGTATTGAACAATTATCTGAAGACATATCAATTGAAGTCAGTAAGTTTCCAGATCCATCGGCTAAGGAGTTGGCTAAAACTATTGCTGAGGTTAGAACACGGAAAATGACAGAGAAAGGAAGAAGACATTCATTGGAAGTAAGACTCAAGAACAGGAAGTTTGCTGCAGCTACAGTTGAAAATAAAATAAAAGAAATTGAAAATTTAATGAAGGACAAAAGGGTAGATGAAGTTGAAGAAGAATATGAACTATTCTTAGATCTGTTCGAAGACTTTCAGTGCCACCATAAAAGTTATCGTTTGCTGCTTTGTGATGAAGAAGATGACAAATATGGGGAAGAGACTGAACAGAAATTCCTTCACTTTAAAACTGTAGTAACCCAATGGATCAGTGAAGCAGTTAACGACACAGTCCTTCCAATTGACAGTGTGTCTCAAAGACCCAGCACCACAACATCAGAAAGAAAAAAACAAAGAAGCAAGAATAAATCAACTTAAAATGAAACAGGAAATAGATAGATTAAATTTAGAGAAAGCAGAATTGGAAGATAAAACTCAAATTAGAAAAATTACAGATGGATTTAAAGTTAAAAAGAATTCAAATGCAGCATCAAGCCAAGATGGATCAAATTCAGATTGAAGAGGAAATCGCTTCTTTACATGATGAAATAGAGAAGAAATCTCTTGCCTCAAAGAAAGGTCGGCATAAAAGAGGGACATTAGATCTGAAACAGTATGGTGGGACAGATGGAATTACGAATGGTTCTGATACTTACAATTCTAGACGCAACGATGCCTACCTTCATTCAGCGCCAGCTAGAGAACCTCAGACTACATCTTACTTACCCGTCAGGGAAGCGACTAGGGAGCCTCAAGTATTAGATTCTTCACCAAGTGTAGATCCTCATCCATTCACACAAATTGTCAAAGAATTGAAGAAACCTAAATGTGAAGTTAAGAAGTTTGGTGGCAACATTTTAGAATACAGAAAATTTATGAGGCAATTGAACACAAATGTCATGAAACTTATAGATGATTTTGAGGAAAAGATGTCGATTTTAGAGTCATATACTTATGGAAAAGCTAATAAAATAGTAATTGGGTACAGCCATATGGATCCTGAAATAGGATTTAGACGCACTATTGAAGATTTTGAAGAATTATATGGAGATTCAGAACAGTTAGCTGCTGTCTACAGTCAGAAGGCTCTGGCATGGCCAATAATTAGAGCTGATGATCCCAAAGGCCTAGATGAATACTTTATGTTCCTATGTGAATGTCAACATGCGATGGAAGGAAATAATTCCTTAAAAGTCATGGAATACTCTGGAAACCTTCAGAAATTGGTTGCAAAGCTTCCATTTTACATCCAGGATAAATGGAGAATCAAATATCAAGAAATTAAAGATAAAAGAATTCCTATAAAGTTTGAAGACTTAGTAAATTTAGTGAGAAAAGAATCCAAAAAGGCCAATGATCCCGTTTATGGAAAAGATGCCATGAAGACATTAGAATCGGAAAAAAGATAAGATAGAAAATTTGACAGTAATATTAACAAAAGACTTCGAGTTAATTATTCATCAGACCAAACAGGCAAAGACCATATCAGGAAGACAGGAGAGGAAAGGAACCTGAAAAGAATGGTCAAATCAAACCCTGTTTGTACTGTCATAAAGACCACCCATTGACTAACTGTGATGAATTTAAGAAGCTGGAGCATTTGGACAAAATCAACTTTCTGAAGAAAGAAGGCATGTGCTATGGCTGTTTTACTTCTGAGCACATGAAATGTGACTGCAAGAGAAAACTAATATGTGATACCTGTCGCTTTAGACATCCCACTGTTATGCATTATGACAAATGGAAGAAAGAAAATAAGGACAAAGTTAGTACTGGTATCCAGACCAATTTGATTACAGAAAACCAGCAGAGGATACAGTCCCATGCGGGGGCCGGAGGCCAATGTACCCTTGGAATCATCCCAGTCATTGTCAGGGTGAAGCACAGGAAAGCAAGCTGCGGTATTAAGACTTATGCATTTATGGATCCAGGAAGTACAGTTAATTTTATAACCAAATCCTTGATGGACAAGTTAGGAGTATCTGGCCGGAAAGAAAGGAGGACCCTGGAAACTATGGGTAAACCATTGGACATCGATACCCACATTTTGACGGGACTGGAAATTTGTAGTCTTGATGGATCGAATCCAGGAGAATTAGTCACAGTCTTCAGTAAAGATGAAATGCCTGTTTCTAAGTCGCACATTCCAACTCAGGCAGATCTTAAAGAATGGCCACACCTTCATCAAGTTTATTTACCACAAATCGAAGCAGATATTGGAATGCTTATAGGAAATGTAACACCAGGCGCTTACACACCCATTGAAGTTGTTACTGGTCCTGACAAAAATTGTCCGCATGCTGTTAAAACTGGTTTAGGATGGATCGTCTGGGGAATTGTCCGATGCAGTACAGACCGAAACCACGAGGTCTGTAATTTTGCTGTTGAAAGAGACAAGGATCAAATGGTTGTATCAAAAATTGTAGAAGCCCAAAACCTTGAAGATTTGTTTAGAAAATACATTAATACTGATTTCCCTGAGAAAACTATTGATGATAAGAGGGAGCCTTCACTGGAAGATAAGAAGTTTGAAGAATCGGTAAAGAAGTCTATATTATATTCTGATGGTCATTACACCATTAATTTGCCATTTCGCAGAAAAGAGATACAGTTACCAAACAACTCTGAAGTAGCCTTAGCTCGATTAAATGGTATTAAGAAAAAATTTAAGTTAAATCAAACTTTTTATGAGGATTACTGTAAATTTATGAACGATATCCTGAGTAATGGTTATGCCGAAGAAGTACCATCAAGTTAACTAGATAGAGATGATGGTAAAGTGTACTACATTCCACATCACGGTATTTATGGCTCTAGTGAAAAGAAGAGTAAGAAGATTCGCATAGTTTTTGACTGTTCTGCTAAGTTTCGAGGAGTTTCACTGAATGAGTTACTATTGCCTGGACCAAACCTAACAAACAAATTAGTTGGTGTATTAATGAGATTTAGACAAGAAAATGTGGCGATTATGGCAGATGTGAAGTCAATGTTTTTCCAGGTACGAGTTCCAGAAGATGATCGAGATTATCTTAGATTTTACTGGTGGAAAGAAGGAAACTATGAACTTAATCCGGGAATATTTAGAATGACAGTGCATCTCTTTGGAGCCATATCCTCACCAACCTGTGCCAATAGTGCTCTCCATAAAACTGCTGACGATTTTGGCGAGCAATTTGAACCCGAGATAGCAGATACAATTAAAAGAAACTTTTATGTTGATGGTCAACAGACCGTCTGGAAAAGGCTATCACTTTAGCTGAAGATTTAACTAAACTTTGTAAGATAGGAGGATTCAAACTCACGAAATGGATTAGCAATCACAGAACTGTCCTTGACTCCATACCAATTGAAGAACGGGCCAAGGAATTGGAGAACTTGGATTTAAACTATGATGAACTTCAAACTGAACACGCCCTAGGAGTTATTTGGTCAGTAGAAAAGGACTTATTGGGCTTCAAGATTAATATCCCAGTTCGTCAACCTACTAGAAGAGGAATATTGTCAGTCGTAGGGTCAGTTTATGACCCTTTGGGATTAGCAGCTCCATTTATTCTACCTGCAAAACTGTTATTACAAGAACTTTGTCAACAAGACATAGGCTGGGATTAGGAAATAGAACCTAATCAACTAAATAGATGGAATAGATGCCTAATCAGTTTACCAGATTTAGAACAACTTTCGACTCCGAGATGTCATAAACCAAAGGACTTTGGACCTATAACAAGGCTTGAACTCCACCACTTTAGCGATGCGAGTGACCTAGGTTTTGGCACTGTCTCGTATGTTAGATTTGTCAATCAAGAAGGAAGAATACATTGTTCGATCATTATGGGAAAATCACGTGTTTCACCTCTCAAGAAAAAGACTATACCAAGGATGGAATTGGCTGCAGCGACTGTAGCTGTAAAGATGAACAAACTCATATCTGAAGAGATGGATTACAGATTTGACAACACTTTCTTCTGGACTGATAGCATGTCAGTGCTTCGGTATATTATGAACGACAAAACCAGATTTCAAACCTTCGTCTCAAACAGACTGGTAATTATTCATGAGGGTTCAAGAGTTGATCAGTGGCATTGGGTAGATTCCACATCTAATCCAGCAGACTATGCTAGCAGGGGGTTGAAAATTGAAGACCGCACGAAGAGCAATAAATGGTTACAAGGACCAGATTTTTTATGGAAAACTGAAGATGAATGGCCCAAAACAGACATAAACATGTCTATCCCTGACGATGACTGTGAAGTAAAGAAGGCTGTTCACATGACTAATTTGAAAGTAGATGAATCAGTTTCAACGACTAACAATTATTTATCTTATTTTTCCTGTTGGACAAAAATGAGGAAAGCAGTGGGATGGATTCTAGTCCTTATGGAATTATTGAGGAAATTAGCTAAACGACGGAAAGAATTTAATAAAGAACTAGAAGATGAACCTGACGATGAAAGAAAAACTAAATTGGTGGATAGAAAAGTAAGACAATTAAGAGAAAATCTAAAGAATAAAGGCAACCAAGTCACTTCCAAACCTTTGAAATATGAATATTTTAAGAAGGCCGAAGATTGTATTCTTGCATTTGAACAACGACAACATTTTGAGGAAGAGATCCAGATTTTGAAGAACAGTGACAATACGGGAAAGAGTATTAAGAGAAGTAGCAGATTAACCAAATTAGATCCAGTCTACAAGAATGGGTTATTACGAGTTGGTGGTCGATTGAGTCGGGCTACTTCTATTGAAGAAAATGCTAAACATCAAATTATATTGCCAAAGAATTCCTTTATTTCATCTTTGATTATAGATTACATCCATCGACGTCTTGGTCATCTTGGCAAAAACTCAATTCTAGCTCAACTGAGACGAAATTACTGGATATTAAAGGCTAATGTTGTAATAAAGACTATAGTATCTAGGTGTGTTACCTGTAGGAAATATCAAGCAAAGGTAGTGGAGCAAAAGATGGCAGATTTGCTTGTTAATCGTCTGAAGTGTGATGATCCTCCTTTTACCCACACAGGAGCAGATTTCTTTGGACCTATAGAAATAAAACGTGGTCGAAGTTTAGTGAAGAGATATGGTGTCATATTTACCTGCCTGACAACTCGGGCAGTACATCTAGAGGTGGCATATTCCCTGAACACCAACTCCTGTATAAATGCCTTCAGACGTTTCATTGCTCGCAGATCTACAATTAAAACTATTCTCACTGATAATGGAACTAACTTTATCGGAGCGAAAAATGAGTTGAAAGAAGCTATAAAAGAATGGAATCGGTCAAAAATGTCTCATGAACTGTATCAATGTGGCGTTGATTGGTCCTTTAATCCGCCGTCTGCGTCCCATTTTGGTGGTATCTGGGAGCGCCAGATACGAACCATCAGAAAAATTATGTACTCAATGTTGAAAGAGCAAGTAATAAATTTGGACGACGAAAACTTGTCAACCCTATTTTGTGAAATAGAGTCAATAATCAACAGCAGACCAATCACACGAAATTCCGACGATCCTAATGATTTAGAAGTTATCACCCCTAATCATCTCCTTTTGTTAAAATCCAAACCTGATTTGCCTCCGGGGCTCTTTTCCAGAGATGATTGTTACACCCGAAGAAGATGGAGACAAGTACAATACTTGGCAAATTTGTTTTGGTCTCGCTGGGTGAAAGAATATTTACCAACACTACAAGAACGACACAAATGGACCAACCCTAGACGAAATTTACAAGAAGGTGATATCGTGTTACTTGTTGATAACTTGGCGCATAGAAATAGTTGGGCCCTAGGGAGAGTTATTGAAGTTATGAATGACAAGAAAGGGTTTGTGCGATTTGTAAAAGTCAAAACGAAGTCATCAATTCTAATACGACCTGTTGATAAATTGTGCTTAATATTAGAATCAGAAATATAAGTGCTCAGGTGTTTATAGATATATGAAGATATCTCTGAGCATATGTGAATAAATCCATTTAAGTGAACTTATTGAACTATTTAGCATTTGGCCTTTGTGTTTACGGGTTTAGTAATTGTGCCGGTTTAGACCTATACAATTAGGGGGCCGGAATGTTGAGGCCAAAATGCATAAATGTCTGAATATTGACTGAATCAAGTAGTATTGTTGTATTTTATCCTGTGCCAAAGTATGTGCAACTTTATTTAGTTCGTTTTTCCTTATTAATAAATGTGAATCCATATCCACGAATTAGACGTTCCTGAATCAGGGGGAAATTACTCGTGATGGAGAAACAACTGTGCTGACGAGACATTGGAGAAAGTACTTGGAAGAATTTTGAACTTTTGTTGCCTTTTAAGACACCTGGACAGCAAACAAACTCGGTAAAAGTGTCAATATAACCTTTATTAACATTTTGGTGTATTTTACAACTGTAGTTATCAAAGTGTCAAGTATATTTAAGTAATTAGAAACTTTCACTGAAAACCACGTGGTAGACACGATTATCCGGAACTTGTGAACCGCCATATTTGTGAACTGTAGGACTTGTCCAGCATATAAACTATTCTAAATTACTTTAGAATTAATCGTATATTATATAAATTCTATGGTGCCCTTCTCTGTGACCTGCTTTATTTGTTTATCTTCATTAATCTAGTGTCAAGTGGGCAGCCAATAAGTCGTTGTACAGTTCATTTGAAACCTTGTTGAATCGGTGTATTTTATAATGTAGAATTGATCTGTTTACATTTCCTTTGATAATCCTGCGTCTTATGGCTATCAGTCTCAAGTTAGCCCTTTGCATCTCAGATTATTCTTAGTTGTGTCTTTGCATGTGGAACTTAGTTAAGGCCCTTAGTACATAAATGTAGGATTATAGGAGTTATTATTTTAGTATTGATTATGTCAAACTTTGTATTTTTCAGTAAATCAATCCGATCATTAAGACAGTCAATCTATCGACAATCCATCATAAGTCAATCCAATCATCATAAGTCAATCCAATCATAAGACAGTCAATCTATCGACAATCAGTCATAAGTCAGCCATATGTTAGAGAATTAAAGAATAATGATGTTGTATGAGAACATTCCCTGTGATTATAGTATATGTCCTGTATGGTGTATAGTAGATATTTAGAGAATAAAGGATAGATACATTATACTGGACCCTTTAGAATATTGTGATCACAATCAATTTAGACGAGTTGTATGAAGAATTCTCCTCTATCAAACCAGTATTATCCGCAATTGCTTCTGATCTCTCAAACATTGGCGAGAAATGGATGAAAGTGATTAATTCCTCAAATGTATCTTCCACTTCACCAGCAAAGTTAATCAAATTAGTTTCCTTTGTTCTTTCTATGCCTGTTTGCAATGCCTATGTTGAGCGCATATTTTCACTTATGAAAAATTATTGGAGAGACGACAGAAACCGGGCATCATTAAAATTTATCAGATGTGAAATTCAAATCAAATTAAACTTTAAGTATTCGTGTCCGGAGTTTCACAAGTATATATGAAGAAATCGCAGATTATTAGAAGCTGCGAAGTCAAACAAAAAGTACTCTTTTAAATCTTCAATTTTTAGTTGTATATCTTTCAATGTATATATTATAAACTGGTTTACATTCAATCGTTTCTGTTTTAACTTTGTATAAGTGTTTTACTGTACTTTCTAATCAGCTATGTTCCGCGAAATATGCGAAGAGTTCAAATTAAATGACAGTCTTTGGCATACAATTCGTGCAACAGTTTTAAATTTTCATTTTGTCTTAAATATTCTATACCAGAAGCCCATACGTTTACAACAAGAGTAAGATAACAACATCAATGTTGATTTAAATTGACCAGTAAGTCGTGTTTGCACTGTCGAATAATGTGGATGATATTCTTGGCCACTTTATCGTTCGACTGTTTGTTGAAATATAATGGCTGTACACAATTCTTCGGATTATTTTATAAGTCACCATAAATCATAAACTCATCAAACTGTCTTGAGTTATGTATTCAGGAGAAAATTAAAAGTTATCACTACAAAATCAGAGTATTCCATTGCCACAATTTTTGTGTCAGATTGCTGGAAATGGCGTTTCCGGGCTTCTAGTTTTCAAAACTAGGGAGAGGGCCCCGAACCCCCAGTAGCTGTCTCGCGCCTACGACACAGATGGTTAATTCCATGGTACGTCGCTGCACAGGGTGCGTAAGAGCCAGTGGAGGACACGCGCGCTACTGACATCTGTGTCGTACTTTTGGTTTTGATCCCTCTGACTTTGTACCGTTGATTACAGATTAAACATCCATAAGTGTACAAATATGTTGTTATTGGCGTGTTGCCATTTGAATATTGTTCACAATAAGAAGCAAAATAAATAAGATATGTTTACAGGATAATTTTGTTATACAAAAATCTAAGTGATGCGTCTTCTATGGCGCTCAGTATATAAATGCCAACGACCTGACTGCAAACGTCTTTAAATGCCAATGTAAATTGAACTCATCATTCTTCTATTGTTGTTTAACGTCCATTTCTGCTGATGATGATTTCGCAGACATATTATCGTATTTTAGCGCACGCGCAAGGGTCTTTCTCGAGGGAGGGAATCTAAGTACCCGGTATAAAACCTCCGGGGAAAAAAGGCATCCATATCTCCAAGCCACATACGCCCACACCAGGTATCGAAACCACCACCACAAACCAGAGGTGACCGGCCAGCTTAAAACCACTAGGCCACGCAAGGTATGTTAAAACATAGCTGTTTTGTTTGTTCTGCAACCACAACATGAGATTAGTTCAGTCAGTTATATTTTAGGGTGGTAGGGATACATACGCCCACACAGCAGCCAAATCGTCCGGGCAGTCAACAAGAGTTGTCGCATATTAAGGAATTATCAGAAAATCATTAGAATTTGTTTGGTTTTTATAATCAAACGTTTTTTTTTAAATCAGATAATATTTGTGACCTCCAGAGGGACCACAGGCTAAAAAGAGTGATTTTTCGTACAATCAGGGGACATAATTCAGGAAGTAATGACCGGATGGGCGCAAATATTGAAAGGAACCAAGATCTTTGGGTTATAAACATAACAGAACTAACACAGTTATATGGGAAAACAATCACTGATTTATTATAAACAGGCACGACGTTTCGATAAGTATCCTCCTATCGTTATCAAGCACAATGACATTTAGTAAACTAGATGATATATATATATACAAATGTACAATATGAAGCCATGCTTAATTAATTGTTAATATTGTTAAGAGTTCAAATAAATATAGTTAATAGTATATACCGACAAAGAACTAAAGATTACTATAGGTACATCAAATGGGTAATCATGAAGCCATTTTGCATTATAATTAACAGGTGTTAAGTCCAGACAGCTATGTAAACATCACTAGGTTGACAAGGATATAAGTTGGGGAAACCCCGGTTGTTCGGCTAAGATCAAACAAATTAACTAAGAACACATTGTAATTAGGCACCGAGGGGGAGTATTGGCAGTTAAAAATGATTGTGAATAAGGAGGATGAGTTAACAATAAATTCGTACAAAAAGGTCCATAATTAATTATAATTGATTTTTGATAACTGCATCATAGGCGCTTGGAATAAACAGTCCCAAATCTCTGTTTAATTCTGGTGAAAATCTCTTGATGTGTATGGCTTCTTTTAATTTCCGAATTTTCTTGTTGTGTTGGTTAGTTAATTTCAACTTTGTTCCAATCTATTTTGTGTCGTGGGTGGTCTTTGATGTGCTCTGCTATGGCTGATGTGTTGGTAGGGGCTCTTGATTTATGTTCCAAAATTCTTTTTTTCCACCGGTCTTTTAGTTTCTCCTATGTAGATCTTCTGGCACGAGCAGTTGACTTTGTAGATGGCTCCTTTGGGCTGTGTGGGAATGGTCGGTTGTAGTTTTCCATTAGCTTTTAGGATCTGTTTCAAGGATGTAGGGATAGTGAAGAAAGTGTCTATGTTGGACTTCTTTAATAATCTGTGGACCTGGTAGCTTAGATTCCCGTAAAACGGCAGGGTGACACTACTTGGTGACTTTTCTGGTTTTTGTTGGGTCCTTTTGTTGTTTAATGTGGCTTGAATCTGTTTGTTGACTATGTTCGGGGGATAATTATTTAGGTTGCAGAATACATGGCGTAGGTGATCTATTTCATCGTTGAGATATTCTGGTTCACAAATGTTGACAGCTCTGCGTATTAAGGTGGATATGAGGGCTATTTTAACACTATGGGGGTGATTTGAGTTATAATTGATATACTGGTCTGTATGCGTCGGTTTACGGTAAATTTTTGTTTTCATGTGACCTGTTTTTCTCTGTACGTGAACGTCTAAAAATGGTAGGACTTCTTCTTTTTCTGTTTCAATGGTAAATTTGATCCTGGGATGTTGGTTGTTCAGGTGTTCTAACAGGGCTAGGGGTTCATGCTGTTCTTCCAAGACAACAAAGGTGTCGTCAACTTTCCGAAGCCAAACCAAAGGAGTTATGGGGGATGTGCTTAGTGCGCGTTGTTCAAATTCAGTTAGGAAAATTTCAGACATTAGTTGTTCCTAATGAGGCGAGCAACTTTGACAGGTGTTTGGAAACATTGTAGAACACAGAATCCCGGGAGCAGACAAGTAACCTCGCTTTAATTGGATCTTTCATTAGGAACAACCTCCTCATCATTCATCAAAGACTCAACTGAATTCTGTCAACAAATCCGACACATCACCCAGCCTGGAAAAATTGTATCCTATGATGTAACAGACCTATTCACTAACGTTCCCCGCCAAGAAGCCACTGAAGTTCTCCGCTCACGTTTAGATCAATTACAAGTTCCACTGGAAACCAAACTAACCACCAACAGCATCATCGAACTCATTAATATGTGTCTGGACTCAACCTACTTCACTTGGGGCGACGACTTGTATCAGCAAATTCATGGATTACCTATGGGAAGCCCCTTGTCCCCGCTAATGTCTGAAATTTTCCTAACTGAATTTGAACAACGCGCACTAAGCACATCCCCCCATAACTCCTTTGGTTTGGCTTCGGAAAGTTGACGACACCTTTGTTGTCTTGGAAGAACAGCATGAACCCCTAGCCCTGTTAGAACACCTGAACAACCAACATCCCAGGATCAAATTTACCATTGAAACAGAAAAAGAAGAAGTCCTACCATTTTTAGACGTTCACGTACAGAGAAAAACAGGTCACATGAAAACAAAAATTTACAGTAAACCGACGCATACAGACCAGTATATCAATTATAACTCAAATCACCCCCATAGTGTTAAAATAGCCCTCATATCCACCTTAATACGCAGAGCTGTCAACATTTGTGAACCAGAATATCTCAACGATGAAATAGATCACCTACGCCATGTATTCTGCAACCTAAATAATTATCCCCCGAACATAGTCAACAAACAGATTCAAGCCACATTAAACAACAAAAGGACCCAACAAAAACCAGAAAAGTCACCAATTAGTGTCACCCTGCCGTTTTACGGGAATCTAAGCTACCAGGTCAGCAGATTATTAAAGAAGTCCAACATAGACACTTTCTTCACTATCCCTACATCCTTGAAACAGATCCTAAAAGCTAATGGAAAACTACAACCGACCATTCCCACACAGCCCAAAGGAGCCATCTACAAAGTCAACTGCTCGTGCCAGAAGATCTACATAGGAGAAACTAAAAGACCGGTGGAAAAAAGAATTTTGGAACATAAATCAAGAGCCCCTACCAACACACCAGCCATAGCAGAGCACATCAAAGACCACCCACGACACAAAATAGATTGGAACAAAGTTGAAATTCTGGAAACTAACCAACACAACAAGAAAATTCGGAAATTAAATGAAGCCATACACATCAAGAGATTTTCACCAGAATTAAACAGAGATTTGGGACTGTTTATTCCAAGCGCCTATGATGCAGTTATCAAAAATCAATTATAATTAATTATGGACCTTTTTGTATGAATTTATTGTTAACTCATCCTCCTTATTCACAATCATTTTTAACTGCCAATACTCCCCCTCGGTGCCTAATTACAATGTGTTCTTAGTTAATTTGTTTGATCTTAGCCGAACAACCGGGGTTTCCCCAACTTATATCCTTGTCAACCTAGTGATGTTTACATAGCTGTCTGGACTTAACACCTGTTAATTATAATGCAAAATGGCTTCATGATTACCCATTTGATGTACCTATAGTAATCTTTAGTTCTTTGTCGGTATATACTATTAACTATATTTATTTGAACTCTTAACAATATTAACAATTAATTAAGCATGGCTTCATATTGTACATTTGTATATATATATATCATCTAGTTTACTAAATGTCATTTTGCTTGATAACGATAGGAGGATACTTATCGAAACGTCGTGCCTGTTTATAATAAATCAGTGATTGTTTTCCCATATAACTGTGTTAGTTCTGTTATGTCTCCAATCGCTAAATGCCACTAAAGAATTAGTTATAAACATACATGTCAAGTTTCATCAAAATCGATTAAAAATTGTGACCTCTATAGGGTCCACAACCTTGATATAACATATTTTCACACTATTCGTGTACAAACGGCGGCCATTTTGTCTGTCAATTCTAGTCTGATTTTCACGTAATTCACACTCTCTCTTCATTACCATGTAACGGTGATATAGTCAAACGTTTTTTTAAATCGGATAATAATTTTGACCTCCAGAGGGACCAAAAGCTAACAAAAGCGATTTTTCGGACAACCCGGGGACATAATTCAGGAAGTTATGATCCAATGGGCGCAAATATCGAAAGGAACCAAGATTTTTGGGCTATAAACATACATGTCAAGTTTCATCAAAATCAGTTCAAAATTGTGACCTCTATAAGGTCCACAACCTTTATATAACATATTTTCACACTATTCGCGTACAAACGGCGGCCATTTTGTCCGTCAATTTTGGTCCGATTTTCACATAGTTATGGTTTCATATAGTTAATTAGTGTCTTCATGTTATGGTTTCATATAGTCAGTTATCCCCTAATCTCTTCCTTTTGTATTATGAGTGTTATTCTTTCATCATGTTAATTTATATAACTTCTTTGATCTTGTTAATGCGTTGTAATAGTTTTGATTATTCTGTTAAATGGTTTCCACTTGGTACCTACATATTGTACCACATTTATGTTGATTATCATTATTTGCTTGAAAACGATATCTGTATGTAGCATGTTAATAAATTCAGAAGTAGTATATCCATATAAGTGTGTTTATTTTTATATTTTCACACTATTCGCGTACAAACGGCGGCCATTTTGTCCGTCAATTTTGGTCCGATTTCCACGAAATTCGAACACAACCTTCATAACCATGGAACGGTGACATAATCAAACGGTGTTTTAAATCGGATAACAATTTTGACCTCCAGAGGGACCACAAACTAAAAAGGGCGATTTTTCGGACAATCAAGGGCCATAATTCAGGAAGTTACGATCCGATTGGCGCAAATATCGAAAGGAATCAAGATCTTTGGGTTATAAACATGCATTTCAAGTTTCATACAAATCGGTTCAAAATTGTGACCTCTACACTGTTCACAAGCTAAAAAACACGATTTTTCGTACAATCAGGGACCATAACCCTCGAAGTTACAGTCCGATACATGCCAATATCGAAAGGAACCGAGATCTTAGGGTGATAAACCTATATTTTAAGTTTCATTGAAATCGGATAAAAATTGTGACCTGTAGACTGTTCACAAACAATTGTGGACGGACGGACGTCCGGACGGACGGACGAACAGGGGCGACGACAATATACGTCCACATGAAAATGTGGGCGTATAAAAACATAATCCTTGTCAGCCTGTTTATCTAAAAATAGAATATTATTGTCGTTATAAAGATTAAGATCTTCGGAATGGTTTCAACATAAGAGTCAATAGCGGAGAATTACCATTATGTATGGAAGCTTATATCTACCATTCGTAATTTCTACTTTTTGTCCCTTTCAGTCGCAAGGTAGAAGTTAGACAAAATGTGAGACGACAGCGCGCAACACAAGACGAAATCTACTCGAAAATAGGAAATTTGTGAACTAAACACAACGCGATAATAGCATCCCTCGTTGTGTCGTGACTTTTATTTTGGCTTAGTTATGTTTTCGTATTTATTCATGTCAGTAAGAAGACAAAAAACAAAGGTCGCTAATATTATCATCAGTACTAGACTTTATCACACAGGCCAGTGCACGTGTTCAAATGCGACCTGGAATGAAGAGACTACGATCAGGGGCCATAATCCAATATCGAAACGAACAGAGATCTTGAACTTCAAGTTTCGTCAAAATCGGATAAATATTGTAACGTGTAAATGGTGCACAAACCAATTGTAGACGAACGGACAAGGGCGTCGACAAATTATGACCACATGAAAATGTGGGCGTATAAAAAATGAATAATTGAGGCTTTGTTTATTATCTTAACAACGGTAACAATGGCAATCCGGGGTAGACTTTTCCTCGGCTCAGAGTGCAGTAATTTGACTGAAAGTTTTGAACATATTCCCTTTTCATTATGTATCTTTTATCTATTATAACGAGATCTGTCAGCCCTTTATCTAATCTTATATAATGCCGCTTTATATTAACTAGACCTAATAAAAAGCAACTTTAACCTCGTTTATTTTCTAACGTTACTAAGATTTCACTTATCTGTGTGGTACAGTTTTATTTCCTATTTGTTTCGGTATCGGTTTGGTGATTCATATGAATATATGCGTACTTTGTACGTTAAATGTACGCCGTTTATATATATATAAAAAACAAATATAAAATATGTACTATTTTCATAACTTTTCTAATAAAAAAGCTTCGTTGGTTTTATTGGACGTATTATGCCGTCGCCCCTGTGTGTGTCTGTCGGTTGCCTACAGGGCGCAATTCTTACTGGATTTTCTTCAAACTCTGTATACTTATTCCTCATACACTAGTGATGATCCCTATTGTTTTTGGTGCATGCTCGACCCCCAGGGACAGAGCCACGCCCATTTCTTGTATTTATTTGTTTGTCGTCTTCCGGCCACATTTCTTAATGTATCATGAAACTTTGCATACTAATTCTTATTCTAAGGAACATCATCGTTTGGGGTAGTTTGTCTGTGTCACCTACAGGCCACGATTCTTAATCGATCATCTTGAAATTTTACATACTAATATTTTATACTCTATGAATGATCCCTATAGTTTTGGGGGCATGCCCGACCCCCTGGGACAGAGCCACGCCCATTTCTTGCATTTGTTTGTTTGCCGTCTACAAGCCACATTTCTTAACGTATCATCTTGAAACTCTGCGTACTTATTCTTTGCAACATCGCTATTACTTGGGGTGCATGCCCAACCCACAGTGCCACGCCCATTTTCGTTTTGTGTGTCTGTGTCACCTACAGGCCACAATTCTCAATCGGTCGTCTTGAAAACTTTTATATACTTATTCCTTATACCCTAAGACTGACCACTAATCTTTTTGGTGCATACCCGACCCCCTTGGACAGGGCCACGCCCAATGTTGGTGTGTCTTGTGTTTGCCTACAGGATGCAATACTTAACAGACCCTTTTAAAACTTTGCTTACCTTTTCCTTTGCATGACCCGTATTGTTTTTTGGTGATTGCCCAACCACCAGGGGCAGAGTCATGTCCATTTTTACTTCGTGTCTGTGTGTGTTGCCCACATGCCACGATTCGTAATGGATCGTCTTTAAACTTGGGATATAAAGGACGACAACAGCATGTCCCCACCCCCAGAGGCAAGCCACGCACATATTTTTTGTTTGTCGTTTACAGGCCGCAATTCTGAATGAATCAGCTTGGTACTTGACATATGTATTCCTTATAGCCCGAGGGCGTCCACTATTGATTTTGGTGAATGTCCCAACCCCCAGTGGCAGAGCCACGCCCACGTTTTGCCTTTAGCGTCTGAAGGGCACACCTATGAATGGATTATCTTGGTATACTTATTCCGAATTTTTATGTTTACGTATGCACCCACGGTCCCACGCAATTATATACAAGTAAAAGCTGTCGTGGTACTGCACGTAACAAATCCTGTGTACCATAGAAAGCATATTTGGGTAATCAGCCATTGGATTGAGGAAATTTTCAACATCGCTGTGTACAGCGTCTCTTTTACACAAGGGGGATGCTTAGGTGTCCATACGACAGATTGCTCGACAGTTGGGTCACCACCCCTCGGCTCATAATGGATTATTGCAATAACATGAAAGACTTCAACAAGAGAAGACACACCACTACTGAGACTCGTGGGACGTCATCCATTTGCGCCAAGCACTATAATAAAAAAGAATGGCTACCTCACCACCAATTATGCTTGTGAACTGTTCGTAATCGGGTTAAATCGGTTAGATATGCACTCCGAGACGCATCAGAAGACATTTCCCCGTTAACAGGTTCCATTCGACGGCGGCTCCATCATCATGATGGTAACCTTAGTGGCCAATGGTACTAAACAGAAATTCTGGAAGGTTTGTAGTGCTCCCACTTTGACAATCACCCTCTTCTCACAAGGCCAATATTTATGGACGACAACGCTAAATCACACTGTGCGCGTGGAGTTTTCGATGTTCTGGGTCAGTAGGCCACTGCTACAACACTACTGGAATTCATTTGAGTATATCTGTGACATTCTTGGGAGTACAATAGGCCAGATGAATCGACCAGTGTAGAAACGTGACTATTTGGCACATCAGAATATCGGATCAAATACTAGCACTATAATCAAATAGAGGGTGCCGCCATACTATTTTGCTTGGGTACAGTAGTGATTTCAAGCATGACTATAATTATGTCCGAACTGTCACCCACTCATCACTAAGGCGCATTTTATGAAAAAAAAAACAAACAAAAATACAAATAAAATGAATAAATTCCTACACTAAATCTGTCTACTTTTAAAATTAAAAATACCCCCCCCCACTTCCGAGTAGAAATGAAATGAGGTTTAACGTCCTACTTTTATGCACCGCCCACACAAAAAAACACAGCTATGTATGCAACGAGTCTTCCCGAGTTGAAGCTGTGTATATTATGTTTTAATCATAATGGGCGATTTAGTGATGTTTTTATTTTATGCCAAAATTCATCTTCCTCGTCTTCATCAGCCCATGAGATATAAGTAGTCGTTTTTAATAAAGCGTCTAATGATTTACTCATATTAACTGTTGCTATGTTCTCTAGTAATACAACTACTATTGACTCTATACTCATATCTATAACTAGTTTCTGGGCTAAACTCATTTCAAACTGACACCATTTACTTCTAGCGAAATCATTGGACAAAACAACCAGAACTTTACGACTGTTCTCCATATGCTGTACAATATTATCCATGATCAACCTTCCACCTTGAAAATCTCTTTCATGGATACAAAGTTTAATGTTTTCACCTTCTTCCATGACAGGTACAAGATTATCTCTAACCCAGTTTCTATCTTCTACACAGTACGCAACAAACACGTCATAGACAAAATGTTTCTCTGCAATATCCAACAACTCTCTGGGTCTGTATCTCCACATATAAATATGATATTTAATATGCCAGATATATTTGTAGATAACAGACATGATGAAAATAACAAAGATAAAGAAACACGTTGCAGTTGTAACTGAAATAAAAAGTCCTGTATTGTTCAGACATATTTTTTCAGTTATGTTGAGACATCTGTATCCCGTAGGATATTTATAAAACTTACCGGGTTCTCTATGAATCCACTGAATGAACCAAACTAATTCACAATTACACACGAATGGGTTTTTGCCCAATGCTATTATTTTCAGTCTTTCAGCTAAGATTTTAGGGAACATTTTAATTGTAATAGTCTGAATTAAATTGCCTGCCACGTTTAAGTCTTGCAAATCAGTATTATTTTCGAAGAAATTATCAGGCCATGATCTTATTTGATTTAAAGCAATATACAAATAATTTAGACAATGAAGATGTTTAGCTACAACATTGGGTATATTTCGTAATCCACATCTATTAAGATATAATTTTTTAAGAGATTTCAGTGGGGCAAGTGCGACATTTAATTTTTCCTCAAATTGAGAGAAATCATTTTTAGTCAAGTCTAATTTTTGTAAATTATCACATCCATCGAAGGCATGTTCGTTCAAGTGATCGGTAGATAACGTGTTTATTGACAACAATAAGGTAGTAATCTTGCTGTTATTGAATGTACGGTCTTCTATAATAAACGGATCTGGACTGCCTTGGTTTTGGATAGATAGCCAGGTCAGAGACTTGAAAGAATGAAAATAACCCGTTTTTAGATAAACAATGGCGTTTTGATTCAAATTCAGGTGTTCCAACATTTCCATACAGTTTAAGTTTTCCGGCAAAAAGTTCTCAATATGGTTGCCCTGGACAGTTATTTTCCTTAAAATTGGAAAAGAGGATTGGTGATCACAAAAGTTCGGCAATTCATCCAAATTGTTGTTATTAATAGAGATGGTTCTTAGACTTTTAATAACGCCTGTTACGATGGTCGAGATTTTGTTATTCCCTAGACGTAACACGCTTAAGTGTTTAATAGGTAGCAAGGTCGAAATATTAAACAATTTGATTCTGTTGTTAGACAAGTCCAATAATTGAACATTTGATAAATTTTGAAACACATTTTCGTCGATACTTTGAATGTCGTTATTGTGTAATGTAATGACAAGTATCCTCTTGCTGATGTTTAAAAAGGTTGTTGGGCCGATATGCGGTAAATAATTATTCGTGAAGTGTATTGCTGTGATTCTCCGTGGCATTTTTGGAATGTAGGTTAGATTTGCATTCTTACATTTTGCCGTGTGCTGTGAACACCGACACAATCCTGTTGAACATACATCTTGACCACACATCATAAATGGTAAACCGAAAATAATAACAATAACCAACATCTTACTTAAGACAAACATCATCCCACAGCGCCTGGAAAATAAAAGTACTTATTTTAGAGACCCTTGTCACAAGCACTCGAATTGCTTACTCTGGTAACATTACTTAACCCTAAAAAGTTGCATATGATTACAACGTCAGGATTTGTGCTCGAATGGCATATCGATGGGTTCCTTCTTCGTATAAAGTTTGAAACGTTGTCCTGCCTGTATCATGTTTATAAGCTGACTACTGACAAGAGGGTATTGGGCATTTTAGTCAATAATACAGTTGTTCAGCTACAAAATATCTTTTGTGTCAATATTGTAATACATTGGAATTGTATGACAAAACTAATGAAAGCTTATCAATTGAAATTTTTTTAAAAATAAAATAATCATGCATGAGCTTTGAGCAGCAGATCGGATCCTAATCCCGCAGGCTAGCGATGACATCAAGAGTTGTCTATGGTCTGGATACGTTTTAAGTTGTTTATTTAGTGACTTGTTATAAAAACAAGACATTTGAAAATATATATAAAAATTACTAACACCCGGCCTAGTGGACCTTTATGTCACAACATGTATTAACTTACACATATTACGAAGCGTGAGTCAGAAATTTATCACATTAACGGTGTAGATTGTGTTTATGGGGTATATTAATTAATTGTCATTATCTGGCATTTGTGTGAATTGTAAAGCTGAAATCGCTTCATTAAACCAGTATTGCCGTAGATCACTGTAAAGGAACCGGTTAAAATAAAATGTTTTTCATCTTCTGGACAGGTCTTTGAACACATTTGACAGATTCCTTCAACCCCCCCATTCACCTATAAATCACGAAGGATTAAAAACAGCATCTAAACTGAGCCAGGACATAACATCTGTTTTAAAACAATTGCCGTATAGAATTTCTTTGCCGTGCATCGTATTCAATAAATATTATGACAATTCCTCGTTCCAATAGAGTTTGGAATGGGCATGCCTTTTGGTCGCTTATCCCCGTGACTGTTTATATTTTGGTACTTTCTCCTCAATCTCGTACAACTGATCCAAGTGTAGCTGTGGGTCGCGATACGTCTCAATATTTCGGACGATGTTGCCCAAGGTATGTCTACTCAAGTCGATGTTATTCAAACTGGGGTACAGTCCAGTTTAAACGTATTTGTTTTAGAACACCCAGTCTTGTGTACACATTTTTTCGACATTACTTGTGGTTTTCACCCTGAATTGTGTCAGAATGAAACTATGATCTAGAAGTTTTTTTTGTAGTTCCTGTTGTAAATTAACCATACGATATTAAACGATTCGCATAAACATCATGGGGAACACAAATAAAATCAACTACTGATTTACCAACTGCTTCCCGGCGAGATAACGATAAGCGAACCACTAATTGTGGATAGCGCCCTAGATTTGGATCCCTGCCCCCTATTCAGAGCTTCAAGATCAGCTACTGGATATACCCATACCAAAACAATAGAAAAGAATAAGTATAATATTACTCAAACAATATTGTCTATTTACTAACCTCTCTACAAATGGTGTGAGTAAGTCCGTGGTGTTTCAGGAGTCATAACACATAACTAATACGGATGTTTGGGAACGAAGATCAAGCTAATACACTGTGCTCATTCAATCGTGTTTACTTATCATGTGATCCACATGTGACTTTCTGTTGTTGCAGATACAATTTGAAAAGAAAATAGCTTCAAACGCACAATTCCCTACACATATAATCACAGTTAGTATTGAAATGAGTAACTATGTCACAAATATTGAAGAATGGGCCGCTCAAATAGTTACCGAACAGTTTTTCTTTGTGGTAATGCGTTCTACATTTTCGAAGCGATATTTCTCATGATGTGCAATGACCCCGCAGGTAGAGTTTCATCTTTATTTGGAAGGGAATTGATTTAATTATATGTTAAGCTATGTGTTGGACAATTTGGGTCAGTTTAATTAGAAATAAAATGGGTTATAGGTCAGTACCTTTTTGTCATCAAATGACGACATTGACGTGATCAAAGGACGTCCCCAGAGCAATCTACTATGGTGATCTCGAAGAATATTGCCCATTCTGATTTAAAAGTGGTTGAATAGTCAAGATATTCATATCTGAACAGCTAAAAGGGACAGATTGTTGACAGGTGAATTCGATCAGGGAGTCACAACACACATAACTAATACGATTGTCTGGGACGAAAATCAACGGCAAATACACTGTGACCAAATTTTCTGGTTTCAATAAGATTAAAGGGTGACTAACTCGTTGAATCCTGTTTACGAATCATGTGATCCGTACATGACTTTCTTTTGTAAATACAAAAAAAAAATTGCTGCACACACATCAAATGCTTCCTTAATTTGCATTTTAAACCAAACATCTATATAAAAGGTAGTATGACTAATACATGTATATTGTAATGACCATAAAATTGAAATTTAGTAACATCGATTCGAGTACTGTCTGGGGGCTAACGTTCGGTCTAACCTAGGATGATATCGCAGAATACTGCCTCTGCTGATTGAAAGGTTGGGGAACTGTCAACTTCAGCCTGACAGAACAGCTAAAACGGACGGATTGTCGAGCTATAGAAACAAATCGATACGATTCAGGAATTAAATGACGAATCGGCCAAACTGTTATATGCCAATTTCGTAGAAAACTAAAAAAAGGCCACAATTTTGGGTCCGATTCCGCTGAAACTAGACCGGATACCCTAGAGCCTACACTTGGTCTGATTTGGACGAAACATATCACATGTTAAGAATCCAAAGATCTTGTGGGAGTTAAATTTTGGTCTTTAACATCCCGGACTATTGGGTTATAGTCCTTGCCTTTTACGCACAAGGTGAATTACACGTAATATTTGTAAATGCTGTAACTTTATCCTAAGAACTGAGTTTTCCTTTCCTAATACCTTGAAAACGGCCACATCATCCTGGATTTTCGACTTGCCAATGGACTTTTGTCAAAGAGTAGTCCTCAAGGTGTATGCGTGCCAATTTTGATACTTGCATCCACATCTGAACGATTTCCATTGTTAAAATCAGTTATCCGCTACACTAATGCAACACTGTTTGAACGGCTCAATAATTTACGATGAAACTCTTTGTCTAAGAAAATACCCTTATCTTGAGGTTGCGACCAGCATATTGCCACTCCGCCTTAGTATTTTTATTTGTTGACAACGTAGTCAGTGACAAGACATGTTCCTGAAGCAACGGCCGCGAGTTTTACAACATCTAGCCGTTGCTAGGATAGTCATAAAATTCCCGAACTGAACAATAGGGTTGTCAAATTGAAGGCCGTTCCACAAACACGAGTAATCTGAGAAGGGCCAAACTGGGTCATATGCCAATCGAAATTAGTGCCAAAGTATTACGGGAAGTAGCTGACAAGATGTACGGCGTTAAAGCGAGATAAGCTGTATTAGAGTATCCAAGTGATATTGTTGTATTCCATATCGCTTTGTAAAATTTAGTATAGTTTCGTTCGCTTTAAGAATTAAAGTTTAACACATTTGATTAGTGGGGCTTTAAGGACTAATCCTACACAATGGAAAACTCTTTAGGGATTAAAAGGAGGCGAATGCTATTATTTATATAAAAGATCAGTGTATTAACACTATTAATGGAAAATCAATTAACCTGAGCTATAGATAAACAATAATATAAAGAGAAGTGTGTATGTATAAGTGAACAAGAGTGATCACTGATGCATGTGTAAAGAAAAATAAATAATAAATTAAAATTAAGAAATAAAACATAACGCTAACGTTACAATATACGTCCACATTCCTGCTTTGATGGTACTTTGTCAAGAAGGCTAGGCCTTTGGTTTGTTTGGCGTTGAGGGTCGTGCCTCAACATCAAGATAATCCATTCAGAATTGTGGCTTTCAGACGCTAAAGGCAAAAGTGGGCGTGGCTCTGCCCCTGGAGATCGGGACATTCACCAAAATCAATAGTGGACGCCCTCAGGCTATAAGGAATACATATGCCAAGTACAAAGCTGATTCATTCAGAATTGCGGCCCGTAAACGACAAACACAAAAATTGGGCGTGGCTTGGCTCTGGGAGTCGGGACATGCAGTTGTCTTCCTAAAAGGCTATAAGGAATACATATTCCAAGTTTAAAGACGATCCATTTAGAATCATGGCCTGTAGACAACACACACATACACGAAGTAAAAATGGACATGGCTCTGTCCCTGAGGGATAGGAAATCACCAAAAACAATAGGGGTCATCCTTAGGGTATAAGGAATAGGTAAGCAAAGTTTTAAAAGGGTCTGTTAAGAATTGCACAAAAACATTGGGCTTGGCTCAGTCCCAGGGGGTCCAGCACGCACCAAAAATAATAGTGGTCAGCCTTAGGGTATAAGGAATAAGTATAAAACAGTTTTCAAGACAATCGATTAAGAATTGTGGCCTGTAGGTGACACACAGACACACTAAAAGAAAATGGTCGCGGCACTGTCCCGGGGGGTCGGGCATGCACCAAAAACAATAGGGATCTTCCTTAAGGTACCAAGAATAAGTACACAAAGTTTAAAGATGATACGTTAAGAAATGCAGCCTGTACATGACAGACAAACAAATACAAGAAACTAGGCGTTGCTGTCCAGGGGATCGGGCATACACCCAAAACAAAAGGATCATCCTTAGGGTATAAGGAATAAGTTTTTTAAGTTTCAATATGATCGATTAAGAATTGTGGCCTGTGGGCAACACACAAAAAGAAAATGGGCGTGACTCTGCACCGGGGGGTTGGGCATGCACCACAAATGATAGGGATGTTCCTTATGGTACAAAGAATAAGTGTGCAAAGTTTCAAGATGATACGTTAAGAAATGTGGCTTGTAGACGACAAACAAATAAATACAAGGAATGGGCGTGGCTCTGGCCCTGGTAGGGCATTCACCAAAAAACAATACGGATCATCCTTAGGGTGTAAAGAGTAAGTATTCAAAGTTTCAAGATAAAACGTAAATAAATGTGGCTTGTAGACGTCAAAAAAAATAAATACAAGGAATAGGCGTGGCTCTGCCCCTGGGGTAGGACATGCACCAAAAAACAATATGGATCATCCTTAGGGTGTAAAGAGTAAGTATACACAGTTTTAAGAAAATCCAGTAAGAATAGCCCCCTGTAGGCAACACACGGGTAAACAAAAAGAAAATGGGCGTGGCTCTGCCCCTGGGAGTTGGGCATGCACCCCAAACGATAGGGATCATTCTTAGGGTGTAAAGAGTAAATATACAAAGTTTGAAGAAAATTCAGTAAGAATTGCGCCCTGTAGGGGACACAAAGACACACGAAAAGAAAATAAGGCGTGGCTCTGCCCCTGGGGGTGGGCATGCACTCCAAACGATAGAAATGTTCCTTTGGGTACAAAGAATATGTATGCAAAGTGTCAAGGTTTTAAGTTAAGAAATGTGGCCTGTAGACGACAAACAAACAAATACTAGAAATGGGCGTGGCTCTGCCACTGGGGGTCGGGCATGCACCAAAAACAATAGGGATCTTCCTTAGGGTATAAGGAATACTAAAAAGGATTGATTATTCGTCTGACTTCGTTTAATCATCCATTTTGTTCTTGCTTTCAATTCAATTTCCCCAAAATGGCGACGTGTAAAGAAGAACACGCGCTGGATTACATCGGTAATTCTCGCTATGTGGCTGAAACTACCGAGCAATTATCCAATCACTGTTGCCTTTTTTAGAAGACTCCATTAAATTTAAGGCTGAACGTTGTATATGTCACATATAAACCTACTCTCCCTCGGATTGGTATGGTAGAGAACCCTTGGGCTTCGCCCGCGTGTTCTCTTATCATATCAACCTTGGGTAGGTTAATATCCTTTACCTATTTATACTGTTATATTTGTATGTATGAACCGAATATATCAACCTCTGATGACGTCATGAGATGTTGTTATGAGATATAGCTGCTATGGGCATCGAAGTAAAAAAACTACTTCCAGTTGTATATTTTTAAATAGATGCGCAACATTCGGGCTTTGCTAGATATAATGCTACGGCCGTTTACATTATTTTTATTTAGAAATTCTTCTAAATCATTCAAGAAGATGGAAAATAGGAATGGGGAGAGATTTTCGCCCTGTCGGATTCCATTAGTGCATTCGAAACAAAGCGATTCTTCGCCGTTTAGTTTGACCTTGCCTTAATGTCTTTATATTGGTTATAACATTAAAACATTTTTCATTTATATAGTTTTGTAATAATTTATTCCATAAATCAATCCTCCAAACAGTATCAAACGCTTTTTCAAAGTCAATAAATGCACAATAAAGTTTCTTGCGAAACCCTTTATAAAGTTGGATAAGAGTATACAAGATGAAAATATGATAAACTGTCGAATAATGTTTCCGAAAGCTTGCTTGATTTTCTAAAATAATCTGATAGCTTTCGGAGAATTGGTTTAGTCGTTCGTTAATAACAGAGGTAAACAGTTTGCCCAGGCAACTCAGTAAAGTGATTGGTCGCTAATTAATTGGGTTTTAAGCATCTCCTTTATTTTTATAAATGGGGATAATATGTCCGATTAACCAGTCGGACTGGATTATTCCTGTGTCAAATACAATGTTAAACATAAGAACATAAGTCGGTGGTACCAATGCTTATAAAGTATAGTATTATAAACGCATGAATCGAAATATATAAATTTATAAACGCCACTGAAGATGATACATATTATTTATAGTACAACACAGCTACCATTATAAGGAAACATTTTTAATTGAAGGTTGTAATATTTCTTAGATAAAAAAAATACCAATAGAATGAATCTCCATTAAATATTTCTTTTAAAATCAAAAATACAAAACAAGCGCTATACAATATACGTCCGCATTCCTGCTTTGATTGATATGGTACTTTGTCAAGAAGGCTAGGCCTTTGGTTTGTTTGGTGTTGAGGGTCGTGCCTCAACATCAAGATAATCCATTCAGAATTGTGGCTTTCAGACGCTAAAGGCAAAAGTGGGCGTGGCTCTGCCCCTGGAGATCGGGACATTCACCAAAATCAATAGTGGACGCCCTCAGGCTATAAGGAATACATATGCCAAGTACAAAGCTGATTCATTCAGAATTGCGGCCTGTAAACGACAAACATTGGGCGTGGCTTGGCTCTGGGAGTCGGGACATGCAGTTGTCTTCCTAAAAGGCTATAAGGAATACATATTCCAAGTTTAAAGACGACCCATTTAGAATCATGGCCTGTAGACAACACACACATACACGAAGTAGAAATGGACATGGCTCTGCCCCTGAGGGATAGGAAATCACCAAAAACAATAGGGGTCATCCTTAGGGTATAAGGAATAGGTATGCAAAGTTTTAAAAGGGTCTGTTAAGAATTGCACAAAAACATTGGGCTTGGCTCAGTCCCAGGGGGTCCAGCACGCACCAAAAAATAATAGTGGTCAGCCTTAGGTTATAAGGAATAAGTATAATCCATTAAATATTTCTTTTAAAATCAAAAATACAAAACAAGCGCTATACAAGATGAATACATTCCTACATCAGACTTTACTTCTCTTAAAATACAGGAACCAAATTGAATACACAGACCACCCACCCATGGGGTTGTACGTCCTGCTTTCATGGAGCAAGTCTTCTCGAGTAAAAGGCTGTGTACACTGGTTTGATTATCCTTCATATGGGCGATTTAAGGATGTTTTTATTTTATGCCAAAATATATCTTCCTCGTCTCCATTAGCCCATGAGATGTAAGTAGTCGTTTTCAAAAGGGCGTTCAATGATTGAGTCATATTAACAGTTGCTATATTCTCTAGTAATACAACTACTAATGACTCTATACTCATATCTATAACTAGTTTCTGAGCTAAACTCATTTCAAACTGACACCATTTACTTCTAGCGAAATCATTGGACAAAACAACCAGAACTTTACGACTGTTCTCCATATGCTGTACAATATTATCCATGATCATTCTTCCACCTTGAAAATCTCTTTCATGGATACAAAGTTTTAAGTTTTCACCTTCTTCCATGACAGGTACAAGATTATCTCTAACCCAGTTTCTATCTTCTACACAGTACGCAACAAACACGTCATAAACAAAATGTTTCTCTGCAATATCCAATAATTGTCTGGGTCTGTATCTCCACATATAAATATGATATTTAATATGCCAGATATATTTGTAGATAACGGACATGATGAAAATAATAAAGATAAAGAAACACGTTACTGTTGTAACTGAGATAAACACGCCTGTATTGTTCACACATATTTGTTCAGTTATGTTGAGACATCTGTATCCCATAGGATATTCAAAAAACTTGTGTGTTTCTTGATGAATCCATTGAATTAACCAGACTAATTTACAATTACATTCGAATGGGTTGTTGCCTAATGCTATTTTTTTCAGCCTTTCTCTTACCTTTTTAGGGAACATTTTATTAGTAATACTCTGAATTGAATTGTGCGCGACGTCTATTTCTTGCAAATGAATATTGTTCTCAAAAAAATTATCTGGCCATGATCCTATTTGATTAAAGTTAATATACAAAGACTTTAGACCATGAAGATGTTTAGCAACAACATTGGGTATACTTCGTAATCTACACCCACTTAGATATAATCTTGTAAGAGATTTCAGAGGGGCAAGCGCGATATTTAATCTTTCGTCATTTTTATGGAAATAATTTAAAGTCAAGTCTAATTTTTTTATATTATCACATCCATCGAAGGCATGCTCATCCAGGTGATTAGTAGATAATTTGTTTTTTGACAATATCAGCGTAGTAATTTTACTGTTATTGAAGGCACGTTCTTGTATAATAAACGGAAATGAACTCCCTTGGTTTTCCATATTTAGCATGGTTAGAGACTTGAAAGAATGAAAATAATCCGTTTTCAGAGAGACAATGGCGTTCTTACTCAAATCCAGGTATTCCAAACTTTCCATACAGCTTAAGTATTTTGGAATAAAATTGTCGATATGGTTGAATTGTGCATATATTTTCTGTAAATTTGGAAATGTTTGGGGATGGCAAAAGTCCGGCAATCTATTAAAATTGTTATTATTGATATAGATGTATTGTAGCTGTGTTATAACATCTGTTATGATTTTCGATATATTATTAAACCCTATATTTAATTGTACTAAATGTTTGATTGGTCGAAAGGTTGAAATATTTAACTCTTGGATTTTGTTGTTAGATAAGTCCATTAATATTCTATTCTGGGAGAACTTAAAGTCATCAAACACGTTATATGGAATAGTTTGTAAACGATTCATCCTCAACCATATGTGTGAGAGTCGGCTTTTTTTCTGAATACTAGAGAATAGGTTCCGTAAGGAATCTGAAGTCAGTAGATTATCAGATAAGTCCAATGAATGAACATAAGATAGATTTTGTAACACATTTTCGCGAATAGTGTGAATCCTATTACCTTGTAATTTTATATGCGCTATCCTTGTGTTACTGACATTTGAAAATGTAGCTGGTCCGATATAAGGAAAATAGTTATTCTTTAACTTGATTGCTGTGATATAAGTGGGAAACTTTGGAATGTAGGTAAGATTTTTATTATAACAACGAGCTGTAAACTTTGTACACTGACACAATCCTGTTGAACAGGCATCTTCACCATTCACAGATGGTAAACAGAAAACAAGGATAACGATGACCAACATCATAAAGTAGCAACTGGAAAAAAAAAATACTTATTATAGAAATAACTGTTGACACGAGCAATCAAATCATTTCTTGCACACAAAAAAACTCCAATTTCCACGGAATGGTTAACCAATTTCATTAAAACGTGTCCTGTATCTGGTTTGAAAGGTACAGGATTTGCATTCGAAAATATTAGAATTTCGATAATTCCCCCCCCCCACCTTAACTAACTTTTGCGTCAAGTAATAAACACCGTCCTGTGCCTGTATTATATTCATAAGCTGACTACTCCTTACAAGTGGGTTTTGAGGTTGAAAAGTCTCATGAATCATACCAGTGATATTCTTGTCAATAACCCAGTTACTCAACTGGAAATATATTTTATAACAGTATTGTAATGCATTGGAATTACATGACAAATCTTATGATATCTTATCAATAGAAATTTCGTTAATATATACTATTCAAAAAAAAAGTAGGGGATATTTGATTTTGGGGGCATAATACTAAAATATGCAAATGACTACGAAAAAAGTCACTATAGAACCTAACAGAAGAAACATTTCCAGTAACATGTGACGCCCAAACGCACCAATAGCTACCGCATGGAATGCAGGTGATGCTTGGGATCATCATGGGGGTCCTACCCAAGATTTGCACGACTCTGACTTTGAATATTACAGTCATTGTGGCATTGAATTCCAGGGTGGAAACATCAGTTTAATTGTTTTAGTGACCAGAAAACAAATTTTGATATGCGTCGGTTTACGCAAAAAGAAAGGTTACGTGCCCTTGGCATGCTACAGATCGGCACAACACAGGCGGTTGTGGCGCGGGCGATGAATGTTTCTCAGTCTGTCATAAGCAGGCTATGGTCCAGATACCGTGATACACAATCTGTACAGGACAGACCACGCTCAGGTCGACCATTCAAGCCAAGGATCGATTTATCCGTACCTTGGCCTTGAGAAATCGTGTCATCACAGCAAATCAGTTCAGCGCTCGTCTTCAAACAGACACTGGTATGAGAGTGAGTGGCCAGACGATTCGGAATCGACTGCATAGGGGTCACCTTCGCGCCCGACGTCCTCGCGTGATCCCTTGTTTGAGAGATCATCACATTCAGGCAAGACGTCTTTCGTGTAGGGATCGTCAACATTGGGATAATCGACTCTGGAGCAATGTGATGTTTTCAGATGAGTCAAGGTTCACTGTTGATTTTTTGGACAGACGTAGGAGGGTGTGGCGTCGTCGAAACGAGCGCTTCCAAGACGTTAACGTCATCAGACATGATCGATTTGGGGGTGGTTCTGTTATGGTGTTGGGAGGCATCACTGTTGCTGGAAGAACGGCTTTACATGTTGTTACAGGGCGTGTTACAAGCCAGTACTATCGGGAAAACATCTTGGCAGTCCATGTTGTGCCGTTAGCACGACGTCATGGTCGCCGTTTTATCTTCCAGGATGACAACGCAAGATGTCACAGGGCCAGGATCGTTACAGGATACCTCCAACAAAACATCACCACATTAGCTTGGCCAGCACTGAGTCCCGACCTCTCCCCTATCGAGCATGTCTGGGACATGCTTGGACAGAGGTTACGTCAACGTCAACAACGTCCTGCCAATGTCCAAGAACTTGCTGCTGCGTTGCAACAGGAATGAGCCAGTCTGGACCAAAATGACCTTAGACGTCTCATTATGAGTATGCCATGTAGGATCAATGCTTGTTTGGCAAACAGAGGAGGATTTACCCGTTACTGACTTTGTTGTGATGCTGTGGTAACTTTGCTGTTTGACCCCGGGTATCATTTTACCCTTATAATGGTCAGTCTGTGCCTTACTTAGTCTAACGATCATTTGGAATAAATCGATGAATGTGAACTTCATTTCATTTTGTCATTTGTTTCTTCGTCAGTTTCATTAGGTGACTTTAATAACACTTAAAAATCAAATATCCCCTACTTTTTTTGAATAGTATATTATCAATAGAAAATGGTGTGCGAAATTTTGGCTACTGAACAAATATGTGAAAGAGAGAATAAAACCTGGCGCACACAACGCGACAACTTCAGCGACGTGTATGCCGACAAATATCGCTGCAATTTATGTGGAGTGAACACACTACATGATGAATTTAGCGATTACAAACTGGCTTATTTTTGTCGAAAATGTCAATTAATATTGTTTTTGTATGATAAGGTGTTAGTGTATTCCGGCCTTGCAATGTCGTGAAGAAACGATTCCTGTGCCCACAAATCAGTCAGTAAGTTTCCTTCTTAATCAGTCCATAATGTCCTGTTTTATGTCACTTGAGAACAGTAACGAAATATGATTAGATTTACAGATAATTTGATTTTCATGGTTGTCGACGAAGCGACGCCTTAGGCGATGATGTTAAGTATATCAGACATACGTAACCATCGCCGCGATTATCGGCAGCCCTCCATATCCACAATAAAATATCAATAATATTACGCAAACATTATTATCTGTATTAGTTATTATTTTATTAGCTTACCTCTCTACAAATAATATTAGCAAGTGCTAATACGGGTCTCCGGAAACGAGCATCAATGGGTAATACACTGTGACTGAATTTCCGGGTTTGAATAAGATTAAAGGGTGAACAACAGTTACTCATTCAGCCCCTTTTTGTATCATGTGATCCACGTGTGACTTGCTTTGAAAAGAAAATTTATTGCACACATTATCAAATGCTTCCCCAATTTGCATCATATCCAAAACATCTTTATAAAAGGTGGTATGACATGTGTAACTAGTACGCGCATAAAGTAAAAGCTATAATATTAAAACTTGATAACATTGGTTTGAGTACTGTCCGAGGGCTAATGTTCGGTTCAGCTTACAGGGGGTAGTATCGCTGAATACTACCCATGCTGACTTAAAGGACAATATTGGTGTTAGCCATTATCACATATATGTGATGCAACTGGTTAAACACATTCGAAATATAATTTTAACGCAGATAATGCTACGATAGATGCGTAACAAAGATTTCAAGAAACGGAAATGATGAAAGCAAAAGGAAACCACAGGTTATCGTCCTTTACAATAAACAGAAGCAAAGAGTGATAACAGATACAGGTGTTAATTTCTGATTTTTCCTTTCAAGAGCAAAAGTTGTTGGGAAAGTGGTACAAAATGGACCAGTTAAAGATACATTCCCGGAAACAAACATTGTGATTTGATGATACATTTTGACTCAAAACATATCCAAAGTAACTCAATCTATCAAAAATTTGCTTTAAGTCCCTCTCAAAATGTTGTATCCGCTGGGGATACAGAGATCTATACGTAAGCTGTTAGACGCAATAAGAGACTTTTGGCAAGCCTAAATTGCTAGTGCGTAGCGCGTATCCGTATGCATTTTGTGTGACGTCATCAATGTGTGTATTTTTCTTACGTGATACGGCACACGGGTACGGCAGCCCGTATCAAACAGCTTTCATATGGAGATGGTCCGTGTAACATTGTCGTCTTTTTAGACGCCGAAATGTACGTATCATAGCGTTGTTATGAATCTATGTGTATCTTAGAACACGGAGGTGTATATTTGATGTGAATCTAATCATAATAAAGACTGGAATTTAATAATTATTTTTGATGATTTTTTCCCGGAATTTTCTAACTCTTGCTCTCTGTCTGCACGCTGGCTAATGTATATATGGGACCTTGGAAATCTGTAAATGATGTGATTCTATGGAAAAGGGGTGTCAATGACAAATTAATGAAACCAAAAATTGCTGTCGAGTCAAAGTCAAGGGTTTTTTTTAAATAGGATACGACATTAATTTTTTTAATAGCTCAGCGACTGTCGAATGACCTCACGCACTCCGAGAAGTTGTAGGCAAGGCACTGATGGCGATCTTGGTAGATAACTGGCCACAGATCACTAATTATTTCCCCATTGACTTCAATGTTAACTCTCGTCTCTTATACCGGCTGTAACTTTTTCCCAAATATTCGTTGGGTAGAACGCTTTCTGCCACAGATGGAGCAACATGTGGCAAACTCTTGCCAAAAAGCATGTATGGGGTTCTTTATGAAAAACTTGTCGCCGCCCCCCCCCCCTTTCAACGTAACCAACCTCACAACTCTTGTATCCTTCCGCCTCAAAATCATGAATATTCACCAAAACCTGGCAGAAAATGTATTTTCAAACCCTTTTCTTCGATTCTACACCGAAAATAAACAAAAATCACCATGCAAAAGTGGAGAAACTGGAAAGGGGAGAGAAAGACTAAAAATAACTTGGCCCTACAATTTGTGGGTACCGGCGTAGAAATATTTAGTGATCTGCGTCCTATATAGGGGTGAAACTTCAGGTATCACCAAAATGCCTTTTTTGTATGCTTCCCATATGTTCTGGCAACGTACCGGTGCAAGAAATTCAAAATCAAAGAATAACTGCAGAAATGATGGCCCTTTAAGTATACAAGCTGCTTTATGTACAGCAGTGCATCTCAGGTCCCTGGGCCTTTTGTGATAAAATTTAAAAATCTTTCTTATTAAAGACAGTATTTGAGTTTTGTGAAAAAATACGACAAGTTACAAACAAATTACACAGAAAACACTCATAATCTGGAATTTTTTTCAAAAATATATTTTTTTTACTGTCATGTCAGGAAAAATGTACAGAATTTACATGTAGCATCTTTCAAAAAAAACAACAATATTCTCCACTTTTTTTTAGATAGCCAGACTGGCAAGTAATATATTTTTGGAAACCCTGGACAATATGCAAACAGAAAAATCACAAAACTGTTGCATTGATTGAAATTATAAAGGTCTGTACTGAAACATGTAATCCCACCCCCTAAAAATGTCAATGACTGAATTAATCTTATCTTTGGTTGCAAAGCTAACATTACCAAAAGAAATTGTCTAACAGATATGATTTACCATCCCTGGCTAATATATGAACAAAAGGGTCACAGAATACACAATTTTTACAAATTTGGAAATAGTTCAATGTTATCAATATCTCAAAGCTCAGAGGCACCATACAAATCTTTATTGCAATTCTGGTGCCGAATCAAGATGTCTCGACCTTTACATCAATTGCCTGAAAAAAAAGAAATATTTAGTGATCTGTGTCCAACTGTCATCATGCTGTACAGGACTAAGCTCAGCCCAGTGATGCATACGTACGCGACGCAAGAATCTGCCAGAACTCTACGATACGGACATGGAAAATGCCACTTGCCAAAATTCTCTAATGTCTACCAACTTAACTTCATTGTGGGATGGTCCATTTTTCAGAATGTACTTATCATTAGTTATTGTGCATGTACCATACATATTGAGGCCTAAATAAATTGTTAATTTCTTCTGTCAACTTCTTTTTCTGCCGTTTTATTGCAGAATCTTTTTTTTTTGTACGTTAACACCAATGTTCCCAAATCCGCCTAATCATTTTATCAAGAAATAACAACCGCTCCATCACTTAAACGGACACACGCTTAAGCCGGCAGTTAACAGTTGGGTTGACAGTGATACTGAGAACGTGCCCTTATTCTTTCTTGGGGATGTGACATAACCCTTGGGTTATTTGTCACTGGTTCTCACAATGTTACCTAATAATAAGAAAAGATTGTTAACACATAATGTCTTTAATGCATAATACTGATCATAATACAAAATATACTAATATGCAATTATGAAAATGTGTAATTATGAAATATGTAATTATGAATAGGCAATTATAAAAATAACAGTAATTGTATTATAATTGAATTACACAATATATATAAATATGACATCATGTGTTAGTAATAACTAATAATGAATATAATAATACTAGAACGCTGATACGTGATAATTAAAAAGTTTGAGATGCTTCATTCTTAACGGTGGTTATGACGCAACCATATTACTCAAGATCTGAACATGAAGTCATAAGTTATTTGTTCCTCACATTCGATATGAACACGAAAGGTTATTTTATCGAATGTGAAAGATCACTAATACGTGATAATTAAAAAGTTCATTAATTTTTAGTGTACAACAATTATATGTTTGTTGCCCACTATGACAATACCCTGACATTTTTGCGCAGTGCTTGCTTGCATCGTGGCCGTTTTTCGGGTAACCAAGTATTTTTCTAGTAAGATTGCTGGGTGTCTATACTTTCCATATATACCAAATTTGGAATACTTTTATTGGAAATAACCACCCGATAAATACTTTTCTGGGAAAGTATCTTTAAGGTTTTGGCAAGGTTCACTTCTTACTAATGAGAGGAATGTTTATTGTTTTGATGGATACGGGTGTCCCATTAGTTGACAAACATCACGGATTAGTGTACATTTGTACAGGTACAAAAGCAAAACTTCATATTAATCTGTACTTGTCAACAGATTTAGATAGAGGTTTGGTGGTTTATTTTGTACATGCAGCACGGAAATAAACGAACATCTCTTTATTCAAAAGTTCAAAATTATAGAAGTTGCATAATTGTGATAAAATGACCAGCTATTTGGTCTTTTACATGGCTGTTCTCCATGCGTGTTCACTAAAAAGATGAGAGAAAAAGACTACAGATGAGATGAAAAACAAGTCAAACTAGTTGGTGAAAATGAAAGAACAAAACAAGTTTTCTAATTTACTGTAGGGGTATCTGTACAGTACAAGCAAAGCAATTCACCATTTGAACAAGAAACTCAGATTTATTTGAACTGGAAATTCCGTACGGGACAAAATGACATAGAAGTCCATTATTTTTCCAGCTACCTTGTCCATTTTATCCCAGAGTATATTTTACAGTTAAAAAAAAAATAGTTACTGGATATTAGAAACATAACGCTAACGCTACAATATACGTCCACATTCCTGCTTTGATTGATATGGTACTTTGTCAAGAAGGCTAGGCGTTTGGTTTGTTTAGCGTTGAGGGTCCTGCACCAACATTAATAGTTGCCGTCCTTAGAGTATAAGGAATAACTATACCAAGACAATCCATTCAGAATTGTGCCTTCCTAACACTAAAGGCAAAAAGTGGGCGTGGCTCTGCCCCGGGGGGTCGGGACATTCATCAAAATCAATAGTGGACGCCCTCAGGCTATAAGGAATACATAAACCAAGTACCAAGCTGATTCATTCAGAATTGCGGCCTGTAAACGACAAACACAAAAATTGGCCGTGTCTTGCCTGTGTGAGTCGGGACATGCAGTTGACGTCCTTAGGCTCTATGGAATACATATCCCAAGTTTAAAGACAATCAATTAAGAATCGTGGCCTGTAGACAACACACATAGACACGAAGTAAAAATGGGCATGGCTCTGCCCCTGGGGGTTAGGAAATCACCAAAAACAATAGGGGTCATCTTTAGGGTATAAGGAATAGGTTTGTAATGTTTTAAAAGGATCTGTTAAGAATTGCATCCTGTAGGCGAACACAAGACACAAAAGCATTGGGCGTGGCTCTGTCCCAGGGGGTCCGTCATGCACCAAAAATAATAGTGGTCAGCCTTAGGGTATAAGGAATAAGTATAAAAAAAGTTTTCAAGACGATCGATTAAGAATTGTGGGCTGTAGGTGACACACAGACAGACAAAAAAACAAAATGGGCGTGGCACTGTCCCTTGGGGTTGGGCATGCACCAAAAACAATAGGGATCTTCCTTAAGGTACCAAGAATAAGTATTCAAAGTTTCAAGATGATACATTAAGAAATGCAGCCTGTAGACGACAGACAAACAAATACAAGAAATGGGTGTTGCTGTCCCACGGGGGTCGGGCATGCACCCAAAACAAAAGGGGTCATCCTTAGGGTATAAGAAATAAGTATTTTTTGTTTCAAGGTGACCGATTAAGAATTGTGGCCTGTAGGCGACACACAAAAAGAAAATGGGCGTTACTCTGCCCCTGGGGGTTGGGCATGCACCCCAAATGATAGAAATGTTCCTTAGGGTACAAAGAATAATCATTCAAAGTTACAAGATGATACGTTAAGAAATGTGGCTTGTAGACGACAAACAAATAAATACAAGGAATGGGCGTGGCTCTGCCATTGGGGGTCGGGCATGCACCAAAAACAATACGGATCATCCTTAGGGTAAGTATACAAAGTTTTAAGAAAATCCAGTTAGAATTGCGGCTTCTAGGCGACACAGAGACACACAAAAAGAAAATGGGCGTGGCTCTGCCCCTGGGTGCTGGGCATGCACCCCAAACGACAGGGATCATCCTTAGAGTATACAGAGTAAGTATATAAAGTTTTAAAGAAAATCCAATAAGAATTGCGGCCTGTAGGCGACACAAAGACACACGATAAGAAAATGGGTGTGGCTCTGCCCCAAGGGGTTGGGCATGCACCAAAATGATAGGGATGTTCCTTAGGGTACAAAGAATGTGTATGCTAAGTTTCAAAATTATAAGTTAGGAAATGTGGCCTGTAGACGACAAACAAACAAATACTAGAAATGGGCGTGGCTCGGCTCCTGGGGGTCGGGCATGCACCAAAAACACTAGAGATCTTCCTTAGGGTATAAGGAATACGTATACCAAGTTTGAAGAAAATCCATGAAGAATTGCGCCCTGTAGGCGACACAAAGACACACGAAAAGAAAATGGGCGTGGCTCTGCCCCTGGGGGTGGGGCATATACCCCAAACAATAGGGATCTTCCTTAGGGTACAAAGAATGTGTATGCAAAGTTTCAAGATTATAAGTTAAGAAATGTGGCCTGTAGACGACAAACAAACAAATACTAGAAATGGGCGTGGCCCGGCCCCAAAACAATAGGGATCTTCCTTGGGGGGTAAGGAATAAGTATACCAAGTTTGAAGAAAATCCATGAAGAATTGCGCCCTGTAGGCGAACCACAGACACATACATACACACACACACACACAGACAGGGGCGACGGCATAATACGTTCACATTATGAACGTGGACGTATAAAAATAGAAATGGCCCATATATTCACTGTTTTTATTTCTTCTATACTTACCAAAAACATTATAATACTCATAATAAGACCTGACGGGATTACCACGATCACAATCGTGGCAGTGGACACCTAGTAGACCAGGAGCCCAGAGGGTCGAACCTAGACGAACGAGGTACCAATATCTGACCATATAGGCATCTACATACTAACCTGGGATGCACAGAAGTGGGCGTCTGCCGGGGCTCAGTCCATGGGTGTGACCCTGGTGACCCCTATAATGACCCCAAAAATGGGTTAAACTCATACATTCGAGGTACCGGTCAAAACCAATTTTAAATGAAAGAATATACTCTACTGAGTACGAAATTACCCATAACAGACGATTAGACCCCTGGGGTGGCCCAGACTGACACACCAAAGCCGAAGGGAGTGGGGTGGGGCAAAAATACAGTTTGCTCATACATTCGAGGTACCAGTCAAGACCAATTTTAAATGGAAGGGTACATCTCACTGAGCGCGAAATTGCTCATAACAGACGATTTTGGCCTCGGGACTGCCCAAACTGACACTCTAAATATCCCCCCATCCTCCCTGGGTGGCTTAAAAAAAGGGTTATATTCATACATTCGAGTTATTAGTAGTTAAATGAAAGGGTATATGCCGCTGATTATGGAATTGTCCATAACAGACGATTGGGCCCATGGAATGGCCCAAATTGACGCCCAAAGACGATGGGGGCATAAATTTGAGGTACCGGTCAAAACCAACTCTAAATGAAAGAGTACATCTCACTAGGTACCAAGTTGCCCATAACAGACGCTTGTGGCCCTTGGACGACCCAAATTGACACCCTAAATATGGACCGCAGAGCCGAAGGGTCAAAAATAGGTTATACTCATATATTCGAAGTACCAGTCAAACCAATTTTAAATGGAAGAGTACATCTCACTGAGTTCGAAATTGTCCGTAACAGTTGGTTTCGACCAAGCTGACACCATTATATCGACCTCGAGGCTCGAGAAAAATTTATATTCACACATTCGAGGTATCAGTTCATTTTAATTTTAAATGAAAGTGTGCATCTCGCTGATTACGAAATGATCCATAAAAGATGATGGTTCAAACTGACAAAATGCATAAAATGGTATTGTGAGGCAAGATTTAAACAGACTTTTGTCACCAACAAGTACAATCATGGACATAAGAACTGCACCTGTAGTGTTAAAGCCCCAATAACACTCTTGTTGTAATTGAATAATATGTCCCAATCTTTATTTTGGCCAACAAAATGTATTATTTTACAATATTCAAATTAATTGATGATACAAATTTCATCTTAACACACCTAATTTAAAGAATTGGAAAAATTCAACTACATGATTTGAAAAGGTTTACGTAAACCTTTTCAAATGTAACTTGGATTTTAAAATATTTTCGAACCCTCTGAACAAGTAAAATATGATGTAATGGATAATTTACACAACAGGTAGGACAAATAAACATCTAGTACTTAGAATAAGACTATTATTTATTTTCTAGAGCTGCCAAGCCAGCAAGAGTGTTATTGTCCCTTTAATATTGTTTTCATACCAGACCATCTTGTGAACCCATCAGGAATCACCATAAATGGAAAAAAACTGGCTATAGGGCAGCTATCAAATACCTGTCACTGAAAGGACTAACCATTTCAGCTATGTGAAATTTTTTAGGGGGGGGGAGGGGTAAAAAATAAAAAAAATTCTTCCTGGCCGGCATCCAGGCCTTGCAGCATCGTTGGCAATAGTGTAGAAAAGTCTATGGAACTATCGGCTTTGTACAATATTTTCAAAAAATGGCCCAGAACATTTCATGCAGTCCTCGGCAAATCAAAGTGGAGGGGGGGGGGCAAAACTTGTCAGTATATTTGTTTTTCAAACCTAGAGGGCAAAATTTAGGATGTCACTTAGGACCATCTCAGAGCCAGAATCATCTTCATACAAGGTACTAAGCGACGTTTCGACCAGGATACTCTCGTCGTTATCATAATCAAGCAAACGATTCAGATATGTAAGTTCGTTCCTTGGGTTTTACATCTACTTCCATCTAGAAAGGGGGCGGGCGGGGTGGAGGGTGGGGTAAAGATTTGTTAGAATAACTTCTTTTGTAAGCCTAGGGATGTAAAATTTAGAGTGTCAGTTTAGACCAAAATCGACTATATACATGTACAAGGTACTAAACGATGTTTCGGCAAGGATACTCTCGACGTTATCAAGCAAATGATAAAGATATGTTCGCTCGTTCCTGGGGTTTTACGTCCACTCCTACCTTGGGTGATAACACAGACAATGCAAATATATAAATAGTACACAAATATACAAAGAACATGCAACACAAACACAACAATGAAATACAATAAAAACGCAAGACCTTCGATTAGGGGGCCATTTATAACTGAACCATCACAGCGGAAACTCTTTCAGGCATTAAAAGGCAGTGGGCTGGCAACCTATTGATTTATCAAGATCAATGTATTTAAAACTATTAAAGGGAAACCAATCAACCTGGACCATATATAACAGATAATTTAAAAACAATGTGGGGGTGTAAATCTGTTATGAGCCATTTTGTACTCAGTGGGGTCTATACTTTCATTTAAAATTAGTTTCAACTGGTACCTCGATTGTATGAATATAACCATTTTTAAGCCCCAAGGATCATAACTATGGCGTCTGTTTGGGCCGTTTCAGGGTCACAAGCATCTGTTATGGACAATTCCGTACTCACATGTAATCTTCTGTTATGGACAATTCCGTACTCAGCGGGATATATTCTTTCATTTAATTAGTTTGAACTGGTACCTTGAATGTATGAGTATAATCCTTTTTTAAACTCATGGGGTCACGTTTTGGGTGTCAGTTTGGGCAGTCCCAGGGCTGGAATCTTCTGTTATGAGCAAGAGAATTGGTATTGAGCGGTACCACAGATTCTATGAGTATACCCTATTTGCCCCCCCCTCCCCAACCACACCTTTTCGGCTTTGGTGTGTTGATCTGGGCCATCCCAAGGGTCCAATCGTCTGGGTAATTTTGTACTCAGTGGGATATACTCTTCCATTTGAAATTAGTTTCAACTGGTAACTCGAATGTATGAATATGACCCTTTTGTAAGCCCCTGGGATGGGGTGCCACTTTGGGAAGTCCCAGGGCCGAAATCTTCTGTTATGAGCAATTGTGTACTCAGTGAGATGTACTCTTTCATTTTAAATTGGTTTTGACCGGTAGCTCGAATGTATGAGAGAACCCTATTTTTGCCCCACCCTACCCCTTCGGCTTTGGGGTGTCAGTCTGGGCCAGCCCAGGGGTCTAATCGTCTGTTATGGGTAATTTCATACTCAGTGGGATATACTCTTTCATTTGTAATTGGTTTCAACTGGTACCTCGAATGTATGAATATAATTTCTTTTTCAAGCCCTCTGGGATCTATATTTGGGGTGTCAGTTTGGGCCATCCCAGGGCCAAAATCGTCTGTTATGGGCATTTTCGTACTCAGTAGAGTGTATTCTTTCATTTAAAATTGGTTTTGACCGGTACCTCGAATGTATGAGTTTAACCCATTTTTGGGGTCCTTATAGGGGTCACCAGGGTCATACCCATGGACTAGGCCCCGGCAGACGCCTACTTCTGTGCATCCCAGGTTAGTATGTGGATGCCTATATGGTCAGATATTGGTACCTCGTTCATCTAGGTTCGACCCTCTGGGCTCCCGGTCTATAGCTTTGCAATACATTAATGTAGAGGTATATCCCTGCTATCCATACCAAGCAAAGTCTATTGTGATGTTCTGAATAAAAGACTAAGTAATTGGATAGAAAATCATGATCTATTAGTTGATGAACAGTGTGGTTTCAGAGGGAACCGTGGATGTCTGGACCAAATCTACAACCTCCACAGTGTTCTGAGTAATCGTAAACAGTCAAAACTCTCCACTTATTCCTGTTTTATTGATTTGACTAAGGCTTTCGATTTTTGTCAGAGAGAAAGGTTATGGAATAAACTCCTTAAATTCCGAGTAAATGGTAAGACTTTGAATGCGATACAGTCGTTATACGCAAATACAAAAGATGCAGTTCGTGTGAGTAACCATACAACAGACTGGTTTGACGTTAATTTAGGAGTTAAACAAGGTAGTCTCGGTCACCCAGAACCCCCAGTCTTCAACGCACAGAGGGTCTGGGTCGGTTCTCAATTTTTGACGAAAATTACTGGATAATCTACCACATAAAAAAACAAACTTTTGGTTACGCATGGGCAATGGAACCTTTGGCTAAAGACTCGGTAAGCGCTAGATCTTATGAAGTCGGGCCGATTTTGCTAGCTTCTATAAAGCGTGGTTGAAATATATCCCACAATTCACTTGGCACATCTATTATTAGAAACAAAATAGAGACGAGGAATAAGCATGAATCGCGATGAAGAATTAAGAAGATTGTGAGAAGCCATACGTCTGATTCATGACGAGAGAAAATTACCATTTCAATTGAAGCCTTTACAAACAAAATTTTAAAGAATGTCATTGTTGACAAGCGAGCTGTTTTGATAGATTCAGTACGTGGTAACTTAAAAGACTGGCTAATCCAGACAATGACCTATTTTCCGTCAAATTTTGAGGACCCATCCAGACTAATATTCGTAGAATATTTGTGTGGATGATAGAGACTATGAACAAGGATGTCTTCTGTCACCTACATTATTCTCATTTTTTATAAACGATCGGGCTGCGGAAATTTGTAATTTAAATTTAGGTATAGAATTAGACAGTGAAACTCTAAGTATCCTGCTTTATGCGGATGACATTGTACTTCTTGCGCCTAATGAAGAAAATCTTCAGATCATGCTAGATACTGTGCATAGCTGGTGTAATAAATGGAAATTGAATATCGATAGCAAAAAATCAAAAATCATACACTTTCGTCCAAACAACGAGACAAGAACAGACTCAACTTTTAACTGTGGGTCTGAACTATAAGACTGTGTAGAACAGTATAAATACCTCGGTTTATGGTTTGATGACCACTTAACATATAAATTTGCTATAAAAGAACTAGCAAAATCAGCTAGCCGTGCTTTAGGGTTTTTAACTGCAAAATATTATGTTTTGGGGGGAATGATGTATTCTGTATATAACAAACTGTATGAATCTCTAGTAGAGCCAATATTACTCTATGGTGCATCTATATGGGGTACAGTTGCACACAGTGTGATAAATAATGTGAGAACATTGTTTCTAGGACTTCCCAAGAGAGCATCAAATGTAGCTTTTTTATGGTGATATGGGTTGGGTCAGTTCTCTGACAAAGCAAGCAATTGAAGTGTTCAGATTATTCACAAAGCTCAAAAACTGTGATAGAAATTGTTTATTCTATAAAGTCGATAAATGGTCTCAAAGACGTGGGAAAGGAAGGTATTAAAGTTAGCAGAGAATTTAAATGTAAAGCGCGAGCTTAATTTATGTGACGGTCGTAAATTTGGTTTTAAATCTTTGTGTAAAAAATTATTTGTAACTGATGAATCTAGGTGGTTTTCAGAACTGTGGGATGATAGAAACTGTACAAATGGTAATAAATTAAGAACGTATAGGTTGTTTAAAAAAAGATCTAAAAGTTGTGGATTATGTTATTTGTGTCATGACCAGATCCAAGAGAGGTGTTATAAGCAAATTTAGATGTGTTCTTCCTCTATCAATAGAAACATGTAGATATTCTAAACCCCCAATTCCCCTAAAAATAGGTTGCCAGGCAACGAAACATACGCCCACACAGCAGCCAAATCGTCCGGGCAGTCAACAAGAGTTGTCGCATATTAAGGAATTATCAGAAAATCATTAGAATTTGTTTGGTTTTTATAATCAACATTTTTTTTCAAATCAGATAATAATTGTGACCTCCAGAGGGACCACAAGCTAAACAGGGTGATTTTTCGTACAATCAGGGGACATAATTCAGGAAGTAATGACCCGATGGGCGCAAATATCGAAAGGAACCAAGATCTTTGGGTTATAAACATACATGTCAAGTTTCATCAAAATCCATTCAAAATTGTGACCTCTATAGGGTCCACAACCTTGATATAACATATTTTCACACTATTCGTGTACAAACGGCGGCCATTTTGTTCGTCAATTCTAGTCCGATCTCCACGTAATTCACACTCTCTCTTCATTACCATGTAACGGTGATATAGTCAAACGTTTTTTTTAAAACGGATAATAATTTTGACCTCCAGAGGGATCAAAAGCTAACAAAAGCGATTTTTCGGACAATCTGGGGACATAATTCAGGAAGTTATGATCCAATGGGCGCAAATATTGAAAGGAACCAAAATCTTTGGGTTATAAACATACATGTCAAGTTTCATCAAAATCGGTTCAAAATTCTGACCTCTATAAGGTCCACAACCTTTATATAACATATTTCCACACTATTCGCGGACAAACGGCGGTCATTTTGTCCGTCAATTTTGGTCTGATTTTCACAAAATTCGAACTCAACCTTCATAACCATGGAATGGTGATATAATCAAACGGTTTTTTTTAAATCGGATAACAATTTTGACCTCCAGAGGGACCACAAGCTATAAAGGGCGATTTTTTGGACAATCAGGGGCCATAATTCAGGAAGTTACGATCCGATGGGCGCAAATATCGAAAGGAACCAAGATCTTTGGGTTATAAATATACATGTCAAGTTTCATCCAAATTGGTTCAAAATTGTGACCTCTATAAGGTCCACAACCTTGATATAACATATTTTCACACTATTCGCGTACAAACGGCGGCCATTTTGTCCGTAAATTTTGGTCCGATTTTCAAGAAATTGGAACTCAACCTTCATAACCATGGAACGGTGATATAATCAAACGTTTTTTTAAACCCGATAACAATTTTGACCTCCAGAGGGACCACAAGCTAAAAAGGGCAATTTTTCGGACAATTAGGGGTCATAATTCAGGAAGTTACGATCCGATGGGCGCAAATATGGAAAGGAACCAAGATCTTTGGGTTATAAACATACATGTAAAGTTTCATCAAAATCGGTTAAAAATTCTGACCTCTATAAGGTCCACAACCTTGATATAACATATTTTCACACTATTCGCGTACAAACGGCGGCCATTTTGTCCGTCAATTTTTTCCGATTTTCACGAAATTTGAACACAACCTTTATAAACATGGAACGGTGATATAATCAAACGGTTTTTTAAATCGGATAACAATTTTGACCTCCAGAGGGACCACAAGCTAAAAAGGGTGATTTTTCGGACAATCAGGGGCCATAATTTAGGAACTTACGATCCGATTGGCGCAAATATCGAAAGGAATCAAGATCTTTGGGTTATAAACATGCATTTCAAGTTTCATCCAAATCGGTTCAAAATTGTGACCTCTACACTATTCACAAGCTAAAAAACGTGATTTTTCGTACAATCAGGGGCCATAACCCACGAAGTTACAGTCCGATACATGTCAATATCGAAAGGAACCCAGATCTTAGTGTGATAAACCTATATTTTAAGTTTCATTGAAATCGGATAAAAATTGTGACCTGTAGACTGTTCACAAACAATTGTGGACGGATGGACGTCCGGACGAACAGGGGCGACGACAATATACGTCCACATGAAAATGTGGGCGTATAAAAAATCGCATATGTCCTTTGTGCTCTTCGTGTATAGAAAACGAAATCCACTTTTTAATTGAATGTGATGTCTACTCTGATATCCGGAAGAAACTATTCACAAATCAGGGCCCTGTGTCACGAAATTTTAACTAAAGATAAAATCAAAATTTTAGCGGATACCTCAATTTTGATTGGCTAAGAACTAAAATCAATCTAATATTATCCAATCAAATAACTAAAAACGAAGGTGTTAGCTTTGAAGGTTTAACAAGATGTGTGCATTATTTGCAATCACTGTACTGGATGTTCAAAGCTTAGCCTCCTTCAAATATTTTAAAATTAAATCAAAATATGGCTGAACCGTTCTAATCTGCATAACATATAGGAGTTATCTGTTGGTATCGTGTGCTGATTATGACAATGTCATGTTAATAAAACTCTAATTAATAGTTTATATAACATCAAAATATTGTATTTGAGTTGCCTTGTGTTGGATTCCATATCGCCCTTTGTAAATTTTAATATATTTTCTCTCGCTTTTATAAAGTTGCGGTCATTTACAGTCTTGATGATATAGGCCTTCGGTGTACATATACCCGATAACGGCCTAATCGAAAAACTGTCAAATACCAAGGTAAATTGAAACCTAAATATGCATTATGTAAGATTTAGATGAAAAGCTGATAATATAGTAGTTCATAAATAGGTAATGCAAAATTAATCTATTGAAAATTTAAATCCAATTACGTTATTCTGAGTGAAGTTATACCTGTATGAAGTTTTGACAAGATGTGTCATAGATTGTGTATTATCGTAGTCACGACTCGCCATTTTTATATTAAATCATGAAATGGCGATAGTGTTATGCGCTTGGTATGTGAAAAAATGGACCCCTCACCGAGTGTTATAATGATGGATGAGGGGCATTATTATTAATAACCCGAAAAGGAGGAAATATATATGGCTCAAGATCAGTCCATGATACTGAAAAAGCATTGGTAGACAGGTTCCGGGTTGGAGAAACCAGGTTGCAAAGTTATTAAGTTGACAACTTAGACAAAGAGATCAATGTCTGGTGTAAATTAAGCTGAACAAATTCTATCAAAAACAGAGCTTTTAAGCATCCACCCTGTTGAATCGGAAAAAATTTATTGATGCAAAATCTGCAGAAACATTCAAAACCCCTTGGATAAAGAAGGCGGATAAAAATATATATTTCTATCTATACACCATTCCCACAGAGTCTTTGCTTAGTCATCCACTGTGACGTGCAGTTATGGGATGCTTTTTAGCTAGATTAGATGCAAAATTTGATAATTTATTAATTTTTTTGTCTGTTAAGTAAACTTTGAAAGTAACCGTGTCAATAATAAAGCCAAAAAACGTTTTTTTTTTTTGTGCAGGCAGAAAAACAGACTTTTTGTAATTAACTAATTAATCAAGTGACAGTAATTTATCTGCCACCAACTTGGTGTTGTTTGCACACATTATGTCCTCATCCTTATCCCTAATTAGTGAATCGTACATCGTTTGCCCTGGTGTCTGAAGGAAGAATAGACTGACTTTAGAAGCTTAAATGATAAATTTGATTTCTCAAACAAAGCTTAAGGTATTGAGAAAAACTCACAATTTAGTTTGACACTGAAGTAAGCATCCTGCAAATCTAAGGGTGTTAAAAAATCGTTTTTTTTTTTTAATAAGATCCAGAACAAAATCAAAAGTTTCTTGTTTAAAGTGTCCATAAACAATGAATGAATTTAATTGCCGCAAATTAACCACTGGTCTAAACTTTTCATGTCTTAAACGTAATGAAGTTTCGCAATTTCTGATTTCCTTGCCAACTTCATCCCCAAAAAGGAAAGTAGTGATCGGCGTATTCAGGTTACATAAATTAAAGTACCTTGGGTGTAACATGGGTCGTAATAAATATCTTTTTCTTAAGGAAATATTATACTGAACCTGACCCAATAAAGTGATTGAATCTAAGATAAGGCTTCTAACCTCTGGATTGTTAGAAAATTGATCCTGTAACAAGGCAGCTAATTTAACAAAAGCAATAATTCCAATATCCACATGCTCCTGGATATCTCCCAATCTTTGATCAGTATTGTGCGCTTTTCTCCCAGTTTCACTCCAAATTTCTGGATTCACGCGGGGAGGCCCCATTTTATCACAGTTCGATAGCAATGTATATTTGGATACAATAGTGTCTGTCAAATACAATAAGATGCAAGCAGTATATGAATTAAAGAAATTCGTCTGAAATAGGCGAACCGAGTTCTGGCGCCTTCAACTTGGGCAAATCCCATACAAAATCGTTTGATACAGTATTGTGAGTATTATCATTATTATGATTAGGCCTACATTCCTCTGTAGTACCTTGAGTCTGACTGCCGAAATTAAAGTCATTATTATCAAAATCAAATAGGGCCCCGGAAATGTCCTTCGTAAAATTAGCTTGCGCCGGGGTTGGCCATGTTTCATCTTGTTTGGTATTCTCCGTCAAATGATCAAGTTTTTGTCGTAACTGAACAATATCACTTTCAGTAAGTTTGTCTAAATTAATTATATTCAAGTTCTGAGACTGACATGTAGCCCCGTCTTAGCCCAGGTTAGGTGCAAAAGAGTAGGACGTTAAACCCTATTTCATTTCTGACATGTAGCATCATAAAATAAAATAGGGTTATTCTTCACTGATGAGGTGCCGTCTGCAACCGTCTGTTTAAGAGAGAACGTGCGACTGTGGCTCACATTAAAGACTTTTGGCAAGTGGAATTTTCCGCATCCGTATCACGTATCCGTATCGCCACGTGATACGTTGCGTCAATGTAGTTTTAGAGTTTTGGCAGATTTTCGCGGCGTGTACATATGGGTAGCTGAGCTGAGCTTAGTTCTAATACAGCATGGTGGCAGTTATCTACCAAGATCTTCAGTACTAGTCAAGTGTCTACTATGATACAACATTTCAGCGTCTAAAAATAGCAAAAAGTATAGTAAAAAGACGACGATGTTATATGGACCTTTTCCGCGTGAAAGCTGTTAGATACATGCTGCCGTACCCGTGTGCCATATCACGTATGAGAAATACACAAGCATTGTTGACGTCACACACAAAATCGATACGGATACGCGATACGGACCAGAAATTTACGCTTGCCAAAAGTCTCTATTGTGAACGATTACCTACCTTAACGGAAGCTCTCTTACGGAGGGTCATTTTATTATATTTACTCCCCCGTTAAGTAGCTTTGCCTTTACTTTTATTATGTAATGATCCTTTAGAAGCATCCATTTAAATCGAATTAAGTAAATCAGTCTGTTCGCTCTCAACTTCAGAAAAATCAAAACCGAGATGTGGCATGGAGATAGGGACGCCTTCTCAACCTCGTGGGTTTACTCCGGGCACTCCGGTTTCCTCCCATTGATAAAGACCCTTACGCGCAAGCGAATTATTGAAATAAAATAAAACCATATGTTAGTCTCGAAATGACCTAGTTTGTGTCGAGTGGACGTTAAACCTATTTCTCTCTCTCTGTCTGAACCACCGGTCCAAACCCAAACAACACGGTTAAATACTTAGCGAAAGAAGAAAACAATAAAATTGTATGTACAAATAAAACAGCGCGGCTAAACAGCCAGCTACGAAACCGAAAGATCGAGGTAAGGGACAAACCTGTCTGTCGTCTGTGAATGAATAATGATACATTTTGGCTATACCAATGCGCACGAACTGGGAAAGGTGTCAAGGGTCAACATTAATGTGACTTTTTTTAGTTGACTTTAAAGTAGCTGAAGACCTTTCGAAAATAATGTCTAAATATTAGTAACATTGTTGATCGACTGACAGTGAAAGTCTGTGTTGACAATATGGGTAAAAGAACACAACTCCAAACAAGCGACCTTTGAAATTTGATGGCCGCACATTACCAACGATTGAATTTTAATTCTCGTCTCTTAGATCGGCTCTATTTTTTTCCCCAAATTACGTTGGGTAGAACGCCTTCTACCACATATGTAGCAACACGTGGCAACCGCTTGCTCAAAAGCACGCATGAGGTTAATCATGGAAAACTTGAGATAAATAAACTGAAAGTAAAGGAAAATCCACTTGCAACTTTCCACGCTACATTTCAACCTAGCAAACATCTCACCTTACGTATCCTTACGCTTTAAAATCACGAATATTAACCATATCCTTTCAGTAATATTCAAGCCCCTTTTCTACGAATCTACACCAAAACGTCAACAATGATCGACGTGCTACAGAAGGGATCGGAATAGAAAGACCTAAATTATATTTAGTTAATAAAAATGGAAATGGAATGAAATGGGGTTTAACGTCCTACTCTTATGCACCTAACCCGGGCTAATGGAAGACGGGTGTGCTTGTAATTTACAAACTAATATTTAATTACTCAAATGAGACCCCAAACAAGTCTATGGTTGGGTTCATTCCCATATCGCCGAGTTGGTTTATTCCCGGCGCAGTTATTAAAAGAGGTTTTTTTGGACGACTTCGCGGGAATCCAGCTCCTAGGGATTAAAATGGATTAAAAACGCAACAATGGTGTTATAGATTATTATGATAAGGATGTACACTTTCTTAATCCCCACTGTAACTAATTAACCATCATTTTAGCATAGATATATGTGTCGTAGTGGTTCCATTGACGAATTGAAAATTCACCCTCGAACCATTGATTTGTTATGTAGTCGGCCAATTCGGTTATTTTTGGATTGGCTGGCATTGGGGTAACAAAACCAAGAATCCTATCCTGCCATATCACTAAGTCGTTATTCTTTCTCTTATTCAGTCTATACTTAAAAGCAGCAACACATCGGTATCTCCCACCTTTTGCTGTAGGAATAAACTTAGATTGTAACTGTGCATTAATCATCGCAGAAAGAAATGAATATGAAATCTCTTGGAATGATTTACGTATTTATACGTATTATAAAAAATATTCACGATGAACTGAATTTCGACCACCTGTCAGCTTCATTCTGAACTGCAGCCTATTATCTCATTAATTAATGATTGAATTGAATTCTGTGTGTTACCCTTTTATGAACTTGTTTTAGAATCTGTTCGGTGATTAATAGGAATGTATGTGTAAAGGCACGCCGTTTATATAAATTCCAAGATATAAAATATGTACTATTTTAATAATACAAATAGCTTCGTGGGAAATGGACAATCCATCGAGTTGGTCATCGCAATGGCCACCACAGTCCCGGGATTTGAATCCCGGATTACACCATCTGGATCAGTCTCTCGGTGAGACTTCCTAATCTGGCAAAATATAATTTGACATTGTTGTGTTAACTATTTGGGGTGGGGTTGGATGGCTGAATGGTAGTTTCAAATCCCCGGTTAGACGTGACAAGGAGTAGGGTCGCCTGTCCAACCTTGTGTGTTTTCTCCGGGTCATCTGGTTTCCTCCCACTGATAAAGATCCCTACGCGTCAACGAATCATTGAAATAAAATTAAAACCATATGTTAGTCCCTAAATGACCTAGTGTGTGTCGAGTGGACGTTAAACCCCATTTCTGTCTCTCTCTCTCGCCCTTTTGTCAATTGTGAATTATATAATATGTATAATACTTGTTGAATTATTCTAGTTGAAAGAGTATACTCGTTTTTTCTAGGCTACCCGATACAGTTTCTATTTGGAAGGGTAAAAAAAACCAGTCCAGTATATGTTGAAATATACTTGGTTATGTTTGTAGATAATTTTACAAAGCAACATAATCGCACCTCTATTAGGGGCTGTTTTGGTGTAGTAGATTTGATGCCATAGGACAGGTCAGCAAATCTCTCTTTTCACCTTTGTTAATTATTTGACAGGTATTGGTAAATATTTATGGTTCAAAATTCACTAATCAATCTCATACAAGTACAAATGTTTCGGTAGAGACATGGTTAACTATTGTCATGTTTGTACTGAAATGTGTTCCGTCCAACAAAGCTTGAGAAACGGTTAGAGCTGTGTAAATAAATATGAATTAACATCAATGGGGGAAAAATGGTCTGCCTTCAACACTAGAAGGGGTTATGTCCCTTTACATGCTTTTGAAAGTGATGTTCTCCAGTAAACTTTATTTTGAAATGAATCGAATGCGTTTTTAGCTTATTCAAATTCGTTTTTCAAAAGATCAATATTTGAAACGACATTCCTTAATACCGAATCAATTTAACTTAGAATACCCAACGGACTTAACACTCCATCGTGCTCATGGAAGCATCCAAATTCCCAACTGTATTAATACTATGCCGTAGCTGTCTTCACTATTTGAATTGCGATTATCCCATTATTTGAAACATTCCTTAGTACCGAATCAATTTCACTTATTATTAGAATACCCAACTGACTTACCACTCCATCGTGCTCATCACTGAAGGCTGGCAACGGTTTTGTCATCCAGAAGGATTTTTCTTTGTTTTTCTGGAAAGCTCTTTTATTTTTATTTTTTTTTTTAATTTATTTATAAATCTTTATTAACAAAGAATATTAAAGTTTACAGGCATCATATAATACAATTGTGTAGATAATGAATAAATACATATTGTATATAATTCAAGGTTAAAAGTTGGTTATTTAATAAAGAAAGGTTAAAAATAAATCTATGTACATTTTAGACGATGCCTGTATTTGAAGTTTTTTGTTGTAAACTATCAGAAATTATTTTAGGGTTATGTATGGATTACAATAATGTTGTATTTATAATAATGAAATTGTGGAATTTAGTCCCTCTAATAGAGACCTTAGAAGATGGTACGAAATAGAAGATCTCTATAGGGGCGATTCCATGGTCTTTTATTAATGGAATGCATTAAATGAGTGAATAAAAAATGGGGGGTTTGAGTTTCTTTATTTATAAGTTTTATTTATCATAACAAGGATGGATAACTTAAACTTCAAGCATGAAATATGCTTTAACAAGTTCTAATGATTAAAAAGAGTGTGGGAGTATGTCACTGAGGGTAATTTCTGTGATGAATTACAATCAAGTATAATCTCCTGTGTACTGTATTTCTTTTCATGGTTAATAAATAATGTACAAAATGATATGTAGTACAGACATCGCCATGGGAAAATTTCTTACCTCTAACCAATTTACATACCTATACCATATGAATGTACCCAAACATAGTGTATCTGTGTATGCGCAAAATAAAAAAAAAAGAAAAGAGGTTTAGGTTATTGTGACTACCCATCCATGACGGGTTAAGCATGCTGATAGGATCATCCAGTGAACTTACAAACTTCCGTAATACAAATAGGATAAAAATTACATATCACGCATGAATTGTACTCCGATGTTTGTTGTTATAACTATTTCTTTAACATATATATTTTCTCATTTCATTCTAATACATTAAATTGATACATTAAGAAAATACGGTATAATTATATTATTTTTCTCGATAACGTCGAGAGGCCTTCAACGAAACTACGCTTTAATTAAAACAGTAATTGTGTATCGTATTATGTTTTTGGCTTGTGAACACTCTTAGAGGTCACTTATTTCCCAAAGATTTGGGTTCATTTCGATATTCGCGCATGTTGAATATTAGACTGTTAATTCCTGGATTATGAACCCTGATATATACGGGGAAAAAAAAAATTCCCCGACGTTCATGTCGCCAGTTCATGGCAAATAAGGTAAGCTAGGCCCCGTCAGTCAGGGTTGGTCGCGGGCAAACGTGGACACAATGCGAGAATATCATAAGTTAAATATGTTTTTTTCATACCTTTGATATACGGTTATCCACTAGCTGAATATTGAAATAATATTATGTTTAATCGACGAAGACGAACAGAATCTGTGAGTTGACTTTATTTAAAGTATGCTTAGATAAGGAACTGATGTTGTAGTCTAATAAATACAGAACCAATGATACCCCAATCCCCTGGAACACTCGATACCCCTCTTCCTATATTAGGAATATTAACAAAGTTGTTTGATATCTGTAATCTACATTGTACATTTACAGTTTTCTTGTATTTAATACTAAAAATTTATAAGTTCAGGGGTTAACGAAGATCGCCTATATTATGTGTGAGAGAGAGAGAGGGGGAGAAATGGGGTTTAACGTCCACTCGACACAGGGGTTAACGAAGATCGCTTATATTATGTGTGTGTGAGAGAGAGAGAGAGAGAGAAATGGGGTTTAACGTCCACTCGACACAAACCAGGTCATTTTGGGACTAACATGGTTTCATTTTATTTCAATAATTCGCTTGCGCGTAGGTGTCTTTAGCAGTGGGAGGAAACCGGAGTGCCCGGGGGAAACCCACGAGGTTGAGAATGCGCCCCTATCTCCATGTCACATACGCGCACACAAGGGCTCGAAACCACAGCTGCAAGCCAGAGGTGACCGGCCAGCTAGAGGTCGAAGCGCGGCACTCTAGACCACTAGGCCATCTCAACCCCCACCCCCCACTTATATTTTGTGAAAGTCTGAAAATTCAGTTGCCCTAGAAAATGTGATTAGAATCAGTAAAGACACATCTGTGTAATAGATCATTTTAATGATATTAATAAACTTATAAAGCTCTGGACATCCAAGAAACGTGTTGCCCAAGCGCACTTTTTGCATACAAATAGTGAAATAACCATGCCATTATAAAGCCCTAAGAGACTATAAATAAGATAAAATGGGGTCTTACACCCCACGCTTATGATGCCGGGGACAGAAAAGACGTTTAAAGACCCAGTTAAAGAAGCTAAGTCTTTCCAAATATTAGCTATTTAGCTCCTTTAAGTTAACATTTGTAAGTACAACAAAGTATTCTTTATTTAATAAATAAGAAGGCCCCTTGCAAGATCCGAACGGTAAACATGGTTAATTAAGGTACATACTAGTGCATTTAATAAAATACCATCACCTAATTGCTTTTTTATATTGTGTTAACACAAGTCAATAAAAGTTATACATCATTGACACGATATCCATTGAGCAATGTAGATAAAGTTGTGGTATGTACATACTATGTACTGTGTAAGAATTACGTAATATGGAAAATGGCTTCAAATGGACAATCAAGTATAATCTGATAACAATAGGCATATTATTAGAGCTGCGAAAGTCTTATGGCTTTAAGGGTCAATCCGTGTTTTCTTTAGGGAACTATTGTTTGGCCCGTAATTAAGGATTATTTGTTCACCTGTACATAAAGTTTAGGATAGCTGTGCAAATATTGACAGTGATATTGTTTTTAAAGTGTGAATCACGACACGAAAAATTCAATTTAACCCTACTTTAATTAAAATTAAACCAAACGTATTTCATCTTTTGAAAAGTCTGATAAAGAGAGAGAGAGAGATATCCCCCACCTTCCTGTCCCAAATAAAAAAAATATTCTCTTTAAAACATTTTGAAAAAAAATTGATAAATGTCAAATAAATAAATAAATGAAAAAAAAAAAAAAAAATAATAATACAGAACTATGGAAGATCAAACAGCTCTTTATTCAGTGTTCTTAATTCAGTGTTCGAGATTTGTTTTTCGTTGCATGTTTCTGATGAAATGTAACTGTACAATCAAATTAATGATACGTTATGGGAGATACGATAAAGAACTGACGGTTCTCACTATAATAGTTAAAAACTAGATAATGCAAAGGGAATTTGCCGAATATGTCAATCAAATTGATCCACTTTGAACTAAGGTTTTGACGATAAAATTATATGCCTAGCCTCGATCATCTTTGCTAAAGTCGGTACGATAAAAAAAAACATATATAGTCTCGTTTACCATTTTCTTTATTAATAATGAACGAGTGTTGAACAACAGATTGGATCATAATCCAGTAAATATCACAGGCCAGTCATGACATCGAGAGTTAGTTATGGCCTGGATAAGTTAATTAATGTCAAAATTAATAATTTAGGTAACATTTGAGTCCAAAAAGCCACACAGTAGGTAGATTTATCTTTTGCATAGACACAGATACAAATTAAAAATCTCATACGACAAAATGCCTGATTTGTAAAACACAATGTCTCATTTTTAAAACAAAAAATCTGAATTGTAAAACAAAATTTCGGATTTGTAAATCTTATATTGATTTTAAGATATAAATGTTAATTTTAAGATATCAATGTCAAAATACGACAAGAGATGAAGAAATGCGAAGTAATGACTAGGAATTAAGAATTCAAGACACTGAATATAGGGTTGTTCCATACAGAACTGGCATTAAAATTTTGAATGGAAACGTTATGCATTTAGCTTGCGTTTTAAGAAGTTTGAGAATAGGAATATTTCTTCCATTATTTTGCCAGTGTAATGGTTTATTTTAATCAGGAAACTTATCATTAATACTACTCAATTCTTATGTATGTTTTTAGAAAATCGATAAAGTTTTGGCATACATTTGTTCTTCAGAACGTGTGTCTATTCTTAATCATTTTTGGGTTAAAAAACAGATTAAAAAGATTTGTTGTTCGTGGTTTGAAGAATGTAGTGATCAGAATTTGAAGCCTGTCACCTATTCTCTTTCAATCAGTTTCTCGTCGTAAAGTCTGCGTTGGATTAAAATTTCTTTTGTTTATTTTCTTTAGGTTTTACGGTTTGTTTACCGTCTTAATCCTTTAAGACTCGGATCTCAACAAATGTTTATACTTTGTCACATCCGATTATCAAGTGAGTAGGCTTCGTAAAATGTCAACTGCTAAAAAGAGACTGGATACCAGAGCAAAAAGCTTATACCTGTCCGCCGCGCTACGAACATTGACGGAAATTTCCTTATATAGAAACTGGTCTTGCCAGTACGTCAGACATTTGGTGTTGAATAGCTTGGTTGTTCGGGTCGATACAACTATACGCTTCGCTTATTCACTGACTGTACACCACCAACAGTCATAGATATGTAACATGGCCGCAATGACAGACACACCTTTGCTACCGGTCCCGCTGTGGGAATCAGATGTTGTTATTCCATTGAAGGATTTCTCCTCTAAGAGACCTGTTCCTGGATTAGCGAAAGTGGTAAAAGGACAATATATGAGTATAGGTGTTTCTAAGTTTTCATTACATAAACAGCATCAAGAAGTGTATATACATTCAGTGAAAATGGGAGTCAAAGTGCTTGCCCATAGTTTAAGACGTGTGGATGGTACATCTAAACGAGGACAACCTATAATGAAATTAGTGCCAATGGAACAAAGACTAGCGATCCCTATTGCGTACCAAGGATGGTTCGAAATCGCGTCCGAAGATGGAAAGTCAGCGAGACCCATATCAAGTGTGTTAGAATTGGCGAGACTTTTCCCTCAAAGGTGTTTAGTGAGAGAAAGTATAAAGGCTTATTTAGCGAACGGCGAAGGAAAATTAACGGCGTTTGATAAAACTAAGATAATTCCGGCTGGAGAGCAGTTAAAACTTTGTGGTGATTTGTCGTTCCCAGCCCCGTCAGCAAACACTAAAGTCAAACTACTTCGTTGTGAAGACTCGAAAGGTGATAGTGTCTACCTAAGCTACGATCAAAAAGGTTTATTTACTCCCATAGCAGGAGCGAGAGATGTGACTGGTGTATTTTCAATTAAAGATATCATTCGCCGCTTCAGACTACCTTTAACAGTTAAACTAATACAGGGTATAAAACCTAAAGTTGACCCAAGTAGGTTTTCCACCCTAATTAGACTCGACTGGGTGTATACCGATGAAACGGCATTTATGTCACCTCTGGAGAAAAATCATATTAGGATTTTACCGGTCCCGGCTGATGCCCAGTTATATTTGGCATCAGCTGTTAATCATGATGAGATTAAATCTAGTGAGGCCTATCGAATGACTTTAATTAAATGCAATAAAATGGTGGCCAATTATCATAATACGATACATTTATTGGTTAATTTACCGGAATCTGTGTTACGAGGTAAGAAGGGCTCAAGTTCAAATGTGTTTTCAAGTCCACAAAAACTGTCTGAAGCCCCTCAGTCTAGCATCAGGCGATCCAAAAGTCGCGAAGATATGTTAATGGACGAAATCGACACTCTTTATCAGTACGTGAGGGACGGTGGTCCTACGCCCAAAATTAAACTGACTTACGACTCTGATGAAGAGAGTTATTGGGAAGAACCCGCTTATGAACCTTTGGATGATTTTAGGGCTCGTGTAAGAGCCCTGGAATCTGGACAAAAAGTGAGCTATCATGATAAATACCGTCCCACAGATCCCAAAAAGATAAACTTTGACGCAGATCCAGATATCACTGCTAGTGGCAATATTTATGGTGTGGTGACCACCAATACGGGATCTTCCAATAGCAACAGCAATAATTCAGACGAACCACCACCTCTTCCCCCAAGACCTTCTACTGGCACCGAAAATGGCACCATTCCTAAACAAACACCCCCTCCGCTACCACCAAGACAGTATATTAAGAATTCCCCAGACCAGCATCTACAACACATGGAATCCATGAGATCTTCGCGATCCGGAGGAAAGAACAGCTCTACACCATCCAAAGAGAAAAACAAACACACCGATTCCAACAGTAGTGGCAGTGGTGGTATCAGGAACTATCTAGGTAGAGATTTTAAGGACTCTGATCTTAGCTCCAGAACACGCGGTTCTAGGGAATCATATACTGCCAGACAGCGGATTAAAGTGTTATATTTATAGGCTTATAATAATAAATTCCATTCCATTTTAAAACCTTAAAGTGGTGTGATATTACTTATTCGTCACCAGCTCTCCTGTTCATTTGTGGAAATCCAATAACTTTTCTATGCGATAATCAAGGTTAGCTTCTTATGAAATATTCCAGTGTTGTTAAACATTACTAGTCTACTTGGATATGACTACATCCTGTGTCAACAATAGTGCGTTATATCTCCTATTGAAATGCTAAAATTCTTTTGATGACTTCAACGTGTACTCAAGAATGTAACATAACAGTGATTCTCAATAATAGGACTAAGCATTACTTGAAGGATAGACCACTCAGTTAACGGTGGTCTCAATATATACATGTTTATACTATCTGTGATCAAATATATACGTGTAAATATAGATGTATTATTTAAGAAAACATGAATTGGCATATAAAGCGTATTTCTTGTAAAGGTTGGAGTTTTTTGGGGGGTTAAAGATATTTCAGTGTAGTGACCACTGGGGGTGTTACTGTGAAAACGTCTTGTTACTTGCACTTGATTGTGACAACTGTGTTCTACATGTACGTCATGGTAAGAACAATATCTTGAGAATAGCGGGAATATTTAATGGGTGGAAACAACATGGGTTTCATATAAATATATAATGGGTTGGTATATACACGCCACTGCCTTGGTAAACGTTGTCAGTCATATCATTGAAATGCACATGTAACATTACAGATTGCCGTATTCGTCTCAAATAGAAACTGTTATTGACGAAGTAATGTGCGTGGTAGTTGTAGTCCAAGGTGGAGTTCATATTCAATGATTTGTAGTCAAGGGATCAATAACTTGATCTAAAGGTATTCTTTCAATGCGTCAGTGGTTCGAATGAATAGCATTTGAACATTGTATTATTGCACTGGCTGTTCCCATAGGTTAACACACTACATGGACTTGTTTTGAAGAATCCGTGAGACATGACACAATGATTTGTTTTGAATAGCATTGATTTCATAATCGACCTACTTCACTCATATATTCTATGAATAGGAGTTACCATAACTGATTCATAATGTTAAAGGCTTGACGCATTATCTCTAACGTTTTGGAAATAATACATCATTATTATAAAAGACACGGGTGCAAATGTATATATTTACATGTTCATGTAGTTACGAGTTCAGACCAGGTTTCTGTCCAAGTATCGACGTTTCTGTTCACGCTTCTTTGAACTGAATCTCTCAAGAAATGTTTTATCAACACGTACCTCAGTTATTTCCGAACGACAAGAATAATTTCCCGGTCTGTTCTGCATGTATTGATTGGACCAGGGCCATGGTGTGCACGCCAATGTGTACACGGGACCTCGATTTTTCGTCCCTTCCGAACGACTAGACAACCGTCGTTGACAGGCCCTCCGCCCTACATCACTGACAAGTAAGAACCACGCCGGAAAATCTGGAGGAACGTTCTCGGCCAATGCAAGGATCGAACACCCGACATCCAGGCTAGCGAGCCAACATCTTACCCACTTAGCAACATGCGAAATCGTGAACAATTTAAACATTACGTTTCATCTAGACAGTGAAACTTTACATGTATATCTGGTTTGTTTTAGATTGAAAACAATGTTGAAATCAATATTCTTGTAGTCGTAACTCAAATAATGGATGTCAGGTTAACATAGGAGGAGAATGCCAGTAGTTTCTTTATTAAGTCCTTGTTTCGGTGGTTTATATTTATCTAAGGGGTAATTCACGTTGTATAATATACATACATATAAAGGGGTAATTGTCACGATAATTATGTGTCGGATTAATATCAACCATGCATTACATGTATTTTAGTAATATGCCGTCATCATTATAACCTGACAACTCATTTTTCATCGACGCGTGATGTGATATATTATTTACTTTCATTAGTCATATTATATTATATACCTGCACGCTGTATTTCTCAAGGTTTCCGAAAAGCTTATATTATGAATAATAGGGGATGAGTAGTATGTAATGAATAAAGGTCATTAAGAAAAAAATGTTATGAATAATAGATTAATGAATATAAAAAGTACTGATCAATGTTTAACATTGTAATTTAAATTACAAGGTTACTAAAAGGCAAACTATTTTATGAATACTAGGGGATTATTGATGCGTAATGGGACAAGTCACCAAGAAAAATATTCGTTATGGATAATAAGCAGTGGTTAATGAATATAAACAGCATGGGTTAATGTTGATCTATTGTTATTAATACAATGTTATACAGGGTTACCTGAAAATAAATATTAGATAGATAATTACTAAAAGTGTGTGTGTGTGGGGGGGGGGGTGGGGGTGAATACTAGTCATTAAGAAACAAAGAATATTTGTTATGTATTAGGCAAAGTTTTACGCGTAATCAATATAACAGTATGGGTTAATTGTGTTGAGCGTAATTGTTAATACAAGGTTACTAAACAGCATTTTTTAAATGAATAATATGCGATGATTAATACGTTATACAATAAGTGATTAAGAAAAAAATATATATGAATAATAGGCAATGTTTTAAACGTGATGAATATCAACAATATAGGTTAGGGTCGAGCTTTATTGTAATTTAATGCAATGTTTCGGTCGAGTGAATATTGCGTTCTTATATTATGAATTAGGTATATTTTGCTCAAGTAAACATGGTCATATACGTACACCATAAATTGTTAAAAGTGATACTAGGTGTTACTAAAATAATAGGAAGCTTACTATACTAAGCAGGTGTTTGACTATCTTTAGCAGATGTTATACAAACATAGAAGATACCCATAGTTAAAACCAAGCTAACCAATGAGCAGTATTTCGAAGAAACTAAGTATTTATTCGTGGTAATTCTTTCGCTAAGATTCGAAAACATTCGTTGGGTTGGCTTTTAATAATAACAAATATTTGTGAATGATTGGTTATATATAAACGAATGAACGCTTTGTTATGTAAATATGAAATAAATCAATAATGTTTAACGTATCGGTGCCACTTCACAGGACATATTGGGATTAACAAGTTATGTTTATTTTAAACATTACGAATTTCCAAAATGCCACAGCAAAAACCATGACAAGCAACTATGTATACGTCTGAACATTAACATTAATAATTGACCTGCGACTACTAAAAAGCTTTGTAAAACAAGACAACAGTCTCTTTAAACAGCATTTATATTTCAAACGTAAACAATATTTTAAAAAAAAAGTTAAAAATGATTTGTGTTTTCAACAATAGATTCACAAACCACGACTTTTAGAACAGGAGTTAAACCACATTCTCTATAAAAGTTGTTTAAACTCTTTCCCATTTAAAAAAAGATAGCAGTTTTTATCAATCTATTTCACGGTTGTTTTAATTGACGGTGACTGTTCTCTGTCTCATCATCAGGAATAGTCATATAGGTATATAGGTAGTTTACTTTGTCACGGTTCTTTATCATCATCATGACCATCATCATGATATACATCTCTTTGTTGTCGCTCAATATGTATAAATAGATATGTGTCATGCCATTACTATGTACATATCAATAGTTTTTCTCTTCAAGAGAAAGGAACGAAATGTAGTTAAAGGTCACATCAAAATATACTTCGGCCACATGCTATTATAGAAAACTTTTGCCCGGATAGTGGCATTTCAGCCTACCCTTCACATCAAGTTCCAACTGCAAGTGATTTTTACGTGTATCACCAGAATGACTAAGTAAATCTGAACTTGTGAGCCCCACAGGATGATACATATCTATTTTAATAAATATCCGAAGAACCAAAACAGATAATATGATTCAAAACACTAGGGTGCCTGTCTGTCTGTCTCTCTCTCTCTCTCTCATAGTGACTTTAGGCTACCAAGAAAATAGTCTGTATTGTACACCTAATATGAATTTGAGATATAACGTTAAAATATTACAATTTATTTTGCCTTTTTCGAATTATGCCACGGATCATTTCAACACTGACAACGGATGGTTAGTCACTGACAGATTGCACATTTGAGTCCCGACCACACAATAGACTTGGTATTACTGTTAATTTCGGAATCAGTTGCCGGACGAAAACTTAATAAAATTAACTGATTTACCTATTGGTAGCGAGTGTTCCCGGTAGAATAAACTTAAGAGAACTTGTAAAAAAACCCGACAATTATAGTAAACACCGTCACTTTAAATCTGTATTTATCGCCAAGGAAATATTTGTTGAACAATCAACTGATTATTGATCCTATTTTACATTGTTTTAAATAATAACCCCTTTGAATTAAATATTGATTTATTGGCATAGTTCACTAAGTTTATTTTATTGACCGACATTAGAAAGGATTGTTTTGTACGTTATTGGAGATACTAGACTTCTAGGGGAAAATACAAAAAGAAGCCCACATAAATAATGAATTGTCTCTTTAATAATTCGTCTCTCCCTGATTCATAGCGACCTCAATATGAAATAATAAAAACTGACATAAAATCGTAACCGGCCCTAACTTAAGTTCAAATTGGTGGAATTAAATAGCCGGTACTTTGGAATGTGTATGCCCGTTTAAGGTAATTTCTTGAGTTTGAGTTTTTTGTAGCATAACCACAATGTCAAGAAAGACATTAAACATTATCCTTATTTAAATTTTAAAAGTGTTCTTTAGATATACTATCTTACCAACGCCATTATTCAAGTACCATCTTGACCTCGATGTTGAAAAATACAACTTGTCCTGCAGTAGTGGTGGCGTATAATCGAAGTACATATTATGTAATCTTTTGGTGAGGCTCCGTTTTATTATGTTTAGTCTGAAAGTCTAGATTTATCTTGTTTTTTTTTTATTGGAGTTGGTATGATTATATTTCAATATATAGCCTATTATATCGCAGCATAACGCGATACTTTATTCGTATATTGTCATAAATAATTTGGGCTTATTATTTGCTCCCAACGCTTGTCCAATATCTAAACCCTCAAAATCACGATTTCAAGGTTCATATAGATTATATATAGACCAGCTATTTAATATTTGTTTTATAGGGTGGCTAGAATGTAACTTAAGCTTCGATATACGTGAGACATGTTAAATTCGCACATGGTTGGTGGGCTTTCGGATGAGTAAACCAATTTTCATAATCGTCAAACGTATATAAAACGACCAAGTATGTACACGTATATGTTTTTATATATAGATTGTGGTTCAGTGAGTAAGCTCCGTGTTCATTTTTTAATTTGAGTAACCAGACCTTTAATTTCTTTTTTTTATCTTGGAGTGGGCCCGAATGGCTTCGATCATAAGGTCTGTCATTCAGTCCAGCGGCGTTGTTTATAATTAGAGGAATTAGGTCATTTTATTTCTTTTTTTGTTTCTGGGGGGGGGGGGTAAGGTGAGGCCGAATGGCTTAGATCATAAGGTCTGTCATTAAGTTAAGTGGGGTTGTTTTGATCTCCCATTTGTACGTAGGGTCGTCTGTCCAATCTCGTGGGTTATTTCCTGATCTTCTTGTTTCCTCCCGCTGCTAAAGTCCCTCAAGCGTATTATTGAAATTAAATTAAATTGATGAACCGTATCATGTCTCGAAATGACCTCTCTCTCTCTCTCTCTCTCTCTCTCTCTTCTTTACTTCCTCGTTCAAACTTAAAGCGCATTGCATATTATTAATTCAGTTATTTTATTCGCATATGATGAAGAGCTATTCCAGGATTTCGGTGTTATATTGATGTGTGTATTAAGTTGTGAAAATTATAAAATATCAAGCCAAAACCGGATGTACGTAATATTGACCCAGATATGTCAGCATCTGTATAATCTTATGATAACGGTATCTTAAAGTAGAACTGAATATCTTTTGTCTCCCTTTAACACGTAATAGATTTCAAGAAATAAAACTGATATAAATCGTAAATCGTGCTGATATTCTCTCGAGCGGAGAATTAGAAATGTCATATCTAAAAATAAAACTCATCCACGCGTTAACTATTACAAGGAAAATCACAATTACTACTCAATTCTGGGTCATAATATAACCAACAGCCGAAGGTGACAAGAAATCCTTTTGTTTAAAGATTTTAGGTCGTATTTAAAAAGTGGGCTAAATGGGCTGAACATATTTTAAAAGGTCTAATGTATAGGCAGCATTAATCAAATATATATAAGTTAACTTAAAAGAGTCTATACGCATTCGGTATAGCTATCAAGATTATTACAACTGGCCTTCAAAGCGATTGAGTATTCATCTGCGAATCGAAGATATTATAATTTTACAATATCAAGAAACGGCTTCCATTACACCAAGACTGCAAGATTGCGATTCATCTAATGTCTTTTAAAAAATGGAAAAGTAATTTGCCATTAATAGATATTGTTTTAGAGTACATTCATGTTAAACCTTTTACGCCAGTCGCCTTATTTCCAGATAGCCATTCCAGTGGCGAAATATAAATATGATATCACGACAACCAGATGAATTAAGCATCTCAAATTTTCGCCTTTTGCCTTCCAAGGAATGAAAGAGTCGTAATAAATGATGCCGTCCGATAAAACATATTACACGAATAAGCCAACAAGACAAAAAATAAAATGTCACGACTAATGACAAAGTTCTTTGCGACATAACATACCAAAATGTTATCTACATGAATTTGCGACATGACAGAACACCACATGAAATCTAATGCTGTTTCGTGGCTTGTCTTTTAAAAAAGAAATGATATGGGGTTTTTCGCCTAAACTGGGCTAATGAAGACGGGCATACGCCATACAGTGTGCTATGTGGGACATTTTGAGTGGGGTGGCGGCGCTACGGCCTACTTTTATATCGAATTCCAACTGTCAAAGGGTTTTTTAAATGCACGCCAATGTGTAAACAGGACCTCAGTTTTTCGTCGCGCATCACTGGCATGGGGAAACCACGCCGGAAAATCTGGATGAACTTTGTCGGCCAATGCAGGGATCGAACACCCGACCCCCAGGCTAGCGAGCCAGTACCTTACCGACATGTATACAAAAATAGTATTGCGACACAAGAAAATATTATAGTAATTAAAAATGCATTCCGTAAGAGTTAAATCTGCCTCTTGCAGGTCGTTTCTGGTTTCTAATGTTGTATAAAGGATCATTTAGACATCTTTTTACATGGCAAGCCTATGATCAACGTTCTAGATCATCTGTCATATCTCCATTAAACATTAATATAGACGTCACCCATGGGAACTGCTAATTGATAGACTGAAAATCGAGACTTTGTTTACTAGGGACAATGGTATTTGACAATCGATAATATTCAGGTTATATCTTTCAAACTATTATCAAGAACGGTTCAATCTTATTGCTTGGTTCTTCAAGAAAACAGAACAGTCTCTCCCGAATTGGGCGATTCAACTTTGAAAACGTTTAATCATCAAAATATAAAGATGCAGCTCACAACGTTTACTATCCCAAAATTGTTTTTATAAATTGAAAAGGCGATGATGGTTTAAGATGGGGGTAGAATGAGTCAAATAAATAAATTAAAATATTTTACGTATTTACCATGGCATTCCCAATTGACGTCATCCACTTACTTCTACTACATACAAGGGATTAACAAAACGCAAGCAGAAAATTCAAAAGACTACTGAAATGTAGATGTCCTTGACAAAAACTACAAAAGATGCTGTTACTGTTGTTTGTTTGATTAGTGCATCTCTTAACTGGCCTTAAGAGTTACGCATTAAGTAAGCCATCTCTCAAATGGCAGATGCTTCACCTATTTTTTTAATTGACAAAATATGTCTAGCCATAACATGGTATTTAGAAAATATTGTAAAACAAAATGAATCCAAACCTTTGAAGAAATGTCACCATAGCCCGATACTACTGAAATAAGTTGTTAGTAATCCATGACGACGATGATGACTAACGTCTTAGTCTTTCTCAGCAGCAAAAGAAGAAAACGATATTGGAGAAAACTCAAATATTCGACTTTATATTAAATTTGAAACAGAGAGGGGAGCAGAGAATATCAATAATTTCCCTTACCAGTGTTCAATGAAAGTATTCATTTTGTGTACAAGTTTATCCTAGATAAGTGATATTTTTCAGTTTTCGGTGCCTTTAGAATTTATTCCCTGGCATCATACAGGCTTAGGACTGGTATAGTTCTCGAGTGATAAGGACTAGAAATACCCGATTCGGGTTTACAGACAGCGCCGCCTGTTTTCTTCGAGAGGCGAAGAAACGGAACGGACCTTGTATGACCCCCCCCCCCCCCAAGGAAATATTGGAATATTTGACGGCCGCAAACGCGTTTCCTGCAATTCCAGTCCGTAAGCTAAGATTTCAGGCACTTTATTTTGCCTGTAAGAAGATGAAATAATTTTTTTTTTTTACTTGACCCGTCTGTCCGAAAAGTCACCCCCCTCCCCCGCCCCCTGGCTCGTACGCCTCTGCTTCCAACTGATTATTGACGAGCGTTAGGTGATAACGCACTGTACTCCAACTGATGGCGAATCGTCCGTGCAGTCAATCGGGGGAAATCACCCGTTGAGTTTTTTTTAGAGGATCAATTAATGTGATCGACCAAAACGTCGAAAATATGCGATCCTAATAAGATATATTAAATTTATGGATGTTTCATCGTTATACGCTATATAATTATTTGATACGGTATATAAAATATCTAATTAATAGTTTAAATAACATTTGAAGTTCAAATAAGACTACAATAGGCAGAATTAGCTCTTACATGAATGCTTCCTGTTAACCACAAAAACGGTTAGATCTCAACACTTAACAAATTTGGAATGTAACCAGCTGTTGCCATGCAAGATACGTCCACATTTTGCAAGAGATGAACAGAGAACAAGTTAAAAAAGCAATTTTTCGTACAATTACGAGCCATAATCCACGGAGTCACGAGCCACTAAATGCCAATATCGCAAGGAATAGCGATGTTTAGGATATAAACCTATATTTCAAGTTTTGTCAAAATCGGATAAAAGTTGTGAAATGTAGACTGTTCACAAATAAATTGTGGACGAACTGACAGGGGCGGCGATAATATACGTCCATATAAAAATATGGGATATCAAAAATAGAATTTACAAAGATTTCTATATATTAACCCATTAAACGTATCCAAATCAACCATTTCGAACAAAATCAGAGTGACCGCTTCATTTTAATTACATGTAGTTATTTTATATTTACACGTTACCGAAATACTTTTAAACATTAAAGTTATTGATAATATTAGCATATATTTATGACAGGTTTTACAAGAAGGCCCGTGGATCAAACATTCAATTCGCTGTTGGTGGTTAGCCGTGGCACGTGTTTTTACATAGTGACCACGTTTTCGTACAATAGCAGGGGTTTAAATGCCTGTTTCAATTTCACTATTTACTGTACGCAACTACCGGCGTTAGGGGAACATTCTTTATCACAACTACTACACGCACAAAATATTGTCTTTCACTCTTAAATGTCAACAGTTAATTTACTAGGTATAAAACATCCACAAAGACTTAACTAAATGGTAACTCTAGTTCAAATACGCTGTTCAAACGAAGGTCTTGTTGATGTCCAGTAGTTTTATGTTGGCTATAATAAGATTAACGCACTTGTGTGATAATAACCAAACTTAGTTTATTACTCAGTGAACGCCATTTGAATTTAAAGCAGCAATATCTATTCAACTATTAGTTTCCGTAAAGGCTAATTAATGACAACATTTTATTCCGGCTTACACTAGCAGCAATACGATGTTCACAATTTACTTTCAAATCATGGCGAAGTGAGTTCTCTATCCTTTCTACAAACGAAGACAAGTATTGTTCTTTTTACAACACAACGAAATCGGAGGTTGTTTTAATTGATATATCAGTACATTTAACAGACGTGACATAACATTAAACACATGTTTGAAGATTTGACATGATGGTAATTAGGTACACCAATCAAGCTGTTTGTTTTTGACTACAAAGAAACAAAGAACGTCGGCTGTATGGCGGGGGAAAGCGGCAAAAACCTAATGCTATGTAGAAATGTCTAATTCAAAACACACATGTAACATAATGCCATACCAAATACCTAAAACGTCTAATGCAAAAAACAAAATACAAGAAACCTATAATACAAAATACCTCATACGTCTATTGCAAAAGACAAAATACAAGAAACCTCTAATACAAAATACATATAACCTCTTATGCACAATTGATTTTACAATCTGAAACATCTACCATAAGCATTAGATGACATATCTCATTGTTATTACTTACGTTTCTCCACTGAATTATCTTTATTTAGGTCAATGTCAAGGTCACCGAACACAACTTGGCGACCTATTCGGCTAGCGAGCTATTCGACAACCTGGCAACCTGTTCGTTGGCAACCTATTCAGAATTAAGACAACAGTCGCCCAAACTCATCTGTTTTTAACAACCAATAAAATCCAACGTTACGTCTATCAAATGAAAGTAGAATAATATATTATTTTTATCAATTCCTTTAGCTCAGAATAGAGATGTAATTTCGCATTATCGTACAAAATTCTAGACATCCAACTAAATATATTCTGAAAGGTAATTAAATAGGCTTTATAAGTATTATCAGTAAAAATTGGCACATTCATATTAAAGGGGTGGACTCTCTTGCTAAATTTTAAAGGGAAAAACTGTTAATATCCCGCGTCAAAATTCGGACCATCATACAAAATTCTGATGATCCAACTAAATATATTCTAAAAGGTAATTGAATAAGCTTTCCAAATATTATTAGTAAAAGTTGGCACAATCATATTAAAGGGGTGCGCTCTCAACCTGAACATAGACAATTTTTCAATATTTTAAAGTGAAAGAACGGTAATATTTCGAGTCGAAATTCGGACCATCGTACAAAATTCTTAGCAACAACCTATATATATTCTGAAAGGTATTTGAATAAGCTTTTTAAATATTATTAGTAAAAGTTGGCGCAATCATATTAAAGGGGCGGGCTCTCAACCTGATTTTTAGAAAGCTTATTCAATTACCTTTCAGAATATATATAACTGGATGCTCCGAATTTTTTGCGATGGTCCGAATTCGGACTTCGAACAAAATACCGGTCTATCTTCACATATAGAATATTGAAAAATTGGCTATGTTCAGGTTGAGAGCGCGGCCCTTTAATATGATTGTGCCAACTTTTACTAATAATATTTGGAAAGCTTATTCAATTAACTTTCAGAATATATATAGCTGGATGCTCCAAATTTTGTACGATGGTCCGAATTTGGACTTCGAAAAACATTCCGGTCTATCTTTACATATAGAATATTGAAAAATTGGCTATGTTCAGGTTGAGAGCGCACCCCTTTAATATGATTGTGCCAACTTTTACTAATAATATTTGGAAAGCTTATTCAAATACCTTTCCGACTTTATGTAGCTGGATGCTTAGAATTTTGTACGATGGTCCGAATTTTGACTCGGAATATTACCGTTCTTTCACTTTAAAATAGTAAAAAATTGGCGACGTTTGTGCCAACTTTTACTAATAATATCTGGAAAGCTTATTCAATTACCTTTTAGAATATATTTAGTTGGATCATCAGAATTTTGTACGATGGTCCGAATTTTGACACGGGATATTAACAGTTTTTCCCTTTAAAATTTAGGAAGAGAATGCACCCCTTTAATATGAATGTGCCAATTTTTACTGATAATACTTAGAAAGCCTATTTAATTTTGTCTTAATTCTGAATAGGTTGCCAACGAACAGGTTGACAGCTGGATCGGTCGAATAGCTCGCTAGCCGAATAGGTCGCCAAGTTGTGTTCGGTGACCTTGACCTAAATAAAGATAATTCAGTGGAGAAACGTAAGTAATGACAACGAGATATGTCATCTAATGCTTATGGTAGATGTTTCAGATTGTAAAATCAACTGGGCATAAGAGGTTATATGTATTTTGTATTAGAGGTTTCTTGTATTTTGTCTTTTGCAATAGACGTATGAGGTATTTTGTATTAGAGGTTTCTTGTATTTTGTTTTTTGCATTAGACGTTTTAGGTATTTGGTATGGCATTATGTTACATGTGTGTTTTGAATTAGACATTTCTACATAGCATTAGGTTTTTGCCGCTTTCCCCCGCCATACGGCTGGTATAATTTACGGTGGGAAATAAACAGGCTAGAGTTGAACTTAGTATTCCCGTCTCAAAAATGCTTATGCAGTGTAGTTAGTTTATTTAGGATAGGAAATGTACGGGAGTTTATTTAGTTGGCTGTGTTTTACTTCAGTGTTTTTCCCCTTAAAAAATTCTTATGCAGAGTTACTAGTTAATTTATGTTGGGAAATGAACTCGTTTGAGTTGCTTACGTTGAACTTTAATATTTTCCACCTTTAAAATTGCTCATGCAGCGCAATTAGTTAATTTACGGAGGGAAATGATATGGCTTGAATTGGTTGAGTTGAACTTTAGTATTTCCATCTTAAAAAAATTGCTAATGCAGAGTAATTAGTTAACTGGAAATGAGCTCGATTGAGTTGCTAGTTTTGAACTGGTTGTAAGGTCTGGCAATGAAGAGTCTGTAGTTAATCTGCTGTGACAAAAGGCCGAAATTCGAAATAAGAGTAGGTCGTAGAGCTGGTGCCCGGACATTATTTCCCGCTAGCTAACTACTTATCCTATATATCCGTCTTCTTTAGGTGGGTTGGTAGGTCCTTTAATTCTGAATTCAGGCCAAACCTATCGATACATATAACTCTGTCAACTGCGGTGTTCGAGGCAGGATAATCTGACGTATTCTGGAAGACGCAATGGACAAACTTTTGTTGTAGTGTTTTGATATTTTTAATTTGAAGGTTGTAGTAAAAATTATGGTTACTTAAAGGCATTTACGTGTTTCGAAAGGGAGTCAGGGGTTTTAATTTTAAGTGAAGGGAGTCAGGGGTTTTAATTTTAAGTGAGTAAAACGCTGGCTCGCTAGTCAAGAGGTCGTGTGTTCGTCTGGATTTTCCGAAGTGGTTTACTCTTGTCAGTAGTGTGGGACGGAGGGCCTGGCAAGGACAGATATTTGGTCGTTCGGATTGGACAAAAATCCGAAGTGCCGTGCACGTAAAATATCCCTTAGCAGTTGGATTTCGATATAAGAGTAGGCCATAGTCTCAATGTCCAGGGACAATTTCCCTCATAGCACACTTCATGGCATATGTCAGTCTTCATTGCATTATCCCAGTCGGGGCAAAACTTTAGGACGCTAAACCCCATTATCCTTCAATTCACGTGTTCCAAAATTATCAGTCTAAAGTAAAGCCGCTCCAAAGTTTTCATAAACTGTAATACTATTGGCTACATGACTCATTTATACATACTATGGCGATCACCATTTATTTTGGAGTAAAGTGGCGGAAATGCAAATATTGTTAATTATTTTGGTACACAAACCACTGCTATGCAGATTGTTAGATGTAGTTATACACACTATTTCTGCCTATATAACAATCAAAGGAGTGCATCTGATGTCATATCTAAGATGATGAAACATGTATATTTCTAAACTGTATTGTTTGTGACACTAGCTCTTCCTCGTGAAGTTGTGAACATGGGTTAGGTTCACTTTTCATCTGCCCACTTTTAGCAGGAAACATATGTGTTTAGTAAAGAAAAGAAGACTTTACACTTCAAGCGATAGCTGTTTTATTGATACTGCCCCAGCCTATTTCATTCATTGATCAATCCCATGAGTCGTTTTGGGTGAATGGATTCTATATAAAGAGTAGGCGATGTATTGAACCTTAATAAATATAAAGTCGTGACGAATGTAACAATGAGTCACCCAATATCAAAATGATGGGCTAGATCCATGAATATATTTTGAAAATAGACATAGAAGAGTTAATTGAGTTGGGCACATAGTTAAAGATCTTCAGTTATTGTTAATCTTGAAATAAGTACCATCTCCATCTTGAATGCCCCTTTCACGGTAATTGTAAGTCTACGTCACAGTTTTCCAAATAAATAGTAACTTAAAAAGAATAAAGCATGGCTATTATGTGTAATTGTGTATCAAGGTCAAGGATAACCCACATTCTACTGATTCTGTTAACATTTTAATTTAGGGGGTGTTAAGGGTCATGCGTGCCACAACTATACATTTTAAACCGAACGAGATTATTGAGAGACCATTATCTATCCAACAAAAATATATTATTTGAACGTGGTATCCAATGTTCTACCCCATGTACACGACACCGATCTCTTGACGACCAACTGATGCTCTGGGTTGAACTTGAATTGCAAACACTGAACCAGTTTGAAACAAAATTTTCCTTAGCATTAAGAAAACTGCTAACGCGAACCTATGTTAAAATTACTGGTAAGTTCGTGTATGTTAACAGTTTGGCCAACAATCTAAATCACTGACCAGATATGAAAGTTATGTTATCTTCATTTAAAAGAAAAGAAAGATATGTAGCTGGTGTTTAAAAGCTTTTGTCCTTGATAATGCCGCTTTAAGATCTTTTCATTTTAGACAAAATACTGGTGTAATTGATATGGTCTTATGCTGTGGGCTTGTAGATAATATCAAGCTTGGATTTTCTATTTGCATATCATATGACTGTGTAGTATCTGTTATATATATATATATATATATATATATATATATATATATATATACAATTCATTATAAATGATAGCCGAAGGAAAAATAGCGTATCTGATCACGAAACGATAATATACATAGCTAGTATTAATGCACCCACTATTGTTTTTTAACACCCCAATGAGAAGTCGGCGCGGATACACTGGTTGGTGCAGCGCTTCGCCCCCCCCCCCATTTTTATAAGGGCATATGAGGCAACATCTGCTGTGTCACCAACCCAGCTTTTTAAATACATAAGCATAACGCCACCTCCTTTTCCACCACAAAACAACTACAACAAATATATATAGTATTGATAAAATCTCAGAAAGTACATGTACTTTTTAATTCGACTAAAAGCAAAATACATTAAAAGCTTATAACCATCATCTGCTCGATGGATAACTTAATGGATAATTGCGAATACCTTTACAATCACTTCATTTAAACCTATACGTGTGTCGGGTTAAATTTTAAAAAGGCACCGTGCCGTTTAAAACATGTTCGAGAAGCTGTGAAGGGTGTCGTTAAGTTTCTAGCCTTGAGGGTGAACGACTACTGTTTGTTTTATTGCTGCTTAATTAACTTTTATCTTCTTCCTCTTTCATTTTAGCCCGTAACTTACCCCCATCGCAATGGTTGACAGGTCAGACAAGATTTTGGTAGTTACCCATTTCAGTACTAGGAAGAAAGACAAAACAAAATGTCACTTTCAATACGTTATTGACGTGTGTATGCATAGTTTTGACAAGCTATGTTTCTTTTATTGTGACACTTGTCGTTGAACTGTGATGGGGATATTTCACAACATTTAATCTTATTTAATAACCTAGACAAGTCCATTAAAGCTTCATGGTTTTTCTGCACTAATATGGCGTAAAGCTGAGTGACAAACAATTGTCCTTGAAAGGAACATTTTGGAACCCGGACATGCAGGGCCATTGTGGGTACCCGGGAAAGTTCAAGTGTTCTGAGTATTGCACTCCCGGCACCTACCATTAAATCTCACTGTAAGTGATATACTTCAATACAATGCCTACGTTGAATGCATAAGTACAACACAGAATTGTGACTCTTCCAATCACCCACTTGCACTCTCACCCATATTGACACATGCACACTTTTCAAACATGTATCTTCTTCAAGCTCGAGGTACAGTACACCAAATACCTTATTTATACAACTTTTAAATTACGGCCATAACGAAATAGTACACGCTGAATATTTTTTTTTAAAAAAAGTATTTTTAAATAAATAAAATTCTATGATGACAATAATACATATGTCATTGGTAATATTCATTTAATATTTTTAAATAATCATAAACACAGCATTGTATCCAAAAATGAAGCCAACGATTCATGTGTTTCATTAAAATCTTCTAGCCAAGAATTGCCCGGAAGTGTTAGGTCATTTTGAATTAAAAAGGGCGAGACTTTGTTGCGCATCCAAATTCACTCACCGCCTTAAAAGGTATTGTACTCTGCACTCACAATTTGGTTGAATAATTATGCATATACGTAATCACCACAACATCAGCATTAGTATTGTCCACCTTCAACAACACCCGCACAAATAAAACAAACGCCCAAGAGAAACAATGCAATAACCACTCCACAGAAGCAAGGAATATGGCTGTACATGTACATTTGTATGTGAAAATTTTGTCAAAGTAAATCCACATTTTTTGCCCTATCAACATCTGCACTAGGATCGGCTTCAAATGCAAAACATAATAGATTCATACACAACATGTGTTTCTGCCATTCTACAAGTTTGTATTGGTTTCTAATGAGAACAAAATAGTGCATGGTATTTTCCACACCCGTGTTTTAAATATCCCGTGCTGAGGTTTCCCTAGACTCATTTACATCTTTTATCGTATGGGGGTGTTACGTGTCTAGATCACGTCTTGTAACTGGCATCACCCGATCAAGGTGAAAGACGCACGTGAGGCTTTAGCCATGAAAAACATTTGACACGGTGTTTACAAGAGCGAAAGAAATGATCTTAACGACCTTTAGGTTATTTTGGATAACATCTAGTTCTGGTCATAGCGTTTATCGAGAGTTCAAAGTTTTCAGTCCGGAAATTCCAATCCGATTATATCATCGACTATCTTTTAAATGAGCGAAACTAATTGAAATCAAAAAAGGGTATTGCATGTGGTTGATATGATGTGTCATTATCATATCTGATTGGACATGCTCCATACAATCGATTCAACTACTCATTTTAGTTCCAAATTTGGCCTACTGAGTCCAAACATTGGCTTATCAAGTGATGTATGACGATCACAAACTAGGTCATTTCGGGACTAACATAATATGGTTTAATTTTATTAAAATGATTCGCTTGTGCGTAGGGGTCTTTAGCAGTGAGACGACCCGGAGAAAATCCACGAGGTTGGATAGGCGACCCATCTCCTTGTCACGTACAACCTGGATTTGAAACCACGCCAGTTGACTCAATGACAGGCTTTATGATACAGCACACGCGTACTAACCAAGGAATTGTCAAGACTAATAATCCCATCAAGAGTGGTTGACCTTTTGTTCCAGACTGCAAACTTATCATGACATCTCTGTTAGACGAAAAAGGAGTCGTAATTGCAACAGTTTGTTCATGCAAGGAAAGTAAAGGCAAAACCCTGTAAATCATTTTAAACCAGGGGCAGGTGGCTATGGCGGCTCAGTGGTTACGCCACTGGGCCCTGTGATCGTTTCCGGTGTTGGTCGAGAAAGTTCCACGGAGATTTTTCAGTAGTAGTCCGGCAGAACTACATGTATGGATGAACCTGGAAATTGTATACAAAGTTTTGTTTATGATTGATTTCAGTAGCCTAAGATGTCCTGTTTCCGAATATGTCAGGTCAAACAGGGTCACCTTTGAGCGTTCTGAGCAATTCAAAACATTTTTAAATTGCAAAAAAATCTGTCTTAAGATAAAGGATCATTTCCTTGGCGATTTGTGCGGCATATATCTGATTTTAGGAGTCTTTGCATAGGATGAAAAGTCTGAATACGAGAATAGACAAATAGTGGATTATGTCTCCTTTATAAAAGAGACCTCCTTGTGGCTTAGTACATAACACAAAAAATCATTATTTTACATCCTGTGACACTATTGCAATAACTCTACCCTTACTAGTTTTAATTGGAGTATTATTACAATCCCCCCAAAAGTATTAGAATCCTTAATTCCGAAACAATGTTCTCGTATGAACTTTTAACCTGAAATTCGGTACTCTACAATAAGGAGAGATAACATTTTTCAGTTCATTCAAAATTAACCGGCTGTTGCCCTGTGAAATCGAGAAGACGAATCACCAAGAAACATTTAATTCTCTACCTTTTACCTTTAATTAACAGACAACACAACCGCGAAGCAAAGTCATGTCATCTCCTTTTAGAACTACGTAAGTCAAATTAACCTTTGCAGTGTGAAATAGGAATAAGGCAAGTTAATTCTTAGTTACATGTTTTATCTCCTCGAATCCTTGTTAAGCTGTAATGGAGAAGAAAGCGGACCTCGCTAGGTGTGTACTAAGCCATAATTAAATCTCATTCACTTTATGTGAATTGCTCATCAACTCAACAAATATCGTCTTAAATAACTTGTTATATATCCCAAACCTTTCCTGAAAACATGAATCAGCTTATTTGCAAACGATTAAAAAATGACAAAGATTGCCCATTTAAGAGTTAGGCGGAATGACCTGAATCACACCGGAAATCCAGTTTTCTGTCTTGAACTTTGTCCCTTTTAATAAACAGATTCTTCCACAGTAATGGGACGCCTAGAGTCCACCTTTCTCACAAATAAAATTGAGTATGCCTCTTCTGCATTGAACCCCTCTCAGTCGATTGAATGAACACTTAATCCCAGGAATATATAATTGAATCTGAGTAAAAGTACATATAATTCCGTGTAACTAAGCACAAAGTAAATGGCGCCGAGAGCGAGCAATTTTCCAGCAAATGCTCTAAATTTTAATTTAATTAGAATATCCCATAATATACAACTGATATCCACTGCCCCCAATACCACAGAACCATTTAGTACAAATCGAACAAAGGAACAGCCAGGTACTTTCCTTAAGGGACAAAAAAGTTGAAGAAAGGAGTTGGGGTTGCCGAATAATAGTCAATCGTGTATCTTTGTTATCCGATATACTGCATTGGGTTTTCTTTTCCTCTGGTGTCAAAATGCATGATACGAACGGCTATATAACATCTGTGACTGCTGCTACACAGTGTAATAATAACTACCACAGCTCCTTATAAACAATTCTACCTTTTCACAGAAAAAGATAAATGATTATAATGGCTTCAATAGAAAGTTGGGACCCGATGTTGACCAGCTCAGAATTTGTAAACCGTATGGGCTAGTCAAGGGTCGCTAAGCCCACGATTAATCCTAGTCAAACAAGCGGAGCAAGGATACAATATTTGATTTTAACCATGTTTAACAGATTTTCTCTGCTCGTTAGAATGTCAAAAATGTAATCTGCAGTAATGTAACCTTCGACCTCGTAACTAAATATGAAAATGCATGTATGGTTAGGAAAGGAATTCGATCACTTTCTGGTTAACTATGAAGGTCATTCTTTTATTATCCCCCATTTTAGCATGTTTTGCAACATTGGAGTCATGTGAGTATTGGACCTAAACAATAACCATATCCGAAAATTTGAATGCGATGGTCACATGGGTTCATGAAAGGACGAACCATAGCCTATCGATATTCAATTTTCCCTTTTGTCGAAAACCTGAAGGCGATAAAAGCTACAATGTTAACATATTTATATCAAATTTGGCTTGTAGCACAAGGGTCGTGGGATGACGAACTCCATAAATAGTCATCGATCCATAACACTGACATTCCTTTCCAAATTTACCCCCTTGTCCGAAAACCAACAAAGGCTACACTTTATTTTTAATTCGATGTAAATCACGTGAACGATAAGAGGATGTGCTCTATTTCCCAGTTCTCTGTCCATCAATTGTAAAATGTGGGCGTATCTTGCATGGTAACCCCAGTTTTCGTCGGATAATATTGTTATATGCAGTAAGGCGCAAGAAATATCGGTCGTATGGATTGTTCACCAATGGCCTCTACTCCCAAAGTCTACCATGCTTACTAACTAGTTGGTAAAAGTTGGACGTTGACTCGCTAAACTTGGGGGGCGGTTCGATCCCGGTGTTGCCCGACAAAGTTCATCGGGGTCTTCTGGCATGGTGCCTTGTGATGTTGGATGGGTGACCCAACAAAAGTCAATATACAGTTGTTCGGGATTGTACAAAAAAAAACGGGATCCCGTGTACATATTGGCCTACAGCTAAAAGAACCATGTGTCGGGTCAAAATCCCCCACACAGTAAGGTGTATGCCCGTATTCATTAGCTCAGTCTGTGCAGAAAGGTAGGACGTTAAATCCCTTTGCATTTCATTTCACAAAAGTTGATATTTTACTGTTGGTGGTAAACCTTTTCAAATGTGACTTGGATTTTAAAATATTTTCGAATCCTCTGGACAAATAAAATAGGTTGTAATGGATAATTTACACAACAGGTAGGACATTTAAACATCTAGTACTTAGAATAAGGGTATTATTTATTTTCTGGAGCTACCAAGCCAGCAAGAATGTTATTGTCCCTTTAAATTTTCTCAAATTTCATCACTGTTAAGGAGAAATACCTTCGATTCAGAAACACAAAACTTTGCACACATTTTTTATTGGCGTATTTGATACATTAAAACAACAAAAGTTTCATAAAGGGCAAACAAGTAAGCCTGGGAATGCTTTGTGAACTCAGGCCAGATTAACAGGAAAATCACTACACAACAAAAGAAGAAAAGGATACAAGTGACCCATTGACAGTCATATACCATCTCACGGATGTCCTCAACTATTAAGTGCAGGGGGACTGCACCACACACAATTTTCCACAAAAACAAATATGTGGACAAGACATCGTACTCGCAGACCACAAAAAAAAAAAAAAAAAACAATTCAAAAAGAGTGAATGGATCCGGGGGCTAGCCGTAAGCGTCCACTGTGTTGTACAGTCCCGGGCCTGTGGTGACACATGTAGCACCATGGGTCTTTTTGTCAGACGTGGAGAGCGGACATGGACCAAAACCGGTCGCCACATCCTACGTACAACCCTTGAATCTTTTCTTACTACATATTTTCGTAGCTTTGTGATCGTCTATCTCTGACTGTCTTTGCTTCTCTTTCACGTTGTGTATTTCTTCTTACTGGTTTCTCAAGACGTTTGTCTTCTTCAGTTATAACAAAGCAACAATTCGTTTTTACCTTTTATGTAGCATAGGTATACATACAAGCGTATTACAATTACAGTCAATGCTAACTAAACTCTTCCCAACCTAGACACCTCGCGGTGTCTAGGACTCTTAGATGGTAACCCTCTGGAATCTAATCGAAGTCTGCTGAATACTCACGGGTATCCTAATTTTGTATCAACTGGTTTTGGACATTCAATTATCTAATTGGTCAAACATGATGTAAATAATTAGAGAGATTGGTTAATTGAGCCCAGTGACGTCAAAACCCACCCTTATATGGTTATGGAAATTTACTCTAGAAATTGCGCATGAGATATCTGTTATCATGTTGTTGACATATAGAACCAGTATGTTTTGTTTCTATAACCCTTTTTCATATACCAATATGTCAATCAAATGTTAGTTGATATCATTACACACCTGCATATATGTGAATATGTTTAGAAACATCAAACTATATCTTATCTCCTCATCTATAACCTTTAAAAAACAATGTCACCACGACTATATTGCTACACACAGACTTCACTCACATTTGAAAACAATTGGGAATACAACCTAAAGAAATAATTGTAAAATGTCAGCATGAGTCATGATCTGGCATATGTTGCAAGAAATACGAATGCAAGCATATTGTATTAATTCCGCTATACAAGTAACCACACCGGTAACCACCGAATAATAATAATGTGCGACATCGTTACTGCTTTACTAATTATTCTCGTCATGGTCTTCTAATAATGTATAGCCTACAGTTTTCCGAAATGCAATTATAATTCCAAGTCCTTGCAATTGTTTTATCGTTATGTATACAATCAGATTGTTGAAGAGTCAGGTTAACTTGTATCTCTACCTAGAGCTAATTCCACGGATACCAAGGGTTTAACAGCACGGGACAGACCAGAATATCAAAACTAACCCAAAAAAGCTCTCCACATTTTTACGAGTTGCGATTTGCTTCAACTCTTGCAGTCTTGCACACCTGTATTCACCATGTTGACTTAGAACATGTTGAAAGATTAGCAGTATGACGACGACTCACTACCCACTCTTTCATCTTTTCGTCAAAATGCATAACCAGTAAACGATAATCCCAGTTTCTACAGAAATACATATAAACAGAATTAAGGTTTCTGATTCCACAAGACTCTGTCTGCCTTCCGTCACGTCCTTTCGTTTAGCGGATTTTTTTTTTGTTTTTTTTTGTAGTAAAATGTAATAGTATGGATATACAGAATATTGATAGTTACTACAATACGAGTTAAGTCAATTTTTCGTTTCATATTTTTATAGTCAAAGAGGAGTTAGTTCCCTTGTAACACCAACCGAAGCAACTGAAAATCAGACAGTTACCTTGCATTCGTCCTATTATTACAACAGGGGTATCTTTTTATTACATCCTAAAAAGTAAGAATATTTCCGATTGGGGAACGACTGAGCCACAGTGGATCTTGAAATATTACAAACAACATAGGGGATTCTGTAACTAGGATGGGGCATTATCCCGAACTGTTTATTTGACTACAACCCATACATCTACTACTGTCAGATTAGATCGATGGACATATCTCTTCAATGATTTGTTATACTTTATCAATTTCTTATGTCATCTTCAGTTAGTTACTGGATATATAACCTATTCTTGGTCACACCAGTCAAGTTTGCCAATACTGCGAGGTAACTGTTGGGTAATGCAAGTGTTTCTCGAGGATTTCGTCCTCAGTAGACACCGAAAGGCGAAAAGGATGTTTTTAATTGTTAACAACAGAACAGTTAAACGGCATGAAAATTGCAAATATTTTTGGGGGCGAACTACAACGCTCCCAGCTGGTTAACTTGCGTCTTTCGGCTCGTTTGCGCCGGCACTTCCCGCTCCAGCTGCATCCATCCCATTATAACACTGAGTGAGGCATGGCAAAATGTTTCGAATAAACTATGCTGCACTGACTGTAATGACAAGTCCTACCAAGTTCTGGAATTTTTATAACATTTAGATAAGTCAGCCCGTTTTGTTTGGTACTTAAAACGACAACTCTGGAACTACGTAAGACCCCCCCCCCCCACACACACACACGTTGCTGCGACGATCTAACAACACAAATGAGGGGGTCGAGGCGATTTTTTCGAATAAACAGAGGGGCATCAAATAATTATCCTGCCCGCATATTGTACAGAGTTAAGTTTGAGCGAATATAAAGTAAAGGGAGGTAAGTCGATGCTACCTGTATTCTAGAAATCTGCTACGCGTAATTCATTTTGAGTTAAACCATGTCTCATTGAAACTCTTTTCAGTGAAAAAGCTTTCTTTAGAACAATGTTTGGTAAGTTCATATTATTATGGCAATACACTACATTATTTTAAGAAAATGTACCCTTCCCTTGGGGTGGGGTGGGGGTAGTAACGCTTGTGTGTTGTATCATAAGGTCTGTCATTGATTCAACTGGTGTGGTTTTGATTCCCCGGTTGTACGGAGTAGGGTCGTATGTTCAACCTCGTGCGGTTCCTCTCACTGCAAGCGAATTATTGAAATGATATTGAACCATGTAATTCCCGAAAAAACTAGTTTGTGCCGAGTGGACGGTACCCCCCCCCCACACACACACACAAGACACACAAACAGTCCCTCTCCTCTCTATCTCCTTTCACTTTACGCTGAGCGCAGTATCTGAATAATAACCATCATATTGGTTATTTTGCGGTAATATGGTTCCAGTCACTATCGTGTTCTTCGCTTACCTTTAAACCTTTTTTTTGGCTAAGAAGATAACGTACTGTACGTGCCCAAAGCTTGCGTGGGCATACAGTATAAACCAACTCGGTCGCACTGCTAAGATAAACCAGGTAGAGAACCGTGGGTTTCTTTTCATCGCCTTTATGTTTAGATAACTAAGTTTAACTGGTTCATCGACCACCGTTTTTTATTTTGAAAAATTGAGTTACCTTAAAGAGTCTGAACGGGCTATACTATACTATACTGTAGCGAGATTAATTTACCGTTTGAATATGAGGCAATATGACGTGGATTATGTCAATCACGATTTTACCTCGTAAGGTATACAGTAGAGCAAAGTAAAATTTTAAGTACAAAGCACATGGTGACCTCAAACGTATAACAGATCAGATGCCTAATTCTACATGTGTGTCGGGGAAATGGAGCGGTACCGGTACACAAACTAGGTCATTTCGAGACTAACATATCGTTTAGTTTTATTTCAAAAACCCACGAGGTTGGAAACGCGACACTTCTTGTCACGTACAACCGAGGATTCGAAACCATGCCAGTTGACTCAATGACAGGCTTTATGATACAGCGCGCACGTGCTAACCATTCGGTCATCCACCCCCCGCAATTTTCAGCTGGCAGCAACCCTTCGGCTTTAATCATTATTGAAAAAGTCATGAACTTTATTTGATTAATTTATTAAAAGAAATATCGTCAGCAAGATAATAATGAAACTTGAAAATAATTTAATAAGATATACAGTCGCTCTTTATTAAATAAATTCCAGTAGTAATAAAAGTGGCAGTGGTGAATAGGCGTAGTTGTAATCTATGAATCACTTTATGAATATAACATACTTACCTCTTTCTTTCCTCATTACTAAAGCTTACGTCAATGGTATCGTTCCTATGACCCATGGGTCAGTAATTGAAAGACGTGACAAGACGGTATGTAATAATCCTCAGATATTAAATTACCATACCATGTAGGTCATACATTTAATATGGAATACAGATAAAGGGTAATATAAAAATTGGTGGTAATATTGATATTGGTCTGTCGTGTGACGAGGACACCACCACCGGTTCAATTATATTTAAATGAGTTTCAGTAAAACCAATAATGTACAAAAAATTAACAGTAAGTTTAGTTCATCACGGTAATTGTATGCATCATATAAACATAGTACAGTAAGTTATCAAATGACGGTTTAAAACAAAAATAGAAAAGTAGAGACAAAGGTTGAGAATGAAATTTAAAATAGTATAATATACAACGGTAGAAAAGGACGACAATGTCAATGTATAATGTAAATATGACAGATATAATGAATGACAATGACACACGCTTGATACTCAAGGGATCAAATAATGATATTTTTAAAAAGCAAATAAAAAGAAACAGCAATTAATCAATAATGAATGTCTATGTCAACCCCAAAATATCAAAGCAAACGTCTTTTCTCATATAGCAATTATAACAATTCATACCCACATAAATTATTTAAAATTTACAGAGAAACATGAAAGATAAATACTGTACACAGTTAGCAAACTACTTTACTAATAAAACAATTTAAACCTATAAATTAAGGAATGAAATGGGGTTTAACGTCCTACTTTTCTGTTCCTACTGGGCAAATGAAGACGAACATGTACCAAGTGTTCTTTTATGTGTAGACGGGACCTCGATTTTTCGTCCCACCCGAACGACTATACGTTGTCCCTCGCCACGCCTTGTGTTCTGTGCGACTGAAAAGAGGGGACTTGGCCGGAAAATCCAAATGGACTTTCTCGGACAAATCCGGAATCGAAAACAGGTCTTCATGATTATGTAGCACCATGGGCATTTTGTCTGACGTGGAGAGCGTGTCTTGCAGGTCCGGTCGGCACATCCTACGTATGACCCATGCATCTTGTTTTTGCTACATATTACCGTTAGCCTTGTGATCGTCTAGGATTTAACTCTGATCGTCTTTTCTTCCCCTTCACGTTGTGTGTTCCTTCTTACTGGTTTCTTAAGACGTTTGTCTTCTTCAGTTATAACAATGCAATAGTTCGTTTTTACCTTTTATGTAGCATAGATATACATACAAGCATATTACAATTACAGTCAATGCTACCTAAACTCTTCTCAACCTAGACACCTCGCGGTGTCTAGGACTCTTAGATGGTAACCCTCTGGAATCTAATCGAAGTCTGATTTAAAGACATACTATAGCTTCCTTTATAGCCGCAATGGTATCACGCAGACCCATGCGTGTTCATGACCATGAACCTGTGCAATCGACGTAATGATTGGTTAAATTAAGCCAAATGATGCAATAGGAATATTCTGACCCACATGTTTTTTGTTGAAAGATATAACCAGTATGTTACGGATCTATACCCTTTTTTATCTACCAATATGTCAATCAAATGTTAGTTGAAATCAGTACACACCTGCATATATGTGAATATGTTTAGAAACATCAAACTATATCTTATCTCCTCATTCCTTGTCTATATTGCTACAATTAGCAAGGCAACGCCTTACTCACTACCACCATAAACCTATAAATTATTCGGAATTAAACCAAAATTAGGTTTAATCGAAGAATCACGTGGCATGCAAAGCTGTTCGGGGTTTTGCTTAATTCGCATTCTCATGTGACATTTTATTGTTTTTCGATGAGATCTTTTGGATCATCGTGATTAGGAATCATTTCTATGAAAGCAATTTTAGAATTGTGATGAATTCCCGTGTTTCTGTCGAGATATGTTATAAATAATTGTTTATTACGTTCAGGTAGATTGGTCATCGCTCACTTTAAGGATTTATACGACCCCCCCCCCCTGCTAATAGTACAGACGACTTATTTCGTGGTTTCTTGGTTCTATCCAAACAATTAGGTTTTAATGCCCGTAAGATGTATAAAACATTCGCCATGTTGTTCTGAAATGGTTCTCCCACTGTCATGCCATTGTCATACCAGGTTTCCGCAACATCCCCTGACTCCGATCGTAAAGATAAATGTAACATTAGGTCTTCGTGTTACGTAAAGCTTACTTAAAAGACAATGCTATTGCTATAATTTGGATTGAAATGAATATTTCTGTAGATCCCACTCTGCTAAATTAGGCTTGATTAATGATTTTACGTACTAAACTTAAATCATAATGTTATAAATATCGATCTTTTGAATTTTTAAATTCTTAAAAGCATTTCCTACTGGATCGACAATCTAAAGGCACCATAAGGTATTTAGATGAAGGTTGGTCGTATATTTTGTTTGATTGTCCCGTCTCCATTAGCCCAGTCGGAGCTGAACGGTAGGAGGACGTTAAACCCGATTTCGTTTTATTTTGTTTGATTGTTTACTTACTTTAACCATTCTATTTTAAATCCATTTAAGAAAAGCCCCCCCCCCCCCCCAATGCCTTGGAAATTGAAAACAGTAACTGGAAGTACATGTATTTAATAAAGCTTAAATACGCTCCGAGCTCATCACAATGAAGAGTCCAGGGAAAGAACGATCCATATCACTTTTTCCACGAACACAAGTGAATGGCGACATCTGGTAGCAAATCAATTTCGGGTAAAAACGATCCGAGTCACATCAAACCCAAGGCCCTTCTGAAATGGCCTCCCGGACAAATACAAGTCCAGTATACCCTGAATTAACCTTAAATTCCCTGAAAATTTGAAGTCAGTTGTACCATGGTAATTATGGTTCGTGTTAAACGTCTTTTTGAAGTTGTAATTAAACCCACTGTTTTGCGTTTATGCGAAAAGACAAAAATGTGACTGAGATCTCGTTCTTCCCCTGGGCCTAGAAACTGTTTTAACCGGTCAAAAGGTGGGCTTGGTCAACTCTTCTTGTGAAATCTCATCTTTTGAAACAGAACTGCTTACCCTTCCCTTTCAGCCTCTGGGTTCAGTATGCCATTCTCTGTAAAGCAGCATTGCCCATTATTGCATTAAATACATGTACATACCACTTGAAAATTATGTTTCACTCGGTTGATTTGCTCTTTCTGCATCAGCATGTTGTCGGTTTTGTTTTCTGCAGATAATGTGAAACATTCTAAGCATTCCTTCTTCAAAATATAAATTTAAAATAACTCTAGTATACTTTAATCATTGACATTTTGCTGATGAAAAGACCACGCCTGCAGAATTAAAGATTACCAGTCACGAACAGAAGAAAGTAATAATGCATGTAAATACGAAAGGTCGGCCCAACAAGATTATTAATTATATCCTTTCTACAATCATGAAATTGTAATAAATCCGATGATTCCATGTTCACATTGTCGTAAATTATTCCCATAACATTTGGAGAAAGGGAAATAGAGAGTTTAAATGAGATACTTCTGTAATCTTTGGCATCTTGAAATGGACACAATTGGGTTGCAACGCATTTGATCATAATATGCATATAAACTGATTAACATTCATTCGTTTCTGTGTTTACTATTACTGTAATTTCTAATCAGTTATTTTTATCATGACAAAGGGAGAAAGACGATGACCCGTCATCTCTTCTCGCGAGCGAACTTTTAACACTGTGTCTTTAAGTGACATTTTGATATACAAGAACTTATTTTGTTCTCTATGATTTCTATTATGACTTGATATTTAAATAACCCAATTAAAAGAACTGGTCCTATCATTATCACATCATAATGTATTGGACGTTAAATTTGTAATAAACAACAACAACTACAACTCTTATTTCGAATCGATTTATCAAGTGTTAACCTGCGAGACCTCGGTTTTTAGTTTTTAGTACCATCTGAACCTTATGATCTAAATCGCACGCGATACACCCATCCCAAATGTATGAAGGGTGGGGTCGAATGGCGCTGTATCATCCCCCGGTTGTACGTGGCGTAGAGTTGCATGTTCAACCTCGCGGGTTTTCTCCGGGTATTCCGGTTTCCTCCCACTTCTAAAGACCATTAAGCGCAAGCAAATTATTGAAATAAAATTAAACCATATGTTAGTCTCAAAATGACCTTGTCTGTGTCGAGTGGACGTTAAACTCCATTTCTCTCTCTCTCCAAATGTATGAACCTTATAATTCGTATATTATATTGCAGGTAAGGATCCATCAGATTGAATTTTCACTACCACCATGTTACCTGGATGATCACAAAAGTATTGATTGTTAATCACAGTAGCCTATCCTGTTCTATAGCATTTTTTCAAAGCCATCAGGAAGTCACACGAGCCTCTAATTAGCTTCCTGGTTCATTGTAAAGGAAACACGATGGCTCAGCGAGCAGGATGTTGGCTCGCTAACCTGGATGCCCCGTGCTCGCTCCTGGTGTTGCCCGAGAAATTCCATCTGGATTTTCGGAGTGATTTCCCCTTGCCAGTGGTGGAGGACAGATGCCCTGGCAGGGGACAACGTATAGTAATTCGGATGGGACGTAAAAGACCCATTGGCCGTGCATTGACAGCTGGAATTCGAAATAAATGCTGGCCACTGCATAGCGTATGTCCGTCTTCATTAAATCAGTAGGAGTAAAATCCCATTTGATGTCATTTCAGTACGATCGTAAAACATACATTATTTATACGACTGATTCCAAAACCCGGCTGATTCTAAAACCTGTCAGAATAGGTTTCGAAATTAATATTTGTGGAGAATATAACAAACAAAAACATACAAATTGTAAACACTGGCCGCTGGGACTTTAAATAATGTTCACAGTTTATCATGTTTGCTATCATTTTATCTTAGACAATGTCTGCTGCCATCCAATATTTAAATGAGTAATGGTCCAACAACGTTAAACAATTGGTATTTGTTTTTGCTCCACGAAATAGATTACATCAATTAAGTGGCAGTTCACTATATAGTTCTCGTCTCTGTAGTTAATATTCCAACATATTTATAATGTGCCGTTTTCGTTCTGAGCACAAAGACATGCCAATTTCGGAGATATATATGTATATTTCCAGGCGTATGTAACAGTTTCAAAAGTGGAAACGATATTGATATGCATTACTGCGTCCGTTACGTAGAATTACAGGTATTGCAAATATTTGAACAGCCAATTTTATAAATCATGAATTTTATTGCCGAAAACATTTAGACAAGAAATAAATTTAAGAATTTTCCATTAAAACGGGAATATCTGGAAAAGTGACTGACGGGTACAATACTCTAATGGAAATTGCGTCAACCACTCCTTGGACGAACGTTAGTCACGTCATTATGGATAATATCAATGTAATTCCAGAGTACCTCAACGGCGGAGTGAAATCTTATTCTCGCATTAGGCATTATGACCCTCACCAAAACATTAATTGTAATTAAATTTGAATAATGTAATTAAATTTGAATAATGTACTTAAATTTGAATAATGTACTATTCAGACGTACCATAGATTTTCTAATTATAAACATTTCAAGTATCGTAGGAGCTGTAGTTAAAACCCATGAAAGACTCTTAATTTAGAATTATTAACGATTTGTCTATTTCCAGTGATTCCAATTTTACGGGCACGATTCAACTATATAATCAAATTACCCCAAGACGAAGTCTATTATTTACTAATCGGCCGATGAACAGAGCTACTGCCTCTTTAATTGTTTCATTTAAAGATTTTGATTTTGTTGTAACTCGGTAATTAGGAAAGTTTCATCTATGGAGCCGAGAAACTCTGTTACGTTTCCTTTTTAGTTCCCCTGTGGAGACTATAATGAGCTAGTTGACTAATTAAGTGATAATTATATTACAGGTGTCAGAGTCCGCTAATGATTTGGCGTGTCAAAGTACATCAATACTAGATATATGTAATAGATATATACGGGGAAATCACTTAATGTAATTAGCGACGTGTAGCCATGGGATTACCAGTAACAGATATAGACTAATGATGGGTTTGTTTTTTTCCATCAATAACGGAAATGGTCTGCGACCTCTTGTAATGGTCTCAAATAATATTGTCACTACTAATTGTAAAGATGGTACGTGCACATACGGGCGATGGTCGACATCTCCATAACAATTCCCTAAAAACTTGTGATCTGAAGCCACGATTCCAATACGATAATAATGGCGTAGATATTACCAAGAGGTGGGTGGGTGGGGCAAAGGGTAGCAGGTCGAGAGCAAGGCATTTTAGTAACGCAAGCGATCCTTGCGTTTATTGTTAATCACATTTTCATTTCGGATGTATAATGCCGTCAACCATGTAGGTTCTTATGTCAGACTGTCTGCCTGATTTTGTTTCGTACTGCTGATGTAGCTTACGCACACATGTACCTCATACAAGACATTCAGTTTGACGCTAACAAATTAGGCTTTTCTTCGAATTTTCAACAGATCAATATATAGAAGTGTTAACGGGGCTTAATGGGATCTGACGTCATAGTATGAAAGGAATTACCTTCATATTGTGGAAATCGTAGGCTATAATATACCTACACCATATCGGCGAGCGAGAAAGGTTTATTAACGTGGTAAAAATCCAACTATTGTTATAGCGAACAATACCTACATTCTGATCAATAGTCGGGGATCGTCGCTGTTAATATACCCTTGTCGACACTATATGTTATAATGGCCTTTACACGATCTAAACCCAAATGATAATTTAGCTTTCATTAGTGCCAGACATAGAAATGAAATTTACAGGTTGCTACGCGTTTTCTAATGACGTCACGGATGCGTACCTTCTATATTGACAGATAGTATTGTGTTGTACCGTGAAAATAAATCTGTGTATATGAGTGAGAGTCAGTGTAGATATGTAGCGAAGGTAGTGCGGTAAACGTGAATTCTGTCACAAAGACCAGCACTACTATCCACTGCATTATATTATATTATAACCTTTAATAATATTATTGATTGATATACGCGAAAGATCTGCTCACTGATTTATTGTCAACCGAGCTTTAGACCCTGAATAGTTATAATTCATCGTGTGTTTGGATAAGGTGACGTTTGGTGTAGCAAGTTCGATACGTGATTAGGAAAACAGAACGTATAGGCAAAAGAACATTGTTAATATTTTGAAAACTTTTCAGTCTACGGATCAAAGCAACCACGTCATCAGCGGTCTAAGGTGTTATTATTTCGTTAAAAGGACATACATAGACTGTTTTAAAGGTAAGAATTAATAAAAGAGGTGTTTGTGATCTCTGGCTTATTCGATCATTTGAACTGTGTTAATATTAATACGGTGGTCACATTACTTATTTGGCACGCATGTCTTTAAATTTCGGTTGTGTTTTCACAGTCAATGTCAAAATCTGCCGTGGTCCCCTTCAACCCTCAGAAGGGCTGAGCAGATGTTACTTCTGGTTCATTATAATATCCACCCTTCTTTATAAACCTCGTATAATGAGCTAAGTTTATTAGTATATATTAATGGTTTGCAGGACGGGGCCAAGCGCAAAAGATCTGCATAAACATCTGGAATGTGTAATAAGAGAAAGCCGCATGGTGCATGTCCGCCTTTACTAGCCCAGTTGGTGCACAAAAGTAAGACGTTAAACGCCGTTTTATTGAAATATATATTTTGATGTATAAATTATCAACTTTTTTGGCTACATTGTGGCTTGGGGTTACAAATATTCCTCTCGTGTTTAATTAATTCTGATTAGATTAAATACAGGATTTGTCACTGATTAAATTTTACATGTACATGTATGTATATTGTGCTGAAATAATAAGCTATTTCACCTCGTCAATAACCTTTGCCAATAATCAGTATGTTGTTTTTGAGAATGAGAAATGATGATTAAGATATAATATTATATAATGGTAATGATTTAACATGTCGGATAAGCCCTGTTACCTAAGAATATATAATTAAAAGCACATGGCTGATAATTATATTATTTTTCACAGGTGACTATTGTTTTGTTTTCTTTAATTGTATTATTCACATACCTTGCTCTCAGCTGGCAATTTATTAAGATAACCTATTTACATAGTCTGTGGGACAGCTGATTTTAATGTGGACCTTATCTGTGTAACCACATTATAAAAAACGTTTACATAGTGATCTTTAAACAAATTCACGGCATTTGTGGACTATAATCTGTCTAAAACATTTGCCAGTTTCTCAATATCATTTGATTAATTTCACCAGGTACGTTATTTTTAAATCACTACACATTTTGATAAAGTAGCAATTTGTTATGAGAAACGTTTTGATAGTTTGGCTCGGTGAGCAAAGGGGTTGGTCCAGTGTGCTATTCCAGAGTTGGCTGATAAAGTTCCTTAAGATATTCCATCCTGGCTTCCCTTTTTTAAGTGGGACTCGATGGGAAATGTAGGTAGTCGTTCTTAATTAGGGACGAAATGCGTACTGTCTGATATTCCCGTAAAATAACCCCTAGCAGTTAAAGTTGTAGAAATATCGCATTCGGATAAGATTTCTCCCAAATTACTCTACATGACGTATGTCCGTATTTGTTTCCCCATTTAGTACAGATTTTTTTTTGTTATGTTATATGATCTGATACTTTCTACTGCTTTAAGGAGCGTCTTTAATTTCTGTATCATGAAGTTTGTGTCTCGTTCAATTACGTAATTATTAAATCACTTGACATTTTCATAAAGTGACAATTTATGTGTAATTTATTATCAGAACGATAAAAAAGCCGATATTTTTAGGTATCTTTTATGTCATCGGTACATACTTTAAGTTGAAGTTAAAACTAATGTCAGGGTAAACTTTTTGTAAGTCATAAATTATAAACTAACCTTACAATAAATTTAATGCGTTTATAGCAGGGTTTGTCTTGATTTTAAGGTCTATAAAATCATTTACGAGTTTATCGATTTGTAACTATATTTCTATGTTTGTTCTGGGGATTAAGCGGTCATATGAACAATATCTTAAGGTAATTGATTAATAGATTGGGGAGTTGATATACGTATAATGTAGGATAATCCATATATAAATTAACCAATGATGATATGTTGGTTCGTATTGAGTAAGAAACGAATAAGCTGGAATTTCGCTTTAAAAAGAAAGTGATTACGATTTATATAGTAAATTATATATGTATGTATTGTTGAGGATTAGTATACTAACAGGTTGATATGATAATATAGGTTTATTACAGACTGATATACATATAAAATAATATTTTTTTTTATTCATATTCACAAAAATGTAGAATTATATTCGAATTGAGAATTTTTGTTCTATATTTCGCTTAAAAACTATGTATTGTTGAGGATTAGTAAACAACTCGAATACATATACATTTGAATAATAATTAATCCAATGTACGTTTACTAATATCTGATATACATAGGTACAAACATATATATTTTTTATTCATACAGTGTAGAAATTAAATTCGTATTGTGTATTTAAAAAACATTGTATATATCTTACATCTATTACTATTGGAAGATTAAAATTCAGTCAACGTAACCGAGGTTCAGCGTTTGTACTTAGTAATTATTACGTACTGCATTATCATAACAATTATTCATTTTAGGTTTAACGTCATAACAATATACTTTTTATGATATTTATACTTTTAGTTGGGCTTCCTTCTTACGTCAGAAGCTATAAAACAGCAATTAATCCACCTGTCAATTATTGTAGAACTGTATAAATTTAACTCTTAAAGGTCAAACGTATTTCTAAATTTCAAACTAGAATTACAATAGAATGAAATGGGGTTTAACGTCCTATTGTTCTGCTCCTAAACTGCGCTAATGAACACGGCCATACGCCATATTGTGTGTTATGAGGGTAATTTTTCCCAGGCAGTGGTGGTACGGCCTACTCTTATATCGAATTCCAACTGCCAAGAGTGATCTTTTACGTGCACGCCAATGTGTACACGGGACCTCGGGTTTTCGTACCAGATGTCCTTGTCAGACCGTCCGAACTAGAATTACAATAGTGCCAACATCTCTCTCAGCGATACTAGAATCTGACAGCGAATCTTTTTTTTTTTATTAAAGTATAAATGTAATATCATATGACAACCCGTAAATTCACTGTTGAACTGTGATGCACGTGCTATAAATAGGTTAAATAGTTCGCGTAATCTTATAATGTGGGGTTGGGTGGTCGAATGGTTAACGCGTGTGTGTTGGATCAGAAGGCCTGTCATTGAGCCAAGTGGCGGGGTTTCGATTCCCTGTTTGTACGTGACAAGGAGTAGGGTTGGTTGCCCAACCGGGTCTTCTGTTTTTCTCCCACTGCTAAAGATCTGTATAGCACAGGCGAATTATTTGCATAAAATTGAACGATATGTTAGTCTCGAATTCATCTAGTTTGTGTCGAATGGACGTTACCATTTCTTCCTCTCCCAATAGAGAGAGACGGGATTTAACGTCCACGGTTTAATTTTATTTCAATAATTCGCTTGTGCGTTTGGGTCTTTAGCAGTGGGGGAAAATCATAGAACACGGAGAAAACCCTCAAGGTGGACAGCCGACCACGCCTTGTCACGTACAACCGGAGAATCGAAATCACGCCTGCTGAATCAATGATAGACCTTATCATAACCACCCGTTTCCAAGGCACTAACAGCCCATTGACAAATACGGCTTAAGGCTAATATAGATTTAAAATTTCCGAATGACAAGTTTCGATGTACTATCGATGTGATATTGACGGTTCATAACCTCAGATTTGGTCTCCACGTCATTTACAAACTTTAAAAGACATTTAAAACTTTATATACAATAGAAACATTTTAATGTAAATCTTCACATTATTTTGTAAACAAAATACTTTACCACGCAATAAAATGTGAACCATAACAGTCCACCTGTGTTGTTAAGAGTATAAATGAATTGATATTTAATAGCATTTATTGATAAGAAACACATTCTAGGCAGTAATAACGTCTCAATGATTCAAATCGTAAATATAATTCCAACAGCACCAAGGAAGTGCTTTTACCTTATAACACAATAACATCCAGGTGATCAAATCGCGTACGGTTATTTACCATGAGGTATTGAATAAAAACATTATTATAATGGACATAGAATTCCCTGCTGCGGGCAGTGTACCAGAATATACCGGCTTTAGCGCCATTTAATTAATTATAGAGATATTAATCAGTGGTAATGCTATAATATTCTTGCTCCAAGTAAAAATCTTTTATCAAATGACGTACGCCACACATGTTTTAGTTAGGTGTTACTAAAAAGAGAACAGCAAAGGGAATATTATGAAATAGGGTTTAACGCCTTACTGTTCTGAATCACCTGAGTTAAAGACGGCGTACAGTGTGCTATGGCGAACATTTTTCCAGGACAGCAACGTTTCCACTAACTCCTCTTTATATTCCAACTAACAGTCGTAGCAGAACAGTAGGACGTTAAACCCTGTTTCGTTTTAAATGCCAAAAATCAAGGGTTCGTTTACGGATACACCAATGTGTACAAAAACACCTTAAGATAGAGCCTTATTTACGGAGCCAACGTGACTCCAGAACCGAATGAGCCTAAATGACATGTAGTCTGAGTTTGTTTCAATTAAAAGTGTTATTAAAAATTATCATCACATAAAGGTAAATTTCGGAGCTATCCCTGTACTTTTGTAAAAAAGTTCTTTACGATACTGTCAACACTAAACCCAATGACATTATTTTAAAAATTAGATTTTGTGCTTTTTTTTTAAACTTTTGTGAATCAAATCAGACTGTATTTCTAGATTAGAAATCTATGGCATCACATCGCAATATAAATTCCATTTCTAGATTAACTACATTTTGTTTTTTTATAAGACCACAAGGGATTACATCACAATATAAAATTCTCGCCAAGATTAAATACATTTTGTTTTATCAGACGACCGCAAATGACTATATCACAATATAAAATTTTTGTCCTGATTAAATGCATTTGGCTATTTCACAAGACCACAAGGCACCACGTCACAATATTAATTGTACTTCCATATTAATTACATTTTGTTTTATCACAAAACTACAACACACCCTAATATGCTCAGTAGTTCTAAATTAGACACATTTTATAAATTGCATTTTTTGGATTACGTATTTTATTTTATCACGAAGGCACCAAAACACAATAATGTAAGTTATATTTTGAATCGATATTGCCATAAATGAAAGTCTGATCATTGTAACTCATTTATAATAAGTATACATTAGTAAATATCATGGTACATAATTCGCCGGTATGTTTCCTGAAGTACATCGGTAGGACCTGTCCATCTGTAGTACATTGGTACGTAATATGATTCAATTTAATAATATCTCAGAAAAGCCCAATTCATCACCTAGGAGTCACTGTAATTAGGTATAGATGTCCTTAAACGACAGACAGTCGTAAATATTGCAGATGTATCAAATCTTTATCCTGCTAGATATTGGGTTACGGGGATTAAAAAAAAAACAACAACAAAATATACAGTGTAAAAAACAAGTGATATGTCAAATCTTTCACGCACCACTGCTTTTAAATCTCATAAATAAGTGTATTAAAAACGTATTATACAAAACTTTATGAAATAAGATGTTTGTGCATTTCTTGATATCGCTGTTTACTTTAGGCAGACACAAAATATGTTGGTGGTTTCAAAAGCCAGATCGTTGGCCTTTTTCTCCAAATTTGAACAATAATTACTTCTCCGATATATAGGCCCCGAGATCACAAAACTTTCTCAGACATCAAAATTGTTCGCCTTAGTTTAACTTAAATATAGTCCGTTTTAAACTTTGTTGTTGTTTTAATGTATCAAATACATGAATTCATAACTGTGCAAAGTTGTGTGTCTCGATCAAAGATATTTCTCGGTGAAAGTTGAGTAAATTCATAACTTAAGTCTGAAAATGTTTTGTAATTTCGGGCCTGCATATCATTTAAGATTAATACAGACGCCGATGAGAAGTAAATAGAAATCAACGGATAAATATTGGATGACAGAAATGACCGATTTAAAGAATTACCAGATCAAAATGTTGTACAAAAAAAAAAAAAAATAAAAAAGTTATAGTACTTTCGATTGTTTCGACTGGAAAGTGGGTTTTATAATAGTCAAACCACAGTATTAATTCTAGTACAGCATCATAAAAACGCAACTTTAAATATTTACATGCATAAACTGTTGTTATTGTTTAGCTAAAAGTATGAAATGGCACCTTATTCACGAACACCTTATGAAACATTAAAAAGCTGCTACATTATTTGCAAAGTTTCGAATCCTGAAACCATTCGTAACTCCTAATACATTAATAAACACAAAAACATATTATGGAACACAATTACTATTTTAATTAAAGCGACGTTTCGTTGAGGATTCTCTCAACGTTTTCAAGCGAAAGAAGATATCCTAATACATTATATAGTAAAAAGCAAACGCTCGCTTTTATTAAACAATTTCAGACTTATTTAAACGTTATATTCTGACACAAACGCAACAGTGCCATATTATGTTTCCATTTAAAAAATATACAAAGAATAGCATGCATATAGTGAGTATGTGCTTACTAGTTTAGTAATTAGTATTCCTAGCAGGTAAATGTCCCCGTAACCCGGGAGCACCCAAATGAGGTAATATTATTACAGGGTAGCTTAGTATATTCATGAGTACGATTTGGATTATAACAAAATATTTATAAAGTATTCTAAGATACATAGTGTTGTGCATATATAAACATATTCTTCGAAACTTCTCATGACTTAATTCATTTTAGACTAGACTAAAACCAATATAAAAGAAGGGGAAAAAATGTTGCGAGGTGACACTTTATATTCTATCGTCTTCATTATGTTAATATTCAAACTCGTGAAACCCAGTCCAAACCCTGAACAATAACGTCTTTTTTTACAACCAGGCTAAAATTTCTTTTCGTCTACATTTTCTCGATGAAACTATTGTGATAAGAAGGTCCTGAATACCCCTTTTAGTTTGTTTTATTCATTTTGAATAGAAAATAGATGTCCTAGAGGGGGACTATAGAATTCGTTGCATGTACTACCATGTACTAGTTATCTCATTACCGTGGGACAGAAACGTTTTGGTTTTATACATGCCTTTACCTCGTTTATGGAAAGAACGTAAACAATATTTATTGGGTGACAAAACGTCGCTTAATCAAGATATCGTATGGTCATTATTTACGAAGGCAACTTTCATTTTGAAGAAAGTAAACAATTTTTTTGGGAAACTTAATCAAGATATAGTGTTTCCATTGTATTCGAAGGCAACATTTATTATAATTAACGATTGTTTTCTTCGGTCAGGTTGATTATTTTCCACCAAATGTTAGATATTTGAAATCAAAACACCGCATATTATCTAAATATAATTCAGTTAAACAGAATAATATATTTAAAAGGGGTCGCCATAATGGGAACCAATATTAAATGTGTTATGGTGTCTATAATGAAAGAGTTTGCCAGTTCTTAGTTCAACGAAATCCGCAATCATTTTGACGTTTTTTTTAAAATTGCATTTCAGATAATAATGAAGAAAATTTGGGAAAGGCATTAGCACCACCGCGAAGAGCCATGTCCAGTCCAACTCGTCAGATGAATACAAGACGACTGCCGCCACTTCCCGGAAAGGGAAAACGTGGCGCCGGTAGCAAAGGTCCAAGTAGTAATCACACAAAGTCTTACCATAAAGTACCAGATATGATCATAACAGGTAAATTAATAGAGTCAAACAAATAAGTATTAAAGGGGGGGGGGGGTGCATTATGAGACAGGCTTCAATCATAATGAATAAAATATTAATGAATAAAAAATAATACCTGATGGATCCGGCCTTGATTGTGATCGGCTTCTGAATATTGTCTGCCAATTGACCCCATGATTTAGAACGTTAAAAGAAAAAGAACAAAAAACAAACAGAGAGTAATCGACCTCCCAACAGCAAAGGTATTAATCTTGATATAACAAGGTAATCATTATCTGGATTCCATTAATTAATTTTATAATTGCGCATTTTCCAACAATGTACGATATTGACAAGCAATAAAAACACCAACAAATTAATTATAATGTATAAAAGTTTGTGTTTTTTTTATCAGATATTGAACGTTTTAAAGGCCTATTAAACTAATAGTCGAAATCACTCCAACATATCGTTTCTATGGCAATATAAAGGTATTGATGTTCTAGTCCATAATTGCTGTTATCATTATGTACCATGAATGTATTCCAACAACAAACATTGATATGATAGAAAAATAAAAAAATACATCCCAGTGATAACCATGCACAACAAAAATAAGCCTCTTATATGCATGATATATTTTTTCAATTAGTTCTAAATGGTCAGAGATTTGTATAAGATATTTTATTTATTTAATTTAAAATAATTAGTTGTTTTGCTATTAATAAATATCTTACGCATTAAAAAAAAATCACATTGTTTTTGTGTGTGATATAAAACATACAGAAAAAAACAACAATACTGTGTTGTTTGTATACCCCTTATTGTTTTCATTTGGACGTATATTGACGTCGCCCTGCCCGCCCGTCCGTCCACAATTTATTTGTGTAACTCTACATGTCACAATTTTTATTCGATTTTGACGAAACTTGAAAATAAGGTTTATGTCCCAAAGATCCCGATTCCTTTCGACAGTGGCATGTATCGGGCGGCAACTTCGTGGATTATGGTCCCTGATTGAACTTGTGGACACTCTAGAGGTCACAACTTTTATTTGACTTTGATGAAACTTAATATTATACGTTTACAATCCAAAGATCGTGTTTCCTGTAGATATTCGCGCATACCGGCCCATAACTTCCTGGATCATGATCCTTGTTTGTATGTTTTTTACCCACAGACCTCGGTTCCTTGAGATATTATTCGCGCATATCGCACCTCAAAAACCTGGATGGGGCTTAACAACCTTATTCCCTGTCATATACAACCGGGGAATCGAAATCAACGCTAGTTGACTCAGTAACAGGCCTTATTATACAACGCGCACCCGATTACTATTTGCCACCCCCACCCACTCCAAAATAAGTAGAAAATGGCCGACCAACTCAAGCAATTGGCGTAAAAGTATGTAATACCAAGACTGTGGACCGTTTACAGATCATAATTTTTATCCGATTTTGATGTAAGTGTAAAATGATCTTGGGTTATTTCGATATTTTCGCACATCGAGCTATAACTTCCTGGATTATGGCCCCTGATTGTACGAAAAATTGTGTTTCTAGCTTGTGGACCTTCAATAGATTTTATCCGATATTTGAAACCGTTCCAATGAATCACCATTACAACATAACGATGGTTTTGTTCGAATTTCATGAAAATCGGACAAAAATTGCTTGACAAAATCATGACTCGTCGTACGCAGATATATTATGGCACTTGATTGTTCGAAAAAGTCGCTTTTCTTTTTAGCTTATTCTCTATCCATCTCTTTTAAAATGTGGGCGTACCTTGCATAACAACTGCTAGTTGATCATATCAATGAACGTTGTTTTCTTTTGAAAACTACACGCCTCAGCATTGCATTGCGAGGATCATGCAATGCAAATATTCCCATCTGAATATCAGTGTATTTAGCCCCTTTGATTAGAGAAATCGATAATGATTAATTAATAAAGACGAAACTGGAAGCAAATTATCAAATAGTTGCATCCCACATCAGCTGTCGCTGACTAATTATATTAATTTAATGGCTCATTTGCAATTTGATGTCGCAAGACAATGACGTCAAATTCACTCCATATTTCAGGAAGTGAGACCGTCAAAATATCGAATTTACATCAGCCGCTATGTATAAAATATAATTCCAATTTGTAGTTAGTGACCAATTTGAAATTTGTTTTAAGACGACATGCAAAGGATCTCGAAATCTACCTGTTGCTTAATATATCGAAACTCCCGAAACACGGGGGTGGGGGTGACCGAATGGTTAGCATGCGCGCGCTGTGTTATAAGGCCTGCCATTGAGTCAACTTCCGTGGTTTCGAATCCCCGGTTGTACGTGGCAAGGCGTAGGGTCGCCTGTCCAGCCTCGGGGGTTCACTCCGGGTACTCCGATTTCATCCCATGGGATTGCTAAAGAGCCTACGCACAAGCGAATTATTGAAATGAAATTAAACCATATGTTAGGTTAGTTCCGAAATGACCTAGTTAAACCTCATTTCCCTCTCTCTCCCGAAACATGGAGAACTACTATCATCTTTTTGTGGATCACCTAGACTAGTCTATACATAAATAATTCAATTTACTTGTACTTATTGTACGTCTTCCACAGAGAAATTCTAGAATTGTTAAAGCCTATGAATTCTATTGTTGACGAGTCTGTATTTTATTGTTTCAGGTTTTAGTCCCATTCCAAGTAATCACCATGGCAATAACTCATCATTTTTCAACCACGATGGGCCTTTATCAATCCACGGTAAGCAACTTAACACGTAGTCTTGATGGCTGTGAATGGCTTTGCCACTTTTCATTGTCTGTACAATGTTTGTAGGCTGTATATGGCTGGTCTTATAGACCATATTTTGGTTTAGGACCTTTTTCAAAACGGGGTTACCTTGGTACGCATTTAACCATACTGTATATAGAAATTTTATGTTAGTCCCCAAATAACTTTTATTTTTACTTGACGTTACCACACCAGCTCTCTCCTACACTCTCTCTATTTTTAACACAGAGCTCCCAAAATTCATTTATTTGCTTATTAAACTGATAAACTCAACGATGCGAAAAATATGTGATATACAAATAATATATTATGTTCAAATAATTGCCATGTTTTACCTTTTAACGTAGATTATTGATTACCTGTTAATGCAGAATATTGATTAGCATTTTGCTATTATTGTATATCTATCAATCAACCCACGTTATATTTATAACTGTACTTAATTACACCATTAATTGCTTACAAATTAATCGCCCCGTTGTCTTAAAGGCACAATACAACTGAATAAAAGGCAAACAGAATCTTTTAAATCGACCATATTATAGTTAACGTAAATTATGGTCATCTAAAAGTTCAAAGAGATTTCTATTGATTTCACTACACCATATTTATTGTTTTGGAAATTTCAGATACAGGTCTGACGGCTAACACATTTTTATTTATTGTGTTCTTTGTGATTTCATGGTCATCTAAAAGGCCACACTGTAGCTTTCTATTGATTTCACATACACGTCTTTATTGTCTTAGAAGGTCAGGTAAAACCTGAAGAATAACTCATTTATGTCGGTGAACATGCATGCAGGGGTTCATTTGGATTGGGTATATGTGATCTATGTGATTTGGTTTGCCGGCGGTGTTTCAATAAAATTCTGTAACCGTTCACACACACACGCACATAACAGTGGCGGATCAAGAGGGGGTGGGGGGGGGGTGGGGGTCCCCCACCCCGCTCAGCTACATGAAAAAAAATAATGCCTTGCATCAATGAAATTACATCACAAAGTGATCCTACATCAGTATAAAAAAAATGATTTCTCTGTTTAAAAAGCTCAATTTGTATGTATGCCCATGTAATTTAGAGACGATGAAGGCAGATTTCCGTAACAGAAACCTGGCAAACCCCCTTCTGCAAAAATTACTGGATCCGTCCCTGCATACAGCCATAACACACTGCATAGCGTACTTCCATCTTCATTAATCCAGTTGGTGCAAAAACGTATGGTTTTCGACTTAATTTCATTTCTTGTAATGTTTAAAACCGCCCACTTTAGATATTGTAGTATTTACAAAACCAATCTGTTATATACTAGTTACTAGACAAGAGTATACTTGACCGTATATTATTAATAAATACGTAGAAGACCATGTTTATGTAGAGAAAGTGGGTTGGCTATCGACCAAAATATACATTTCATCACACTTGATATATCTTCAAGGGGTTACAATAGATTTAATCCAGTCATAAGGAAAGCTGGAAATAAACACGTTTATTGAGACAATTATTATGGCCTAATAAAACAGTTGTCGGGTTATAAACCATTGGTTAGTTGATTCTTAACCTACGTTACTATTGTGAAACTGCACGAGTCTTTGGTCATTTAACGCCTGATCTGGTGTTATGCTTTAATCTAGTAACTATACTATATATAAATTAATATAAGCTAAGTAGGATTAAGGTATAGCTTTAGTTTAACTACCCTATTCTGCATTTATATAATCCAAAATAAATTAAACCTAAGCAAAGTGTGTATGACTTTCGGGTCAGTGTTGCCATATCGGTGATTTTGCGGCAAACACCTTCAAACGCGTATGGACATCATTGGATTGTATGTGCTCCATGGACTATTGTGATGAATGTTTAGCAGCGGCCCTTCGTAATGGCTCTAGGACAATGTGCACGTATGACTTTAGTAATATTTTGATAATTATGTACTGTCAGATAAAAAGAGAACCTAATGTTGATTTGGTTAGATATGCCAACTTTTAAATGCCTAATACTCCTTAAGAACAAACCAAATCAGTACAAAAAATCCAAAAATAAAACGGATTGATATTTTATGATAATTTCGATAATCTTGTAATACACGTCTTTTTGAGCGTACAAAATCGTTAATTTTAAAAAAATAATCATATATTAATACATACCCTAAATCTAGAAATATTTAGGATATCTTGAACGATTAATTTTTATAATGTGAAATTGAAAGATTTCGATGTCTTAATTAAAATAAATCAGATTATTTAACAGGCAGACCACTACAAGAAATAAATATGATTAGGAATTAATTAATTCTTCTCTTTCACAACATTTCGTAGTATTTTAATTTGATGGATAATAACAGTGAATATATACCACTCACAAACTAATATTTATAGAGAGTTTTTATATCCTAGCGGCACCTTTATCAATAATTATTGATTTTACACAATAAAGCAAATACATACCTAATAATAAATCGATAGAACTTTTGAAAGGTCAGAATACAAAAGTCCTTGATAAGATAAGAACATAATAGAACTGAAACGCATTACAGTCTGGGAGCAACACTGTAGCGTTGAGATTGTCGTTTCTCGGGTTCCAATGATATAGATACATGTTGTAACATACAGCAAACGAGTGGTTGGGGTTAGTATAATAAAGTGTCTTTGGAGTTATTAGTTTATAAAATTGTTTATCAGACACGAGCATGTCTTCTTTTCATTAAATGATTCGTTCCATTTAGTTTTTAGTCATGATGAGTGTTATACACAGGGGCAAGGTTTGCTTATTCATTCTGAACCATCCGATGACACGTCGCATTTAATTAAGAATTTCACATCACTATATTATTATTAGATGGTTTTCATGTACCTATGTATTTTCCATAATGTCAAATCAGTTTTGTTTGTGTATTCTGTTGTGTATACGCTATATGGGTAATATAGCGAGGTTGGCATCTCTATCGACCTCAGTATGTAGTAGATTGGCAAATATTGTCGCAACTTGACAGAATTCCCTTCCGGCCCACTTAGAGCTGTGATGTGAATTTAATCATATAGAACAATTATAGCCGTTAAAGACATTTGTAATGATTATGAAACTAAAAGCTTCTGTAATTACAATAATGAAAGTATTGCTATATAAGTAACGATCTCCATTTAAAGATATAAAATATGGCAAATTGAGTGCTTTAGACATTACGTCGTTTTACATGATCATATTTACCGTTATTATTATCCCATTTTAATCTTCTTTCTTGAACAAAGGGTACATTAACGAGAATGTCACAATAATCGGATTTCATATTAATAATGATTAAAAGCAAATTGTTTTACAAGCAATCCCAACACCAATAATAATCCATTTAGTTAGAAATTATTTTATGACCTTCAATATGAATGACGTCAATAATAATTGTCCTGCTTGTAGGCCTACTATGACTTGTAATATGGTCGCCTGTAATCAGGTGGGTTTTCCCCCGGTGGGCCAATTTTCACGCAAGCGAATAATTGAAATAAACAAATGCCATACGTTAGTCTCACAACTCCCTGCAATTCGGAACCAGAATCTTGTCCCCAAGCGCTACTCATCTAGTTGTTCTTCTTCTTTCGGGGTGGGTGCAGGGTTGTGTTGATGCTCTTTAAAAAATACCAAGGCTCTACTAATTGAAGTACGATGACTGGTTGTTCCATGGACGATTGTGCATCGATTGGCGACCTCAATTTTGATATGACCATACAATTCAATATGGCGGCGAAGACGCCATGTTTTATTACAGGCATAAAAATATACAAGTATTTATATATTTCTATAGTTGCAGGTCCATAATTCGCGCGAACTTGTTTATATTTGTACCAGAATCTTCACAATCACACTATTTCTTTTTATAAAACTAGACCAAAACTGGCTCATATTTCTGTTAATTTGGTATTGCTCTCCCTTTTTGAAAAACATATAACTTTTCTGTACGTGTTGTTCCTTAAACCAGTTTCGCACAATTAGAGATCAATAATGTATTGATAATCAGTTTACTGCCAAATGATTTTAAATTCTGTAGAAAAATAATTTAAAAGTTCTCCCATTTAAACATATTTCACGAACACCATGATTTTTTTGTGTATTTACCCAAATTGTGTAATATTATGGATGTGGTAGACGACATTGTAAACTTTTCAATTTCGTAATACCAGATTGCAACTCATGTTACCTTGCCCCGCCCTCTCTGTTGAAGCCCACGTACTTTTACAATATTTCAGAATCATAAATATTGAATTTAGTTGCCTATGATCTCTAGTACTATGTTATGTTTTTTTTTCTATTTTAGATCTAAACAGAGAAGCACTTATCCAATATTTAAATCATAATCCAGAGTTTTTAGACACCTATGTATTAACTCATGTAAACGAACAACAAATAGAAAATTGGTATCTCCGAAAGACTTCACATTTATCTCACCATACGACGGACCGGCAGAAAACATCAGAACAGTTCAAGCTAAATGGTAAGATTTGCATTAAACGGCTCTTGTAGGGCGTATTGATACTTCAACCTTCACCGGATTCCCTTTTAATTATCTATTCTTTAGTATAGAACTCCCTTTAATAAAATATATCATTTAATACGAACATAAATACATGAATGCTAGCATATAATTGGATGCAATACATTTTGTGATATTGAGAATCATAGAACTTTTTTCTTTTACCAAAGTTGTGAATATTATGATCTTTTCGTGTGAGAAGCGATGTATTGTTTCGAGGAAAGACTTTTTTCTAGGTAAGAAGTAAGCCTAAGCCATGAGCGTGTGATTTTGGTATTCTGTTGTGTTGTAATACATGGTTTCTTATTTTTTACAGGTGACAGTCATCACATATCAGACAATTTTACTCATTTTTCAAAATATACAGTAAGTATGCATTTCATCATAGTTCGAGTATTTTATATAGCTCAAAAGTCCTTTTGTTCCTGTGTACGGCATTATCATTCTATTAAAATGATTGAAATACTAAATTGTATTTTTATACCCTTAGTGTAAATGTGGTCGACACTAACAGGCACGGAACTGTACTACATACTGGGCGCTTACGACTAGTCCCCGGATCCATTAACTTTATACCCTTAGTGTAAATGGTCGACACTTACAGGCACTGAACTGTACTACTTATTGGGCGCTTACGGCTAGTCCCCGGATCCATTCACTTTATTTGAACTGTTCGTTTGTTAGTCGTTTCTGAGTATGATGTCTTGTCCATATATATATTTTTGGGGTAAATTATATGTGGTGCAGTCCCGCTGCACTTTCTGTCATAACTACTGATTGTACAACCTTTTAAGGAATATTTATTAGTATATGGCCATATATGAACGCTATCCGGGGGATCATGATGGGTAAAACGCTGGATCGCTAGCCTGGAGGTCGGGTGTTCGATCTCTGCATTGGCCGAGAAAGTTCATCCGGATTTTCCGACGTTGTTTCAGTGATGCAGGATGTAGGACAGCTGTCGTTCGGATTGGACGAAAATCCGAGATCCTGACATTGATACACACGTAAAAGATCCCTTGATAGTTGGAATTCAATATAAGAGTAGGCCCTAACACCACTGCCAGGGCAAAAATTCCCTCATAGCGCACTTCATACGCCCAGTTTAGCAAAACAGAACAGGAAGACGTCAAACCCCATTCATTCATTCATGAACGCTATCCACATGACATTGTATATCAACCCATCGCTAAAGTCGTGTCGGAGTTATTTCCCCTGGGCTATTTAATTGATGATCAATGTTTGACAGAGATGAGTCTTATCTTACCTAAAGCCGTCCTAGGATTATTGTCCCTGACGCATATGCTTGTTTATTAATGAATCCAAAAATTTTAGAGAATACCATGTGAAATGGGCGATGTGCTCCCTCTCTCGTTGGTTTTCTCCAAGTCCTATGGTTTCGTCCCACAGAAACTTACTCGCGTGTGAGTGAACGCTAAACCAAAATTATCCCCACCCTCATTCACAATCAAATTATTCCTTCTTTTTTACAGTCACAAATACATACAACAAAAGGTCGTGTAGCACATGTTTTATCTAAAGAAATAAACCATCCTAGCGGTAGACATATTGCTTTATCAGAGTTAGCTTCATGCGTTGTCAAAGGTAAGAGGCCTTCAAACTGTTAAGCGGTAATGCGTCATTATTTTAGTGATTTATCTATGTAGATTTTTTTTTTTAATTAAGCCTAACAACTCATTGATTTGAATTAGTTGGATGCGATATCCTAGGAACTAAAATCACATACTAAAAGATGTATACATTCCACATAATACGTTAAGTTGTATTCATATTTACTTTCAGCTGTTCACGCCGAAGGATGCAATTTGTATGCAACAGATGCAGCTACTCAGGTAGAAGACCATTTTATATAAGAAACCTCTCTAAAATCATATATCCTACATATTCAATCTGTTTTTGAAAGTTTCATAAAGTGTGGCATTTGAATATAACATAATTGATTATTACATGAAGTAAAGTTACAAGTGTGTGTTTTCTTTCAGGAAATTGTTCTTATCCGGGGGTAAGTATTCATTTCCATTCTGTGATTCATGATTGAAAGTGGACCAAAACACTGCCGTACTCGCCGCAGATTTCGTTTCCAAATAATGACTGATTAACATTCGGGTGAACAACCATTACACACTCCAGCCTAACGCAATCAATAGGGAATAACCAGAGCTCTAAATTTGTTAACATACAAATAAGTATATAATAATAATCGCGGCTACATTACGTCATGCCGTGTGAAATTTATTACGCTTAATTAAGTGGCGTATAGCAGAATATTGCTGAAAAAATAATTGTGTGGGAAACGAGGCTTTCCAAAATAGTTAAACACGTTAACATTTGGTAATGGCTACAAATGATATGGAATACAACACATCAGGTGATCAATACTTTCACCAATTTTTAATACATTTAATCATCAGCCCGATAAAAAAAAAATAATTCATGGAGTTTCTTCACAAAACTGGATGAATCGCATACTTAACAAAGGTAGGCTGCATAAATAAGTGGCCGCTGATTACAGATTTTACGCATGCCTACCCAGGGGAGATTTGATTGTACCATACAATTAGACACACTCGGTCTACAATATCACCCCTGGTGGAAGTGAACAGATAACCCCAGAAACGACGACGGGTTCTCGGGCCATTACTTCATGAATATGATTGTAACCATTTCTATTCCTATATGGAATGTGGTGAAGTAGTTGAAATACGTCTGAAAATGCTTGGTTTTCATTTAAAATATGAACCGTTTACTTGTTTCCATACCAAGCATGCACTGTATGATGCACGATACCCGCTACTAGTTTCGCTGATTAGTTTTGTACTGTTATTGTTTTTCATAGTGGTAAGATTGTGAACGAGAACAGAGAAAAGATATGTGACCGGGTTTCCATAGCAGCCCAGGTTGCTTACAGTAAAGAGACAACACGCTTAAGAGATGTTACCGTCGATCATCGATTTCCAAATGGCTTGGGAGTTGCCTGCAATAGATCATTTTCAGTTATAGTATTACCTATAATGGATGAAGATGGAAATGTTTTAGGTAGAATATTTTTTAACATTCTGAAAATTTTTTATACAAGACATCTTAAATTCAATGACAAAGTTATCTGTAGAATGGCCATATAAAATATTTTAAAATGATATTTAGAATTATAATACTATTTGTGTTACATTTTAGTGGTTGATTACGGTCTTCAATAAACTTGTTCCAATCTACTGATCAAATAAAATAATATTTTGTATTTAGGTGTTTTAGAAGTGTATAGAAATTCCAGATTTGGTCAATTCTCAGAAGGAGAGGAAGAGGTAAGACAGGATGCTGTATCATGCTATGTCATATTTGTGTTATTATCTACGTCGTAATTTACAACTGTATTCTTGTATCACACACGAACAGGCGCGTGTCGAGGGGGGGGGGGGGTGTCACAGGGGGTCAGAAGCCCCTTACTGATGTTAAGTGAGTCTATACAAGAGATATCCTTGAGAACCCCATGCCCCCTTGAGACTCCGCGATCCGTTACGCCCCCTTTCACGTTCATTTTTCTGCACACGCCCCTGACGAAGTAATCGTAAGATATATCATTTCTTTTGTTCTTTTGATATGAGAATAACAAGAATATCGAAATTAGAATTTATAAAGCACCCACAAATGTTCATTTTATCAAAGAATTTATTTTCGTAGTACTCCAATTAGTGTCTGTAAAATTTCATTGCACTATTTATTGTTGTTTTTTTTTTTTTAAATCAAAGTTTTTTTTACAGTGTATTTTTTAGTTTTCGATATCGTATCCGTTATTTACGTGTTGCCAGCATGTTGTGTTTATATTGTTGTGTTGTATTCGTTTTAGGTTGCATCTTTTTTATTATTATGGTCTGGAATAATGGTAGATTACGCTGAGGTAACCTGCATATATCCGATAAGATATAACCATTATACTAATCAACTGACCAAACAATTTAAACTCATCTGATTAGTTGATCCACTCATCTGGTATCTTATCATCTTCACAATATCAAGGTGTTACTACATACGTCTGACTTCCTGACTCCTTTGGCTGGCTTTGGTGCATTTGTGAGTTATTGCGTTAACAGAATTGTCAAAAATAAAACCCGTTTCATATAGCCTTAGTATTGCCCAACTATGCTGATTAGTGGGTGTTGGTGCCAGCAGTAGGCATTGCTTGTTATAAACAATCTGTGATACAATAAAGTCAACCAAAGCAGTCATGGTATCAGACGTTTGTTGCAATACCATGACATTTTGAAGATGGGTATCTATGTATCACGTATAATGTGTGTGCAAAATATATTACAATCTGTAGACTCCGTCTCCAGCCTAACACTATCATTGATAACGCTATTTAACGTCTTTGATCGTCATTTGAAATCTTTAATATAATGAAAATGGAAGTTCAGTAGAAAAACTGTTAACATTCGGCAACCGTTAAAGATGATATAAACGGGATATGGTCAAATCAAACCAGCGCCACCTGTAATATTGAACAACATCTTTTCTTGTACGTAAATCCATATTTTTTAAAAAAAAAATTGGGAGGGGAGGGTATTATAAATTAGGTGTATAAACAAATACATTTGCATTTGAATACACTTTAGCGTTAATGAGCCGTGGAAAATTAGATATGTTCCGATGAACTTTCTGGGTCAACACAGGGATCCAACACGGGATCTCCAGGCTAGCGATCCAAAGTCATATACATACGGAGCCACCATGTGATGTGAAATGTTGCTTTTTCCTTTAGCAACGATGGCGAGTTTTACAATATTTTGATATAGGGAGATAAAGCGAACACAAACCTTCTATTAAAAAGGAGGTCAGCCTGTCTGTGGAGCATAAAGAACCCAACAAACAGACATTCATAGAACCTTCTTTGCTTGGTGTATACGACTGTTATCAGACACGTTATCAACTTTGGAGTTTTAGCGTATATATCCACGTAACGATGCAAAGTTGTTGTGGCCTCCGTGGGTTGTTGTTAATTTTTCTCTGTCCAGATTTTTATCATGGCAAAAATCATTGGTGCGTCTCAATATATTTAGAAGATTTTAAGAAATCCAGAAAGGTTGTGATTAATAATTTTTATCAGATACAAATAAGTTTAAGCATCAAAGACAAGCTTGCGCTTTATAGTTATGCTTATTTTATAGTCATTAGGCAGATACCACTAACACCGGTACCATCTGTGTATTTTAACACTATCTCTACAATATATCTTGATAGTTTCTCATTACATTTTCGTTTTGATATATTATGCTAACAAAATATCTTAATTTATCACTGTTATTATTTTTGCTGACAACATCTTCTTGAAATAAACCTTATAAACGATTTATTTATGTTAAAAAGTGTACCATAGTCAGAAATATGCTTAAATTTGTCACAGTTCGATACAGCGAACGATTTTGAAGCTAACATAATTAACTGAATTAATATTGAAGCCAAAGGCTGTTTTGCCAGTTCCAAGGTACGACGTTTACTTCATTCATACGTAGTAGCGCTTGCAACTGGCTATACCTCAGTGCTTTGGAAGCCCATGCCGTATCTAATATTTGCTTTAATATTGAAATTTTTTTGCAAAGTCAACAAACTCCTATTTCTGATGATTTCAAGTTCTTAATTATGATAAATGCATGTAATTATTGATTTTTTATAAAGTTAGATTAAGTTATGATTTTCAGCATAGATTATGTACTTTTAATATAGTAGTATTTCAGTATTACATTTAATTGATAGACCAGTTCCAGTAGATTTTAACACACTAGACCAGTATGATTTGTATTAGAGCTTACTTTATTTCTACTAACAGGTCACAGGCACAATTTTAGCATGGGGAGGACTTCTACTACAATATGCAGAGGTACTCTTGAGTTTATATTATAAGCTAAATTTAATTTTGGTTTGCATATTCCTTAGCCATATGATTTTACCCAATAAGTTGTCCTAATAACAAGAACTGCGGTTTAAATAAATAATAAATGTTTTGACTAATCATGAATAATTATAAGATCAAATCATTAATGTTGGTTACCAATTTTTATTTTTATAACAGATTCACTCTAATATGACGAAGCAAAGAAAATTACATGAATTTTTACTAACCGTCACAAAGTAAGTAGATTTAATTATTTCTGAATTTTTGGCAATTGATAAAGTTTTACGTTAACATTTCTTTTGTTTTACCAATACACCATATTGCCTTTTCAGGTCAATCTTTCAGGACATCGTGAGCATGGATACGGTTATTATGAAAATAATGGTAAGTTTAATCATAATCTGTAGTCCCCACAATACCTTCAAAATCTTTCCCGTTCGTGGGATAAAAAATATAATATTATTATCTACTACTTTCCCTTAACAGACTACACCACTATAGTCTTCTCCAGACGTACATAGCATGTATAATTTCTCTTCTCCACACTGAATGTTTTTAGTTATGGAAAGCAAAACCTTGTATAGAAATTGTTAAACGTGGTTTGAAACAAGGGTCAGGCATTTACCCAATGGTCTTAAAGGATGTTTAGGACACTTGGGGTCAGGCATTTGCCTAATGCTCTTTTGTGTAGTTGCACACAATGCATAATATTATCGATGTAGTCCACCACAAGGTTCTGGAATTTACCCAATGGTCTTAATGGATGTTTAGGACTTGTTTTAAATTGACCGTGTAATATGCTCTTTGTTTTTTAAGTTAGTATTTAAATAAGACATCCACAAATCAGATATCGTGGGCGTATCCGGCCCAGAAATTAATTATGTAGAAATATCCAAATAATGCAGTTATTTGTAGTTTCTAGCACGCAGTAGTTCTCGTTTTTCACATTTCGAATGCACATTTAATAGTTTAGTGAGTGGACATAATAATAGTATCCGGCCCAGAAATTAATTATGTAGAAATATCCAAATAATGCAGTTATTTGTAGTTTCTAGCACGCAGTAGTTCTCGTTTTTCACATTTCGAATGCACATTTAATAGTTTAGTGAGTGGACATAATAATAGTTAAAACCTTTAGATTAATTTTTTTTAAATAATATAATGTGATTTTAGATTTGTTTTTTTTACTATCTTTTAGATTGAATAGTTTTTGCTAATTTGTATCTTTTTTATACCTTTTTTTAAGAACTGACATTGATTATTTTGTTATGCCTTTCCGATTATGACTGTTTAAATTCAATTATTTTTGACCAAATTAGTATTTTTGTATGTTCTATTTGAAACCAACATGCTGTTTTTTTTTTTCTACCGGTAAATTGTTTTTGACAAATTTAGTATCATCTTATATCTTTATTTTAATAAACATAATGTCCTTCATATTATTTTATTGTGCCTTTTAGATTATGACTATTTTGAAAGTTTTTTTTAGTTCCCTGGTGGTTTAGGTAGGCATACTGAAATAGCCCCCCCCCCCCTAACCTTCCTCCGAAATATTTCTCATGAACTCTTCAAGACATAACCTATATCAACCCCGGTAGACTGTTACATTTCAGTGTAGATTTGAAAAGCAATGTAAATTCACGAATTATTGACATCTTCAGGAAATTAATTTACGAAGAATTATAATATGTACAATCCGCACAATAATTTTAAAATAAAAACAAGTTTTATTTTTATACTAATATCATAAAATAATGAAACATAAAACTGGCACAAAATCACGCCTTTGAATTATATTATAATATAAATGTATAGTGTTTTCCGCTTTTACGATATGAAATGTTTTAAAAAAAAATGCGAATTGACAGAATGCCCTGTGTTGGAAAACCCCGAAGTAGACAGTTTTATAAGTGGTCAGAAAGGTCGAATTTATTGTCACATGTTATGCTAATATACTAATTATAATGTTAGTTATATCACAGCACATATGTTTATTGCATGTAGATTTTATTTTAATTGTAACATTTTTGTTTGCTTTTTATTTTTTTCTTATCACCTCGCTTTGTTGTTTGGTTGTTTCTACAGAATTATGCTCAAAAGTTGGTAAATGCAGATAGGGCATCACTGTTTTTGGTCGATAATCAAAGGCACGAATTGTATGCCCGAATATTTGATATTGGCAATGGAATTCTTTCGCAAGCAGAAACGCAGCAGAGAGAAATCAGGTCAGGGTTCAATGTTTTGTAGTACCAAAAGCGAACCGAGACTCAAAAACAAATCCCCTGTGATCGTAATTTTATTAGGATCACAAAGAAAATATGCACTGAAGACGCAATTTTATCTAATAGAAAGTGTTCTTTTGATAATAATTTAGACGGTAAAAACTAAAAAAGAAAGAAAAAAAAAACATACATAATTTTACAATTTTACACTATCTTGGCGTTGATGTTCGTCTATAATGACAGTTCATCCTGGAATCTTCGGCATTTTGTTTTATTGCGTTCTTTACCATGTCTTATTTGAAGTTTACGTTTATTTATTGTTTTTGCGTCTCTGTCAGCATATTTATACTTGTACTTTAGAAAAATTAATTTGTTTTTTGGTGACAGAATTTTGCCAAAGCTTTAGTCAGTGCAGATCGGGCATCTTTATTTATGGTCGATACAAAGAGCAATGAATTGTATGCAAGAATATTTGATACTGGAACAACAGAGGAAACAATACATGTGCCACAAAAAGAAATCAGGTTTGGAATATTAGAAAAAAAAAACAATTAGGGTCACGGTATATCTGTGGGCGAATAATTGTAACATAGGTAATACAGAATACAATAATAGGATAGCATAAATACTGTTTTAAATCACCAACGTAAATTAATTGTAATAATCAATAAGCAGAAGTAATATACAAATACTTTTGGTCGAATTTATATATATTAAGAAATTGGCGTTTTCTTGGAAAGAAATCAATTACGAATTTCACCTGCAATTTTGAAGAGCGCATGGAACATGCAGAATCGGTTTCAGGCGCGTTATTTCCCCATGAATATGACAATTTCGCTTACGAACGTAATGGACTTTAAAGCCCCAATAACACTCTTGTTGTAACTGAATAATATGTCCCAATCTTCATTCTGGTCAACAAATCGTATTATTTTAGAATATTCCAATTAAATTATGATATAAATTTCATCTTAACGCACCTATTTTAAAAAATTGGAAAAATTCAACCAATTGATTTGAAAAGTCTAACGTAAACCTTTTCAAATGTGACTTGGATTTTAAAATATTTTCGAACCCTCTGGACAAGTAAAATAGGTTGTAATGGATAATTTACACAACAGGTAGGACACTTAAACATCTAGTACTTAGAATAAGGGGATTATTTATTTTCTGGGGCTACCAAGCCACCAAGAATGTTATTGTCCCTTTAAACAGACTTAACCCCAGTGTAATCTTATTTCTGAAAGAGATATTCCATATTACAGACGCCTGTCATTTTCATGGCTTTTATGAGTAATTTGTGTTGTTTCATATCTGTTAATAAATTTTTATATGACTTATTGCCACCAAATTTGAATATATTTTGCTAACAAAAAAGGGAAGATAATAACCTATAGATTGTTTGTTTTAGATTTCCAATAGATAAAGGTGTGGCTGGTCATGTCGCCTCCTCCGGCCAGATATTAAATATTCCAGATGCCTATAGTGATAAGAGATTTAACAGGTAAGTTTTGCTTTTAATGGGTCTTTATAGCCAGTTCGCACAGAAAATAAATAACGAAATTTAACCCTGTTTTATTTCATATCTCATTTGATGAATTCGAAAATCCGTACCGAACTGCTGTCTTGATTGCGAATATTGATAATTAGCAAACAACCCTGCGGTCTGTAGTCAGCACCCACGTCATACCAATGGAACAACGGGTTATATTTCTGATATTTCAATGTGTTTATCTTTTTACATATTTTGCAGAGATGTTGATCTTCAAACAGGTTATCATACAAAGACAATCCTTTGTATGCCAATATATATCAGGGGCAAGTAAGTATTTAATTAATGCTATGCATCACTATATTCTGATTTCTTATCGTCTTCTTAAAGCCCTGAAATTGTGAATATAGAAATACACGTACGTAGATAATGTCATCACATTCCTAAAATGAGTTTGTTTATGTTTAAACTTCTTTCTATTTTGTGTAAAAAATTTAATAAAACATATTTCTTGCAACACTTGTAAGAGAATCTGCTTCATTATTTATAGCACAGCTCTCATGAGTTAACAGGTTTAAACATCGATGTTAAACCTGTTAACGAATGAATCGTGCTATAAATGACTTGTAACACTGACACCTGCTCAACATGCTTGTTGTTATTGCACAGAAAACCCATCCCCACTTTCCTATATGATTTCTACCAAAGTGTGCAATCACACTGAAAACTCTTAGTTATTGCACAGTTACGCTCCAGCGAGTTTAGCAGAGGTAAAACAATCAGCTTATTCAATTACAAAAAGTACATTTAAAGGTTAAAATTTATTAAGAGGACGATGAAGTTCAAATGGTTAAAATTTATTGAATGTAAACGTGCATTTCAGTATTATAGGTGTAGTTCAAATGGTTAATAAACTAGATGGGATCTTCTCTAGAACAGACGAAGAAGCTTTTGAAACATTTGCAGTGTATTGCGGTCTCGCATTACATCATGCGAAGGTAAATATATATTTACTAATTAAGATTATAAAGCATTGTAAATTGGAGATTATGGTATATCAGCAGACATGAGATCACAGAACCATTGATTTTGTAGCCATCTTGAAAGATAAAGCAATATACCATTATATAATATCTTTTTCTTTAATTTACGCAGTTATACGAGAAGATTCGTCGTTCAGAACAAAAATATCGAGTTGCAATAGAAGTTTTATCATATCATAATCAATGTACAGATGAAGAATTAAAACAACTTCGTAGTTTACAACATCCAGAAAAATTAGAAGCTATTACCAGGTACTTTGTGTATTCACCACACTTTCACAATAACCTGTTTTTTTATTACAAGAAATTGAATATTGTTTTTTATGCGTTGTAATACAAATAATGAAATTAGAAATTTTATGTCGATAGGGTTTCGCTTGAAAAAAAACCCAACATTTTCTTTTTGCAATGGATTTAATAGGGTTATTTATTTTATTATAGAATTTAATGATGGAATTCATAATGTATGATTATTGATAATTTTATCTGGCATGTCGTGGGAGTTGCGTAAGATGTTTATGCTTGAGACGGAAAGAAAGCGAATTTAAAAAAAACTTCATTATAGCCAGCTATTTACAATAAATTCACTGTTGATATTTGCTTTTTATTTGGTGACGTATTTAATGATGAAATTGACAATAGGTGATTAGTGCATCATTATGGATATTACAGAATAGAGATAAAGCCTCCCACGGCAGCGCCGGATAAGATTGTGGGTGGAAAATGTTGTATGTGCTCAGAATGAAACTTTTATATTTTAGCTATGAATACTCACCCTGGGAGATCTCTGATGTACAGAAACCCATTTTTGTTCTAGATATGTTTAAGGAGCTATTCACATCAATGAGGTAATAACGATGTAAACACTCCATAAAAACAAGTTCTACTGCAAATAGATATTTCCAGATAATAAAAAATGTAATCTGGGATCAACACGTATTAAAATCGTTATTTTGGTGTACTAATTTGTATTATTCTCTTGTTCTAAATTGAAATAATTAGGATAACAGATTACAATGGATATACGTAATACACTTTTTGTATAGAATCTCTTACACCTGGATTTTAACTGATAACCGATATTATTGGCATTTTAATCTCTGAAAATCTGAGATATTTCCGTAAGGTCAATTCATTAGGTATATCATGTAGTATTAGCATTTATTTCCCAAACTGATATTTGCCCAAATTTAACATAATAATAGCAAAAGAAGTGAGGGACATGGGAGGGGTAAAGTGTATTCTATTTCATTAATTCGGTTAAGATCACGAGGTTACGCAGGAGACCCAACTCATTTGATGTAATATCAAAAATCAAAATTAGGACTTGGACTAATCTTGAGATTGTATGTTGTTTTGAATATTGACCTTCAAACGAAAATAGTTTATATAACAATATCTAACATACGGTAGTTAACACCCTTAGTCGTTCGTATATTGATAATGGAGTAGTGAGTTATTAGTCATAACTAATTAAAGGAATTAAAGTGAGCCCTCAGTTACACATACATTATGCAAGAGCTAAATCTGCATATTTAGGCCTGAAATGTTACCTAAATTATTAATTAGACATTAAATCGCTAAAATCTCGACTCGTAGTACATCAATTTGACTAAAATTTTCATAAAATTTCCTTTGCATTATCTAGTTATTAACTATTTTTTGAGAACTGCTCTCTCTTTATCTAATAATGTATCTTTAATAAATTGAACAAAACTATACAAATCACTCCACATCTATATTCACTGTCTTATCTAAATCATTATATTGCCTGTATGGGCATACATGACTTGATATGTATATAAAGATAATCGAAAGCCATTTCGACAATGGGTTCAAGTAAAGAAGACAGGTTTTAGTTCATTCGATATTACTTTTCAGTTGTTCTTCCAATGATCAAAGGTAATAGTATTTTCGTATGTAAATAGGTAGTGATCGAATATTTACCAAACATTGTTCTTGAAATGATTAAAAACCTGATTGTTTGCTTTGGCTTTTGATAGATTTGTTTATTTATTTTTTTCTTCAACATTATGATTTTAAAGCTACTAGTTATTTATACTCATTCTATCATTTTAACTCTCTTTTGATTTGCAATAACCATTTTATACCCCACTCCTGAAATAGCTTAGTCTTAGAATGAATGCACCGTCTGCTCTTTCTTATTTGTTTAAAGGAAATAGATACCTTTTCTTTCTTTTGCCCTAAATTTTAATATTTTCATATTTAACTTTTGGGGTAATTTTTGAATAATCTGTTTTTGGGAACACCAAAATGTTTCTTTTTCTTAAATGGATTTTGTCTGTAGAGTAGTTAATGGGACAGCATCGATATACAATGGATTTCCTTGTATTGTATCACGACTTGATTACCTTGGTATCAGTAACTTTCTTATAGAACCTGTATTTATAAAATAGTTTTAAAATATATTATTTTTTTTTTAAATTTATTTTCAACTCTTAAACAAGTTCATATTTGTATGTATTAGTAAGCTGTACCAAACATGGATTACCTGGAACTTTAATATTACAGCAGAACGTACTGCCTTTTACTCCAAACTCCAACGACGTTGTTTTACTGAGCAACACGCAACTATCTATTAGTGTTTCACGCATGTGTACATGGACACAGCAATGTGCTTTACGTATTCCTCAGGTTTTACGTTCACATGGATAACACTCATTTGACTGTTCTTTATATATTTAAGAACCAAGGATACATTTCCTTTATTCTCTGCTATATGACAACATAACTTATATTTAATGCATGTTTGGTTTTTTTTTAAAGATTTGATATCAGCGACCTGAGTCGTTTTACTCTGACAGTGCGGAAGAACTATCGTCATGTACCCTATCATAATTGGGTTCACGCCTTCTCTGTAGCCCATTCTATGTATACAGTTATTAAACGTAGCAATCACCAATTCACCAGTACTGAGGTATCATTTTTTTTTTTAATAAATAATTTATGTTTTATTCTTTACAGAAATAATTCACGGACAATGGGTATTATTCAATCTGATAAGAAAGGTTTTCGTTTCCTTTGTAAAGTTTTTACTTCGTAAAATATGGAACTTGAAACGAATCGTAATATCATCTGAATAGTATCCGCCTTGTTGGGAACATATTTGAAAGTGGAATATATTTTCTTTTCTTTATTTTCGCAAGATTTTATGATCTTATTTGTATACAGTGACTGGGTTTCATGGCAAACACATTTTTTAAATTAAATTTTTGTTACCATGATCCTAATGCCCGGTCATTTTACCCAAACAGTGAGTTGAGGGTATTTGAATGTCTGAAGTCTGAAAAAATCAAATTCAAATTTCAGCTGTTACTGTTCTATGTTAATCACATTAATAAGTACTCTCTAAATGACCGTAAAATTATAACATTTTTTTTATTTTTACAGTGCCTAGCTTTGTTTGTTGCTTGTTTGTGTCATGATTTAGATCATCGTGGTAAAACCAATGCCTTTATGGTGAAAAGTGCATCCCCATTAGCAGCTATTTACTCTACCTCAACTATGGAGCACCATCATTTTAATCAAACTGTCGCCATCTTACAGGTACTGACAATAATCATTGAAATACAGTATAATGGAAAAGATATATTTATTTGGCCTCATTTTGTTGTTCTGCACAAAACTAAATTCGCTAAAATATAAAACAAAAGAAAACAAATAAAGAGGATGCAAAAGAAAACACTATCTCTATTTGATTTCATTGGGGGAGCGCTAGAAGAACTGAACGTGAAATGGCAACACTACTCAGTTACGCACAAATCACACATATATTTTTATATTCATTTATATAACAAACAGGCCGGAAATCATACCAAGCAATTATATATTTGTTACATTCGTTTGTATCACAAACGGACTTGGTATTCTTTACAAATGTTTAAACATCAGATTTATTTTATTTTTAGCACGAGGGTCACAACATTTTTAAACATTTAACATCGGAGGAGTATAAACAGGTAATAGACGATATTACTCATGTACTTATGATAACTTAGTATTCCTGAGCAGGTGTTTTAAAATTGAAATTAGTTTTATAATCGAAGGATACTTTTAATCAATGATTTAATCAAATGCGGTAATGAAATACAATGCAATGCAATGTAAACATAAGTGTGTGTAGCACCAAAACACCAACAACGATGAGGACGGATGTCGATGTTACAACGTTTTGTTTCGAGTCCCGACGTGGACCGAGGCGAACCTTTGGGATTTTTCAAGTCAGGGATAACGACTGATAAGGAAAGGGTGTCTATTCCTTCAGATGAAACAGAAACTGAGGTTTTATCTACAATCGACTAATGTGGTCAAATATATCCACTATATTCCCTTTTAACCTAATAATTAGTTGTTCATAATTGCAGGTTTTAGGGGACATCAAACATTGTATACTAGCTACAGATCTTGCCCTGTTCTTTCCTAATCGAGCTAGATTAAAAGAAATAGCAGACAAAAATGAATTTTCCTGGTCAATACAAGAACATAGGTTCGTTCAATAATATATCTTATTCCTTTGTTTGGAAAAAACGAATAGACTGAAGCGCAGCTTTTGGCGGCATACAGTAATTAATTAATTGATAGGCATGTTAAATTATGAGAGGTGGAATTCCTAGGGTTCATTGACGAAATTTAAAGCAGAAAACATGCTATCGAACAGAATAAGCTAATTACCTACTAAAAGAACACCAGTGATGATTTTGAATGCCTATACTTTTTTTTTATAAAATATTAAATTTGTTCTGTTTTATTTTATTTATGCGTGCGCTGTGTAGGCGATTGTTACATGCCCTTGTAATGACAGCGTGCGACCTTTGTGCTATGACAAAGCCATGGGATGTGCAACTGGATAGTGTTAATGTCATCTACCAAGAATTTTGGGCAGAGGTGAATTTGGCAGCATATTTAACATGTTTCAATGCGAAAACATGGATTTAATACCGCTGTTGTGACTAATTCTGATTTCTTAAAAACTATTGGTTCTTCATATCTGCTTAACAATTGTGTTATGTGTAGTGTATTTTCATTATCTTGTTACTTTAATGTGTTTCTGTTATTTATGTTTTATTATGAAATGTATACAGTATTCCAAATCTTCACCGTCCTCTAAAGACATCATATGTGTACACAATATAATTGTATTATAACAATGAAAGATGTCAAGCAACAGTAATTGTAATATATGCACTGCGTAAATTTTCCCCGGGGTCTATTAAGACACATTTTATGAAGATTTGAAATGTGTATCTGATCTATTGTGATATTATTGTGTTCTAAATGGTGTCTGGTGATTTTCTATCTGTACTATCTCTCTTTAATCTCTGCAGACGTCTGCTTATGGCAATTTTTATGACTGGTTGTGATCTTTGTGCTATGCACAAACCATGGGAAATTCAACTTAATTTAGTTTATGTTATCATGGAGGAGTTTTGGCAACAGGTAGGACTTTAGAAATCTCCCGGTAAACCTTTCCTCTCTCATATAAATGTGGCCTACAATTTCTGTGTTTTTTTTGTATAAAATGTGTTTTAAGCAATGGTTTTACATTCGGAATACTCTTGGCCAGGTTAACGATCTTCGATTCGTTCCTTTATAAAACGTGGCTTAAAGACGTACACACATTCCTTTATTTAATACCACATTTAAAGTAAGCTCTGATAGTATGAAGTAAGCTATGGTCAAGTATATTTGTTTAGTCATCGGTACTGATCGCCCGAAATTGGGGATACTAAATAGAGCAGTTGTTAATGTATTGCTAATTATATAAATATACCACTTCTTCGTTCAGTATTATCTGTAAGGATTTCAACCCATTTGGTCTTTTATCTTTTTAAATTTGTATAATTCTGCGTTACTTAGTATTTCTACTTACACATTGCTGTGGCTTTAATTTAAATATATGACTAATTGAATAATATTTTCTCTAAAATGAAAGTGAAAAAAGTTTTAAATAATGCAAATACATGTATTTTGTTTAATCAAGTGTCATTTGCAATTATAAGTTTATTTAATCAAATTTCATTTACAATTATGATTTTTTTTTAATAATGCAAATACATGTAGTTTATTTAATCATGTGTCGTTTACAATTATAATTGCGTATACAATTATAATGTAGCAGCTCTCTGAACTAATATTATCATAACCAATTTTTCATTTAAATCACGAAAAAAATTCAATCAATTGAGAAGGCTTACAAGAAAAATCTAAATTCTTGTTATATGTTATACTGGTCACAATTCTATGGAATACAATTACTGCTTATTACGAATCGACGTTTCGACTAGACTTCTCTAGTCATTATCAAGCTTAAAAGTTACTAGAGAAGACTAGTCGAAACGTCGCTCGGTAATAAGCATTAATTATATTCCTCAGAATTGTGACCTCAATTACTGAAACAGTTTATTATATTTGTATGATATTGCTATTGAAGGGCGACGAGGAAAAATCTCAGGGATTTAAGCCGATGCCGATGATGGACAGAGATAAGCAAAATGAATTACCTCAACTAGAGGTAAGTTATTTTGATAAATACGAGTTTGATAATATGGATTCAACAATAAAAATTGCAAACCTTTGTTAAAATCATCGGTTTTTGAATAACACCTCATACGCCCATTGTGCTGTAGTTGATCGATTGTATCAGCATTTTGTTAATTCATTCTCTTTTTTCAGGTTGGATTTATTCTAGGCATATGTTTACCTTGTTATGAATTACTAGCTCAAGTCATACCCAGTACAAAACCAATGCTGGATGGTACCATGTAAGACATATTATACTTAATTTTTATCCAAAAGGGCTAATGTCCTACCCCTTTGCATTACCTGTCCATAAACTCTTATTACATTCCAATTCGTCTTCTGAACCATATATTATTATGGAAGGTGTGTTGTATTCGTAGTATATCTTCATTAATTTCGATGGCGAATTTCAACCACATTAGGAACGGATGTAGGGATCAAATATCATGTTTTATGTTGTCAATATACAAGATAAGTCTAATACAACCCAGCTCACTGATAGTTAATAAAGCCCGCTTTGACTCATGTATATAAAATGTAATCATTCATGATAATAACAATTAAGTTCGCGATAGTAGTATCGTACACTTCCCAGATAATGATACAAATAACTATTTACAATATCTCAAGGACTGGCATATTTTTAATAATATACCCTAAAGATACATTTGTTTTAAAATAATTTATTGCAAATAAGCATATTGGTTTTTTCCAGAGCCAACCTAAAACAATGGCAGGTCATGGCTGATAAAAATAAAGAAGAAGCGTTGGAAGCAGCTAAACAGGAAAATAACACAGAAAAGGCATGACCAGAAATTAAATGTCTTTAATTAATTGACATCTATTTAAATTGTTAAACACGGATTCTCTTGTTATTTATACGTTTTTTGTGCTTGATAAAAAAAAGTGTCCTTACCAAAATCACGTACACATCAAACGAACTATTATGTGTCTATTATATGGACATTTTTTTTATCCGCCTTGAATTACTTTAACGTTAAGCGTTTCAATGTGTGAAACATAGGTGCTACTTTTAATTGATCTGGTATTCGAATGAACCTGTTGTAGCCACCAGCGGAAGTTCTTTTAGAAGAAATAAACTTGTTGCAATGAAAGTTCGTATGGAACAAATAAATTAGTTGACCTGTAGCCACGATTACGGCTAAAAGGTAAGACCCATTGTCGATTTCGTCATAGGTCACGAGAAGTAGATAGGTTACGGCTAGGATAAGAATACGGGCGAGGAGTAGGGCTAACCCTACCCAAAAACCTCGTTAACGTTCCTAAACCCATTTCCATCTCATAACCTGTGATGAAAGCGGCAAGGTGTCTTGGTTTTTATCTTAGGCTTGCTATGTAACACGCTAAACATAGGATGGTAATCCTAAACATTTTAGATGAGTCGGTTTATGCAAATTATGAAATGCACCCTTAATTCGTATTTTTGTTTTGGGTATTATTAAAACCCATCAATACCCCATTTTAAGACTTAAGGCTACTGTGACTTTAATATAGATATCTTAAAATTGTGAATATCATCATAACGATCATTTTCGAAAACATTCTCAGATGAATTTATATGGAAATGAAATGAAATGAAATGGGGCTCAACGTCCAACTGTTCAGCCCCGACCAGGTTAATAAAGGCGGGCATACGCCATGCGGTGAGCTATGAGGGAAATTTCGATCCGAAAGCGGTGATATGACCTACTCGTATTTCACATTTCAACTATCAAGGATTCTTTTAAGTGCACACCAAGGTGAACACGGGATCTCGTCCATCCAAACGACTATACGCTGCCCCTTGCTAGGCTCTCCGTCCTGCTCCAATGTCAAGGGAATTTATATGGGATTAACTATCTAGATACCGAACGTTGAGAACCCTAGTTCAGCCCAGCACGCGATTAATATTGGTCCGATTGAAAATTGTTTGTATTGTATTTGTCTTGAGTAAACAGTGCTCAAATTGTTGATAAAATTCTATTATTTATACTCTTTATGTTGTTATTATGACCCTCCTATCTGTGATATGTATATTGTGTCATGATGTTTAATTGTGAAACAAGTGTCAATAAATAATACAAGTTAATGTATATAAACATACACATGTAAGAATATTTTGGGGATTTAAATATCAATGCACATTGTTATTATTGCTGTCAATAAATAATGATAAATATATTAATTTGGGTTTTATTGCTTTCTTTTAATTTGTGAGTATTTAATAGTACTATTTAATATTTGGACAAGCATGGATAGAGTTTAAGATTAGAAAGACCGTGAAAAGTAATTAATGATTGTAAAATAACTTATTGATACTTCCATTTTTATTATTAATTTACATTTATTAACTGCTAATTGTCTTTGCTGCAATTACGACCTTACATGATTATCAAATACTCGTAGATGATAGCGTATCAAGAATAGTAAATAGTAAATAACCTGTAGATGATATAAAAACAAGACTAGTATATATTATATCAAGATAGTAAATAACCTGTAGATGATATAATAACAAGACTAGTATATATTATATCAAGATTAGCATATATATTATAGCATGACTATAGCATAATCGTTCACTGGAGTTATCCGAAACTAAATAATTCCCCAATAAAATTACCGTGCCCATTTAGTATTATTCTTCGACATATACATGTAGAGTCTGCGTTGAAATGTCACAGCCTTCCTGGAGCTAGCATATGTCCACTTTTACGGTCATTGTAACAGACCAGTGCGTTATTATAAACAGTTTGTCGCAGCTATAAATTTCATTAGTTTCGAGAGAAAGCGATGGCAGAGAGTTGCACCCCTTCCCGCAATAAATCCCATAATATAAACAAACATGAACGGCGAAGACGAATTAGGATTAATTTGAAAAATAAATTACAACTAGACCTGCATGCAGGAATGACGGGTTTCACTGGTGCCACGTTACTTTCGGTGCCATGTTGCCCTTGAACATATGTCACTTCCTATACCAATGAAACCATTAAACAGGTTTCCACATTAGCATTGCAAACATCAAATAAAATGGACGAAGAATCAACCAAATCCATCAATATAAATTCATTTTATATATGTGTTACTTGTAAGTGATCCTGGCAAAATTTCATTACTTCCGGTGATAATGAAAATGTTCAATTAGTTTTATGAAATCAGAAATGGCATAAGGCATGATATGGCGAAGATTGTATGTAAATCGAATAAGAATTGCTACTTTTATAGACCAAAAACCTTGAAAAGTGACTTGTAGAAAATCGTCTTATTTCTCGGCAACCGCACATGATAAAAACTATTTTATTGGTATCAATATGATCGTATGGGCTCAATCCATTTGTTGATTGGAATCAAATATCATAATTTTAAATATATTACAAATCAGACTCATTTGAAAAAAATATCTGTTTTGGAGGCTAAAAATACAGTTTTTGCCAAAATGACATTACTTCCGGAAATACTGAAAATGTTAAATTAGTTCTATGAAATCATAAATATATAAGATATCATATGGTGAAAATTTTATTAAAATCGAATAATAACTGACACTTTTATAGACCAAAAACCTTGAAAAGTGACTTAAGGAAAATCGCCCATTTCTCTGCAACCATTTTGGAAACCATTTTGTGGTATCTGTGTGATCGTATGGGTTCATTCTATTTGATCAATAGAATCAAATATCATAATTTGAAACAAATAATAAGTACGACTCATTTGAATAAAATATTGTTTTTGAGGGCTAAAATTTGAGTTTTGAGTAAATGACGTCATTTCCGGTGAGAGCGCAAGAGGTAAAATGGTTTGACATAGTCCACTATGGCATTAGGCATCCAATGGCGAAAGAAAATTGAAAATCGAATAATTATTGATTCTTTTACAGCCAAAATTACGTGAAAAGTGACTCATGCAAAATTGCCTATTTCTCGGCAACTGCGCATATTACAAATTAATTTTCATATACATTCTCTTCGTATGGGTTATTACTACGAGTTTATGAGTGTTACGGAGATATATTTTTTAATATGATGACGCTGGATGGGTTGTAAATAGCTTATATTGACACCTTTTTTCACCCTTTAATCCAAATTGCCAGAAAACGAAATCGAAATTAAAAAAACTGAGCCCGATGTTTTGTGCGCCTTTACATTGCACATCTTTTCAGTCATATAAGATTTGAAAAAAATAATATTTGCTTTCAAAAAGTTGTACCGAACTGTTAATATTGTAGTTTTTGCTGAATTTACGTCACTTCCGGTGCCTACAGGAAACTTTACCCGTAACAAAAAAAATGACATTTTGAACCACGGAACATATGAACATGGTTTTATACAAATCGAACAATAAATAAATAATGTATGACTGAAAAACTGAATTAGCCAATGGCGTCCAAGGAAAATTACGGAAACAAAAAATGTTGACATTTTTGTTCAAATCAGATGACTTTTTAACCTTGGATAAAATGTCATATAAAAGAATTAATAAATAAAAAAGTTTTTTGTAAAAATTTAAATTTTCAAAATTTGGCGCCTAATATCTTCCAAGATTCGTCGAAAATCAAAAATCAAAAGTAACATAGCTATGTCCCCTGTTTCTGGCTATGTCAAAATGCATCATATGCTAAAATCCAATGATTATTGTTAACATTAGGGCAATATTTCAAAAAACGACATTTTCGGTGATTTCGGACATTTCGCAATGTCGCAGAATGCCGGGAATAGCTTTAATCTCTAAGTCACACCCACTTTCCCAGTAAAACTGAAGACATTGTATCGATCCGAAAAGAAGTTGCTGAGATATAAGCAAATTGAAAAAAAAAAATAATAATAATAAGAAGAACTAGACCTGCATGCAGGAATGACGGGTTTCACTGGTGCCACGTTACCCTTAAACATGTCACTTCCGGTGCCAAGTTACCCTTGAACATATGTCACTTCTGGTTTTCAAATTAACATTGCACACAAATAAAATGGACGCAGAATCAACCAAATCCAGCAATATCAATTCATTTTATACATGTGTTACTTGTAAATGATCTTGACAAAATTAAATTACTCCTGTTGTTATGAAAATGTTCAATTAGTTTTATGAAATCAGAAATGGCATACGATATCATATAGTGAAAATTTTATGTAAATCGAATAATAATTGCCACTTTTAAAGACCAAAAAACTTGAAAAGTGACTTGTAGAAAATCGGCTATTTCTCGGCAACCGTACAAGTTAGAAACCATTTTGTGGTATCTGTATGATCGTATGGCTTCATTCTATTTGTTGATTGACATCAAATACCATAATTTGAAAAAGATTTCAAAACAGACTCATTTGAATAAAATATCTGTTTTGAAGGCTAAAAATACAGTTTTTGCCAAAATGACGTTACTTCCGGTGATAATGAAAATCTTAAATTACTTGTATGAAATCCCAAATGGCATTAGGTATAACATGGTGTAACGTTTATGAAAATCGAATAATAATTGACACTTTTATGGCCCCGAAACCTTCAAAAGTGACCTGTAGAAAACCGTCTATTTCTCGGCAACCGAACAAGTTAGAAACAATTTTATGATATCTATATGATCATATGAGTTTTGTCTATATGTGAATTTAAACCAAAAGTTAAAATTATTAATACATATTAAGTTATTCTTGGTTGAATAAAACATTGATTTAAAAAGTTTAAAATGCAGTTTTTGACCAAATGATGTCACTTCCGGTGTCAATTTTAAATTGTAATCAACTTGATATGACGCTACATGCTTTTTGAATCAAATGATGTCACTTTTATAAAAATCCAATAATAATTGACTATTTTACAGGCAAAATAACGAAAACAGTGACTTGTACAGAACTGCCCATTTCTTGGTAACTGCGTATATTACAAACGAATTTTAACATACATTTTCTTCGTATGGATTATAGCTACAAGTTTATAAAAGTTACGAAGAAATATTTTAAAATCTGAAAAGCCTGAATAGGTTGTAAATAGGCCAATTTTACACCATTTTTAGCCTCTTAATCGAATTTGCTCGAAAATGAAATCGAAATTAAAAAAACTGCTTCCTACATTTTTTGCGCCTTGAAAAGACACACTCTTTGAGTCATATAATTTTTCAAAAAAATAATATTTGTTTTCGAAATAAGAAAATAACTGTCAAAATTGTAGTTTTGGGTAAAATTATGCCACTTCCGGTGCCGACAGATAACATTATTGGTAACAAAAAAAATGACAATTGAGACAACGAAGCATATGAACTTTGTTTTATACAAATCGAACAATAAAAAATTAATCTAGGACTGAAAAACTGAATTAGCCAATGGCGGCCAAGGAAAATTACTGAGACAAAAATTTTTAACATTTTTGCGCTAGTCAGATGACTCTTTAATTCTGTGCACAATACGACTAAAAAATATTCATAAATAAAAAAATTTTTAGTAAAATTTTAAATTTTCGAAATTTGGCGCCTAATATCTTCGAAGATTTGTCGAAAATCAAAAATCGAAAGTAGCGTAGCTATGTGCCCTGTCTCAGGCTATGCCAAAATGTATTGAAAGTTAAAATCCAATGATTATTGTTAAATTTACTGCAATATTTTCAAAAACGATAACTTCGGTGATTTCGGACATTTCGCATTGGCGCAGAACGTTCAAAATAGCTTTATCCTCTAAGTCACACCCACTTTCCCAGTAAAACCGAAGAAATCGTAACGATGCGACACGTAGTTGCTGAGATCTATTCAAATTGGAATCTGAATAATAATAATAATAACTAGACCTGCATGCAGGAATGGCGGGTTTCACTTTTGCCATGTTACCTTTGAACTTGAACTTGTGTCACTTTTGGTGCTACGTTACCCTTGAACATATGTCCTTTCCGGTACCAATGAAACCAATATACAGGTTTCCACATAAGCATTGCACACATCAAATAAAATGGAAACAGAATCAAACAAATCCAGCAATTTTAGTTTATACATTTGTTACATGTAATTGATCCTGACAAAATAACAGTACTTCCGGTGATAATGTAAATGTTCCCTTAGTCTTATGAAATCAGAAATGGCATAAGGCATCATATGGTGAAAATTTTATGTAAATCGAATAATAATTTCCACTTTTATAGACCAAAAACCTTGAAAAGTGACGTGTAGAAAATCGTCTATTTCTCGGCAACCGTACAAGTTAGAAACCATTTTTGGGTATTTATATGACCGTATGGGTTTAATCTATTTGTTGATTGGAATCAAATATCATAATTGTATAAACATTACAAATCAGACTCATTTGAATAAAATATCGGTTTTGAAGGCTTAAAATACAGTTTTTGCCAAAATGACGCTACTTCCGGTGATAATGAAAACGTTAAATTAGTTTTATAACATCGTCTATGACATTAGGCTTCAAAGGGTGAAAATTTTATGAAAATCAAATAATAATTGACACTTTTACGGGCCAAAAACCTTCAAAAGTGACTTTCAGAAAATCGCCTATATCTCGACAACCGAACAAGTTAGAAACAATTTTATGATATCTATTTGACCGTATGAGTTTTGTTAATATGTGAATTTAAACCAAAAGTTAATTTTATTATTACATGTGACATAATTCTTGGTTGAAAAAAAGATCGATTTTAAAAGTTAAAAATTGAGTTTTTGACTAAATGACGTCACTTCCGGTGTCAATTTTAAATAGTAATCAACATGATATGACGCACACTTGCTTTGTGAATCAAATGATGTCACTTTTGTGAATATCCATTAATAATTGACTATTTTACAGGCAACATTACGAAAACAGTGACTTATGCAAAACTGCCCATTTCTCGGCAACTGCTTATATTAGAAACTAATTTTAACATACATTCTCTTCGTATGGATTATAGTGACAGGTTTATAAAAGTTAAGTAAAAAAATTTTAAAATCTGAAAAGCCTGAATGGGTTGTAAATAGGTCAATTTTACGCCTTTTTTCACCCCTTAATCCAATTTGCTAGATAACACTTTTGGTAATAAAAGAAATAACAATTGGGACAACGAAGCATATGAACTTTGTTTTATACAAATCGAACAATAAAAAATTAATCTAGGACTGAAAAACTGAATTAGCTAATGGCGGCCAAGGAAAATTACTGAGACAAATTTTTTTAACATTTTTGCGCTAGTCAGATGACTCTTTAATTCTGTGCACAACACGACTAAATAATATTTATAAATAAAAACGTTAAATCGAATAATAATTGCCACTTTTAAAGACCAAAAAACTTGAAAAGTGACTTGTAGAAAATCGGCTATTTCTCGGCAACCGTACAAGTTAGAAACCATTTTGTGGTATCTGTATGATCGTATGGGTTCATTCTATTTGTTGATTGGCATCAAATACCATAATTTGAAAAAGATTTCAAATTATCAATTATCAAATATCATAATTGTATAAACATTACAAATCAGACTCATTTGAATAAAATATCTGTTTTGGAGGCTAAAAATACAGTTTTTGCCAAAATGACGTTACTTCCGGTGATAATGAAAATCTTAAATTACTTGTATGAAATCCCAAATGGCATTAGGTATAACATGGTGTGACGTTTATGAAAATCGAATAATAATTGACCCTTTTATGGCCCCGAAACCTTCAAAAGTGACCTGTAGAAAACCGTCTATTTCTCGGCAACCGAACAAGTTAGAAACCATTTTATGATATCTATATGACCATATGAGTTTTGTTTATATGTGAATTTAAACCAAAAGTTAAAATTATTAATACATATTAAGTTATTCTTGGTTGAATAAAACATTGATTTAAAAAAGTGTAAAATGCATTTTTTGACCAAATGATGTCACTTCCGGTGTCAATTTTAAATTGTAATCAACTTGATATGACGCTACGTGCTTTTTGAATCAAATGATGTCACTTTTATAAAAATCCAATAATAATTGACTATTTTACAGGCAAAATAACGAAAACAGTGACTTATGCAGAACTGCCCATTTCTTGGCAACTGCTTATATTACAAACGAATTTTAACATACATTTTCTTCGTATGGATTATAGCTACAAGTTTATAAAAGTTACGAAGAAATATTTTAAAATCTGAAAAGCCTGAATAGGTTGTAAATAGGCCAATTTTACACCATTTTTAGCCTCTTAATCGAATTTGCTCGAAAATGAAATCGAAATTAAAAAAACTGCTTCCTACATTTTTTGCGCCTTGAAAGGGCACACTCTTTGAGTCATATAATTTTTCAAAAAAATAATATTTGTTTATGAAGATCGTAAATAACTGTCAAAATTGTAGTTTTTGGTAAAATTATGCCACTTCCGGTGCCGACAGATAACACTTTCGGTAATAAAAAAAACGACAATTGATACAACGAAGGATATGAACTTTGTTTTATACAAATCGAACAATAAAAAATTAATCTAGGACTGAAAAACTGAATTAGCCAATGGCGGCCAAGGTAAATTACTGAGACAAATTTTTTTAACATTTTTGCACTAGTCAGATGACCCTTTAATTCTGTGCACAATACGACTAAAAAATATTCATAAATAAAAAAGTTTTTTGAAAAATTTTAAATTTTCGAAATTTGGCGCCTAATATCTTCGAAGATTTGCCGAAAATCAAAAATCGAAAGTAGCGTAGCTATGTGCCCTGTCTCAGGCTATGCCAAAATGTATCGAAAGTTAAAATCCAATGATTATTGTTAAAATTACTGCAATATTTTTAAAAACGATAACTTCGGTGATTTCGGACATTTCGCATTGTCGCAGAACGTTCAAAATAGCTTTATCCTCTAAGTCACACCCACTTTCCCAGTAAAACCGAAGAAATCGTAACGATGCGACACGTAGTTGCTGAGATCTATTCAAATTGGAATCTGAATAATAATAATAATAACTAGACCTGCAAGCAGCACTGAACCGGCTTTCAGGAATCATACAGGAAGCTTATTATACCATAGCCGATCCATTGAGCTACCAAAGTATACTTTAGTTGTTTTGCTTCAGTGACACCCTCTATCATATGTAAAAGTAATATTTGCTGGCGAAAAGACCGGTCAAAATTGTAAATTATGGCAAAATTACGTCACTTCCGGTACCGAAAGAAATTTTTATAGGTGAAAAATAAGTCGAAAATTCGCAACACACAAAATAAAACTTTGTTTTATACATATCGGGCAATAAATAATTAACCTATAACCCATAAACTGAAATTAAGAAGGTAAAAAACTTAAAAGTGACCCTGGGAAAATTGGTTATTATTCGACAAGGGAACATGCTAGAAGCCTTTTCTTGATATCAATATGATGGTATTGATTCAATCTTACTGCCCATTAGAGCCAGACGTTATAAAGTTAAACGAATAATGAATATAAATCACTTCAAAAAAATGTTTGTTTTGAAGGCTAAAAATACGTTTTTTGCAAAAATTACATTACTTCCGGTGATATTGAAAATGTTAACTTGGTTCATAGAAGTCATAAATGGCATAAGGCATCAAATGGTAAAAAAATTATAAAAATCGAATAATAATTGACACTTTTATAGACCAAAAACCTTGAAAAGTGACTTATAGAAGATCGCCTATTTCTCTGTAACCGTACAAGTTAGAAACCATTTTGTGGTATCTGTATGGTCGTATGGCTTCATTCTATTCGTTGATGGGAATCAAATATCATAATTTTAAAAATATTATAAGGGAGACTGATTTGAATAAAATATTAGTTTTTTAGGTTAAAAATACAGTTTTTGCCCAAATGACGTCATTTCCGGTCACAGTGAAAATGTAAAATTGGCTTGACCTAGTCCAAATTGGCATTAGACATCAAATGGAAAAAAAATATTGCAAATCGAATAATAATTCACTCTTGTATAGGCAAAATAACGTGAAAAGTGATGCATGCAAAATTGCATATTTCTCGACAACTGCTCATATTACAAACTAATTTTCGCATACATTCTCTTCGTCTGGATTATTGCTACGAGTTTATGAAAATTACAAATAAATATTTAAAAATATGAAGACGCTGAATGAATTGTAAATAGCTGAATTTTACACTTTATTTTACATTTTATTCGAAATTGCCCGAAAATGAAATTGAAATTTAAAAATATGAGCTAAGGATTTTGTGCACCTTCGCAGGGTGCATCCTTTTAGTTATATCAGTTTTGAAAAAAAAAAATATTTTCTTTCAAAAAGTGGTACCGAACTGTCAAAATTGTAGTTTTTGTTAATATTACGTCACTTCCGTTGCCGACAGAAAAATTTCACCGTAACATAAAAAATAACAATTGGGACCACGGAGCATATGAACTTTGTTTTATACAAATCGAACAATAAATAATTTTTCTGGGTTCGAAAAACTAAATTCGCCGATGGCGGCTAACGCAAATTATCCAGACAATTTTTTTTCTCATTTCTGCTCAAGTACGATGATATTTTAACCCAGTGTAAAATATCACCAAAAAATATTCATAAATAAAAAAGATTTTCGTAAAAAAAATAATTTTTTTCAAAATATCGGACATTTTTTCGACTACTTCCAGTTTTACGATCGTTGTTGTGATAGCTTTACGAAGTTCTTTGGATACTTAACTTTCTGTACCAGAAGTGTCAGAAACATCCATTGAGCAGTTTTGGAAAAAAAGATAAATAAAAGAGCGTTTACAAAAATTTAACGATTTTTCAATTTTTTTCAAAGTTTGATGCCATTTTTGGACCACCTATATTATTTCAATGCTTTTCATTTTGGATTCACTATATAGACAACCGATGGGACTTTGAGTTAGAAAAGTTTAAGAAAAATCTGCGGCGTCGTTTTCGAGAAAAGGACGTCTCAGAATGTTAAAAAATCGGAAAATACTAGATTTTTGGCATACAATAATTTATTTCCTTACCATCGATATCGTATTATTTAGATACCATATGATGGTCCATTAATAGGGCTATCCAACGACACTTTAGTTCTTTTGGTCCGCTATTACCTAAGGGAGAAATCAAGTTTTTCGCAAGTGCGACAATGTTTTTAACCTTTTTTTTCATTTTTTGAATACTTCCGGTATGGTTATTATTGTCGGTATAGTTTTAATAACCGGTTTGGGCACTAAAATAGCCACAGTGCTCTGTAATGATATATTACATTATCTGATCAGATAAAATGCCCCAGAGAAATCCTAGGTTCAAAAGTGCCAAAAATGCAAAAAATTAAAATATCGAAAATTAAATTTCAATAACTACATACATATTATACATCGTTAGAATCGTAATTAGGTCAGCTATCTGAATATACAATCGTTTTCTGGAAATCTTTGAAAATAAAAAAATAGCAGAGCATTTTCCAAAATTTCACGATTTTTCGACTTTTTTCGATTTTCAGTCCGTTATTTCACCTATTCCAGATATTTCAAAGTCTTATTGGATGGCTTCATGCAAAATACCTCCGAAAGGACTCTCGATAGAAAAAATTACAAAAAAAGTTGCGGTTACGTTTTCGAGATACAGGCGTCCAAAAACGCTCCAAATCAGAAAATACTTGATTTTCAGCGTGCCATATTTTGCTGCCTGCTCATCGTATCCGTACGAGTTGGGTATCATACGATAGCACAATCCTAGTGCAGTCCAATGGTACCCTAATTTCTTTAATCCATTGATATCGGGCGGAGAATTCGCGTTTTTCCCCAAAATATCCATTTTTTGCATTTTTTTCAAAATATTGCAGATTATTTCGACCACTTCCGGTTTAAGGATTCTTGTCGAAATTGCTTTATCAGTTGGTATTGGACTATAACTTCATGTTCTAGAAGTTTCAGAAACGTCAATTCTACCATAAAACGAAACCCGAGCTGACAAAATGGGAAGAAATTTCGAAAAAAATCGAAAAATAAAGGGCGATAACTCTGAATGAAACTTATATTACTGGAATCGGATGGACTTCAGGTATCCAAAAATGTAGGTCAAATTTGAAAATTTTGAAAAATGACAAAAATGGTCTCGTAAACAACATGTTTTCAATTTTCGAACGATAAAAGTCATAGACGAATGTTCGAAATTGAAAAATGTGAGATAGCCATTGTCTCAGAAAAGATTCAGGGATTCCAAAAATGTAATGTGTTTGAAAATGGATAACGAATTGACGAAACTATGGCCGATTTTCAATTTTTAGACAACGTGCAAAGTTCGGTCACTTCCGGTATGCGCAGAAATTTCAAAAATATTTTATCAAGTAGCCACCACATGGTTTCCCAATAGAAAATCTAATTTCAGATCGATATCTGTTTTCGATCATGGAGATCTAGGCCCCCGCGGTAAATAATAATAATAATAATAATAACTAGACCTGCAAGCAGCACTGAACCGGCTTTCAGGAATCATACAGGAAGTTTATTATACCATAGCCGATCCATTGAGCTACCAAAGTATACTTTAGTTGTTTTGCTTCAGTGACACCCTCTATCATATGTAAAAGTAATATTTGCTGGCGAAAAGACCGGTCAAAATTGTAAATTATGGCAAAATTACGTCACTTCCGGTACCGAAAGAAATTTTTATAGGTGAAAAATAAGTCGAAAATTCGCAACACACAAAATACAAACTTTGTTTTATACATATCGGGCAATAAATAATTAACCTATAACCCATAAACTGAAATTAAGAAGGTAAAAAACTTAAAAGTGACCCTGGGAAAATTGGTTATTATTCGACAAGGGAACATGCTAGAAGCCTTTTCTTGATATCAATATGATGGTATTGATTCAATCTTACTGCCCATTAGAGCCAGACGTTATAAAGTTAAACGAATAATGAATATAAATCACTTCAAAAAAATGTTTGTTTTGAAGGCTAAAAATACGTTTTTTGCAAAAATTACATTACTTCCGGTGATATTGAAAATGTTAACTTGGTTCATAGAAGTCATAAATGGCATAAGGCATCAAATGGTAAAAAAATTATAAAAATCGAATAATAATTGACACTTTTATAGACCAAAAACCTTGAAAAGTGACTTATAGAAGATCGCCTATTTCTCTGTAACCGTACAAGTTAGAAACCATTTTGTGGTATCTGTATGGTCGTATGGCTTCATTCTATTCGTTGATGGGAATAAAATATCATAATTTTAAAAATATTATAAGGGAGACTGATTTGAATAAAATATTAGTTTTTTAGGTTAAAAATACAGTTTTTGCCCAAATGACGTCATTTCCGGTCACAGTGAAAATGTAAAATTGGCTTGACCTAGTCCAAATTGGCATTAGACATCAAATGGAAAAAAAATATTGCAAATCGAATAATAATTCACTCTTGTATAGGCAAAATAACGTGAAAAGTGATGCATGCAAAATTGCATATTTCTCGACAACTGCTCATATTACAAACTAATTTTCGCATACATTCTCTTCGTCTGGATTATTGCTACGAGTTTATGAAAATTACAAATAAATATTTAAAAATATGAAGACGCTGAATGAATTGTAAATAGCTGAATTTTACACTTTATTTTACATTTTATTCGAAATTGCCCGAAAATGAAATTGAAATTTAAAAATATGAGCTAAGGATTTTGTGCACCTTCGCAGGGTGCATCCTTTTAGTTATATCAGTTTTGAAAAAAAATAATATTTTCTTTCAAAAAGTGGTACCGAACTGTCAAAATTGTAGTTTTTGTTAATATTACGTCACTTCCGTTGCCGACAGAAAAATTTCACCGTAACATAAAAAATAACAATTGGGACCACGGAGCATATGAACTTTGTTTTATACAAATCGAACAATAAATAATTTTTCTGGGTACGAAAAACTAAATTCGCCGATGGCGGCTAACGCAAATTACCCAGACAATTTTTTTTCTCATTTCTGCTCAAGTACGATGATATTTTAACCCAGTGTAAAATATCACCAAAAAATATTCATAAATAAAAAAGATTTTCGTAAAAAAAATAATTTTTTTCAAAATATCGGACATTTTTTCGACTACTTCCAGTTTTACGATCGTTGTTGTGATAGCTTTACGAAGTTCTTTGGATACTTAACTTTCTGTACCAGAAGTGTCAGAAACATCCATTGAGCAGTTTTGGAAAAAAAGATAAATAAAAGAGCGTTTACAAAAATTTAACGATTTTTCAATTTTTTTCAAAGTTTGACGCCATTTTTGGACCACCTATATTATTTCAATGCTTTTCATTTTGGATTCACTATATAGACAACCGATGGGACTTTGAGTTAGAAAAGTTTAAGAAAAATCTGCGGCGTCGTTTTCGAGAAAAGGGCGTCTCAGAATGTTAAAAAATCGGAAAATACTAGATTTTTGGCATACAATAATTTATTTCCTTACCATCGATATCGTATTATTTAGATACCATATGATGGTCCATTAATAGGGCTATCCAACGACACTTTAGTTCTTTTGGTCCGCTATTACCTAAGGGAGAAATCAAGTTTTTCGCAAGTGCGACAATGTTTTTAACCTTTTTTTTCATTTTTTGAATACTTCCGGTATGGTTATTATTGTCGGTATAGTTTTAATAACCGGTTTGGGCACTAAAATAGCCACAGTGCTCTGTAATGATATATTACATTATCTGATCAGATAAAATGCCCCTGAGAAATCCTAGGTTCAAAAGTGCCAAAAATGCAAAAAATTTAAAATATCGAAAATTAAATTTCAATAACTACATACATATTATACATCGTTAGAATCGTAATTAGGTCAGCTATCTGAATATACAATCGTTTTTTGGAAATCTTTGAAAATAAAAAAATAGCAGAGCATTTTCCAAAATTTCACGATTTTTCGACTTTTTTCGATTTTCAGTCCGTTATTTCACCTATTCCAGATATTTCAAAGTCTTATTGGATGGCTTCATGCAAAATACCTCCGAAAGGACTCTCGATAGAAAAAATTACAAAAAAAGTTGCGGTTAAGTTTTCGAGATACAGGCGTCCAAAAACGCTCCAAATCAGAAAATACTTGATTTTCAGCGTGCCATATTTTGCTGCCTGCTCATCGTATCTGTACGAGTTGGGTATCATACGATAGCACAATCCTAGTGCAGTCCAATGGTACCCTAATTTCTTTAATCCATTTATATCGGGCGGAGAATTCGCGTTTTTCCCCAAAATATCAATTTTTTGCATTTTTTTCAAAATATTGCACATTATTTCGACCACTTCCGGTTTAAGGATTCTTGTCGAAATTGCTTTATACGTTGGTATTGGACTATAACTTCATGTTCTAGAAGTTTCAGAAACGTCAATTCTACCATAAAACGAAACCCGAGCTGACAAAATGGGAAGAAAATTCGAAAAAAATCGAAAAATAAAGGGCGATAACTCTGAATGAAACTTATATTACTGGAATCGGATGGACTTCAGGTATCCAAAAATGTAGGTCAAATTTGAAAATTTTGAAAAATGACAAAAATGGTCTCGTAAACAACATGTTTTCAATTTTCGAACGATAAAAGTCTTAGACGAATGTTCGAAATTGAAAAATGTGAGATAGCCATTGGCTCAGAAAAGATTCAGGGATTCCAAAAATGTAATTTGTTTGAAAATGGATAACGAATTGACGAAACTATGGCCGATTTTCAATTTTTAGACAACGTGCAAAGTTCCGTCACTTCCGGTATGCGCAGAAATTTCAAAAATATTTTATCAAGTAGCCACCACATGGTTTCCCAATAGAAAATCTAATTCCAAATCGATATCTGTTTTCGATCATGGAGATCTAGGCCCCCGCGGTAAATAATAATAATAATAATAATAATAATAATAATAATTTTAGTAATCTCAATAGGCTTTCAGACGAAAGTCTGAAAGCCTAATAACTAGACCTGCAAGCAGCACTGAACCGGCTTTCAGGAATCATACAGGAAGTTTCTTATACCATAGCCGATCCATTGAGCTACCAAACTATACTTTAGTTGTTTTGCTTCAGTGACACCCTCTATCATATGTAAAAGTAATATTTGCTGGCGAAAAGACCGGTCAAAATTGTAAATTATGGCAAAATTACGTCACTTCCGGTACCGAAAGAAATTTTTATAGGTGAAAAATAAGTCGAAAATTCGCAACACACAAAATACAAACTTTGTTTTATACATATTGGGCAATAAATAATTACCCTATAACCCATAAACTGAAATTAAGAAGGTAAAAAACTTAAAAGTGACCCTGGGAAAATTGGCTATTATTCGACAAGGGAACATGCTAGAAGGCTTTTTTTGATATCAATATGATGGTATTGATTCAATCTTACTGCCCATTAGAGTCAGACGTTATCAAGTTAAACGAATAATAAATATAAATCCCTTCAAAAAAATGTTTGTTTTGAAGGCTAAAAATACGTTTTTTGCAAAAATTACATTACTTCCGGTGATATTGAAAATGTTAACTTAGTTCATAGAAGCCATAAATGGCATAAGGCATCAAATGGTAAAAAAATTATAAAAATCGAATAATAATTGACACTTTTATAGACCAAAAACCTTGAAAAGTGACTTATAGAAGATCGCCTATTTCTATCTAACCATACAAGTTAGAAACCATTTTGTGGTATCTGTATGGTCGTATGGCTTCATTCTATTCGTTGATGGGAATCAAATATCATAATTTTAAAAATATTATAAGGCAGACTCATTTAAAAAAAATATTTGTTTTTTGGGTTAAAAATACAGTTTTTGCCCAAATGACGTCATTTCCGGTCACAGTGAAAATGTAAAATTGGCTTGACCTAGTCCAAATTGGCATTAGGCATCAAATGGAAAAAAAATATTTCAAATCGAATGATAATTCACTCTTTTATAGGCAAAATAACGTGAAAAGTGATGCATGCAAAATTGCATATTTCTCGGCAACTGCTCATATTACAAACTAATTTTCGCATACATTCTCTTCGTCTGGATTATTGCTACGAGTTTATGAAAATTACAAATAAATATTTCAAAATATGAAGACGCTGAATGAATTGTAAATAACTGAATTTTACACTTTATTTTACATTTTATTCGAAATTGCCCGAAAATGAAATTGAAATTAAAAAATCTGAGCTAAGGATTTTGTGCATCTTTGCAGGGTTCATCATTTTAGTTATATCAGTTTTGAAAAAAAAAATATTTGCTTTCAAAAAGTGGTACCGAACTGTCAAAATTGTAGTTTTTGTTAATATTACGTCACTTTCGTTGCCGACAGAAAAATTTTACCGTAACAAAAAAAATTACAATTGGGACCACGGAGCATATGAACTTTGTTTTATACAAATCGAACAATAAATAATTTTTCTGGGTACGAAAAACTAAATTAGCCGATGGCGGGTAACGCAAATTACCCTGACAATTTTTTTTTCTCATTTCTGCTCAAGTACGATGATATTTTAACCCTGTGTAAAATACCATCAAAAAATATTCATAAATAAAAAAGGTATTCGTAAAAAAATTAATTTTTTTCAAAATATCGGACATTTGTTCGACTACTTCCGGTTTTACGATCATTGTCGCGATAGCTTTACGAAGTTCTTTCGATACTTAACTTTCTGTACCAGAAGTGTCAGAAACATCCATTGAGTAGTTTTGGAAAAAAAAGATAAATTAAAGCGCGTTTACAAAAATTTAATGATTTTTCCATTTTTTTCAAAGTTTGATGCCATTTTTGGACCACCTATATTATTTCAATGCTTTTCATTTTGGATTCACTATATAGACAACCGATAGGACTTTGAGTAAGAAAAGTTTAAGAAAAATCTGCGGCGTCGTTTTCGAGAAAAGGGCGTCTCAGAATGTTAAAAAATCGGAAAATACTAGATTTTTGGCATACAATAATTTATTTCCCTACCATCGAAATCGTATTATTTAGATACCATATGATGGTCCATTAATAGGCCTTTCCAACGACCCTTTAGTTCTTTTGGTCCGCTATTACCTAAGGGAGAAATCAAGTTTTTCGCAAGTGCGACAATGTTATTAACCTTTTTTTTTCATTTTTTGAATACTTCCGGTATGGTTATTACTCTCGGAATAGTTTTAATTGCCGGTTTGGGCACTAAAATAGCCACAGGGCTCTGTAATGATATATTGCATTATCTGATCAGATAAAATGCCCCAGAGAAATCCTATGTTGAAAAGTGTCAAAAATGCAAAAAATTTAAAATATCGAAAATTAAATTTCAATAACTACATACATATTATACATCGTTAGAATCGTAATTAGGTCAGCTATCTGAATATACAATCTTTTTTTGAAAATCTCTTAAAATAAAAAAATAGTAGAGCATTTTCCAAAATTTCACGATTTTTCGACTTTTTTCGATTTTCAGTCCGTTATTTCACCTATTCCAGACATTTCAAAGTCTTATTGGGTGGCATAATTCACAAGACTATCGAATTGACTCTCGATAGAGAAAGTTAAAAAAAAAGTTGCGGTTAAGTTTTCGAGATACAGGCGTCCAAAAACGCTCCAAATCAGAAAATACTTGATTTTCAGCGTGCCATATTTTGCTTCCTGCTCATCGTATCCGTATGAATTGGGTATCATACGATAGTACAATCCTAGCGCAGTCCAATGGTACCCTAATTTCTTTAATCCGTTGATATCGGGCGGAGAAATCGCGTTTTTCCCCAAAATATCCATTTTTTGCATTTTTTTCAAAATATTGAACATTATTTCGACCACTTCCGGTTTAAAGATCCGTGTCGAAATTGCTTTATCAGTTGATATTGGACTATAACTTCATGTTCCAGAAGTTTCAGAAACGTCAATTCTGCCATAAAACGAAACCCGAGCTCGCAAAATGGGAAGAAAATTCGAAAAAAATCGAAAAATAAAGGGCGATAACTCTGAATGAAACTTATATTACTGGAATCGGATGGACTTCAGGTATCCAAAAATGTAGGTCAAATTTGAAAATTTTGAAAAATGACAAAAATTGTCTCGTAAACAACATGTTTTCAATTTTCGAACGATAAAAGTCATAGACGAATGTTCGAAATTGAAAAATGTGAGATAGCCATTGTCTCAGAAAAGATTCAGGGATTCCAAAAATGTAATTTGTTTGAAAATGGATAAAGAATTGACGAAACTATGGCCGATTTTTAATTTTTAGACAGCGTGCAAAGTTCGGTCACTTCCGGTATGCGCAGAAATTTCAAAAATATTTTATCAAGTAGCCACCACGTGGTTTCCCAATAGAAAATCTAATTCCAGATCGATATCTGTTTTCGATCATGGAGATCTAGGCCCCCGCGGTAAATAATAATAATAATAATAACTAGACCTGCAAGCAGCACTGAACCGGCTTTCAGGAATCATACAGGAAGTTTATTATACCATAGCCGATCCATTGAGCTACCAAACTATACATTAGTTGTTTAGCTTCAGTGACACCCTCTATCATATGTAAAAGTAATATTTGCTGGCGAAAAGACCGGTCAAAATTGTAAATTATGGCAAAATTACGTCACTTCCGGTGCCGAAAGAAATTTTTATAGGTGAAAAATAAGTCGAAAATTCGCAACATACAAAATGCAAACTTTTTTTTTATAGATATCGGGCAATAAATAATTAACCTATAACCCATAAACTGAAATTAAGAAGGTGAAAAACTTAAAAGTGACCCTCGGAAAATTGGTTATTATTCGACAAGGGAACATGCTAGAAGATTTTTCTTGATATCAATATGATGGTATTGATTCAGTCTTACTGCCCATTAGAGTCAGACGTTATAAAGTTAAACGAATAATAAATATAAATCCCTTCAAAAAAATGTTTGTTTTAAAGGCTAAAAATAAGTTTTTTGCAAAAATTACATTACTTCCGGTGATATTGAAAATTTTAACTTGGTTCATAGAAGTCATAAATAGCATAAGGCATGAAATGGTAAATAAATTGTAAAAATCGAATAATAATTGACAGTTTTACAGACCAAAAACATTGAAAAGTGACTTATAGAAGATCGCCTATTTCTCTGTAACCGTACAAGTTAGAAACCATTTTGTGGTATCTGTATGGTCGTATGGCTTCATTTTATTCGTTGATGGGAATCAAATATCATAATTTTAAAAACATTATAAGGCAGACTCATTTGAATAAAATATTTGTTTTTTAGGTTAGAAATACAGTTTTTGCCCAAAAGACGTCATTTCCGGTCACAGTGAAAATGTAAAATTGGCTTGACCTAGTCCAAATTGGCATTAGGCATCAAATGGAAAAAAAATATTGCAAATCGAATAATAATTAACTCTTTTATAGGCAAAATAACGTGAAAAGTGATGCATGCAAAATTGCATATTTCTCGGCAACTGCTCATATTACAAACTAATTTTCGCATACATTCTCTTCGTCTGGATTATTGCTACGAGTTTATGAAAATTACAAATAAATATTTCAAAATATGAAGACGCTGAATGAATTGTAAATAACTGAATTTTACACTTTATTTTACATTTTATTCGAAATTGCCCGAAAATGAAGTTGAAATTTAAAAACATGAGCTAAGGATTTTGTGCACCTTTGCAGGGTGCATCCTTTTAGTTATATCAGTTTTGAAAAAAAATAATATTTGCTTTCAAAAAGTGGTACCGAACTGTCAAAATTGTAGTTTTTGTTAATATTACGTCACTTCCGTTGCCGACAGAAAAATTTCACCGTAACAAAAAAAATTACAATTGGGACCATGGTGCATATGAACTTTGTTTTATACAAATCGAACAATAAATAATTTTTCTGGGTACGAAAAACTAAATTAGCCGATGGTGGCTAACGCAAATTACCGAGACAATTTTTTTTCTCATTTCTGCTCAAGTACGATGATATTTTAACCCTGTGTAAAATATCATCAAAAAATATTCATAAATAAAAAAAGTTTTCGTAAAAAAATTAATTTTTTTCGAAATATCGGACATTTTTTCGACTACTTCCGGTTTTACGATCGTTGTTGTGATAGCTTTACGAAGTCCTTTGGATACTTAACTGTACGTACCAGAAGTGTCAGAAACATCCATTGAGTAGTTTTGGAAAAAAAGATAAATTAAAGAGCGTTTCAAAAAATTTAACGATTTTTCAATTTTTTTCAAAGTTTGAGGCCATTTTTCGACCACTTATATTATTTCAATGCTTTTCATTTTGGATTCCCTATATAGACAACTGACAGGACTTTGAGTAAGAAACGTTTAAGAAAAATCGTAGGCGTCGTTTTCGAGAAAAGGGCGTCTCAGAATGTTAAAAAATTGGAAAATACTAGATTTTTGGCATACAATAATTTATTTCCTTACCATCGAAATCGTATTATTTAGATACCATATGATGGTCCATTAATAGGGCTATCCAGCGACACTTTAGTTCTTTTGGTCCGCTATTACCTAAGGGAGAAATCAAGTTTTTCGCAAGTGCGACAATGTTTTTACTCTTTTTTTTCATTTTTTGAATACTTCCGGTATGGTTATTATTGTCGGAATAGTTCTAATAGCCGGTTTGGGCACTAAAATAGCCACAGGGCTCTGTAATGATATATTACATTATCTGATCAGATAAAATGCCCCTGAGAAATCCTATGTTCAAAAGTGCCAAAAATGCAAAAAATTTAAAATATAGAAAATTAAATTTTAATAATTACATACATATTATACATCGTTAGAATCGTAATTAGGTCAGCTATCTGAATACACAACCTTTTTTTAAAAATCTCTTAAAATAAAAAAATAGTAGAGCATTTTCCAAAATTTCACGATTTTTCGACTTTTTTCGATTTTCAGTCCCTTTTTTATCCTATTCCAGACATTTCAAAGTCCTATTGGATGGCTTCATGTCAAATACCTCCCAAAGGACTCTCGATAGAAAAAATTTAAAAAATATTGCAGGTTAAGTTTTCGAGATACAGGCGTCCAAAAACGCTCCAAATCAGAAAATACTTGATTTTCAGCGTGCCATATCTTGCTGTCTGTTCATAGTATCCGTATGAATGGGGTATCATATGATAGTCCAACAATCGTGCCATCAAACGGTACCTTCATTCGTTTAATCCATTGATATCGGACAGAGAAATAGCGTTTTCCCCCAAAATATCCATTTTTTGCATTTTTTTCAAAATATTGAACATTATTTCGACCACTTCCGGTTTGAAGATCCGTGTCGAAATTGCTTTATCAGTTGGTATTGGACTATAACTTCATGTTCCAGAAGTTTCATAAACGTCAATTCTACCATAAAACGAAACCCGAGCTCGCAATATTGGAAGAAAATTCGAAAAAAATCGGAAAATAAAGGGCGATAACTCTGAATGAAACTTATATTACTGGAATCGGATTGACTTCAGGTATCCAAAAATGTAGGTCAAATTTGAAAATTTTGAAAAATAACAAAAATTGTCTCGTAAACAACATGTTTTCAATTTTCGAACGATAAAAGTCATGGACGAATGTTCGAAATTGAAAAATGTGAGATAGCCATTGTCTCGGAAAAGATTCAGGGATTCCAAAAATGTAATTTGTTTGAAAATGGATAAAGAATTGACGAAACTATGGCCGATTTTCAATTTTTAGAGAAAGTACAAAGTTCGGTCACTTCCGGTATGCGCAGAAATTTCAAAAATATTTTATCAAGTAGCCACCACATGGTTTCCCGATAGAAAAGCTAATTCCAGATCGATATCTGTTTTCGATCATGGAGATCTAGGCCCTCGCGGTAAATAATAATAATAATAATAACTAGATCTGCTACTGTCCCATGCAGATATGAAAGCTTTCATATTCATCGTCACGTGTCATTGATTGTATCAAGTATCCTAAATAAAAGGATAAGAAGAAAAAATTATCAAAATTGGTCAAAAACTCGCGAAGTTACAAGTCTAAATATAGTATGAAACATTGCACCCAGGCATAACAATAATCTGAAAACTAAAGGGAAATAACTGAAACTTGTATTACTGTAATGAGACGGATGAGAAAATGAAATGAAAATGGCGGGAAAAAAAATAAAAATGTCAGGTTGGACAGGCGACCTTACTCCTTGTCACGTACAACCGGGCATTCGAAAACACGCTAGTTAACTCAATGACAGGCGCGCGTGCTAGCCATTCAGCCATCCAACCCCCCCTTTGAAATCCGACACGTGCAATATGTCATATAGGAAGAATAAGAAGTCGCTCACAACAAAATGGTAAATTAATGAGTTTAGGTCAAAAGGTTGAGCTACTATTTTAGACTACTTAATAGTTTTAAAGAGACACGTTAAGGGTTGTTCATAGTTAAATGAAAGTTTAATTTTAAATAAGACCAATAAAATTAGGATTTAATAATGCCAGACAAATATTTCCAATATGTTTGGTTATAAGTAGGAAATCATGACGACTTCTTAAGCATGTTTTAAACAAAGGATCATAGACTGAATTATACAAGAATGGCACTCTGCAATAAAAAAAACTGGCCAAAGCAAGATTTCTATGCAGAAATTAAATAATTGCTAGAACCAGAAAAATATTTATCCACTATAATAAATAAGCAACATAGAGAAAATGAAATGAAATTGAATGGGGTTTAACGTCCTACTGTTCTGCTCCTAAAATGGGCTAATGAAGACTGGCATATGCCATAAAGTGTGCAATGAGGGAAATTTTACCCGGGCAGCGGCGTTACGGCCTACGAGGTTGGACAGGCGACCATACTCCCTGTCACGTACAACCAAGAAATCGAAACAACGCCAGTTGACTCAATGACAGACGTTTTGATACAGAGCGCACGTGCTAATCATTCAGCCACGCAACCTCCCTAAAATCGGCAAATTGCTGACCTACAGCGAGAAACATTTCAACCGGCCCAAATTTTCTATTTGAACAGTTTAATTTGCATGGTACCTTTAGTTATCAACCGAATATTACAAAACTTTTAAAAATAAGCCCCCCCCCCTGACCAGCTTAAGCGTTCGCAATAAACGTTTGCCCCTCAAAATCTGCAAATTGCTGACTTTAAAGTGAGAAACATTACAACCGGGCGAAATTTTCTGTTTTATCACTTTTACAGTACCTTTGATTACCAAAAGATTATTACAAAACTTTAAAAATAAAAGAGAAAGAGAGAAATGCGGCCTAATGTCCATTCGACACAAACTAGGTCATTTTGTGACTAAATTATGTTTTTTAATTTTTTTTAAAAACTCCCCTTGCGTTTACTGGACATCATACTTCATGTCACGTGCAACCTGGAGATCGAAACGACGCTCGTTGACTCAATGACAGACGTTACGATACAGCGCGCACATGCTAACCATTCAGCCTCCCTGAATTCGGAAAATTGCTGAGTTATAGCAAGAAACATTTCAACCGGGCGAAATTTTCTGTTTTAACAGTTTAATGTGCACGGTACTTTAATTGCCAACCGATTATTACAACTGACCAGCTTAATCGTGTGCAATAAACGTTTGGCCTGAATTGAAAGTTCTGCACGGAGAAAGTTCATCTTGATTTCCCGGCGTGGTTCCCTGTTGTCAGTGAGGCAGAACGGAGGGCCTGACAAGCACAGCTGTCTAGTCGTTCGGATGGGATGAAACACAAAGGTCCCGTGTACACATTGGAGTGCACGTAAAATATCCCTAAGCAGTTGGAATTCGATACTGTTGAATAAGCTCTATACGATGACTAAATGTGTAGATTGTAGTCACCCACACTGCATGTTTCGCTTAACAATGAAAGGGTGCCGTTTTCAATTTTCGATCCTTTTGTTCTTCTACTCCAGATAAGTTGGACTGTTGATCGATGGTTTCATATAAAAGACTACCAATAAGACTCTTTGTAGAAGAAGTTCCCAAAAAATATTATGTTGACTTTACGAGAAAGACCTCTAAACATGCTCCAAATTGTAAAAATACGACTTTTTGGATTTTCAATCTCTTTTTTTCGGCTATCCCTGATATTTAAAAAAAATGATACAATGATTTCAAACAACAGGCTAGCTATTAGACTCTCTATTGACAAAAGTTTCATCGCCCTCCCTTCATTATAACCGAAGTTATCGTGCCCTAAAGAATCAACAAATCAGCATCCTTATCTCTGCTTACCCTAAGCAGAAAATGCTCATCTTTGAACTCAATCATGACATTGACCTAGTGAACGTCTACACCAAGTTTGAACATTCTAGCTTAATTAGAAGGAGAGTTATTGTGTTCCAAAGTCCCGGCCCTTCAAATTGCTTCTATTTTTCATTTTCAATTCAAAATGGTGACCATCACGTGACCGAAATCAAAATTCGGCTCCGATAGATTTTTAGGCATTCCTTCAAGGATTCTGAAAATATAACTCCCGAGTCTGTAAGTAAAATAGCAAAAAAGCCTTTTTGATTTTTCACGTTTAAAGATGGTGGCACTTCCGGTTCGATCGACAAACTCCATATTTTGTGTACGAATCAGTAATTACTTGTCTAGTATCAAAAAAAAAAAATAGGTCATTCTGACCTATATTTCGACGATTTTTTTGAAAAATTTGATCCTTAATTTCGTCAAGGGGAGATAATTTAGAACATTTATAATTATATTTTTGAAGTCACATCGGTAACATCTACTTATACACTAAATTTCATGAAAATCGTACAACTATTAAAGAAGTTCTCAAATTGGTCTAAACTTCCGGTTCGAAATCACAGCGACGAATTTTCGAAATTGGAAAATGCGAAACTGCAGATGAAAATGATTTTTTTCAAGGTATTCAAAGAAAAAAGAATTAGTAAAATCGGTCAAAAAATAACAAAGTTACGACTATGCATTGTCAGTTTTTTCGTTCGTAAAATTCGGTGATTTCGGATTCGTAAAACGTTTTGAAAATATATTTAATCAACAGCCACCACCCATTTTTGGGGGGATAGGTAAAAGTTTCAGAACGATCCTATCGTTAGATTCTGAGAAATCCGATTTGTGGACAAAACACAAAAAAAAAATAACAATAATAATCTTAACAGAAACAATAAGCTTTCATATGTAATATGAAAGCTTAATAATAATTTTAGTAATCTCAATAGGCTTTCAGACGAAAGTCTGAAAGCCTAATAATAATAATTTTAGTAATCTCAATAGGCTTTCAGACTTTCGTCTGAAAGCCTAATAATTTTAGTAATCTCAATAGGCTTTCAGACGAAAGTCTGAAAGCCTAACTAGACCTGCATGCAGGAATGACGGGTTTCACTTTTGCCATGTTACCTTTGAACTTGAACTTGTGTCACTTTTGGTGCTACGTTACCCTTGAACATATGTCCTTTCCGGTACCAATGAAACCAATATACAGGTTTCCACATAAGCATTGCACACATCAAATAAAATGGAAACAGAATCAAACAAATCCAGCAATTTTATTTTATACATTTGTTACATGTAATTGATCCTGACAAAATAACAGTACTTCCGGTGATAATGTAAATGTTCCCTTAGTCTTATGAAATCAGAAATGGCATAAGGCATCGTGAAAATTTTATGTAAATCGAATAATAATTTCCACTTTTATAGACCAAAAAAAGTGACGTGTAGAAAATCGTCTATTTCTCGGCAACCGTACAAGTTAGAAACCATTTTTTGGTATTTATATGACCGTATGGGTTTAATCTATTTGTTGATTGGAATCAAATATCATAATTGTATAAACATTACAAATCAGACTCATTTGAATAAAATATCGGTTTTGAAGGCTTAAAATACAGTTTTTGCCAAAATGACGCTACTTCCGGTGATAATGAAAACGTTAAATTAGTTTTATAACATCGTCTATGACATTAGGCTTCAAAGGGTGAAAATTTTATGAAAATCAAATAATAATTGACACTTTTATGGGCCAAAAACCTTCAAAAGTGACTTTCAGAAAATCGCCTATATCTCGACAACCGAACAAGTTAGAAACAATTTTATGATATCTATTTGACCGTATGAGTTTTGTTAATATGTGAATTTAAACCAAAAGTTAATTTTATTATTACATGTGACATAATTCTTGGTTGAAAAAAAGATCGATTTTAAAAGTTAAAAATTGAGTTTTTGACTAAATGACGTCACTTCCGGTGTCAATTTTAAATAGTAATCAACGTGATATGACGCACACTTGCTTTTTGAATCAAATGATGTCACTTTTGTGAATATCCATTAATAATTGACTATTTTACAGGTAACATTACGAAAACAGTGACTTATGCAAAACTGCCCATTTCTCGGCAACTGCTTATATTAGAAACTAATTTTAACATACATTCTCTTCGTATGGATTATAGTGACAGGTTTATAAAAGTTAAGTAAAAAAATTTTAAAATCTGAAAAGCCTGAATGGGTTGTAAATAGGTCAATTTTACGCCTTTTTTCACCCCTTAATCCAATTTGCTAGATAACACTTTTGGTAATAAAAAAAATAACAATTGGGACAACGAAGCATATGAACTTTGTTATATACAAATCGAACAATAAAAAATTAATCTAGGACTGAAAAACTGAATTAGCTAATGGCGGCCAAGGAAAATTACTGAGACAAATTTTTTTTAACATTATTGCGCTAGTCAGATGACTCTTTAATTCTGTGCACAACACGACTAAATAATATTTATAAATAAAAACGTTAAATCGAATAATAATTGCCACTTTTAAAGACCAAAAAACTTGAAAAGTGACTTGTAGAAAATCGACTATTTCTCGGCAACCGTACAAGTTAGAAACCATTTTGTGGTATCTGTATGATCGTATGGGTTCATTCTATTTGTTGATTGGCATCAAATACCATAATTTGAAAAAGATTTCAAAACAGACTCATTTGAATAAAATATCTGTTTTGGAGGCTAAAAATACAGTTTTTGCCAAAATGACGTTACTTCCGGTGATAATGAAAATCTTAAATTACTTGTATGAAATCCCAAATGGCATTAGGTATAACATGGTGTGACGTTTATGAAAATCGAATAATAATTTACCCTTTTATGGCCCCGAAACCTTCAAAAGTGACCTGTAGAAAACCGTCTATTTCTCGGCAACCGAACAAGTTAGAAACCATTTTATGATATCTATATGACCATATGAGTTTTGTTTATATGTGAATTTAAACCAAAAGTTAAAATTATTAATACATATTAAGTTATTCTTGGTTGAATAAAACATTGATTTAAAAAAGTGTAAAATGCATTTTTTGACCAAATGATGTCACTTCCGGTGTCAATTTTAAATTGTAATCAACTTGATATGACGCTACGTGCTTTTTGAATCAAATGATGTCACTTTTATAAAAATCCAATAATAATTGACTATTTTACAGGCAAAATAACGAAAACAGTGACTTATGCAGAACTGCCCATTTCTTGGCAACTGCTTATATTACAAACGAATTTTAAAATACATTTTCTTCGTATGGATTATAGCTACAAGTTTATAAAAGTTACGAAGAAATATTTTAAAATCTGAAAAGCCTGAATAGGTTGTAAATAGGCCAATTTTACACCATTTTTAGCCTCTTAATCGAATTTGCTCGAAAATGAAATCGAAATTAAAAAAACTGCTTCCTACATTTTTTGCGCCTTGAAAGGGCACACTCTTTGAGTCATATAATTTTTCAAAAAAATAATATTTGTTTATGAAGATCGTAAATAACTGTCAAAATTGTAGTTTTTGGTAAAATTATGCCACTTCCGGTGCCGACAGATAACACTTTCGGTAATAAAAAAAACGACAATTGATACAACGAAGCATATGAACTTTGTTTTATACAAATCGAACAATAAAAAATTAATCTAGGACTGAAAAACTGAATTAGCCAATGGCGGCCAAGGTAAATTACTGAGACAAAATTTTTTAACATTTTTGCACTAGTCAGATGACCCTTTAATTCTGTGCACAATACGACTAAAAAATATTCATAAATAAAAAAGTTTTTTGTAAAATTTTAAATTTTCGAAATTTGGCGCCTAATATCTTCGAAGATTTGCCGAAAATCAAAAATCGAAAGTAGCGTAGCTATGTGCCCTGTCTCAGGCTATGCCAAAATGTATCGAAAGTTAAAATCCAATGATTATTGTTAAAATTACTGCAATATTTTTAAAAACGATAACTTCGGTGATTTCGGACATTTCGCATTGTCGCAGAACGTTCAAAATAGCTTTATCCTCTAAGTCACACCCACTTTCCCAGTAAAACCGAAGAAATCGTAACGATGCGACACGTAGTTGCTGAGATCTATTCAAATTGGAATCTGAATAATAATAATAATAATAATAACTAGACCTGCATGCAGGAATGACGGGTTTCACTGGTGCCAAGTTACTCTTAAACATGTCACTTCCGGTGCTAAGTAACCCTTGAACATATGTCACTTCCAGTACCAGCGTAACCACTAAACAGGTTTCCAAATTAACATTGCACACAAATAAAATGGACGCAGAATCAACCAATCAATCCAGCAATATCAAGTCATTTTATACATTTGTTACTTGTAAATAATCTTGACAAAATTAAATTACTTCCTGTGTTAATGAAAATGTTCAATTAGTCTTATGAAATCAGAAATGGCATACGATATCATATAGTGAAAATTTTATGTAAATCGAGTAATAATTGCCACTTTTAAAGACCAAAAAACTTGAAAAGTGACTTGTAGAAAATCGGCTATTTCTCTGCAACCGTACAAGTTACAAACCATTTTGTGGTATCTGTATGATCGTATGGGTTCATTCTATTTGTTGATTAGCATCAAATACCATAATTTGAAAAAGATTTCAAAACAGACTCATTTGAATAAAATATCTGTTTTGAAGGCTAAAAATACAGTTTTTGCCAAAATGATGTTACTTCCGGTGATAATGAAAATCTTAAATTACTTGAATGAAATCCCAAATGGCAGTAGGTATAACACGGTGTAACGTTTATGGAAATCGAATAATAATTGACACTTTTATGGCCCCGAAACCTTCAAAAGTGACCTGTAGAAAACCGTCTATTTCTCGGCAACCGAACAAGTTAGAAACAATTTTATGATATCTATATGACCATATGAGTTTTGTTTATATGTGAATTTAAACCAAAAGTTAAAATTATTAATACATATTAAGTTATTCTTGGTTGAATAAAACATTGATTTAAAAAGTTTAAAATGCAGTTTTTGACCAAATGATGTCACTTCCGGTGTCAATTTTAAATTGTAATCAACTTGATATGACGCTACATGCTTTTTGAATCAAATGATGTCACTTTTATAAAAATCCAATAATAATTGACTATTTTACAGGCAAAATAACGAAAACAGTGACTTGTACAGAACTGCCCATTTCTTGGTAACTGCTTATATTACAAACGAATTTTAACATACATTTTCTTCGTATGGATTATAGCTACAAGTTTATAAAAGTTACGAAGAAATATTTTAAAATCTGAAAAGCCTGAATAGGTTGTAAATAGGTAAATTTTACACCATTTTTAGCCTCTTAATCGAATTTGCTCGAAAGTGAAATCGAAATTAAAAAAACTGCTTCCTACATTTTTTGCGCCTTGAAAGGGCACACTCTTTGAGTCAAATAATTTTTCCAAAAAATAATATTTGTTTTCGAAATAAGAAAATAACTGTCAAAATTGTAGTTTTTGGTAAAATTATGCCACTTCCGGTGCCGACAGATAACACTTTTGGTAATAAAAAAAATGACAATTGATACAACGAAGCATATGAATTTTGTTTTATACAAATCGAACAATAAAAAATTAATCTAGGACTGAAAAACTGAATTAGCCAATGGCGGCCAAGGAAAATTACTGAGACAAATTTTTTTAACATTTTTCCACTAGTCAGATGACTCTTTAATTCTGTGCACAATACGACTAAAAAATATTCATAAATAAAAAAGTTTTTTGTAAAATTTTAAATTTTCGAAATTTGGCGCCTAATATCTTCGAAGATTTGCCGAAAATCAAAAATCGAAAGTAGCCTAGCTATGTGCCCTGTCTCAGGCTATGCCAAAATGTATCGAAAGTTAAAATCCAATGATTATTGTTAAAATTACTGCAATATTTTAAAAAACGATAACTTCGGTGATTTCGGACATTTCGCATTGTCGCAGAACGTTCAAAATAGCTTTATCCTCTAAGTCACACCCACTTTCCCAGTAAAACCGAAGAGATCGTAACGATGCGACACGTAGTTGCTGAGATCTATTCAAATTGGAATCTGAATAATAATAATAATAATAATAATAATAATAATAAGAATAATAATTTTAACAAAAACAATAGTGTTTCACACAAGCTACGCAGTGTGAAACCCTAATAATAATAATAAGAATAATAATTTTAACAAAAACAATAGTGTTTCACACAAGCTACGCAGTGTGAAACCCTAATAATAATAATAAGAATAATAATTTTAACAAAAACAATAGTGTTTCACACAAGCTACGCAGTGTGAAACCCTAATAAGAACTAGACCTGCATGCAGGAATGACGGGTTTCACTGGTGCCAAGTTACTCTTAAACATGTCACTTCCGGTGCTAAGTTACCCTTGAACATATGTCACTTCCAGTACCAGCGTAACCACTAAACAGGTTTCCAAATTAACATTGCACACAAATAAAATGGACGCAGAATCAACCAATCAATCCAGCAATATCAAGTCATTTTATACATTTGTTACTTGTAAATAATCTTGACAAAATTAAATTACTTCCTGTGTTAATGAAAATGTTCAATTAGTCTTATGAAATCAGAAATGGCATACGATATCATATAGTGAAAATTTTATGTAAATCGAGTAATAATTGCCACTTTTAAAGACCAAAAACTTGAAAAGTGACTTGTAGAAAATCGGCTATTTCTCTGCAACCGTACAAGTTACAAACCATTTTGTGGTATCTGTATGATCGTATGGGTTCATTCTATTTGTTGATTAGCATCAAATACCATAATTTGAATAAGATTTCAAAACAGACTCATTTGAATAAAATATCTGTTTTGAAGGCTAAAAATACAGTTTTTGCCAAAATGACGTTACTTCCGGTGATAATGAAAATCTTAAATTACTTGTATGAAATCCCAAATGGCATTAGGTATAACACGGTGTAACGTTTATGAAAATCGAATAATAATTGACACTTTTATGGCCCCGAAACCTTCAAAAGTGACCTGTAGAAAACCGTCTATTTCTCGGCAACCGAACAAATTAGAAACAATTTTATGATCTCTATATGACCATATGAGTTTTGTTTATATGTGAATTTAAACCAAAAGTTAAAATTATTAATACATATTAAGTTATTCTTGGTTGAATAAAACATTGATTTAAAAAGTTTAAAATGCAGTTTTTGACCAAATGATGTCACTTCCGGTGTCAATTTTAAATTGTAATCAACTTCATATGACGCTACATGCCTTTTGAATCAAATGATGTCACTTTTATAAAAATCCAATAATAATTGACTATTTTACAGGCAAAATAACGAAAACAGTGACTTGTACAGAACTGCCCATTTCTTGGTAACTGCTTATATTACAAACGAATTTTAACATACATTTTCTTCGTATGGATTATAGCTACAAGTTTATAAAAGTTACGAAGAAATATTTTAAAATCTGAAAAGCCTGAATAGGTTCTAAATAGGTCAATTTTACACCATTTTTAGCCTCTTAATCGAATTTGCTCGAAAGTGAAATCGAAATTAAAAAAACTGCTTCCTACATTTTTTGCGCCTTGAAAGGGCACACTCTTTGAGTCAAATAATTTTTCCAAAAAATAATATTTGTTTTCGAAATAAAAAAATAACTGTCAAAATTGTAGTTTTTGGTAAAATTATGCCACTTCCGGTGCCGACAGATAACACTTTTGGTAATAAAAAAAATGACAATTGATACAACGAAGCATATGAATTTTGTTTTATACAAATCGAACAATAAAAAATCAATATAGGACTGAAAAACTGAATTAGCCAATGGCGGCCAAGGAAAATTACTGAGACAATTTTTTTTAACATTTTTGCACTAGTCAGATGACTCTTTAATTCTGTGCACAATACGACTAAAAAATATTCATAAATAAAAAAGTTTTTTGTAAAATTTTAAATTTTCGAAATTTGGCGCCTAATATCTTCGAAGATTTGCCGAAAATCAAAAATCGAAAGTAGCGTAGCTATGTGCCCTGTCTCAGGCTATGCCAAAATGTATCGAAAGTTAAAATCCAATGATTATTGTTAAAATTACTGCAATATTTTCAAAAACGATAACTTCGGTGATTTCGGACATTTCGCATTGTCGCAGAACGTTCAAAATAGCTTTATCCTCTAAGTCACACCCACTTTCCCAGTAAAACCGAAGAAATCGTAACGATGCGACACGTAGTTGCTGAGATCTATTCAAATTGGAATCTGAATAATAATAATAATAATAATAATAATAAGAATAATAATTTTAACAAAAACAATAGTGTTTCACACAAGCTACGCAGTGTGAAACCCTAATAATAAGAACTAGACCTGCAAGCAGCACTGAACCGGCTTTCAGGAATCATACAGGAAGTTTATTATACCATAGCCGATCCATTGAGCTACCAAACTATACTTTAGTTGTTTTGCTTCAGCGACACCCTCTATCATATGTAAAAGTAATATTTGCTGGCGAAAAGACCGGTCAAAATTGTAAATTAAGGCAAAATTACGTCACTTCCGGTACCGAAAGAAATTTTTATAGGTGAAAAATAAGTCGAAAATTCGCAACATACAAAATACAAACTTTGTTTTATACATATCGGGCAATAAATAATTAACCTATAACCCATAAACTGAAATTAAGAAGGTAAAAAAATTAAAAGTGACCCTGGTAAAATTGGTTATTATTCGACAAGGGAACATGCTAGAAGCCTTTTCTTGATATCACTATGATGGTATTGATTCAATCTTACTGCCCATTAGAGTCAGACGTTATAAAGTTAAACGAATAATGAATATAAATCACTTCAAAAAAATGTTTGTTTTGAAGGCTAAAAATACGTTTTTTGCAAAAATTACATTACTTCCGGAGATATTGAAAATGTTAACTTGGTTCATAGAAGTCATAAATGGCATAAGGCATCAAATGGTAAAAAGATTATAAAAATCGAATAATAATTGACACTTTTATAGACCAAAAACCTTGAAAAGTGACTTATAGAAGATCGCCTATTTCTCTGAAACCGTACAAGTTAGAAACCATTTTGTGGTATCTGTATGGTCGTATGGCTTCATTCTATTCGTTGATGGGAATCAAATATCATAATTTTAAAAATATTATAAGGCAGACTCATTTGAATACAATTTTAGTTTTTTAGGTTAAAAATACAGTTTTTGCCCAAATGACGTCATTTCCGGTCACAGTGAAAATGTAAAATTGGCTTGACCTAGTCCAAATTGGCATTAGGCATCAAATGGAAGAAAAATATTGCAAATCGAATAATAATTCACTTTTGTATAGGCAAAATAACGTGAAAAGTGATGCATGCAAAATTGCATATTTCTCGGCAACTGCTCATATTATAAACTAATTTTCGCATACATTCTCTTCGTCTGGATTATTGCTACGAGTTTATGAAAATTACAAATAAATATTTCAAAATATGAAGACGCTGAATGAATTGTAAATAACTGAATTTTACACTTTATTTTACATTTTATTCGAAATTGCCCGAAAATGAAATTGAAATTTAAAAATATGAGCTAAGGATTTTGTGCACCTTTGCAGGGTGCATCCTTTTAGTTATATCAGTTTTGGAAAAAAATAATATTTGCTTTCAAAAAGTGGTACCGAACTGTCAAAATTGTAGTTTTTGTTAATATTACGTCACTTCCGTTGCCGACAGAAAAATTTCACCGTAACAAAAAAAATTACAATTGGGACCACGGAGCATATGAACTTTGTTTTATACAAATCGAACAATAAATAATTTTTCTGGGTACGAAAAGCTAAATTAGCCGATGGCGGCTAACGCAAATTACCGAGACAATTTTTTTTCTCATTTCTGCTCAAGTACGATGATATTTTAACCCTGTGTAAAATATCATCAAAAAATATTCATAAATAAAAAAGGTTTTCGTAAAAAAATTATTTTTTTTCAAAATATCGGACATTTTTTCGACTACTTCCGGTTTTACGATCATTGTCGCGATAGCTTTACAAGGTTCTTTGGATACTTAACTTTCTGTACCAGAAGTGTCAGAAACATCCATTGAGCAGTTTTTGAAAAAAAGATAAATTAAAGAGCGTTTACAAAAATTTAACGATTTTTCAATTTTTTTCAAAGTTTGATGCCATTTTTGGACCACCTATTTCATTTCAATGGTTTTCATTTTGGATTCACTATATAGACAACCGATAGGACTTTGAGTAAGAAAAGTTTAAGAAAAATCGTAGGCGTCGTTTTCTAGAAAAGGGCGTCTCAGAATGTTAAAAAATCAGAAAATACTAGATTTTTGGCATGCAATAATTTATTTCCTTACCATGGAAATCATATTATTGAGATACCATATGATGGTCCATTAATAGTTCTATCCAGCGGCACTTTAGTTCTTTTGGTCCGCTATTACCTAAGGGAGAAATCAGGTTTTTCGCAAGTGCGACAATATTTTTAACTTTTTTTTTATTTTTTGAATACTTCCGGTATGGTTATTATTTTCGGAATAGTTTTAATAGCCAGTTTGGGCACTAAAATAGCCACAGGGCTCTGTAATGATATATTACATTATCTGATCAGATAAAATGCCCCTGAGAAATCCTACGTTCAAAAGTGCCAAAAATGCAAAAAATTTAAAATATCGAAAATTAAATTTCAATAATTACATACATATTATACACTGTTAGAATCGTAATTAGGTCAGCTATCTGAATATACAACCTTTTTTTAAAAATCTCTTAAAATAAAAAAATAGTAGAGCATTTTCCAAAATTTCACGATTTTTCGACTTTTTTCGATTTTCAGTTCCTTTTTTATCCTATTCCAGACATTTCAAAGGATTATTGGATGGCTTCATGCAAAAGACTTCCAAAAGGACTCTCGATAGAAAAAATTTGAAAAAAATTGTAGGTTAAGTTTTCGAGATACAGGCGTCCAAAAACGCTCCAAATCAGAAAATACTTGATTTTCAGCGTGCCATATTTTGCTGCCTGATCATAGAATCCGTATGAATTGGGTATCATACGATAGTACAATCCTAGTGCAGTCCAATGGTACCCTAATTTCTTTAATCCATTGATATCGGGCGGAGAAATCGCGTTTTTCCCCAAAATATCCATTTTTTGCATTTTTTTCAAAATATTGCCCATTATTTCGACCACTTCCGGTTTAAGGATTCTTGTCGAAATTGCTTTATAAGTTGGTATTGGACTATAACTTCATGTTCCAGAAGTTTCAGAAACGTCAATTCTGCCATAAACCGAAACCCGAGCTCACAAAATGGGAAGAAAATTCGAAAAAATTCGAAAAATAAAGGGCGATAACTCTGAATGAAACTTATATTACTGGAATCGGATGGACTTCAGGTATCCAAAAATGTAGGTCAAATTTGAAATTTTTTAAAAATAACAAAAATTGTCTCGTAAACAACATCTTTTTAATTTTCAAACGATAAAAGTCATAGACGAATGTTCGAAATTGAAAAATGTGAGATAGCCATTGTCTCAGAAAAGATTCAGGGATTCCAAAAATGTAATTTGTTTGAAAATGGATAAAGAATTGGCGAAACTATGGCCAATTTTCAATTTTTAGACAACGTACAAAGTTTGGTCACTTCCGGTATGCGCAGAAATTTCGAAAATATTTTATCAAGTAGCCACCACATGGTTTCCCAATAGAAAATCTAATTCCAGATCGATATCTGTTTCGATCATAGAGATCTAGGCCCTCGCGGTAAATAATAATAATAACTAGACCTGCATGCAGGAATGACGGGTTTCACTGGTGCCATGTTACCTTTGAACTTGAACTTGTGTCACTTTCGGTGCCACGTTACCCTTGAACATATGTCACTTCCGGTACCAATGAAACCAATATACAGGTTTCCACATAAGCATTGCACACATCAAATAAAATGGAAACAGAAACAAACAAACCCAGCAATATCATTTCATTTTATACATTTGTTACATGTAATTGATCCTGACAAAATTACAGTACTTCCGGTGATAATGTAAATGTTCCATTAGTTTTATGAAATCAGAAATGGCATAAGGCATCTCATGGTGAAAATTTTATGTAAATCGAATAATAATTGCCACTTTTATAGACCAAAAACCTTGAAAAGTGACGTGTAGAAAATCGTCTATTTCTCGGCAACCGTACAAGTTAGAAACCATTTTTGGTATTTATATGACCGTATGGGTTTAATCTATTTGTTGATTGGAATCAAATATCATAATTGTATAAACATTACAAATCAGACTCATTTGAATAAAATATCTGTTTTGAAGGCTTAAAATACAGTTTTTGCAAAAATGACGTTACTTCCGGTGATAATGAAAACGTTAAATTAGTTTTATAACATCGTCTATGACATTAGGCTTCAAAGGGTGAAAATTTTATGAAAATCGAATAATAATTAACACTTTTATGGGCCAAAAACCTTCAAAAGTGACTTTTAGAAAATCGCCTATATCTCGGCAACCGAACAAGTTAGAAACAATCTTATGATATCTTTTTGACCGTATGAGTTTTGTTAATATGTGAATTTAAACCAAAAGTTGATTTTATTATTATATGTGACATAATTCTTGGTTGAAAAAAATATCGATTTCAAAAGTTAAAAATTGAGTTTTTGACTAAATGACGTAACTTCCGGTGTCAATTTTAAATAGTAATCAACATGATATAACGCACACTTGCTTTCTGAATCAAATGATGTCACTTTTGTGAATATCCATTAATAATTGACTATTTTACAGGCAATATTGCGAAAACAGTGACTTATGCAAAACTGCCCTTTTCTCGGCAACTGCTTATATTACAAACTAATTTTTACATACATTCTCTTCGTATGGATTATAGCTACAAGTTTATAAAAGTTATGTAAAAATATTTTAAAATCTGAAAAGCCTGAATGGGTTGTAAATAGGTCAATTTTACGCCTTTTTTCACCCCTTAATCCAATTTGCTAGAAAATGAAATAGAAATTAAAAAAACTGCTTCCGCCATTTTTTGCGCCTTGAAAGGACACACTCTTTGAGTCATATAATTTTTCAAAAAAATAATATTTGTTTTTGAAGATCGTAAAAAACTGTCAAAATTGTAGTTTTTGGTAAAATTATGCCACTTCCGGTGCCGACAGATAACACTTTCGGTAATAAAAAAAATGACAATTGAGACAACGAAGCATATGAACTTTGTTTTATACAAATCGAACAATAAAAAATTAATCTAGGACTGAAAAACTGAATTAGCCAATGGCGGCCAAGGAAAATTACTGAGACAAAAATTTTTAACATTTTTGCGCTAGTCAGATGACTCTTTAATTCTGTGCACAATACGACTAAAAAATATTCATAAATAAAAAAGTTTTTTGTAAAATTTTAAATTTTCGAAATTTGGCGCCTAATATCTTCGAAGATTTGCCGAAAATCAAAAATCGAAAGTAGCGTAGCTATGTGCCCTGTCTCAGACTATGCCAAAATGTATCGAAAGTTAAAATCCAATGATTATTGTTAAAATTACTGCAATATTTCCAAAAACGATAACTTCGGTGATTTCGGACATTTCGCATTGTCGCAGAACGTTCAAAATAGCTTTATCCTCTAAGTCACACCCACTTTCCCAGTAAAACCGAAGAAATCGTAACGATGCGACACGTAGTTGCTGAGATCTACTCAAATTGGAATCTGAATAATAATAATAATAATAATAATAATAACTAGATCTGCTACTGTCCCATGCAGATATGAAAGCTTTCATATTCATCGCCACGTGTCATTGATTGTATCAAGTATCCTAAATAAAAGGATAAGAAGAAAAAATTATCAAAATTCGTCAAAAACTCGCAAAATTACAAGTCTAAATATAGTATGAAACATTGCACCCAGGCATAACAATAATCTGAAAACTAAAGGGAAATAACCGAAACTTGTATTACTGTAATGAGACGGATGAGAAAATGAAATGAAAATTGCCGGAAAAAAATTAAAAATGGCAGGTTGGACAGGCGACCTTACTCCTTGTCACGTACAACCGAGCATTCGAAAACACGCTAGTTAACTCAATGACAGGCGCGCGTGCTAACCATTCAGCCGCCCAACCCCCCTTTGAAATCAGACACGTACAAGCCACTCACAACAAAATGGTGAGTTTAGGGCAAAAAGGCGTCTACAGCACCCGGTGTTCCCAGGCGGTCACCCATCCTAGTACTAACCGGGCCCGACGTTGCTTAACTTGAGTGATCGGACGAGAACTGGTGTTTTCAACATGGTATGACCGTAGACGAGAGAAGGTGGACAGAACCCGTAGTTATACATACTTGAATTGACCCGCTTATTGATTTTTTGGGGGGTTTTTGTCGGTTTTAAAAAGGCGTCTACAGCACCCGGTGTTCCCAGGCGGTCACCCATCCAAGTACTGACCGGGCCCGACGTTGCTTAACTTCAGTGATCGGACGAGAACTGGTGTTTTCAACGTGGTGTGGCCGTAGACGAGAGAAGGTGGACAGAACCCGTAGTTATACTTACCTGAATTGACCCGCTTATTGATTTTTTTTTTGTTTTTTGTCGGTTTTAAAAAGGCGCCTACAGCACCCGATGTTCCCAGGCAGTCACCCATCCAAGTACTGACCAGGCCCGACGTTGCTTAACTTCAGTGATCGGACGAGAACTGGCGTTTTCAACGTGGTATGGCCGTAGACGAGAGGGGGTGGACAGAACCCGTAGTTATACTTACCGGAATTGACCCGCTTATTGATTTTTGGGGCGATTTTGGTCGGTTTTAAAAAGGCGTCTATAGCACCCGGTGTTCCCAGGCGGTCACCCATCCAATTACTAACCGGGCCCGACGTTGCTTAACTTCAGTGATCGGACAAGAACTGGTGTTTTCAACGTGGTGTGGCCGTAGACGAGAGAAGGTGGGCAGAACCCGTAGTTATACTTAGCTGAATTGACCCGCTTATTGATTTTTTTTTGTGGGGGGGGGGGGTGTCGGTTTTAAAAAGGCGTCTACGGCGGTCACCCATCCAAGTACTGACCGGGCCCGACGTTGCTTAACTTCAGTGATCGGCCGAGAACTGGTGTTTTCAACGTGGTGTGGCCGTAGACGAGAGAACGTGGACAGAACCCGTAGTTATACTTACCTGAATTGACCCGCTTATTGATTTTTTTTTTTGGGGGGGGGGGGGGTCGGTTTTAAAAAGGCGTCTACAGCACCCGGTGTTCCCAGGCGGTAACCCATCCAAGTACTGACCGGGCCCGACGTTGCTTAACTTCAGTGATCGGACGAGAACTGGTGTTTTCAACGTGGTGTGGCCGTAGACGAGAGAAGGTGGACAGAACCCATACTTGTGCTTACTCAAATTCTTTTTGTGTCTTATTCCCTGGGGAGAGCTGGAGTGGTGCAAAAGAGTGCGCGCTGTGGTCTGATTGGCGGAAAATTGATTTTTTCACGAAGAATCAGGGCAAAAAGGCGTCTACAGCACCCGGTGTTCCCAGGCGGTCACCCATCCAAGTACTAACCGGGCCCGACATTGCTTAACTTCAGTGATCGGACGAGAACTGGTGCTTTCAACGTGGTATGGCGGTAGACGAGAGAAGCTGGACAGAACCCGTAGTTATACTTACCTGAATTGACCCGCTTATTGATTTTTTGTTTTGTTTTTTGTTTTAGAGTATTTAATTGTTTTAAAGAGACACGTTAAGGGTTGTTCATAGTTAAATTAAAGTTTAATTTTAAATAAGACCAATAAAATTAGGATTTAATAATGTCAGACTAATATTAAATAAAGTTTTAAATTAAGAATAATTAATTATTGGTCTAATGCAATGAAATGCTTTGATTTGACGGATGAAATGTACGATGGGTGTTCACACTATGTGGCTAAGGCGTTGGTCTGCTAGCCAGGAGGTCGGGTGTTCGATCCCTGCATTGGCCGAGAAAGTTCATCTCGATATTCTGGCGTGTCCCCCCATCCGCCGTGTACACATTGGAGTGCACGTAAGAGATCCCTTAGCAGTTGGAATTCTATATTGTTGAATAAGCTCTATACGATGACTAAATGTGCAGATTGTAGCCACCCACACTGCATGTTTTGCTTAACAATGAAAGGGTGCGGTTTTCAATTTTCGATCCTTTTATTCTACTACTCCTGATATTTTGGACTGTTGATCTATGGTTTCATATAAAAGACTACCGATAAGACTCTTTGTAGAAGAAGTTCCCCCAAAATATTATGTTGATTTTAAGAGAAAAGGACCTTTAAAAATGCTCCAAATCGTAAAAATACGACTTTTTGGATTTTCGATCTCTTTTTTCTGCTACCCCTGATATTTAAAAAAAATGATACAATGATTTCACACAACGGGCTAGCTATTTGACTCTCGATTGACAAGAGTTTCATCACCCTCCCTTCATTATAACCGAAGTTATTGTGCCCTAAAGAATCAACAAATCAGCATGCTTATCTCTGCTTACCCTAAGCAGAAAATGTTCATCTTTGCACTGAATCATGACATTGACCTAGTGAACGTCTACACCACGATTGAACATTCTAGCTCAATTAGAAGGAGAGTTATTGTGTTTCAAAGTCTCGGCACTTCAAATTGCTGCTACTTTTCATATTCACTTCAAAATGGCAACCATCAGTTGACCTAAATCAAAATTCTGCTCCCTACGATTTTTGGGCCATCCTTCAAGGATTCAGAAAATATAACTCCCGTGTCTGTAAGTAAGATAGCAAAAAAGCCTTAGGGATTTTTCATGTTTCAAGATGGTGGCATTTCCGGTTTGATCGACAAACTCCATATTTTATGTAGGAATCAGTAATTACCTGTCGAGTATCGAAAAAAATTTTCAGGTCATTCTGACCTATATTTCGACGATTTTTTTTAAAACTTTGATCCTTAATTTCACCAAGGGGAGATAATTTAGAAAATTTCTCATTATAATTTTGAAGTCACATTGGTAAGATCTACTTAAATACTAAATTTCATGAAAATCGTACAACTATTAAAGAAGTTGTCAAATTGGTCTAAACTTCCGGTTCGAAATCACAGCGACGAATTTTCGAAATTCGAAAATGTGAAACTGCAGATGAAAATGATTTTTTTCAAGGTATTCAAAGAAAAAAGAATTAGTAAAATCGGTCAAAAAATAGCAAAGTTACGACTATGCATTGTCAGTTTTTTCGTTCGTAAAATTCGGTAATTTCGAATTTTCAAAACGTTTTGAAAATATATTTAATCAACAGCCACCACCCATTTTTGGGGGGGTAGGTCAAAGTTTCAGAAACATCCTATGGATAGATTCTGTGAAATCCGATTTGCAGGAGAAACACAAAAAAAAAAAATAACTAGATCTGCTACTGTCCCATGCAGATATGAAAGCTTTCATATTCATCGTCACGTGTCATTGATTGTATCAAGTAACCTAAATAAAAGGATACGAAGAAAAAATTATTAAAATTGGTCAAAAACTCGCGAAGTTACAAGTCTAAATATAGTATGAAACATTGCACCCAGGCATAACAATAATCTGAAAACTAAAGGGAAATAACTGAAACTTGTATTACTGTAATGAGACGGATGAGAAAATGAAATGAAAATGGCGGGAAAAAAAAATTAAAAATGGCAGGTTGGACAGGCGACCTTACTCCTTGTCACGTACAACCGGGCATTCGAAAACACGCTAGTTTACTCAATGACAGGCGCGCGTGCTTACCATTCAGCCACTCAACCCCCCTTTGAAATCAGACACGTGCAATATGTCATATAGGAAGAATAAGAAGTCGCTCACAACAAAATGGTAAATTAATGAGTTTAGGTCAAAAGGTTGAGCTACTGTTTTAGAGTACTTAATAGTTTTAAAGAGACACGTTAAGGGTTGTTCATAGTTAAATGAAAGTTTAATTTTAAATAAGACCAATAAAATTAGGATTTAATAATGCCAGACTAATATTTCCAATATGTTTGGTTATAAGTAGGAAATCGTGACGACTTCTTAAGCATGTTTTAAACAAAGGATCATGTTTGTTTAAACAAGAATGGCACTCTGCAATAAAAAAAACTGGCCAAAGCAAGATTTCTATGCAGAAATTAAATAATTGCTAGAACCAGAAAAATATTTATCCACTATAATAAATAAGCAACATAGAGAAAATGAAATGAAATTGAATGGGGTTTAACGTCCGACTGTTCTGCTCCTAAAATGGGCTAATGAAGACGGGCATATGCCATAATGTGTGCAATGAGGGAAATTTTACCCGGGCAGCGGCGGTTACGGCCTACGAGGTTGGACAGGCAACCATACTCCTTGTCACGTACAACCAAAAAATCGAAACAACGGCAGTTGACTCAATGACAGACGTTATGATACAGAGCGCACGTGCTAACCATTCAGCCACGCAACCTCCCTAAAATCGGCAAATTGCTGACCTACAGCGAGAAACATTTCAACCGGGCCAAATTTTCTATTGTAACAGTTTAATTTGCACGGTACCTTTAGTTATCAACCGAATATTACAAAACTTTTAAAAATAAGCTCCCCCCTGACCAGCTTAAGCGTTCGCAATAAACGTTTGCCACTTAAAATCGGGAAATTGCTGACTTTAAAGTGAGAAACATTACAACCGGGCGAAATTTTCTGTTTTATGACTTTTACAGTACCTTTGATTACCAACCGATTATTTTCTGTTTTATCACTTTTACAGTACCTTTGATTACCAACCGATTATTACAAAACTTTAAAAATAAAAGAGAAAGAGAGAAATGCGGCCTAATGTCCATTCGACACAAACTAGGTCATTTCGGGACTAACATATGTTTTTTAATTTTATTTAAAAACTCCCCCTGCGCTTACAGGTCTTTAGCCGTTGGGAGGAAACCGAAGAACACGGAGAAACCCACAAGGTTGGACATCATACTTCATGTCACGTGCAACCTGGAGATCGAAACGACGCCCGTTGACTCAATGACAGACGTTACGATACAGTGCGCACATGCTAACCATTCAGCCATTCAGCCTCCCTGAATTCAGAAAATTGCTGACTTATAGCAAGAAACATTTCAACCGGGCGAAATTTTCTGTTTTAACAGTTTAATGTGCACGGTACTTTAATTACCAACCGATTATTACAAAACTTTTGAAAATAAGCTCCAACTGACCAGCTTAATCGTATGCAATAAACGTTTTCGCCTGAATTGAAAGTTCTGCACGGAGAAAGTTCATCTCGATTTCCCGGCGTGGTTCCCCTTGTCAGTGAGGCAGAACGGAGGGCCTGACAAGCACAGCTGTCTAGTCATTCGGATGGGACGAAAAACCAAGGTCCCGTGTACACATTGGAGTGCACGTAAAATATCCCTAAGCAGTTGGAATTCGATACTGTTGAATAAGCTCTATACGATGACTAAATGTGTAGATTGTAGTCACCCACACTGCATGTTTCGCTTAACAATGAAAGGGTGCCGTTTTCAATGTTCGATCCTTTTGTTCTTCTACTCCTGATATGTTGGACTGTTGATCGATGGTTTCATATAAAAGACTACCAATAAGACTCTTTGTACAAGAAGTTCCCAAAAAATATTATGTTGACTTTACGAGAAAGACCTCTAAACATGCTCCAAATTGTAAAAATACGACTTTTTGGGTTTTCAATCTCTTTTTTTCGGCTATCCCTGATATTTAGAAAAAATAATACAATGATTTCACACAACAGGCTAGCTATTAGACTCTCTATTGACAAAAGTTTCACCGCCCTCCCTTCATTATAACCGAAGTTATCGTGCCCTAAAGAATCAACAAATTAGCTTGTTTATCTCTGCTTACCCTAAGCAGAAAATGCTCATCTTTGAACTCAATCATAACATTGACCTAGTGAACGTCTACACCAAGTTTGAACATTCTAGCTTAATTAGAAGGAGAGTAATTGTGTTCCAAAGTCCCGACCCTTCAAATTGCTTCTATTTTTCATTTTCAATTCAAAATGGTGACCATCACGTGACCGAAATCAAAATTCTATTCGCGACATTTTTTAGGCCTTCCTACAAGGATTCAGAAAATATAACTCCCGAGTCTGTAAGTAAAATAGCAAAAAAGCCTTATTGATTTTTCACTTTTAAATATGGCGGCACTTCCGGTTCGATCGACAAACTCCATATTTTGTGTACAAATCAGTAATTACTTATCTAGTATCCAAAAAAAAAATCAGGTCATTCTGACCTATATTTCGATGATTTTTTTGAAAATTTTGATCCTTAATTTCGTCAAGGGGAGATAATTTAGAAAATTTCTAATTATATTTTTGAAGTCACATCGGTAGGATCTACTTAGATACTAAATTTCATGAAAATCGTACAACTATTAAAGAAGTTGTCAAATTGGTCTAATCTTCCGGTTCGAAATCACAGCGACGAATTTTCGAAATTCGAAAATGTGAAACTGCAGATGAAAATGGTTTTTTTAAAGGTATTCAAAGAAAAAAGAATTAGTAAAATCGGTCAAAAAATAACAAAGTTACGACTATGCATTGTCATTTTTTTCGTTCGTAAAATTCGGTGATTTCGGATTCGTAAAACGTTTCGAAAATATATTTAATCAAGGTTCGCACCCCATTTTTGGGGGGGTAGGTCAAAATTTCAGAAAGATCCTATGGATAGATTCTGAGAAATCCGATTTGCAGAAAACACACAAAAAAAAAAATAATAATAATAATAACTTTAACAGAAACAATAAGCTTTCATATGTAATATGAAAGCTTAATAATAAGAATAACTAGACCTGCATGCAGGAATGACGGGTTTCACTTTTGCCATGTTACCTTTGAACTTGAACTTGTGTCACTTTTGGTGCTACGTTACCCTTGAACATATGTCCTTTCCGGTACCAATGAAACCAATATACAGGTTTCCACATAAGCATTGCACACATCAAATAAAATGGAAACAGAATCAAACAAATCCAGCAATTTTATTTTATACATTTGTTACATGTAATTGATCCTGACAAAATAACAGTACTTCCGGTGATAATGTAAATGTTCCCTTAGTCTTATGAAATCAGAAATGGCATAAGGCATCATATGGTGAAAATTTTATGTAAATCGAATAATAATTTCCACTTTTATAGACCAAAAACATTGAAAAGTGACGTGTAGAAAATCGTCTATTTCTCGGCAACCGTACAAGTTAGAAACCATTTTTTGGTATTTATATGACCGTATGGGTTTAATCTATTTGTTGATTGGAATCAAATATCATAATTGTATAAACATTACAAATCAGACTCATTTGAATAAAATATCGGTTTTGAAGGCTTAAAATACAGTTTTTGCCAAAATGACGCTACTTCCGGTGATAATGAAAACGTTAAATTAGTTTTATAACATCGTCTATGACATTAGGCTTCAAAGGGTGAAAATTTTATGAAAATCAAATAATAATTGACACTTTTATGGGCCAAAAACCTTCAAAAGTGACTTTCAGAAAATCGCCTATATCTCGACAACCGAACAAGTTAGAAACAATTTTATGATATCTATTTGACCGTATGAGTTTTGTTAATATGTGAATTTAAACCAAAAGTTAATTTTATTATTACATGTGACATAATTCTTGGTTGAAAAAAAGATCGATTTTAAAAGTTAAAAATTGAGTTTTTGACTAAATGACGTCACTTCCGGTGTCAATTTTAAATAGTAATCAACATGATATGACGCACACTTGCTTTTTGAATCAAATGATGTCACTTTTGTGAATATCCATTAATAATTGACTATTTTACAGGCAACATTACGAAAACAGTGACTTATGCAAAACTGCCCATTTCTCGGCAACTGCTTATATTAGAAACTAATTTTAACATACATTCTCTTCGTATGGATTATAGTGACAGGTTTATAAAAGTTAAGTAAAAAAATTTTAAAATCTGAAAAGCCTGAATGGGTTGTAAATATGTCAATTTTACGCCTTTTTTCACCCCTTAATCCAATTTGCTAGATAACACTTTTGGTAATAAAAAAAATAACAATTGGGACAACGAAGCATATGAACTTTGTTTTATACAAATCGAACAATAAAAAATTAATCTAGGACTGAAAAACTGAATTAGCTAATGGCGGCCAAGGAAAATTACTGAGACAAATTTTTTTAACATTTTTGCGCTAGTCAGATGACTCTTTAATTCTGTGCACAACACGACTAAATAATATTTATAAATAAAAACGTTAAATCGAATAATAATTGCCACTTTTAAAGACCAAAAAACTTGAAAAGTGACTTGTAGAAAATCGGCTATTTCTCGGCAACCGTACAAGTTAGAAACCATTTTGTGGTATCTGTATGATCGTATGGGTTCATTCTATTTGTTGATTGGCATCAAATACCATAATTTGAAAAAGATTTCAAAACAGACTCATTTGAATAAAATATCTGTTTTGGAGGCTAAAAATACAGTTTTTGCCAAAATGACGTTACTTCCGGTGATAATGAAAATCTTAAATTACTTGTATGAAATCCCAAATGGCATTAGGTATAACATGGTGTGACGTTTATGAAAATCGAATAATAATTGACCCTTTTATGGCCCCGAAACCTTCAAAAGTGACCTGTAGAAAACCGTCTATTTCTCGGCAACCGAACAAGTTAGAAACCATTTTATGATATCTATATGACCATATGAGTTTTGTTTATATGTGAATTTAAACCAAAAGTTAAAATTATTAATACATATTAAGTTATTCTTGGTTGAATAAAACATTGATTTAAAAAAGTGTAAAATGCATTTTTTGACCAAATGATGTCACTTCCGGTGTCAATTTTAAATTGTAATCAACTTGATATGACGCTACGTGCTTTTTGAATCAAATGATGTCACTTTTATAAAAATCCAATAATAATTGACTATTTTACAGGCAAAATAACGAAAACAGTGACTTATGCAGAACTGCCCATTTCTTGGCAACTGCTTATATTACAAACGAATTTTAACATACATTTTCTTCGTATGGATTATAGCTACAAGTTTATAAAAGTTACGAAGAAATATTTTAAAATCTGAAAAGCCTGAATAGGTTGTAAATAGGCCAATTTTACACCATTTTTAGCCTCTTAATCGAATTTGCTCGAAAATGAAATCGAAATTAAAAAAACTGCTTCCTACATTTTTTGCGCCTTGAAAGGGCACACTCTTTGAGTCATATAATTTTTCAAAAAAATAATATTTGTTTATGAAGATCGTAAATAACTGTCAAAATTGTAGTTTTTGGTAAAATTATGCCACTTCCGGTGCCGACAGATAACACTTTCGGTAATAAAAAAAACGACAATTGATACAACGAAGCATATGAACTTTGTTTTATACAAATCGAACAATAAAAAATTAATCTAGGACTGAAAAACTGAATTAGCCAATGGCGGCCAAGGTAAATTACTGAGACAAAATTTTTTAACATTTTTGCACTAGTCAGATGACCCTTTAATTCTGTGCACAATACGACTAAAAAATATTCATAAATAAAAAAGTTTTTTGTAAAATTTTAAATTTTCGAAATTTGGCGCCTAATATCTTCGAAGATTTGCCGAAAATCAAAATTCGAAAGTAGCGTAGCTATGTGCCCTGTCTCAGGCTATGCCAAAATGTATCGAAAGTTAAAATCCAATGATTATTGTTAAAATTACTGCAATATTTTTAAAAACGATAACTTCGGTGATTTCGGACATTTCGCATTGTCGCAGAACGTTCAAAATAGCTTTATCCTCTAAGTCACACCCACTTTCCCAGTAAAACCGAAGAAATCGTATCGATGCGACACGTAGTTGCTGAGATCTATTCAAATTGGAATCTGAATAATAATAATAATAATAATAATAAGAATAATAATTTTAACAAAAACAATAGTGTTTCACACAAGCTACGCAGTGTGAAACCCTAATAATTTTAACAAAAACAATAGTGTTTCACACAAGCTACGCAGTGTGAAACCCTAATAATTTTAACAAAAACAATAGTGTTTCACACAAGCTACGCAGTGTGAAACCCTAACTAGACCTGCATGCAGGAATGACGGGTTTCACTGGTACCACGTTACCCTTAAACATGTCACTTCCGGTGCCAAGTTACCCTTGAACATATGTCACTATGGTACCAACGAAACCACTAAACAGGTTTCCAAATACTTTGCTCACTTCAAATAAAATGGATGCAGAATCAACCAAATCCAGCAATATCAATTCATTTTATACATTTGTTACTTGTAAATGACCTTGACAAAATTACATTACTTCCGGTGTTAATGAAAATGTTCAATTAGTTTTATGAAATCAGAAATGGCATAGATATCATATAGTGAACATTTTTTTGTAAATTGAATAATAATTGCCACTTTTAAAGACCAAAAAACTTGAAAAGTGACTTGTAGAATATCAGCTATTTCTCTGCAACCGTACAAGTTAGGAACCATTTTGTGGTATCTGTATGATCGTATGGGTTCATTCTATTTGTTGATTGGCATCAAATATCATAATTTGAAAAAGATTTCAAAACAGACTCATTTGAATAAAATATCTGTTTTGAAGGCTAAAAATACAGTTTTTGCCAAAATGACGTTACTTCCGGTGATAATGAAAATCTTAAATTACTTGTATGAAATCCCAAATGGCATTAGGTATAACACGGTGTAACGTTTATGAAAATCGAATAATAATTGACACTTTTATGGCCCCGAAACCTTCAAAAGTGACCTGTAGAAAACCGTCTATTTCTCGGCAACCGAACAAGTTAGAAACAATTTTATGATATCTATATGACCATATGAGTTTTGTTTATATGTGAATTTAAACCAAAAGTTAAAATTATTAATACATATTAAGTTATTCTTGGTTGAATAAAACATTGATTTAAAAAGTTTAAAATGCAGTTTTTGACCAAATGATGTCACTTCCGGTGTCAATTTTAAATTGTAATCAACTTGATATGACGCTACATGCTTTTAGAATCAAATGATGTCACTTTTATAAAAATCCAATAATAATTGACTATTTTATAGGCAAAATAACGAAAACAGTGACTTGTACAGAACTGCCCATTTCTCGGCAACTGCTTATATTACAAACTAATTTTCACGCATATTCTCTTCGTATCGATGATAGCTACAAGTTTATAAAAGTTACAAAGAAATATTTTAAAATTTGAAAAGCCTGAATAGGTTGTAAATAGGTCAATTTTACACCATTTTAGCCTCTTAATCGAATTTGCTCGAAAATGAAATCGAAATTAAAAAAACTGCTTCCTACATTTTTTGCGCATTGAAAGGACACACTCTTTGAGTCAAATAATTTTTCCAAAAAATAATATTTGTTTTCGATATAAGAAAATAACTGTCAAAATTGTAGTTTTTGGTAAAATTATGCCACTTCCGGTGCCGACAGATAACACTTTTGGTAATAAAAAAAATGACAATTGAGACAACGAAGCATATGAACGTTGTTTTATACAAATCGAACAATAAAAAATTAATCTGGGACTGAAAAACTGAATTAGCCAATGGCGGCCAAGGAAAATTACTGAGACAATTTTTTTTACTATTTTTGCGCTAGTCAGATGACTCTTTAATTCTGTGCACAACACGACTAAAAAATATTCATAAATAAAAAAGTTTTTTGTAAAATTTTAAATTTTCGAAATTTGGCGCCTAATATCTTCGAAGATATGCCGAAAATCAAAAATCGAAAGTAACGTAGCTATGTGCCCTGTCTCCGACTATGCCAAAATGTATCGAAAGTTAAAATCCAATGATTATTGTTAAAATTACTGCAATATTTTCAAAAACGATAATTTCGGTGATTTCGGACATTTCGCATTGTCGCAGAACGTTCAAAATAGCTTTATCCTCTAAGTCACACCCACTTTCCCAGTAAAACCGAAGAAATCGTAACGATGCGACAAGTAGTTGCTGAGATATAGTCAAAGTGGAATTGGAATAATAATAAGAATAACTAGACCTGCATGCAGGAATGGCGGGTTTCACTGGTGCCATGTTACCCTTAAACATGTCACTTCCGGTGCCAAGTTACCCTTGAACATATGTCACTTCCGGTACCAGCGAAACCACTAAACAGGTTTCCAAATTAACATTGCACACAAATAAAATGGACGCAGAATCAACAAAATCCAGCAATATCAATTCATTTTATACATTTGTTACTTGTAAATGATCTTGACAAAATTAAATTACTCCCGGTGTTAATGCAAATGTTCAATTAGTCTTATGAAATCAGAAATGGCATACGATATCATATAGTGAAAATTTTATGTAAATCGAATAATAATTGCCACTTTTAAAGACCAAAAAACTTGAAAAGTGACTTGTAGAAAATCGGCTATTTCTCTGCAACCGTACAAGTTAGAAACCATTTTGTGGTATCTGTATGATCGTATGGGTTTATTCTATTTGTTGATTGGCATCAAATACCATAATTTGAAAAAGATTTCAAAACAGACTCATTTGAATAAAATATCTGTTTTGGAGGCTAAAAATACAGTTTTTGCCAAAATGACGTTACTTCCGGTGATAATGAAAATCTTAAATTACTTATATGAAATCCCAAATGGCATTACGTATAACATGGTGTGACGTTTATGAAAATCGAATAATAATTGACCCTTTTATGGCCCCGAAACCTTCAAAAGTGACCTGTAGAAAACCGTCTATTTCTCGGCAACCGAATAAGTTAGAAACCATTTTATGATATCTATATGACCATATGAGTTTTGTTTATATGTGAATTTAAACCAAAAGTTAAAATTATTAATACATATTAAGTTATTCTTGGTTGAATAAAACATTGATTTAAAAAGTTTAAAATGCATTTTTTGACCAAATGATGTCACTTCCGGTGTCAATTTTAAATTGTAATCAACTTGATATGACGCTACGTGCTTTTTGAATCAAATGATGTCACTTTTATAAAAATCCAATCATAATTGACTATTTTACAGGCAAAATAACGAAAACAGTGACTTGTACAGAACTGCCCATTTCTTGGTAACTGCTTATATAACAAACGAATTTTAACATACATTTTCTTCGTATGGATTATAGCTACAAGTTTATAAAAGTTACGAAGAAATATCTTAAAATCTGAAAAGCCTGAATAGGTTGTAAATAGGCCAATTTTACACCATTTTTAGCCTTTTAATCGAATTTGCTCGAAAATGAAATCGAAATTAAAAAAACCGCTTCCTACATTTTTTGCGCCATGAAAAGACACACTCTTTGAGTCATATAATTTTTCAAAAAAATAATATTTGTTTTCGAAATAAGAAAATAACTGTCAAAATTGTAGTTTTTGGTAAAATTATGCCACTTCCGGTGCCGACAGATAACATTATTGGTAACAAAAAAAATGACAATTGAGACAACGAAGCATATGAACTTTGTTTTATACAAATCGAACAATAAAAAATTAATCTAGGACTGAAAAACTGAATTAGCCAATGGCGGCCAAGGAAAATTACTGAGACAAAAATTTTTAACATTTTTGCACTAGTCAGATGACTCTTTAATTCTGTGCACAATACGACTAAAAAATATTCATAAATAAAAAAGTTTTTTGTAAAATTTTAAATTTTCGAAATTTGGCGCCTAATATCTTCGAAGATTTGTCGAAAATCAAAAATCGAAAGTAGCGTAGCTATGTGCCCTGTCTCAGGCTATGCCAAAATGTATCGAAAGTTAAAATCCAATGATTATTGTTAAAATTACTGCAATATTTTCAAAAACGATAACTTCGGTGATTTCGGACATTTCGCATTGTCGCAGAACGTTCAAAATAGCTTTATCCTCTAAGTCACACCCACTTTCCCAGTAAAACCGAAGAAATCGTAACGATGCGACACGTAGTTGCTGAGATCTATTCAAATTGGAATCTGAATAATAATAATAATAATAATAATAATAATAAGAATAATAATTTTAACAAAAACAATAGTGTTTCACACAAGCTACGCAGTGTGAAACCCTAATAACTAGATCTGCTACTGTCCCATGCAGATATGAAAGCTTTCATATTCATCGTCACGTGTCATTGATTGTATCAAGTAACCTAAATAAAAGGATACGAAGAAAAAATTATTAAAATTGGTCAAAAACTCGCGAAGTTACAAGTCTAAATATAGTATGAAACATTGCACCCAGGCATAACAATAATCTGAAAACTAAAGGGAAATAACTGAAACTTGTATTACTGTAATGAGACGGATGAGAAAATGAAATGAAAATGGCGGGAAAAAAAAATTAAAAATGGCAGGTTGGACAGGCGACCTTACTCCTTGTCACGTACAACCGGGCATTCGAAAACACGCTAGTTTACTCAATGACAGGCGCGCGTGCTTACCATTCAGCCACTCAACCCCCCTTTGAAATCAGACACGTGCAATATGTCATATAGGAAGAATAAGAAGTCGCTCACAACAAAATGGTAAATTAATGAGTTTAGGTCAAAAGGTTGAGCTACTGTTTTAGAGTACTTAATAGTTTTAAAGAGACACGTTAAGGGTTGTTCATAGTTAAATGAAAGTTTAATTTTAAATAAGACCAATAAAATTAGGATTTAATAATGCCAGACTAATATTTCCAATATGTTTGGTTATAAGTAGGAAATCGTGACGACTTCTTAAGCATGTTTTAAACAAAGGATCATGTTTGTTTAAACAAGAATGGCACTCTGCAATAAAAAAAACTGGCCAAAGCAAGATTTCTATGCAGAAATTAAATAATTGCTAGAACCAGAAAAATATTTATCCACTATAATAAATAAGCAACATAGAGAAAATGAAATGAAATTGAATGGGGTTTAACGTCCGACTGTTCTGCTCCTAAAATGGGCTAATGAAGACGGGCATATGCCATAATGTGTGCAATGAGGGAAATTTTACCCGGGCAGCGGCGGTTACGGCCTACGAGGTTGGACAGGCAACCATACTCCTTGTCACGTACAACCAAAAAATCGAAACAACGGCAGTTGACTCAATGACAGACGTTATGATACAGAGCGCACGTGCTAACCATTCAGCCACGCAACCTCCCTAAAATCGGCAAATTGCTGACCTACAGCGAGAAACATTTCAACCGGGCCAAATTTTCTATTGTAACAGTTTAATTTGCACGGTACCTTTAGTTATCAACCGAATATTACAAAACTTTTAAAAATAAGCTCCCCCCTGACCAGCTTAAGCGTTCGCAATAAACGTTTGCCACTTAAAATCGGGAAATTGCTGACTTTAAAGTGAGAAACATTACAACCGGGCGAAATTTTCTGTTTTATGACTTTTACAGTACCTTTGATTACCAACCGATTATTTTCTGTTTTATCACTTTTACAGTACCTTTGATTACCAACCGATTATTACAAAACTTTAAAAATAAAAGAGAAAGAGAGAAATGCGGCCTAATGTCCATTCGACACAAACTAGGTCATTTCGGGACTAACATATGTTTTTTAATTTTATTTAAAAACTCCCCCTGCGCTTACAGGTCTTTAGCCGTTGGGAGGAAACCGAAGAACACGGAGAAAACCCACAAGGTTGGACATCATACTTCATGTCACGTGCAACCTGGAGATCGAAACGACGCCCGTTGACTCAATGACAGACGTTACGATACAGTGCGCACATGCTAACCATTCAGCCATTCAGCCTCCCTGAATTCAGAAAATTGCTGACTTATAGCAAGAAACATTTCAACCGGGCGAAATTTTCTGTTTTAACAGTTTAATGTGCACGGTACTTTAATTACCAACCGATTATTACAAAACTTTTGAAAATAAGCTCCAACTGACCAGCTTAATCGTATGCAATAAACGTTTTCGCCTGAATTGAAAGTTCTGCACGGAGAAAGTTCATCTCGATTTCCCGGCGTGGTTCCCCTTGTCAGTGAGGCAGAACGGAGGGCCTGACAAGCACAGCTGTCTAGTCATTCGGATGGGACGAAAAACCAAGGTCCCGTGTACACATTGGAGTGCACGTAAAATATCCCTAAGCAGTTGGAATTCGATACTGTTGAATAAGCTCTATACGATGACTAAATGTGTAGATTGTAGTCACCCACACTGCATGTTTCGCTTAACAATGAAAGGGTGCCGTTTTCAATGTTCGATCCTTTTGTTCTTCTACTCCTGATATGTTGGACTGTTGATCGATGGTTTCATATAAAAGACTACCAATAAGACTCTTTGTACAAGAAGTTCCCAAAAAATATTATGTTGACTTTACGAGAAAGACCTCTAAACATGCTCCAAATTGTAAAAATACGACTTTTTGGGTTTTCAATCTCTTTTTTTCGGCTATCCCTGATATTTAGAAAAAATAATACAATGATTTCACACAACAGGCTAGCTATTAGACTCTCTATTGACAAAAGTTTCACCGCCCTCCCTTCATTATAACCGAAGTTATCGTGCCCTAAAGAATCAACAAATTAGCTTGTTTATCTCTGCTTACCCTAAGCAGAAAATGCTCATCTTTGAACTCAATCATAACATTGACCTAGTGAACGTCTACACCAAGTTTGAACATTCTAGCTTAATTAGAAGGAGAGTAATTGTGTTCCAAAGTCCCGACCCTTCAAATTGCTTCTATTTTTCATTTTCAATTCAAAATGGTGACCATCACGTGACCGAAATCAAAATTCTATTCGCGACATTTTTTAGGCCTTCCTACAAGGATTCAGAAAATATAACTCCCGAGTCTGTAAGTAAAATAGCAAAAAAGCCTTATTGATTTTTCACTTTTAAATATGGCGGCACTTCCGGTTCGATCGACAAACTCCATATTTTGTGTACAAATCAGTAATTACTTATCTAGTATCCAAAAAAAAAATCAGGTCATTCTGACCTATATTTCGATGATTTTTTTGAAAATTTTGATCCTTAATTTCGTCAAGGGGAGATAATTTAGAAAATTTCTAATTATATTTTTGAAGTCACATCGGGAGGATCTACTTAGATACTAAATTTCATGAAAATCGTACAACTATTAAAGAAGTTGTCAAATTGGTCTAATCTTCCGGTTCGAAATCACAGCGACGAATTTTCGAAATTCGAAAATGTGAAACTGCAGATGAAAATGGTTTTTTTAAAGGTATTCAAAGAAAAAAGAATTAGTAAAATCGGTCAAAAAATAACAAAGTTACGACTATGCATTGTCATTTTTTTCGTTCGTAAAATTCGGTGATTTCGGATTCGTAAAACGTTTCGAAAATATATTTAATCAAGGTTCGCACCCCATTTTTGGGGGGGTAGGTCAAAATTTCAGAAAGATCCTATGGATAGATTCTGAGAAATCCGATTTGCAGAAAACACACAAAAAAAAAAATAATAATAACTAGATCTGCTAAGCAGATATTAAAGCTTTCATATTCACGGTCATTTTCTGTCGCATCTCAAGAGTTATATAAAGAATCTTAAAAAGGAAAAAGAATTAATGAAATCCGCCAAAAACTCACCGAGTTATAACGAGAAACAATTCAACCGGTTCAAATTCTACCTTAATTAGAAACAGAGGTGTTATGTTCCAATGTGATCTGTCAAATTGCTTATTGCTCCTAAATCTACGCAGAAATTCTCAACATCAAACTTAGTCAAGGTAATGACATAATGAATCTATATTTGGAATTTTGTCACTCTCACTTCATTATAACCAAAGTTATCGTGCCCCAAAGAATCAACCAATCAGATTGCTTATCTCTGCTTACTGTAAGCAGACAATGCTCATCTTCGCACTCCTTTATGGCACTGACCTAATGAACGCCTTCACCAAGATTGAACATTCTGCCCCAATTAGAAGGAGAGTTATTTTGTTTCAAATTCTCGACCAATCAAATTGCTCATCGCTCTGCTTATCCAGGGCAGACAATGCTCATTGTCGAACGTATTCAAGGTATTGATGTAATGAAACTATACACCAAGTTTCATCACTCTGACTGAAGTGAAAGTGTCCAAAATCATCAACCAATCTAATTGCTTATCTCTGCTTACCCTAAGCCTAATATGCTCATCTACGAACTCCGCGTTTTTAATGTATGGGGATCATGGTGGCTCAGTGATAAGAGACACTGATTAACTAACCAGTAGGTCCTGGGCTCTCTCCCGGGGTTTGACCAGAAAGTCAATTGTACAGGCTTGACTGCCCTTGTTAGCTGTACAAGACAGTAGGTCTGCCCGGTCTGACAGGGAATAGTGTCTAATTGTCGGGATGGGACGAAAAGCAATGTTCAGTGTGCACATTGGCGTGCACGTAAAAGATTCCTTGATAGAGTATATCGTGATACAGATGTCCGGGCAAAATCTACCTGTTTGTCTTCAATGGTCCAGTCGGTGTATAAAGTAGGACTTTTGCCCTACTCCGTATAAGATTTCATATCTTTGAAGTTTTAAGATAAGCATACCCGGACCCTGAAATCTTAAATGGGGCTTGCTTTTTCGCCCTCTGTTCTGTACAGACTGGGCTAATACAGTAAAACATTGTAACAATCTACAGAAAGTAAATTTAACTTGTTGACTAAATAATCTTCAATACTTCTAATTAGCGGTATGTAGTGACAAGGATCGTGACCCAGATGGGATATACTTGAACTTTCTAGACAAGAAACCTGATATCTAATTTGGTAAAGCACTAATAAGTTTCATTACATACTAAATTTTTATATGATTGCTTATCGCACTTGGCATGCATACCCATAGGTCCATCTTTAAATTTAAAACTGGTAGAAATTACCGAGGGTTGAACATGGTATTGCATCGTCACTGTTGTATTATTGCTTATCGCCCTTGACATTGTATTAAAGGCAGTTTTATATTCATAGGGCCAGAACGGTAAATTATAAAAAGTGTAAATTATTACCCAGAGTTGAACATTACTTGTGATTTTGCCTGGTAACGCCAAAACTCGATCATGTACTAAATAATGGCGGCACAGTAAAATTTCTTGATTGTCAAGTTTTTGGTTATAAATAAACCCTCGCGATTTTTTTTTTAGTATGGAATCAAATCTACGGCTATTTCTGTAAAACACATGTTTTTTTTTCTTTTTCAGGCTTTCGTCGCTTTCGCTGTCTGTTTGACAGTAGCTGCTTCCCAATACATCGATGCTAAAATCGGACACGGTTTAGGACATGGTGTTGGTGTCTTTGCAAACGGAATTGGTAAAGGATATGGAAGAGGACATGCCGGTGTTGGACATGGTCTTGTTAGTGTAGGAGCTATTGGCAACGGACTCAACCATGGTATTGGACATGGTATCCAAGGAAACCGACTCAGACACGGAATAGTAGCTGTTGGCAAAGTCGGTGTTATTGGTAACGGAATTGGTCATGGTATTGTTGGTAACGGTATTGGACACGGTATTGTTAGAAACGGAATTGGTCATGGTATCGTTGGTAACGGTATCGGACATGGTATCATTGGAAACGGAATCGGACACGGACTTATTGGACATGGAAAGATTGGTAACGGCATTGGGCATGACATCGTTAGTAACGGTATCGGACACGGTATTGTTGGACACGGAATTGGTCATGGTATCGTTGGTAACGGTATCGGACACGGTATTATTGGAAACGGATTTGTTGGACATGGAAAGATTGGAGCTTACAAACAATCATACAACTACAACGGGTACAACAACGGGCCATACAACCGATACAACAACGGACTATACAAGTACAACCAATACAATAATAAAGGATACAATAGTTACAACGGCCCCTACAATTACAACAACGGTTACAACAATGGCCACAATAACAACGAATATGGGAAGGGATATAACAACTACAATAACAACGGATACGGTAACGGATACAACAACTACAACCGTTATCCTTCTTACAATAACTGTCAAGGTTGCGGTTACAACAAATATTAAGACAATACGGCTATTTGATAGCATAATATTACCATAGCTTTAATACTTATAAATACTAGTATGTAGTTTCTATTGTTCATGCATAATGTATATACGTAAATCAGGGAGTTAAGATATATATAAATTTAATAAAATAATATACATATAAACTCTTGTTATTTATCCGTTTATAGCTTACTACTAGTCCGGTCTATAGCTTGATAACCTCAATGTGCATATATACGTCACATCTTCATTACGTTTGGTCAAAGGTCACGAGATGTAAATAGGGATATCGCTAATCCTAATCCTAACCCAAGACCTAACCTTAGCGCTTACCCTAACCTACAATCTCGCCTGTCCAATCTCCTGGGTTTATCCCGGGACCTGCGGTTCCCTCCCACTGTTAATATGCGCAAGCAGATTATTGAAATAAAATTAAACCATATGTTAGTCCCAAAATGACCTAGTTTGCGTCGAGTGGACGTTAAACCCCATCTCTCTCTCTCTCTCTCTCTCTCTCTCTCTCTCTCTCTCCGTGTCATGGTTATTCAGAGCATATAACTGTAATTTCGATATGTCAATTACTTCACGCAAACCTTAAAGTAATGTACGATTATTCCACCCTCGCATATTGTTTAGGGATTTTCCCACAAACAGGTCTCATCTTACCGCTCCTATGGAAAACAGCGAATAGAATGTAGCATACCTGGAATGCCGAATGATTCTTGAAGAAACGAGTGAGTTACCATTACTGGAAAAAACGGTATTATGTCAATAGTACTGTTAGTTCAAAAGCGTTTTATAGCTGAGGCGCTGGAGGCGCCAGCCTCCCCGCGAAAAAAATCAAAGCAGTTGAAAAAATAAAACGGGAGAAAAATGCTAAAACCGATGCGAAAAATGAAAATGTGCCCTAGTTAGGGAGGGCTCTAAAGACAGACAAAAGGGTCCGACGAATGACAAAAGGGTCCCTAGTGCCAAGGGAAAGGGCCCCCGAGTCCAACTCAATCGTTTTCTATACACTGTTACTGTCGAATCCACTACTGAATGAGAATGCAGCCATTGCATTGGGGTGACAATCATCAATCAAGAACCTCCCCTCGCGACAGAGGGCCCTCAAAATAGTACAGCCTCCGCCATGATAAACCTTAAAACGCCCCTATGCTAGTTCTGTAACTGAAAGTCAAAATGGTGAAAGATGTTATTTGGTCAACATTTATCTACACTAACACAGACATTTTCAGATGAGGCGTGTAATAAAGTGGCTTAAATATATGAAAATCTTGAAAGAACTGATCGCAACCTATACCCTGCATTTGTTAGGTGTGTGATTGCGAATGGGATATAGCGTCTTGTGCCACCACCCCCACCCCATCACACACACATATACCACCCCGATTCGTCAATCCAAACTGATTAGAACCTGAATCACAATCGATCTAGTAGCAATCATACACAGTCGATATCAAAAATTGATTTCCAATCTCAAAGACGGCTTATCTCCCCTGAAACTGTTGAGTAATACGCGATTCCCAATTCACACAACTTTCATAGATTTAAGGAAATGGAATGAACTGAACAGAAATGGTTTTAACGACCTATCTTTTTGCGCCGACTGAATTAACTAAAGTTTGATCGGACAGCGTCGTTACGGTCTTTTCTTTCGAATTCCAACTGTTAAGTAGTCTTTTACGGGCATGTAGATATTGTTCCTAGCCGGGCCATTTAGGTTTCAAATTTCACAGTGTATTGATAGCCTTCTGGTTTCTGCTATGATTCGTTCATTGTTTCGCTGTTTTTTCTACTATGAACTCGTCTACTATTAATTCGTTCATTGTTCCACTCTTATTTCGGCTATGATTTCGTTGAACGTTTCATTGTTATTTCTGCTACGAATTCGTTAATTGTTTCATCGTTATTTCTGCTACGAATTCGTTAATTGTTGAAGTGTTATTACAGCTATAAATTCGTTGATCGTTTCATTGCTATTTATGGGAATCACGGTGGCTAAGTGGGCAAGGCGCTGGCTCGTTAGCCTGAAGGTCGGGTGTTCGATCCTTGCATTGGCCGAGAAAGCTCATCTCGATTTTCCGGCGTTGTTTCCTCTTGTCAGTGATGCAGAAGGAGGGCCTGATAAGGACAGCTGCCTAGTCGTTCGGATGGGACGAAAAACCGAGATCCCGTGTACACATTGGAGTGCACGTAAAATATCCCTTGCCCGGGCAAAAATTCCCTCATAGAAAACTGTGTGGCGTATGGCCGTCTTCCATTAGCCCAGGTCAGGTGCAGAAGAGTAGGTCGTAAAACCCCATTTCATTTCTGCTATGAATTCGTTAAGTTTTGCACTGTTATTTCTGCTATGAGTTCGTTGATCGTTTCACTGTTATTTCTGCTGTGAACTCGATCAAGTTTAAACATTCTAGCTGACCTACAGCGAGAAACATTTCAACCGGGCCAAATTTTCTATTTTAACAGTTTAATTTGCCCGGTACCTTTAGTTATCAACCGAATATTACAAAACTTTTAAAAATAAACTCACCCTGAACAGCTTAATCGTTCGCAATAAACGGGGTTGGACATCATATTCCATGTCACGTCCAACCTGCCGATCGAAACGACGCCCGTTGACTCAATGACAGACGTTACGATACAGCGCGCACATGCTAACCATTCAGCCATTCAGCCTCCCTGAATTCGGAAAATTGCTGACTTATAGCAAGTAACATTTGAACCGGGCGAAATTTTCTGTTTTAACAGTTTAATGTGCATGGTACTTTAATTACCAACCGATTATTACAAAACTTTTGAAAATAAGCTCCAACTGACCAGCGTAATCGTATGCAATAAAAGTTTGGCTTGAATTGAAAGTTCTGCACGGAGAAAGTTCATCTCGATTTCCCGGCGTGGTTCCCTCTTGTCAGTGAGGCAGAACGGCTGTCTAGTTCGGATGGGACGAAAACCACGGTCCCGTGTACACATTGGAGTGCACGTAAAATATCCCTAAGCAGTTGGAATTCGATACTGTTGAATAAGCTCTATACGATGACTAAATGTGTAGATTGTAGTCACCCCCACTGCATGTTTCGCTTAACAATGAAAGGGTGCCGTTTTCAATGTTCGATCCTTTTGTTCTTCTACTCCTGATATGTTGGACTGTTGATCGATGGTTTCATATAAAAGACTACCAATAAGACTCTTTGTAGAAGAAGTTCCCAACAAATATTATGTTGACTTTACGAGAAAGACCTCTAAACATACTCCAAGTTGTAAAAATACGACTTTTTGGATTTTCAATCTCTTTTTTTCGGCTATCCCTGATATTTAAAAAAAATGATACAATGATTTCACACAACAGGCTAGCTATAAGACTCTCTATTGACAAAAGTTTCACCGCCCTCCCTTCATTATAACCGAAGTTATCGTGCCCTAAAGAATCAACAAATCAATATGCTTATCTCTGCTTACCCTAAGCAGAAAATGCTCATCTTTGAACTTCATCATAACATTGACCTAGTGAACGTCTACACCAAGTTAGAACATTCTAGCTTAATTAGAATGAGAGTTATTGTGCTCAAAAGTCTCGGCCCTTCAAATTGCTTCTATTTTTGATTTTCAATTCAAAATGGTGACTCCCGGTTGACCTAAATCAAAATTCTGTTCGCGACATTTTTTAGGCCTTCCTACAAGGATTCAGAAAATATAACTCCCGAGTCTGTAAGTAAAATAGCAAAAAAGCCTTATTGATTTTTCACGTTTCAAGATGGTGGCACTTCCGGTTCGATCGACAAACTCCATATTTTGTGTACGAATCAGTAATTCCTTGTCTAGTATCGAAAAAAAAAATTAGGTCATTCTGACCTATATTTCGACGATTTTTTTGAAAACTTTGATCCTTAATTTCACCAAGGGGAGATAATTTAGAAAATTTCTAATTATATTTTTGAAGTCACATTGGTAGGATCTACTTATATACTAAATTGAATGAAAATCGCACAACTATTAAAGAAGTTGTCAAATTGGTCTAAACTTCCGGTTCGAAATCACAGCGACGAATTTTCGAAATTCGAAAATGTGAAACTGCTGATGAAAATGATTTTTTTCAAGGTATTCAAAGAAAAAAGATTTAGTAAAATCGGTCAAAAAACAATAAAGTTACGACTATGCATTGTCCATTTTGTCGTTCGTAAATTTCGGTGATTTCGGATTCGTAAAACGTTTTGAAAATATATTTAATCAACAGCTACCACCCATTTTTGGGGGGGTAGGTAAAAGTTTCATAAAGATACTGTGGTTAGATTCTGAGAAATCCGATTTGTGGATAAAACACAAAAAAAAAAATAACAACTAGATCTGCTACTGTCCCATGCAGATATGAAAGCTTTCATATTCATGGTCACGTGTCATTGATTGTATCAAGTATCCTAAATAAAAGGATAAGAAGAAAAAATTATCAAAATTGGTCAAAAACTCGCGAAGTTACAAATCTAAATATAGTATGAAACATTGCACCCAGTCATAACAATAATCTGAAATCAGCCGTGGGAGGAAACCGAAGGACACGGAGAAAACCCACGAGGTTGGACACCATACTCCATGTCACGTGCAACCTGGAAATCGAAACGATGCCGGTTGACTCAATGACAGACGTTACGATACAGCGCGCACATGCTAACCATACAGCCATTCAGGCTCCCTAAAATCGATAAATTGCTGACTTATAGCAAGAAACATTTCAACCGGGCATTTCAATCGAAACAACGCCAGTTGACTCAATGACAGACGTTACGATACAGTGCGCAGGTGCTAACCATTTAGCCACGCAACCTCCCTAAATTTGGCAAATTGCTGACCTACAAGGAGAAACATTTCAACCGGGCGGAATTTTCTATTTTAACAGTTTAATTTGCACGGTACCTTTAATTATCAACCGAATATTACAAAACTTTTAAAAATAAGCCCCCCCCCCTGACCAGCTTAATTGTTCGCAATAAACGTTTGCCCCCTAAAATGAGCAAATTGGTGACTTTAATGTGAGAAACATTACTACCGGGCGAAATTTTCTGTTTTATCACTTTTACAGTACAGTACAACCGATTATTACAAAACTTTAAAAATAAAAGAGAAAGAGATAAATGCGGCTTAACCTCCATTCGACACAAACTAACATATAGATGGGACGAAAAACCAAGGTCCGGTGTACACATTGGAGTGCACGTAAAATATCCCTAAGCAGTTGGAATTCGATACTGTTGAATAAGCTCTATACGATGACTATGCAAACCATTATTAATCGATGAAGGTGTTAAAATGTACACAATATAAACAGTATTAATCTAAATCAATAACATAAATGATTAAAAATATTTTTTTTAGATAGTTTTAAAATAGAAAACAAATAATTATATCAAATCAAACCTATTCAATTTCAATTAATATGAGGACTGGCTGCAAAGTTCTAAGCCTATGTGTGCAAGACCTATATATTGTTGATGTTTCCTTTTATTTTTCTATATAGTTTCCATCAAAGCTCAATTTTTTCATCAGTTATTTACGGTGATTTTGGATTCGCAAAACGTTTTGAAAATATATTGATTCCAAGGCCACCACCCATTTTTGAAAGGAGGCTAACCAGAAAAGTAAAATAGATCACAAAATCACGAAGTAACACAGCTGTCAAGGTCAATTTTTTCATCAGTTGTTTTCGGTGATTTTGGATTCGCAAAACGTTTTGAAAATATATTGATTCCAAGGCCACCACCCATTTTTGAAAGGAGGCTAACCAGAAATGTATTGATTTCCCAGATTTGAGACAAAATCGCGAAACTGCGATCCATTTGATTATTTTCAAGCTGTTAATCGGAGTTATTCACGCGAAAACAACTTTGTCGGCACGGAAAACATCAAAGGCGAAATTTGAAATTTTGAAATTTGCAAATACCAAAAATTCGACAATGAGCTAGGCTATCCCCAAATGTATTAATTTCAAAGATAAGAAACGAATTCAACAAACTACGGTCTGTTCTGATAATTTACATGCCCTTTAATGTCCATTTTTCACTATTTCTGATATTCAATTCAATATGGTGACTATCCATTGACTTAAATCAAAATTCTACTGCCAACATTTTATAGCCATCCCTTCTAGGATTCAGAAAATATAACCCCCGTGTCTGTATGTAAAATAGCAAAATGGCGTTTGAGGTTTTTACATTTCAAGATGGTGGCACTTCCGGATTGAGCTACAAACTCCATTTTTTGTGTACTAATCAGTGGTCTCGTAGCTAGTACCTAAAAAAAAAATTCAAGATGATTTGACCTATATTTCGTCGATTTTTTTGAAAATTTCGATCCTCAATTTCTCCAAGGGGAGATAATTTAGAAAATTTCCAAAGTATTTTTTCAAGTCGCATCATTAAGGTTTACTTACATATTAAATTTCATGAAAATCGTAAAACTACTAAAGAAGTTGTCGAGTTGGTCTAAACTTCCGGTTCGAAATCACAGCGACGAATTTTCGAAATTCGAAAATCCGAAATTGCAGATTTGAAGTAAATGTCTCAAAGTACTCATAGAAAAAAGAATTAATTAAATAGGTCAAATAGTCACAAAGTTACAGCATTGTAGGTCAAAAGCATTCGTTCGTAAAATTCGGTGATTTTGGATTCGAAAAACGTTTTGAAAATATATTTAATCAAGGTTCGCACCCCATTTTTGGGGGGGTAGGTCAAAGTTTTAGAAAGATCCTATGGTTAGATTCTAAAAAATATCCCTAAGCAGTTGGAATTCGATACTGTTGAATAAGCTGTATACGATGACTAAATGTGTAGATTGTAGTCACCCACACTGCATGTGTCGCTTAACAATGAAAGGATGCCGTTTTCAATGTTCGATCCTTTTGTTCTTCTACTCCTGATATGTTGGATTGTTGATCGATGGTTTTATATGAAAGACTACCAATAAGACTCTTTGTAGAAGAAGTTCCCAAAAAATATTAAGTTGACTTTACGAGAAAGACCTCTAAACATGCTCCAAATTGTAAAAATACGACTTTTTGGATTTTCAATCTCTTTTTTTCGCCTATCCCTGATATTTAAAATAAATGATACAATGATTTCACACAACAGGCTAGCTATTGGACTCTCTATTGACAAAAGTTTCACAGCCCTCCCTTCATTATAACCGAAGTTATCGTGCCCTAAAGAATCAACAAATCAGCATGCCCATCTCTGCTTACCCTTGGCAGAAAATGCTCATCTTTGGACTCAATCATGACATTGTCCTAGTGAACGTCTACACCAAGTTTGAACATTCTAGCTCAATTAGAAGGAGAGTTATTGTGTTTCAAAGTCTCGGCCCTTCAAATTGCTACTACTTTTCATTTTCAATTCAAAATGGTGACCATCACGTGACCGAAATCAAAATTCTGCTCCCTATGATTTTTGGGCCATCCTTCAAGGATTCAGAAAATATAACTCCCGTGTCTGTAAGTAAAATAGCAAAAAAGCCTTAGGGATTTTTCATGTTTCAAGATGGTGGCACTTCCGGTTCGATCGACAAACTCCATATTTTGTGTAGGAATCAGTAATTACTTGTCGAGTATCGAAAATTTTTTTTAGGTCATTCTGACCTATATTTCGACGATTTTTTTGAAAACTTTGATCCTTAATTTCACCAAGGGGAGATAATTTAGAAAATTTCTAATTATATTTTTGAAGTCACATCGGTAAGATCTACTTGTATACTAAATTTCATGAAAATCGTACAACTATTAAAGAAGTTGTCAAATTGGTCTAAACTTCCGGTTCGAAATCACAGCGACGAATTTTCGAAATACGAAAATGTGAAACTGCAGATGAAAACGATTTTTTTCAAGGTATTCAAAGAAAAAAGAATTAGTAAAATCGGTCAAAAAATAACAAAGATACGACTATGCATTGTCAGTTTTTTCGTTCGTAAAATTCGGTGATTTCGGATTCGTAAAACGTTTTGAAAATACATTTAATCAAGGTTCGCACCCCATTTTTGGGGGGGTAGGTCAAAATTTCAGAAAGATCCTATGGATAGATTCTGAGAAATCCGATTTGCAGAAAACACACAAAAAAAAAAATAATAATAATAATAACTTTAACAGAAACAATAAGCTTTCATATGTAATACATATGAAAGCTTAATAATAATCTTAACAGAAACAATAAGCTTTCATATGTAATATGAAAGCTTAATAATAACTTTAACAGAAACAATAAGCTTTCATATGTAATATGAAAGCTTAATAATAACTTTAACAGAAACAATAAGCTTTCATATGTAATATGAAAGCTTAATAAGAATAATAATTTTAACAAAAACAATAGTGTTTCACACAAGCTACGCAGTGTGAAACCCTAATAATAATAATTTTAGTAATCTCAATAGGCTTTCAGACGAAAGTCTGAAAGCCTAATAACTAGACCTGCATGCAGGAATGACGGGTTTCACTGGTGCCAAGTTACTCTTAAACATGTCACTTCCGGTGCTAATTTACCCTTGAACATATGTCACTTCCAGTACCAGCGTAACCACTAAACAGGTTTCCAAATTAACATTGCACACAAATAAAATGGACGCAGAATCAACCAATCAATCCAGCAATATCAAGTCATTTTATACATTTGTTACTTGTAAATAATCTTGACAAAATTAAATTACTTCCTGTGTTAATGAAAATGTTCAATTAGTCTTATGAAATCAGAAATGGCATACGATATCATATAGTGAAAATTTTATGTAAATCGAGTAATAATTGCCACTTTTAAAGACCAAAAAACTTGAAAAGTGACTTGTAGAAAATCGGCTATTTCTCTGCAACCGTACAAGTTACAAACCATTTTGTGGTATCTGTATGATCGTATGGGTTCATTCTATTTGTTGATTAGCATCAAATACCATAATTTGAACAAGATTTCAAAACAGACTCATTTGAATAAAATATCTGTTTTGAAGGCTAAAAATACAGTTTTTGCTAAAATGACGTTACTTCCGGTGATAATGAAAATCTTAAATTACTTGTATGAAATCCCAAATGGCATTAGGTATAACACGGTGTAACGTTTATGAAAATCGAATAATAATTGACACTTTCATGGCCCCGAAACCTTCAAAAGTGACCTGTAGAAAACCGTCTATTTCTCGGCAACCGAACAAGTTAGAAACAATTTTATGATATCTATATGACCATATGAGTTTTGTTTATATGTGAATTTAAACCAAAAGTTAAAATTATTAATACATATTAAGTTATTCTTGGTTGAATAAAACATTGATTTAAAAAGTTTAAAATGCAGTTTTTGACCAAATGATGTCACTTCCGGTGTCAATTTTAAATTGTAATCAACTTGATATGACGCTACATGCCTTTTGAATCAAATGATGTCACTTTTATAAAAATCCAATAATAATTGACTATTTTACAGGCAAAGTAACGAAAACAGTGACTTGTACAGAACTGCCCATTTCTTGGTAACTGCTTATATTACAAACGAATTTTAACATACATTTTCTTCGTATGGATTATAGCTACAAGTTTATAAAAGTTACGAAGAAATATTTTAAAATCTGAAAAGCCTGAATAGGTTCTAAATAGGTCAATTTTACACCATTTTTAGCCTCTTAATCGAATTTGCTCGAAAGTGAAATCGAAATTAAAAAAACTGCTTCCTACATTTTTTGCGCCTTGAAAGGGCACACTCTTTGAGTCAAATAATTTTTCCAAAAAATAATATTTGTTTTCGAAATAAAAAAATAACTGTCAAAATTATAGTTTTTGGTAAAATTATGCCACTTCCGGTGCCGACAGATAACACTTTTGGTAATAAAAAAAATGACAATTGATACAACGAAGCATATGAATTTTGTTTTATACAAATCGAACAATAAAAAATCAATCTAGGACTGAAAAATTGAATTAGCCAATGGCGACCAAGGAAAATTACTGAGACAATTTTTTTTAACATTTTTGCACTAGTCAGATGACTCTTTAATTCTGTGCACAATACGATTAAAAAATATTCATAAATAAAAAAGTTTTTTGTAAAATTTTAAATTTTCGAAATTTGGCGCCTAATATCTTCGAAGATTTGCCGAAAATCAAAAATCGAAAGTAGCGTAGCTATGTGCCCTGTCTCAGGCTATGCCAAAATGTATCGAAAGTTAAAATCCAATGATTATTGTTAAAATTACTGCAATATTTTCAAAAACGATAACTTCGGTGATTTCGGACATTTCGCATTGTCGCAGAACGTTCAAAATAGCTTTATCCTCTAAGTCACACCCACTTTCCCAGTAAAACCGAAGAAATCGTAACGATGCGACACGTAGTTGCTGAGATCTATTCAAATTGGAATCTGAATAATAATAATAATAACTAGACCTGCATGCAGGAATGACGGGTTTCACTGGTGCCACGTTACCCTTGAACATATCACTTCCGGTGCCAAGTTGCCCTTGAACATATGTCACCTCCGGCACCAACAAAACCACTAAACAGATTTCCAAATAAACATTGCTCACATCAAATAAAATGGACGCAGAATCAACCAAATCCAGTAATATCTTGACAAAATTACATTACTTCCGGTGTTAATTAAAATGTTCAATTAGTTTTATGAAATCAGAAATGGTATACGATATCATATAGTGAAAATTTTATGTAAATCGAATAATAATTGCCACTTTTAAAGACCAAAAAACTTGAAAAGTGACTTGTAGAAAATCGGCTATTTCTCTGCAACCGTACAAGTTAGAAACCATTTTGTGGTATCTGTATGATCGTATGGGTTCATTCTATTTGTTGATTGGCATCAAATACCATAATTTGAAAAAGATTTCAAAACAGACTCATTTGAATAAAATATCCGTTTCGAAGGCTAAAAATACAGTTTTTGCCAAAATGACGTTACTTCCGGTGATAATAAAAATCTTAAATTACTTGTATGAAATCCCAAATGGCATTAGGTATAACATGGTGTAACGTTTATGAAAATCGAATAATAATTGACACTTGTATGGCCCCAAAACCTTCAAAAGTGACCTGTAGAAAACCGTCTATTTCTCGGAAACCGAACAAGTTAGAAACAATTTTATGATATCTATATGACCATATGAGTTGTGTTTATATGTGAATTTAAACCAAAAGTTAAAATTATTAATACATATTAAGTAATTCTTGGTTGAATAAAACATTGATTTAAAAAGTTTAAAATGCAGTTTTTTGACAAAATGACGTCACTTCCGGTGTCAATTTTAAATTGTAATCAACTTGATATGACGCTACATGCTTTTTGAATCAAATGATGTCACTTTTATAAAAATCCAATAATAATTGACTATTTTACTGGCAAACTAACGAAAACAGTGACTTATGCAGAACTGCCCATTTCTTGGCAACTGCTTATATTACAAACTAATTTTAACATACATTTTCTTCGTATGGATTATAGCTACATGTTTTTAAAAGTTACGAAGAAATATTTTAAAATCTGAAAAGCCTGAATGGGTTGTAAATAGGTCAATTTTACACCATTTTTAGCCTCTTAATCCAATTTGCTCGAAAATGAAATCGAAATTAAAAAAACTGCTTCCGACATTTTTTGCGCCTACAAAGGACACACTCTTTGAGTCATATAATTTTTCAAAAAAGTAATATTTGTTTTCGAAAAATGTACCTAACTGTCAAAATTGTAGTTTTTGGTAAAATTATGCCACTTCCGGTGCCGACAGATAACACTTCCGGTAATAAAAAAAATGACAATTGAGACAACGAAGCATATGAACTTTGTTTTATACAAATCGAACAATAAGAAATTAATCTAGGACTGAAAAACTGAATTAGCCAATGGCGGCCAAGGAAAATTACTGAGACAAAAAATTTTAACATTTTTGCGCTAGTCAGATGACTCTTTATTTCTGTGCACAACACGACTAAAAAATATTCATAAATAAAAAAGTTTTTTGTAAAATTTTAAATTTTCGAAATTTGGCGCCTAATATCTTCGAAGATTTGTCGAAAATCAAAAATCGAAAGTAGCGTAGCTATGTGCCCTGTCTCCGGCTATGCCAAAATGTATCGACAGTTAAAATCGAATGATTATTGTTAAAATTACTGCAATATTATTAAAAACGCTAACTTCGGTGATTTCGGACATTTCGCATTGTCGCAGAACGCTCAAAATAGCTTTATCCTCTAAGTCACACCCACTTTCCTAGTAAATTCGAAGAAATCGTAACGATGCGACAAGCAGTTGCTGAGATCTACTCAAAACAAAAGAAGAATAATAATAATAATAATAATAACTAGACCTGCATGCAGGAATGACGGGTTTCACTGGTGCCACGTCACTTTCGGTGCCACGTTACCCTTAAACATATGTCACTTCCGATACCAATGAAACCATCAAACATGTTTCCACATAAGCATTGTAAACATCAAATAAAATGGACGAAGAATCAACCAAATCCAGCAATATCAATTCATTTTATATATATGTTACTTGTAAGTGATCCTGGCAAAATTTCATTACTTCCGGTGATAATGAAAATGTTCAATTAGTTTTATGAAATCTTAAATGGCATAAGGCAGCATAATGGCGAAAATTGTATGTAAATCGAATGAGAATTGCCACTTTTATAGACCAAAAACCTTGAAAAGTGACTTGTAGAAAATCGTATATTTCTCGGCAACCGTACACGATAAAAACTATCTTTTGGTGTCTATATGATCGTATGGGTTCAATCCATTTGTTGATTGGAATCAAATATCATAATTTGAAATATATTACAAATCAGACTCATTTGAAAAAAATGTCTGTTTTGAAGGCTAAAAATACAGTTTTTGCCAAAATGACATTACTTCCGGTGATACTGAAAATGTTAAATTAGTTCTATGAAATCATAAATGAAACAAGATATCATATGGTGAAAATTTTATGAAAATCGAATAATAACTGACACTTTTATAGACCAAAAACCTTGAAAAGTGACGTAAGGAAAATCGCCCATTTCTCTGCAACAGTACAAGTTAGAAACCATTTTGTGGTATCTGTATGATCGTATGGGTTCAATCTATTTGATCAATCGAATCAAATATCACAATTTGAAAAAAATAACAAATACGACTCATTTGAATAAAATATTGTTTTTTGAAGGCTAAAATTTAAGTTTTGAGCAAATGACGTCATTTCCGGTGGCAGCGCAAGGGGTAAAATGGTTTGACATTGTCCACTATGGCATTAGGCATCCAATGGCGAAAGAAAATTGAAAATCGAATAATAATTGATTCTTTTACAGCCAAAATTACGTGAAAAGTGACTCATGCAAAATTGCCTATTTCTCGGCAACTGCTTATATTACAAACTAATTTTCACATACATTCTCTTCGTATGGATTATAGCTACAAGTTTATAAAAGTTACGTAAAAATATTTTAAAATCTGAAAAGCCTGAATGAGTTGTAAATAGGTCAATTTTACGCCTTTTTTCACCTCTTAATCCAATTTGCTAGAAAATGAAAAAGAAATTAAAAAAACTGCTTCCGACATTTTTTGCGCCTTTAAAGGACACACTCTTTGAATCATACAATTTTTCAAAAAAATAATATTTGTTTTCAAAAAATGTACCTAACTGTCAAAATTGTAGTTTTTGGTAAAATTATGCCACTTCCGGTGCCGACAGATAACACTTTTGGTAATAAAAAAAATGACAATTGAGACAACGAAGCATATGAACTTTGTTTTATACAAATCGAACAATAAAAAATTAATCTAGGACTGAAAAACTGAATTAGCCAATGGAGGCCAAGGAAAATTACTGAGACAAAATTTTTTAACATTTTTGCGCAAGTCAGATGACTCTTTAATTCTGTGCACAACACGACTAAAAAATATTCATAAATAAAAAAGTTTTTTGTAAAATTTTAAATTTCCGAAATTTGGCGCCTAATATCTTCGAAGATTTGCCGAAAATCAAAAATCGAAAGTATCGCAGCTATGTGCCCTGTCTCCAGCTATGCCAAAATGTATCGAAAGTTAAAATCCCATGATTATTGTTAAAATTACCGCAATATTTGTAAAAACGATAACTTCGGTGATTTCGGACATTTCGCATTGTCGCAGAACGTTCAAAATAGCTTTATCCTCTAAGTCACACCCACTTTCCCAGTAAAACCGAAGAAATCGTAACGATGCGACACGTAGTTGCTGAGATCTACTCAAAACAAAAGAAGAATAATAATAATAATAATAAGAATAATAATTTTAACAAAAACAATAGTGTTTCACACAAGCTTCGCAGTGTGAAACCCTAATAAGAATAATAATTTTAACAAAAACAATAGTGTTTCACACAAGCTTCGCAGTGTGAAACCCTAATAATAATAATAAGAATAATAATTTTAACAAAAACAATAGTGTTTCACACAAGCTACGCAGTGTGAAACCCTAATAATAATAAGAATAATTTTAACAAAAACAATAGTGTTTCACACAAGCTACGCAGTGTGAAACCCTAATAAAAAAAATAAGAGGATTGGATATTGAACTGGCATGCAATCAAATGGATTTTTTTGGGGTCAACATCTTGTGCTAGCCTGTAAGTCGGGTGTTCGATTCCTGCATTGGCCGAGAAAGTTCATTCAGATTTTCCGACGTGGTTTTTCCCTTGTCAGTGATGCAGAGCGAGGGCCTCACAAGGACAGCAGTCTAGTCGCTCGGATGAGACGAAAAACCGAGGTCCTGTGTACACGTTGGCGTGCACGTAAACGATTTCTTGTAAGTTAGAATTCGATGTAAGAGTATAGGCCGTAGCAGAACAGTAGGACGTTAAACCCCCATTTCATTTCATTTTCAACATCTTGTTTTAGTACGAGTTACCTCCCCTAGACTTTGTTTATGATAATGTAAGAGAAGGGATAATCTAGCCAATGACCTATTATTCCCAAATGTTGACAACATATCCAGACTAATACACGTAGAATAATTTTTGGATGATAGAGACTACTTTCCTTTAGACAACTGCACCTCTTTTTTTACGAACTTTTAACCCTATACACAGTACTGTGACATTTGGATATTTCCTCCCGTTAGCCTACCTAATTTCAAAGACAACCCTCACTAAAAAAATAGTTAAGGTAGATGTACGAGTTTTTCTGGAGTCCCTTTACCATTTAAAATGCAAACAAAGACATTCGGTGCAGAGTTGATAATGAGGTATTTTAAAACCTGCCGTAACCGTATGCTTTGAATTGAACATCCCCAATTAGACAAGCAGCGGCTGATCTTTATAGTGTATAGCTGTTTTTCGACAAGAGTATTTTATTGCTTGATCGCGGCGATTGAAATTCACAGTAAGCGAATCGTTCACTGGCGTAAATTATTTAGCCAAAAATATCTAACATGCTAGATATGGGCGATCGGTCTTCGACGAGAACGGGTACACGGGCGATTTTTTCGAACGATTTTAAAAATTGCCTTGATCGGGCGAAGAAATATGCTCGTATGCCCTTGGTATAAGTCGATAACAACCTATTTCCGCCCTTAGGATGTATTTAGAATAACAGTCTAAAGAGGTTGCTTGCTACCTACTACATAATCAAAACCTGGTCATAAAGATAACAAACAAATACAATTCAAATAATCAATTTGAATGTCTTCCACAGTAATATTTGCACAGAATAACGCTTTGCCAAAGCGGGAAAAAGAAACATATTTATGTACCCTTTCCCTTCTTCATTACCCCAGTTTAGTAGCATAACAGTAGGACATTAAACCCTATTTCATTTCACGTACTTTTTTTGTCGGGGATCTCCAATGGTTAAGTGAGTAAGGCGTTGTTGACTCGCTAATCTGGAGGTCCCGTGTTCGATTCCGGTGTTTGTCGAGAAAGTTGATCGGGATTTCCCGGTGTGTTTTCCGCGGTAGGGCAATGGAAGCATATAGCCGTCATTTGGGTGGGCGAACACTGAGGTCCTGTGTACATATTTCGCGTAAAATTTTGAAATAAAGGTAGGGGGGGGGGTCGGTCGTAATGCCGCCGTCCGGAAAAAGTTTCTCTCAAACACACTGTTTGGCGTATGTCCGTACAATTAGCCCAGACGGACCAGAAGAGTGGGACATTATACCCCCTTTCTTCCGTGTTTATTCATTCATTCACTTTCATGCTTTATGACGCAAATCTTAATTACACTGGATATTGACTGAGATAAATTTAGCAAAAACAATCTAGTCCATATTTATAGACAACGTTACAATTATAATTGTTTTCGCCCACACATGATTATCATTTTAATGAAAGATGATAACATAACCGGAAACTTTTGTTTTAGCACAAACAGGACGATTCATGTTGGCATGAATTTAACTGTAACGTAAAGTGTCCCGAAGTACCCAACTTCGCCGAGATTTGTGTCAAGATTGTGGTCCACTAAAACGTCACTAAGCAAGCGTGGGTCCAATCCCAACAGGACAGAGAAAAGTGAATAAAGCCTTTAAAAGGATTTCTTTACCTGGAAGATAACCACAAACATGACAGATTTTTAGTAAATATTCTGTTATTTTAATTTCACGATATAATATAATATACAAGTGCATACAAATTACATTTAATATACAGTACAAGTACATCAAAATTTCATTTAATATACCAATTTACATGCAATGTGCAATACAAGTTCACCATAATTACATTAATGTGCATTGCAGTCCACCAAAATTACATTTAATGTGCTATACTAGTCCACCAAACCCCATTCATTTAATATAATACATTAGTCTACCAAAGTACATTTAATATACAATACAAGAGGGCCAAATACATTTTATGTACTACACCAATCCACTAAAATTACATTTAATACACTATACCAGTCCACCAAAATATTTTATATCTGCTCCCCTAAATTACATTTTCGAGCCCATCTAAGTTAAATTTAATATACACGTCCATCAAGACTACATTGGCACCAAATGGAACAAGCGGTTACTAAGCAAGATACACTCGCATTTCGCAAGAGATTGGCAAGGAACAAACTAAAAGTGCTATTTTTCTAACATGCGTCATTATCGACAAGAATAGAGATCTTTTGGATATAAGCATAGACCTGTATGATATATTTAAACAGTTTTTAAAATTAACTTAAAAAAAGTGAGCTCTATGGGGTTCACAAGCTAAAAACTCGATGTTTCGTACAACCAGGGGCAATAATCCAGAAAGTTACGGTTCGATATGCGCCAATGTCAAAATATACGTTATACGTTATTTAATTACATCAAAAATGTGACCCGTAGAGTCCACACACAAACATGAACGGACGTTCGGAAGCACAGGGGCGATGGCATCGTATGGGTTATTCAATCGACTAGTCACTAAAACATGCAACCATTAAAAGTCATTAGGTAAATATTCTAGAGAGTTTCAGTTTCTTGTTGTAGCCCATACTCCGCGCAGCGTTTCGTTTGATTAGACGTAATGCAAATACACACTGCTATTATGAGTGGATATCATTGTTTTAAATTTGGATTGGTCAGTAGTCCGACTACCAACCAATCACTAGCTGCCCCACAAAAGCTTTACATTTAAAATGAGTGCCAATATTGGACCAAATAATGCTTACATAACGTTACGTCATGTCTCACGATTTTATTATGCCTAATAAACCTGTGCATAGCAGAATACTGCAGTAAAACTAATTGCGTGACAAACGAGGCTATCAAGTCGGACGAAATGTAAACAATACTGGAAACGAACACACTTTCACCGTTTTTATTACCTTAAATCACTGTCCAAAGTTTTAGGGAAGACCCAGATTAAACGAAGGACTGTCATGTTGCTGTACTTAATAGTAAGTGCAGGGGGAATGCACCACACACAATTCTACATAAAAACAAATATACAGACAAGACATCATAATCAGAGACCACAAACGTGAACAATTCAAATAGAGTGAATGGTTCCGGGGGCTAGCCGTAAGCTAAGTGATAGCTTTCACTGAACGGAAAGAATAGACACACTCCCGCATAAGTTCAAGAAACAGTCGCTATTCCAGCAATGGCCAGAGAGGGATTTCTCGGGTCATTGCTTCAGGAATACGGTTGTAGCCTAGGAACGGTGTCAATTAAAATAACAATAGCTACGTGAACCCCATAGGTGTTATGGAAAGAGTAAACATGCCTCGCCCCGTGTACGGCATTCAGCATTACTTGTTGTTATCTAACTAGAAGCATGTTATTAACATGGAATGTCAAGAGGCTATTCGACCAAATGGCAACAACAAAGTCTCTTTCCAGTCCAAGAAAACTAGCTGAAAGGTCGACATAGCAAAGATTTAGTGGCCGTCGATTTCTCTTTTAACAGATGTTTTAAGTCTTTCCCAAAATTCAAGGCCCCCCTCGTCTTGATCATCCCAAGCGATATAAGTAGTAGTTTTTAACAAAGCGTCTAATGATTTACTCATATTTACCGTTGCAATATTCTCTAGCAATACGACTACTATGGACTCTATACACATATCTATAACTAGCTTCTGAGCCAAACTCATTTCAAACTGACACCATTTACTTCTAGCGAAATCATTGGACAAAACAACAAGAACTTTACGACTGCTTTCCATGTGTTGTACAATATTATCGATAATCATTTTTCCACCAAGAAAATCTCTTTCATGAATACACAACTTTATATTTTCTCCATCTTCTATGGTTGATACTAGATCGTCCAATACCCAATCACTATCTTTTACACAGTACGCAACAAACACGTCATAAACAAAATGTTTCTCTGCAATATCCAACAACTCTTTTGGTCTGTATCTCCACATATAAATATGATATTTAATATGCCAGATATATTTGTAGATAACGGACATGATGAAAATAACAAAGATAAAGAAACATGTTAGTGTTGTCACAGAGATAAACACTCCTGTGTTATTCAGGCAGATTTTTTCAGTTATGCTGAGACACCTGTAGTCTTCTGGATATCCAACAAATTTGTAAGATTCTCGATGAATCCATTGAATGAACCAAACTAATTCACAATTGCACACGAAAGGATTACCATTCAGTCGAATTGTCGTAAGTGTATCTCGTAATGATTTGGGAAACATTTCTGAAGTAACAGTTTTCAGAATGTTGTACTGCAGATTTATATCAAACATGTCTTTTTTGTTATGGAAAAATCGAGCTGGCCAACTTGAGATAAAGTTGTATTTTAAATCCAATGTTGTCAGTGATGGGAGACCGTCCCTTAAAACATTTGGTAAAGAATACAAATAGTTGTTTTGTATCAGTAACACATGGAGAGATTTTAAGCTTGACAGTGCTTTGTTAAGGTTTTCAGTATTGGTGAGATGATTGTTTGACAAAGTTAATAACTTTAAACTATCAGCGCCGTCAAATGCTTGAGGGTCCAAATGATTAGATTTCAGTTTATTGCCATACAAGTTGAGCTTGGTGAGTTTGGTATTGTTAAAGGCTCTTCCTCTGGGGTTAAAATATGACTTAGTGTCACTTTGTCTATCCAAAGTCAAATAGAGCAAAGATGACAAAAAGTAAAATGTATCTGGCTCGATGGTTGTAATACTATTATAACTCAGACCAAGATGATTCAGTTTCTTAAGGCAATTCATGTGTCCAGGGATTATAAATCGAATACTGTTATTTTCTAGTTTTAAAAAGGCCAAATTACGGAAATATGCCGTTCCATTGGGACAAAAGTTCGGGAAGAAGTTCAAGTAATTCGAACTTAAAGATAATTCTCTTAAATCCAGTCCACGATCCATGATGATGGATGACAAGTCGGCAAGTTTGTTACCAGTAAGGTCTAATATCTTCAAATGCTTCAGTGGTTTAAAGACTGAAAGATTAAATAAATGTATCTTGTTCCAGGACAAATCTATTTGTTCCAAGGAAGGGCGTTTAGAGGATTTATACACCTTGAACAAATCTTCGGGTATATTCGTTACACCGGTATTTTTCAAACCAAGGATGGAAAGTTTTAAGCGACTGATACTGTGAATAACATTGGGAAGGGAAATACTTTTCAACAAATTACCAGTCAAAAAGAATATTTTTAGGTGATGAAGATTATCCAGGGTAATGTTTCCATAATTTTGAATATGGTTGTATGCGATGGCTAATTTATGTACATTTAGGGTACTGAGATTTGAAAATGTATTTTCTTCAAGTTTTCTTAAATTATTGTAATTAAACATAACATTTCGTATCCTTTTAGGGAATTTAGGGATGTATGTGAGATTTAGACCCCTGCATAATGCTCCTTCTCCGCTACACGTACATAATCCAGAATCGCAAGCATCCTTGCTGAACACTAATGTACCAGCTATCATTGTAAGGACGAATGATGCCAACATGGTGTTTTCGTAAATTCTTGACGCTGACCTGAAGTAAAATATCAAGAAATATATTATATTATATTTTATTTCTTTTGTCAGACATTCTAAATAATTTATTTGATCAGTTAATTTAATGACTCTTTCGGGATTTTGATCTCCAAAAATATGTCTGTGATCTATAAAGGTTATTAAATTCTTTTTCTAAAGTTCTATTTGGTGCATTTAGGATCAACATACATAAAATGTTATAGGGTTCGCAAATACTTTGGTTTGCAAATACTATTTTGAGCCATTTGGACTGAAAGTAAAAGGGATTAGTGACAACAACTAGCTAGTAATCCTTATTCTACCATAGTTTGCACCCTCATCCCTCCCTCACCCCGTAGCCCCCATTTAAGTACATTATTGTATTGGAATCCAGAGTGATGTGTTTGCAAATGAGCAATCAAGTTAACACGTGCCTCGCCAAAATTGGAGGTCAGCCTTTAAAAAGACCGAGTGGCTCCAACTTTCTCATGTCTACGATATCACTTTTATAGAAGTGGACGTTAAATCTCCAGACACGCCCTCCAAATTCTTTTTCGGTGGAAGCGGACGTTATATAAAGCTATTTCACACACACTCCAAATTCTTCGGACCATTATGTCTCCACCATGGAGAGATATTAGAATTGGATTGAGTGCTATTGCGTATTTAAAAGCCCATATTGACATTCAATCAATCAAATGGGTTAAGAGACGGTTGCAAACCAAACAGTGGCATTCAGTAGTAGTAGTCCTGTGGTTTAACGCCCGCTTCCACATAAGTGATATCGCAGACTAGATATAGGATAGCCTATACTTCTTCCTGTTTTAGAATATGATTTTGCAATCTTTCCATTTGCGGCCTTAGGCCCTAAGTGGCATTCAGGTATCTCTTCTCTTTTAATAGTTACCTTATTGGAATATCCCACTTTATATAAAAAATATATTGTTGTATAGCTATGCTGCACAATTTCCTAGATCGATAAACTATTTGGGTTGATCATGAATCTAACTACCCGAGTATCAAACAACAGTTTTTGTCATGCACTGCGCTTCGTTTGAATATTTTGTTTTGCCTTCATGTACTATTTGAAAGAAATACCAATTAATATAGGGAAATCTGTCATAGTGAATTTAAAAAAATATTTTGAGTAAGATTTCATAGATGCTTAATTGCAGAAAATTAAAGTTGTTCTATTTAATAAATACAGCTAGGGTTTTATTGAAATAGACTTAGTCATTATATAATGCGTTATAATTAATTACTCTCAATGTAACGTGTACTGGTAATTAATTACATTGCTAAATACAAGAGAGTAATTGTAATAATTACATTTAAAAGTAATTACATTGGCAATGTATTGGCCCCAGCTCTGCCGGTTGCGGGGATTTGGAAGACCGTGGCACTCTCTATTTGGTCTTGCAGTATTGCCACACACAGACAATAGTGTCATAACGGCCTTTCGTTTTGATTTAATTTAATGTAAAACCGTTTTGTTTTCTGATATAGCTATTTTGCTTCATGAAACTTAGCACAACATTTCAGCGCATAGCGAATGTATCCTGTAAGTTTCTTTTGAAATAAAATAACCGGCATCTGAGTATATACAATTTACCAGTTTATATGACAGAACGAATCTTCTATAATATACAGCTGTATCACGCGTTTGTTCATAACGATGTTAACATGCCATTGTAGGTGAGGAGTGGCTGCGTCTTTAACAATGATATATACTTTATTTACACAAAACGTATAATAAAAATAACCATGTGACCTACATCAGATATCCCCTTTGCTTATATCAGAAAATGTAATCTATTAGACTTTAGTCAAGGTGAACTGTTCCTAAACTTGATTTAAAGGGGGCAATGGGCCCATGTCAGTTGGAATAATTTAAAGTCATTTAAATATTCTTTATTCATACTATTTTCTTAAATATGATTTTATAGAAATTCTGACAATTTAAGCTTCGATAATAAGGCTAAATGATCATCTTTCAAAAACGTCTTTTCTGTAAACAAATGGCATTTAGGTTACTAACCAATTGAAGAACATCGGGTTTTATGCGTTGTATTTCGGAAATTTGGAAGATTCAATAAGGGTTAGTGTTTATATAAATATACTTCACCAAATATAAAGACTGGGTGTGTTTGTCTATCATAAATCATATGGCAACTTTAAGCATATTCTCCAACATTGAAATTGTATTGTTAGAATACAGTTTTAGTTTAATTAATTTAAAACATGGGAAATTCATGTATTATATATTATTCAAAACGTAAAACGCGAGTGATTCCATTTTACAATTATATTTCTTTTTGCCACATTCTCCGATGTTTGTGACCGAAAAATGAAAATACATCGCTTAAAAAATGGACGTTTCAGCAAATCGGGGGAAGCTTTAGCCCCCCCCCCCCCAGCTAAGCTTATGTATTATCTACAGAGTAACTATAGTGGAATTAAATATATATATATATCTTACCTCCTGAGCTTGAATCTTCTGTCGTTTACTTATTAACTTATTTATATCAAATTGGAAAAACCGTATTTGTTTTAATTTTTTGTCTTCAAACTTTGTCGACGTTCGGTACAAAACAGGAAGAAATAAATATATATTTATTTATATATATAATCTAAAGCAGATGGGAAAGGGGGCACTAAGGTCACCAAAGAGAAATGAGATTTCATGGGTAAACAGAATTATAGCAGGAGCAGGGGCGGATCCAGAGGGGGTGAGGGGTCCAAACCCCACCCTTCGCAGGTACATAAAAACATGGACCTTTGTGTTATAAGGTCCATGATAAAAAGAATTAATGCCTTGCATAAATAGAATTAAATCACAATGTGATCCTACATCATTATAAAAATGATTTCTCTCTTTAAAAAGCTCAATTTGTATGTATGCCTATATATGCGTAATTTAAAGACGATGGTGGCAGATTTCCTTAACTGGAACTTTGAATTCAAACGTTTGAAGATAGCTATTACGTGGGGGAATTGGGAAAACAAGGGAGGTAATTGTATTATTTTTTCCGATGTGAAGGATTTGTAAGTGTGGGGAATAATGTCTATGATTGTATAATAGTGAGTTGACAACCTATTGAACATAAGACATAGAAATAAATATGTTTTGACTTTCTTGGAAAATATGAAAAATCCCGCTTTAATCTAATATCACTAATGCGGGTGTGGTGAGTTGTGTTGAAAGTGAGGATAAGGCCTGCCATCGAATCCAGTGGTTTTAAGTAGCTAAGTCTCTAACTCATTACCATCCAAAATATTCAACATTGAAAACACAAATTATTTGTCAATTTAAATCAACATTGATGCTGTGATCATCATGATATCCAATATTTAAGACAAAATAAACATTTTACCATTGGTACACGCATTGGTACACGAATCGTGTACCATAATGCGTTTCAGCCCCGGTTTTGACAAGAGGCTCGTGGGACGAGGCTAGACACATTGTACCAAATCAAACGGCGTATGTAGACTTGAATAACCAGACGCTAGCAATTTGCGTTCGATTTAGACTGGGGGCTTATTTCGTCGAACATAACTGATTTAGAGTAAAAACGGAAACCATTGAATGTAAATCAGTTTATATACATTCATATTAGAGTATTATATGCGTTGCGACCCACTTGTGTAAATTTCTAGGTCCCAAATGTTAGCGATTTAGCTCCTTTAATTTGAAGTTCAAGTGACGTTTTAGTTTTTCACACTGCTACCTAGCCGTGGGGGACGTGGTAAAACGGACCCTTGCGCATCTTTAGTCAAAGTTAATGAACAATAATGTAACCAGGCCAGGGTGAATTTTTAGACATGGCTATATGATATGTTACATAACACTATATTTGTTCCCAAATGACTTTCTTTGTATTGAGTGGAAACTACGGTTCATTTATTAGGACAGACATAAGACATGTAAAAAAACAACTTCCTGTTAAACTTACATGAACCATATGATACACTAATTGTATAGAGGAACGATGATTAGATTTGAAGTAGATAAGGATGTCCCAATATCATGTTTCAGTTACAACAAAAGTTTTCCTTGTACTTTGGATATCGTAATGATAATGCTTTATTCAGTAATAAGGTCAGATGATCCAATATACATATAACCCAGAGCTATTTACAGAACTGCATAAAATTAAAATTGAATATATATAGCACGTAAACGATGTTTATATAAATAGTATAAAGGACGAGTTGGTGTTCACCAATATCTAGAATTGACTCAACTGAATATTAATGTTAGTAATAAATCTTTACTACGGCTGATCCGTAACAAAAGTTCTGTAGAATCGTGAAATGACGCGAATAAGGGTGAGCTGACAATATTGGTACGGAACCCTATTTCATTCCTGACTGACTATCGAGCTGTAACAACCCAACATCGGGCTAACAATCATTTCAATGAAATACCATATCCAAACTAAGAAACAAGGGGTTGCCATGCAAGATATTATGTTGGGAAGAGAACAAGCTAAAAGGCGATTTTTCGTGTAAGGAACAGATATCACTAGGTTATAAACATTAGATAAATAGATTAGAAAAAGAGCCGACAGGTCTTAATAAAATTGATCCAGTCTGAACCCAGAATTTAGCGATTGAATTTTCGGTCTAGCCTCGGTCATCATTACTAAAGTCTGTACGATAAAAAACATAGTCTCGATTATCCGTTTCATGATTAAATCATGAATGAAAGTTGATCAGCAAATTGAGTCCTAATCCAGTTAATATCGGAGACTAGCCATGACATTGAGAATTGATTATGGTCTGGGTATGTTAATTAATGTCTAATTAATAATTTAGATAACATTTCATGCATCTAGAATAGGCTGATTTAGTTCTTGCATAATGTATGTTTAAGTTTCATCTAGAGTTCCTATTGCTCTACAAGTTAAGAATCTCCCGGTCAAGTTTTAACTGACAGATATATCCCCTATGAATCGGGCAATCTGCGGATCTGCATCGATTCGAAACCTCTGAATTCTGCTCTGAAAAGGGACCATTATCCAACTGCGACTATTATTAGGGATGTAGAGCGAGGAGCCTGGCAAAGGACGACGTACTGGCGTGTACGTAAAAGAACTCTTGCCAGTTGAAATTCGAAGTAAGAGTAGGTCGTAGCGCCAGGGCAAAATTTCCCTCAAAGCACACCGTATTTATTTGTGTATTTACGAATTTCCATTTTCAACTTCATACAAGATTTAGAGCAGGCATTACCAGTAGTTTCTTTGTCTGTTTTGGGGACTGTTTGGTGGTTTGTCGCAACACAATAAGAGTTATTTCCCTTCGTATATGCGAAAGACAATTGGGCTTGAAGAAATTTCCACGGCTATGTGTGCCTATATATATTTCAGACTAACGTGTTATTTCAGGTTTATTTTAACATTCTATATATTGCATATTGTGAATTTGTATCTACGGTATTGCAAAAAAAGAGTTGTTTTTTTTCTGCCGGACATAAGGAAATGAAACGGGGTTTAACGTCTTACTGTTCTGCTCCTAGTCTGGGCCAATGAAGACAGGCATACGCCATACAGTGTGCTATGGGTGAAATTTTGCCCGGGCAGCGGCGCTAGGGCCTACATTTATATCAAATTCCAACTACCACGGTATCTTTTACGTGGTCCCCAATGTGTACGCAAGACCTCGTTTTTTTTGTCCCACTCGAACGACTAGACAGCTGTCCTTGTCAGACCCCCTGCCTTGCATCACTGACAAGGAGAAACCACGCCGGAAAATTTCGATGAACTTTCTCAGCCAATGCAGGGATCGAACATCCGATCTCCGGACTAGCGAGCTAGCGTCTTACCCGCTTAACCACGTGCCCCCCACCCGGAAGCAACTATTAATCTAAGTATGCGGATTTATATCTTTGAGCTATGGGATGTTTTCGAAATTTGCAGACAGAACTGAAGAGTCTTGTCTTTAGTGAGGTGGGCTGACTCATCGTTACTTTCCCAAGTTCATGCCATAGCTGGTCCGAATGGTCAAGCTGTAATCATTGCAAATAAATATTGTTTAAACCTTATTTATCCTTATTTTGTATTCTCATTATTATTTAATTAATTAATAGTAAGTTATTCGTACAAAATAAGTACAATTTCAAAAGTGTCACTGTCAATATTAACATAACTGCAGTTAATATAAACATGTACATAATTTTAACTTCAGTTTATACAAGGTTCATTAATTATATCATTTGAATCGTTACCGTTTTCCCGTAAAGATAAAAAAATCTCTGAAGGCCCCAGCCTTATTTTTTATCATTCTCTGATATCGAATTGCTGTAGATTTTATGTACTGCGTTTACCCAACTAATCTGGACTGTCGTAACATAAATTTATCGCCCGACTCGGCTGATCGTTTATACATAAATAAACCTACAGAGAGCTTTTATATATTAACTTTGCTTAACCTGTTGAGACACATAAATATGCACTTAACTTAGTACTGACTGTACAATATATTATATAAAATGTTATAGCCCAAAGATCTCGGTTTGCAAATGTGTTCCAGGAAACGTTTCAAGTGCCCCAGAAAACCCAATGCTATTGATATAACACCACCGCAGCCAGATTTAGGTTTTTGCTTGAGACAAATAAAAGTTATCATAATATTACTATTTTGTCGCTCACGCCCATAGGCGTACGAGCTGCGGGGCTGGGGCGGCCGCCCCCTCCCCTCCATTTTGGAGACCAAATGCTGGGAAAGTTTTTGCACATAATTGTACTTTGTCAAAGTTGTATTAAAGAAAATATTGTGTTCTTGAGTGTGACCAATTTAACAGAAATTTTAAGACTCGAACCCTCTATTGTTTGGAGTACAGTAAGCCACGACTAACATATTAAGAACCTAACTACATTTTTGGGCACGAACCACCACTGCCACCCCCACCCGCACCCCCAAGTCAAAAATTTCCCCGTACGCCTATGCTCACGCCGGACCATTCTTTATAATGTTATACTGGGATATGTAAGGTTCAACATAACAAAAGTCTTTTCAACAAAAATAATATCTTTGCTTTGGGGATGTGAATCGTTTGAATTATTATGCCTTAACATAGAAATATGATCGCATAAATTGATCGACACACAACAGGTTGGCTAAAACGCAGTTTATTTCAGAGAATTAAATAGTCCACTGTATCAAAACTAACGAAATTAAATAATACAAATACTTCATTATCACATTCCGGAAGGGTGGTGTCTCATTAATAGCCGTAAATCTAAAATATCGATGAACACCCAATGTTTTCAAACAAGAAGTGTTTGCCGACAACTATCCTTACCTGAAACTATTCACTCGCAACCGTCGGCGAATCTACCTACTGATCGTGGGATAGGTTAATTATTCAAGATCTAATTTGAAAACTATTGAAGTGTTCTTATAATTATTAATTAATCAAGTAGTTCTATTCCATAAAAGTTTTGTGCTTTAATAAAATAGACCATATAACAAACGTCACTTGAAAGATTGTTGGGTAGAGTTAAAGGGATTGTTGTTATGTGACTAACGCTATCTCCGCCATTACTCATTGTAATCATCATTAGCTTTCAAAAAAGTAATGAAAAATCAACCCTAGAAATACAACTGTACATAATAAGTAGAGTACGTCAATGCTTTTTTTCAAATCAAAAACAAAACCCAGTAGATCGCCTTTCTGACGGATAGAAAAGAATTTGTTCTGAGTGACCGAGATCGAACTGAAAAACTTTTTTATGATTCATTATCAATTGTAATAATTATCACTTAAACAATTGATTAAGTTGGCAAAGTTATTTGGTATAATAAGATTTATTCATTATTAATGACCGAAATGAAAGACCGCCTAACAACTGTTGTGGGTTTATTCGAATAATAGAGATATAACCTATCGGGATTGATCTGGATATACAAATATTGCTCAGCTGGAAGCAATCGATAAATCGCAACAGCTTCTCCCATGTTGCAACCTGAATATTACTTGTATATACTAGAGTATTTATGGTTGTTTGTATTAAATTCCACATGGATAAGGCGTGTTAAAACCCGTGCCAGAGAATTTAAAAGTAAAAAGGAAGACCGAAGGAACTCTTAACGTAGTGTTATACAGATATGCACTGGTTTTAAAGTGCGAAGAAGGTATTTTTATTTGATTTTCTGTATTCCTGTTGGCAATGAAATGGTCGCTTTTGTCAGGTCTGTTTTTTTTCTTTCAATTTTGTCTTTTATTCAAACTGTTTTAAGTGGTCGTATTTTACACAGTTAGAATGGCTGTACACTGCGATTCCATAAGGTACTAGCCAAGTATATACATGTAAAATAGATTTCTTGAGAGTGTTTCGCGGATGTTTTATATAGTTTTCTTGATTAAGAGAGATGACACCACAATACCAACAGGTATAATAATTCTAGTACTATGTATTTTCTCGATTTACACATTCAAATTCCATTGGCTAAAGGCGTTAAAACTATTTCAAGTAGGTCGATCTAAAGTCTTTAATTTGGGTTCTTTCTATTAATGCAGAGACAATCTCTATACTGTATCAACACGCAGTTGATCAATTATAGACTTTTTTATGACCCTAAAAGATTTCCAGCTTTGAAAATATAAACAGATCAATACATAAAGTCAAATGTAATCGGAAGCTTGATGTTTTCACCTTGTGAAATACTCTCCAATTTGGAGCCCCATTCAGCTAAGAATAATGACAGTAGTACAGCGCCAGGCTTCATGCGCTTATACCCCCGTCAGACCAAAGCCGGCGACCTTGTGCTTTTTTTTTTTTGATCGCCGCACGGTTGCTGCAGCGCACTAAGGACGCTATCCCGGTCTGACGGTGGCATTAGTCTTTCGGGTTTTCTCAAAGCACAGGAAAATTGTAATCGGTGTTTAATTAGATGGGGTATTTATGAGACTAACAAACTATATTTGACAGATTCACTGTTGGCGTCGGAGTTAACTAAAAGCAAATTTTAAAGGTTTAATTACACAATCTCGGTTTAGCTTTTAAGAAGGTAAGAAATTGCTGAAAGGAAAAATATGAAAGACAAAAAAACAAAACAAACAAAAACAAAAAAAAAACAAAAAACAAAGCAAAAAAAAAAAACAAAAAAAAAAAAAAAAAACCCACCCCTCGTATATTATGGTTACCGTGAATCATCATTTATTATCATTATCATTCCAACAACAAAAGAATTTTGCTAACAAGCGCATATTATAACCTAAGTGTATCCACTTTCGTTAAATGGAAAATGAACGCAATATTTATCACATTAATAGCCACACTGGCCAATTATAAATAACAAAAGACGGGTTACAATGATGTTACTGATTGTCGATTCCGCGTAATAGTCATGCAGAGGTGTGAATGATCGCTGATATCATATCCGTTAATATTTCCATTCTTAGTTGAGATTCGTGACCTTGCATCGTTTCTCTCACTGTATGATTCTAAATTGTGTTCCATTTTCAGTACCAGGAATTTGGTTAAGTTGGTCAAGTAGTTTTCAGCCTCATGGAATGGTTGATTGTAATGAAATTGCTGTTATTAACTCTACCAGTAGCAGTAATTAAAGGTATTATTTTTTCTGTGACAAAATTGGTGACCAAAATCAATATTCTTTAAGGTGTTTCGAGAGGAAAATATTCTTTATGTGCCAATAGATTAGGTCACTCTTGAAGCAAATAAGTCATTTTTTGTCCAAAGACCGAATTCGTCTTTGGTATTATTTTATATAATATCGTATTCATGGTACCCGAAGGATCGCCAGGGACCAGTCAGATCTCGTATGCAACCAATGTGGGCTATGATATATGACTACTTATTAATGACGTAACTAACAATTGTTTGTTGTAAAAATTCGGGAAAGATGGTGATACCCGCTGAAAACTTGTATTCTTCCACTCTAGATAATTAATAATTTATGACAAAACTTTATATAATTGGCATTATTAAATCATAGCATTTATTATTTAAATATAGATTATTGGGAGAAAGATTATTTCATTTGCTTACTACATCTTCTTACCCCAGGGAATCAAAAGGTGGTCGAATGCTTATCTGAAAGTCCCAAAGAGCTTAACCCCGTGTCCATGGTTTTACCACTTGGTCCGCTTGGTTGATTTCCAAACACTGTGCCTTAAAATTAAAAGATGCTTATTCAGATTTATTTTTGTGGGGGGCGGGGGGGGGGGTAGCACGTGGGCACTCTATCATATGGTCTGTCATTGCGTCAACTAGCGTGGTTTCGCGACCCCCCCCCCGTTGTTACGTGATAAGGAGCGGGGTCGCCTATCCAAAATATTGGGTCTTTCCGGTACCCCCTCACCCGACCGCTAAAGACCTCTAGTGCGCAAGCAACTTATTGAAATAATACTGAACCATATATTAGCGTCAAAATGGTCCAGTATGTGTCGATTGGACGTTAATCCTCATTCATTGCTTTTTGTTGATTTTAACAAAACTTTCAGAGATGTTTTGAGACATCACAAAGACACGGTTTAACAATTACTTTTTGTAATATTCGTACAGATTATTATTTGTCCATTTCAGTCCAATGTTTTATTCCTTGTCAGTACCTTCTATAACTTCTTAACAAGCTTCCGTAATACAATTACTGCCTTCAGGTGTATATTGTGTTACTGGATAGATTATATAAAACCTGTTTCCTTCGTTACAAAATGTCCAAAATTGCAAATAATATACAATCACAACCTGAAGTACCTAAATCTATAATTATAAATGATAACAAATATACTAAAGGTTGTGGAATAAGCACCTGAAGTATGTTGTAGTGTTATTTATAACAGTTGAAATGGATTTCAGAACATGAAAAAAGGAAGATGAAGATTTAAGCTAGTAACTGTTCAAATGTCATTCACCGGCCATTTCTGGAATCAGATATTTTGAACTTATTCTTGTTTATTTATATCTTGCTAAACTTAGAATTACATAAAGGGCTATTTCCCTATCTTGACAATGATCTTCAAAATATTAAGACAGTTCTGTTGATATTCAACAGTATTTTCAATATTATTTTTACATGGTATATGTAGTTTTTGTTAACTTAGTTTTGACCTATATAGAATATTGGTTAGAACGCCAAATTAAAACAAGAACCGGTTGCAATAACGAAGGTAGCTGAGTTTAAATTTTTTTCAAAATTAGAGTGTTTAAATATCTTTATCAGAAATAGAATTCTTACATACAGCTGTTGTTACGTGGTCCCAGTTTTCATCACTTTTATATCTGATTTACAGAATGTCTTCCCTCTGAAATCAATATATGGCTCACAATAATATGTTTTATTTTAATAAAACTTTTATTTTTTTTAAATAATCAATTCCTCGGTTTTCCAAATTAAATGGCAGATATAGGCTTAGTAACTATTCACAAGAAAAAGTAACATTAACAGAAAGTATTTTGACTCAAACTGATCAGTCTTATTTCCATCCTGTTATCGAAATAACGCTATGCATATCAGACAATTTAATTAACGAAACTTTAGGCAAGCTGTATATTGTAAATAGAATAATAATCTATCAATGTTGAATATCATTAAATTGCATTCTATTTATATCTCAAAACCAATTAATTAAACAATTTTCCAGCTCTATAGATCATATACTAAATTCTGTATAATTCGAGGGCGTTTTAAGGTTTATTATGGCGGGGGCTATACTCTTTGGCGGGGGGGGGGAATAGGGGTGTTCTTGATTGACGATTTTCATGTCAATGCAACGACTGCTTTCTCATTCAGGAGTGGATTCGACAGTAACAGTGTATAGAAAACGATTGCCTAGGATTCGGGGGTCCTTTCCTTTGACCAGAGGGACCCATTTGTAAGATGGGGGCTTTTTTGTCTGCCTCTAGGGCCCTCCTAAATAGGGTACATTTTCATTTTTCTCGTCGGTTTTAGCATTTATCTCCCGTTTTATTTTTTCAACTTCTTTGATTGTTTACACGAGGAGACTGGCGCCTCCAGCGCCTCAGCTATAAAACGCTTTTGGTGTAATTGCTTGAAAATATCAGTGTGTATATATATTCGAATGTTATTTATGTCTATTGATCGTTTGATCTCCATACTGAATAAATAAATATCAATTAATTAATATATCTATCCATGAAAATATCTAACCTAAGTCTTATCGCCCAAAACAATTTCCATTATTTTAACATTTATTAACCTATTGAGATGTTGCAGCTTTAGTAGGTTTATTTTTATACGCCTATATACCCATGTTTTCACGTTGACATATAATATTCTATTATTGTTGTCGCCAATGTCCGTCCGTCTGTTAACATTTTATTTGTGGATACTCAAAATTTTTTCCGATTTTGGCGAAACTAGGTTTATATCCCAAGATCTTGGTTCTGTTCGATATTCTCGCATATCGATATTCTCGCTTTTTGAGCTTTTGGGCCTTCTGGAGTTCACGATTTTAAAAACCGTTCAATATCACCGTTACAGCCTGATTGTATTTGAGTGTGAACTTCGTACAAATCGGACGGACGCTGCTCTAGATAATGGCCGCTTCTCCTACTCTAATAATGTAATAGTGTGCTATACCAAAACTATGAACCCTCTTGAGGTCACAATTTTTATCCAATTTTGACAAAACTTAAAATGGTCCCTGATTGTACTAAATCGCGTTTTTAGGTCACACTTTTTTTCCTATTTTGTTTCTTGTCGATATTGTTGCTTATCGGGCCGTAACATCTTGGTATATAGCCCCTGATACTAGGGCCGTAACATCCTGGTATATAGCCCCTGATTACTACGGCCGTAACATCCTGGTATATGGCCCCTGATTAATCTAGAAATTACTTTCATCCCTAGCAAATGTTGACATCGTGCATGGCAGTTGTCATCCATGACCCATCTATATAACGTGTTTCATTTTAATTAAAGTCCCATGAATATTTATTGATTTATTTAATTCTTATTTAAAACTCCATTTATTTACTGTCCCATTTACATATGTTTTCTTTATATGCACTTCAAGTAAAACCTTATTCTTGTTTAGTAGATTAAAAGATTCGTTTGATGGCATGCTTTTATTTTTAATAAACTCACATTTCAAATAAAACCTTATTTAATTACGAATAAGTCTATATTATGTATTTTCTTACACGAAGTCCCAATATTAATACTGATCCTGTTTTTTATTTAAAAGCTGGAGAGAATGTTACATCTATATCAGATGAACTGGTATCTGGTATATTCTCTAACTATCATCATTTTGTACGACCTAGATGTAGCTCCAACAGTACGGTATATGTCGTCATGGATCTAGCCTTAAGGCAAATAATAGAGCTGGTAAGTTTGCCAAAACAATAGTAGATATAGTTTACCTGGGATATTAATCACGAACAAAACCAATCCCATTTTATAGACTGCTTTGAATGTAAATATTTTTGTGTCCAATCCCGGGGGAGAGCGTCTGACGCTTTCGTCTGCAAAGTACAATATCGACAATGCTCGAATTTTCACAAACATCGGGACTAAGCGATGATCATTAAAAACAACTTTATATGCAATTCGATATACTTTAATAAGTTTTCTATTCCATAAAAAAGGGTTGCCGTTTTCTATAGATCCGCGCCTGTAATTGTTCCCATGGTCAAATTATCTTTATAGTTGTTGAATGAGCCAAAATCAACACCAATCTAATACTTTACATAACTAATCTTTGTATGATGTGTCAAAAGCATCATCCAAAATGGTAATTAGATATAGATCATTCTAAATTAGCGAATCTTATCAGAATACAAACAATTTATTAATGGATATCAAATCTCTACTTCTTTTGATCATGTTATGGATTATATCCGATCAAACATTTACCCCGTGTCTGTAATATATCGACATGTAAATAAAGACAACGGTATGTATACATCTACAGTTTGATATAGAGACACCTGTCTATTTTCTCACCTGTGTCGTTAACTGCAATATTTGATTGGTAAGCAAAATCATGACTCACAAATTTCAAATTTTTTCTTCATGTCCATCTGTTTAAAATGGGATTTCGTGTTTCGTTTTATATTCCTTATTATTGATTTTGCCGGACTCAATTTTTCTTGTCGTTGGGAAATATGGCAAATACATTAATTTGTCAGATTACATAAACGTTAATCTATTTCATAGAATTTCATGGAAAATATTCCAAGGAAAGTGTCGTATATGTCAAATGTTAATGTATTAAACACGTTTTATTTTCAGAATGAACCGAAACAGATTCTACACACCAATTGTTGGTTGAGAAATGTAAGGTTTTTTAAAGTCTGTATTCATTTGTTTATTGGACTGTTGGCTAATTAATAATAGTACACCGGCTATCAACTTGTTACCTTGAAGAGTGGTGGGTTTGTGAGATCTAAAAAATATTTCTGGCTAGTACGATGTAATGTTTGTTTAAAATATCCTTAATAGGTCTTGTATTGCTTAAGCCGGATAAATATGTTTCCACTTGATTAAAATATCTAGAGTATATTTTTGTTTTGATTAATGTCTAAAACTAGTATTTAAGAGTATGTTTTGTCTTGACAAAAAGAAAAAAAAGTATTCAAAAAGATGTTCTATTTGTCGTGATTTCATTAACCGTTACATCAAATTTGACTGCAAGACTTGAGAGAGGGACAACTGTTTTGAAATTTCTTTCTCTATCATAAAAAAATCATTTGCTTTGAGTATGCCAATGCTATGATTTTCTATAATTAGTAAATCGGGAGGAGGTGTGTGGAGGGTTTGTGTGGGTGTGTGTGTGTGTGTGTGGATGGGTGGGGGGAATTGAACATGGGTTACTTAAAGATAATTAAATCAGTTTTAATGTCTATTTGATATTACAGACATGGAGTGATTGTCGACTTAAATGGAATAAGTCAGAATATCATGATATAGATCATATAGTTGTACCATCAAGTAAAATATGGTATCCTGATCTAACGCTGTATGATAGGTATGGTTATGTGTAATATAATATATGTTATAATAAAACGTGGAAACATTAATTGTTACCATTCGTAACTTTCTCGGCTAATACGAGGATTGAATATGGGATCTCGAGGTTAGGGAGACAGAGCCTTACCACTGACCCACCATGCTTCCCGATGAGTCCACAGTTTGGAAAATTAAGCATATAGAAAAGGAGTCAAAATTAATTTTCTGGGTAGTTTACATTTAATTTAGTGGTTTTGGTGTATTTAATTCTGTAATGCTTATGGAAGAACCACAGACAGTGCTGACATTTTAAGTTTTCTAGATATGGATCAATTCGAATGAATTTCGTCATATCAGATTATCATATGTCACAACTAGTCATTAGTTGAATTAATTCCCTATTTATATGTATTTATTTTGTCTTTAAGCAGTGCCGAAATTTCAAATGACGCGGTGAAAGATTATAGGATTCGTGTAGACTCGGATGGAAGCGTTAGTCAGCTTTTACCGATGGTGTTGGCTAGTTTGTGCAACATAGATGTGTCAGTTTTCCCTTTTGACGAGCAAGTTTGTAATTTGACATTTGGTATGTGGATTTACAATGGTTTAGACGTAGACCTCGCTCCATTAAGAGATGCAGACCTGTCCAAATACGTACAACATGTGGAATGGTTTGTAAAAAGTATGGAAGCCGAAAGAATTGTGGGTGTATTCAATAATATACCATACCCAACAGTGGTGTACAGGCTTGTGTTGAAGCGGAAATCATTGTTTTACATGATCAATCTAATATTCCCTTGTATGCTGATATCAACAGTTGCATTGATGGGTTTCATTCTGCCATCAGATTCTGGAGAAAAGGTCAATTTAGAGGTTACCGTGTTGCTATCCCTGGCTGTGTTTCAGCTGATAGTCTTAGATATGATTCCACCGTCATCAGAGACCCTGCCATTAATAGGTACATATTACATTATTTTTAAAATTCAATTATAAATACTGAAACTGACACTTTTCAAATGACATCATCAGTTTGAGTTTAGATTACGTGACGTCATTTTGTACAGGGGATTTCCCTATTACGCCATGTCTGCTTACTCCGGGATCCTTCCTAGACAAAATCATAAATATATATTCACCAATACCTGCTACAAAATGTCAACACCTTTCTTCGATTTTTGCCAAATTCACAAATCACACATTTAGACATTAATTATTTTTGCTATAAAATGTGTTGTTTTTTTTTAGACAAAAAATAAGAATTAAGAAATTGAACAAGAGAATAAGGCACATAACCTTTAAAGTAGCTAAATCGCTATTCTTTGGACACAAATCGTTATCTAAAAGAGGAAGTAGTTTTATGCCTTGCACATTAAAATGCTTTCAATGTTAAGAATGAAACAAAGTGTCTATTAAGCAGTTATGTTCAGTCAAAAGTATGCGCCATTGACCAATCTGAGTAAAATACAGGTCGTGTCATGGGTCCTACGAGCGGCCTTTGATCCTGTGACGTCAGACATTTATTAATCAATCAGCTTTAACGTTTCTAGTTGTTTACCCACAGTTCCATGCATGGCACGCGAAGAACTCGCCGTAACAGAACGTCTTATTGACTAATCCCTCGCTCTAACCAAAACACCGGTATAACAAGTCTTCCAGATCCTAATGTAGTAAAATAAGTAAAACGAAATTTTTAACTTTAAAAAAAAACGGAAAAAAGGAATGTGTTGTAATAAGATTAAGCTGTTGACCATTTTTAAAGCAGCAGTTACAAATTCCTACCCGAAATAAAATTGGATATACATGTACTCTTGCTTCCATCTGAAATATCAATTATATTGGAATCATCAACGGATGTTACTTCATCCATAAAACGGATCAACATTTGATATATTTTCAGGATTATATTTTGCTTCCACAATGGTAATGGTAGCCATGTCTTGTTTAATGACAGTGCTGGTGCTAAATGTACATTTTAGAGGTGTTCATGGGATGAAACCACCCCGTATTTTAAAAAAGGTCATTATAGGGGGTTTGGGTAAAGTCTTCTGTCTACAGACCAAAATACAACAAGAGACAATAGAATCAAGTTATCTCGTAAGATATATTTTCGTATATTTTCCCAGTCATCTATATATCCAAATGTTAGTGATTTACATTTATTTTTATCATAGTATCTCTTTCATGAAATACCTGTAAATATATAAGTTCAATATTGAAATGCAACAGTGCCGGACTTGTGGACCGAGGGCCCACCTGCCAGGTCATTGACCAAGGCCCACACAAGTACGCGCCGAAAATGTGCTAGCGTCCGCGAGGGGGGGGGGGGTATGGGAGGGGACAATTTTGAAAATTGACAACCGCAAACCCATTTTCCAAGCATTTCAGACCCAAGCAGAGGAAGGCAAATTGTTGATTTCCAATTAGATAACAGAATGACCTAAGAGCACTATTTTTAGATGAATTTGAGATCTCCTGTCATGTGTCCTGTCCTCGCCTTCCTTCTTTCTTTTCTTTCCTTCCCCCCATTTTTCTTTCTCTTTTCTTTTTTTCTTTTTTCATTATAGAATTAGCCCACTTTTTTAAAATGAGTTTAGGCCCACCTGTCACGGTGGTCTAAAACAAGACTATAGATCCCCAGAGTGAACAACATGTTATATTTGTAAGACATTATATCCAAATGTATTCAAATATTGATTAAATCATGAATTATTTTTTTCAGAATGAGGAAGGAATCAAATATAACTGCCATCATAACGATATATTTCAAATAGATTGTCCAACACGGAAGCCCAAAGAAACTAGAAACAATAATGATGAATTAAACCTTAATACAAATGGCGGCATGCGCCATCATTTATCTGGTGTTATGTCTGACTTATTACACATTCATCAAAAAGTTCTTTCAGTACTTGACTCAATAACAAATAATGTTGTTGATAGTGACGAATCAAAACGTGATACCAAAGACTGGCATCTAATGGCCATAATACTGGATCGTTTTTTCTTGTTGATTTTCTTGTTGATATCTTTGTCCCTGGTGTTTGGTTTTGTGGTCAGGTATCTGTTTTAGCGAGTGAAACCAGGAATCTACAGAATCACTTAAAATGACATTGTAAATACAAGAAAATGGTGTCAGCGGAATGATAATTATTAAAATAAATAAATTCCCTGAATATTACTTGTGGTATTTGTTTAGTACTATGGAAAGAAAAAAATTGATTGAATTCACAGATTGGACATTGTATATGGTTATTACCAAATCATTGTCCGGCCTCGTAAACGAAAAAAAAAAAAATTTTTTTTTTGGCATAGATGGATGAAAAGACTTTTTTGTTCCTTGTAATATTGACAGATGTAAATAATTAACGAAATCAAAATGTTAAATGTTACAGTGAAAAGACTTAAAACTATAGTGATTTCTCCCCGGAAATGAATCACGGACGTAATAACAAAGACTAGAAAAACCATTTACTCTGTAATTGATTGTCGGTATTGACAGTATTAGAAGTTCTGATATTATCTGTTGGTGAATGGGGAGGGGCGTATGCTAATGTATATGGTACTTTTTTTATTCATTTAAATTTACAAAATTCATATAATGAATATAGGATACGATAACAAGCTTTATCAGCTTATATAAAATCGCTTGGTACTGTCAAATTAACATTAGAAAAGGGGAGGGGTGGGACCCTACAATAAGTCTTGATTTGATTATACCCTATAGCAGTGGTTCTCAATCTTTTTTGACAATGGCGCACCTTGGAACACTTGAAAAAATAGCGGCACACCTGCCTAAATAAATGAAATTATATTTGAATTTTGCAAAATAAAAACATGGCAAGTCATAAGCGGCATACAACCGTAGACACAGACTAGTCATAGACACATACAATGACTCAAATTAACTAAAGAAAACTATTAACTTATTTTATTGCAGTGTTTCGAATTTCACCAGTCAAATAACTGGCTTCTATAGTGAACAATTTTCTTAGTGTGACGTTCAAAATTTCACGGCACACGTAGTAAGATCTCGCGGCATACTGGTTGAGAATCACTGGCCCATAGAATGGAATTGTGTCGATTCGGTCAAATAAATTTAGACTGCTAAAAATTAATGTTCTAAACGTTTATGGTAAAGAACGCGCTTTTATCTTCAATAAAATTAAATTTGTCATTTTGTATTTATAAAAAAAACAAGATGTTTACCCGAAGATGCAGGGTAGAGTCCTATGACACTCCCTTACAGGACTGAAACGAGGCCCGTCTCGAACTGCCCTGAAACCTCTCAAAAGCTCTTCTCATTTTGTTGCTCTTATTCTTTATCAAGGCTTGACCAATGATCGACATGAAACTTGGCAGGGCGTTCCTTAGACAATTGTGTATCGATTGACCTCTAAATTGCAAGATGGCTGTGATGTTTTCATGCACGATTCCTGGTTAATAGTTCGCTCGATGCCAGTAACAGGATATGTACGTACTGGATAATCGAGGATAGGACGCTTACAAGCACGACACTGGTAGTAATGTCTTAAAGCTGAAATGGATTTGCAAAAAGCAACATTTACGACTAAAATTATTTTTCTTTTAACTGAGAAGTCATTTAGTTCTTTCTCGGTATATTACAGAACCAAGTTACTATTCATTTCTTTGTCGTGAAAGAGCCGAGACAATTAACTCATTTCACAATATGAACAACGAGCTTATTGTAGCACGACAGGTGTGTAATCTAATTTGCATTAATCTGAGCTGGTCGTCGGGATTGGTATATATATATTCTGTCTCGATCCTCATATCAATGTAAGGTGTTCTTGTCAATAGCTATCATTGATATGGTAGTTTTGTCATGGGATTTATGCTTACATACCCTGAACTTTATCATAATAATGTTGTTTAGATAATATGTGGCCAGTTCTCGTCTGGGGCACAACATCAAGGGATCAAGCGATTTAAATGGCTCTGCGTTTGAACCACACAAAAACATCAATTTATAGTATTTCGGTGAGCATCAAAGGACGCATATGGGAATTTGAATCAATGTGAAATTCTTGCTTTCCTGAAACAATTTCAGGTTGATTTGTTACCTTTCGTATAGTGCCTGTATCAATAATGGGAGTTTTCCACGTTTTAGCAATAATTGATTATTTCGCGAATAAGAGTTTATTTCGTAATGTGCATAATATGCTGAATAATCTATCCCTACTATTTACGTCACGTATTATAGTGTAGTATACCCGACGATCTCTTTATCAAACAATTATATGATCACTTTCCGTTCCACGTAATACAATTTGCCTCATCGCGAAATATTGGTAGTTGGGTTAAACCTACTCTTGTTCTGAATTTCATCTGTGTCAAGGCTTCAGTGTGTAAACGAGAACTCGGTTTATCGTCCAATCCGAACAAGTAGACACTTCTGATCTGGTGACCAACTAAACATATTTCCATGCATGTATGGATTTCAGAAGGTTTGGGGTCTGAAAAAGAATTTGGATGCAAAGATCGACGGAATGTCAGGGGCAGTAACTTTGGAATTAATATTACCTAATTGTGAACCAATTCTTAGAACTGTACTCACTGAAGAGGTCATGTTTGAAATATAAGCTACACAAAAAAACAGAACTTCGAGTAGAAGTGTGGCAGCAACAATAACTCTGGAAATCTTAACCTCGCTTCTAACAATTTTGCCCAATAGCATTGTAGCGAGCCCCAAAATACAATCGCTAAATTCTCGATTCAAAGTGAATCAATTTGACTTAAATTTTCAGCAGATTGCCTTTACATTATCTAGTTATAACTATTACGGTGAGAACTGCCAACTCTTTAGCTAATCTCCCTTATTGTATCTTTAAGGGGGTTGATCAACATAGTATGGTCTATAACCACCTGGTTGTATAACCAACAGCGGATCATTCTTGTGACTCGATCATTAAATTTATAATGATTCTGGTCATGTGTAAACTTACAAAAACATAATCAAATGTACTGTTCTTTAAATTATTAATAATGCAATCGACGTTAATGTAATGGATGAACTTATATAATAACGGCGCATAAATTATTTAGACAAATCAATCGGGTCAGTTGTAGACGAACAATAAACCCATTTGGCACTTACCAATTTCCTAGTTGAAAACTATTAATAGGAACTATGATGTTCAATTAACAGTACTCTATAGTGCACTTAACATAATGATAGGTCCATTTAATCATTGCTCCGATAATTGGAAAACTTGTATAAATTGTCAAAAAGATGACAGGAACGGTAACTCTAAACTGCTGAATGGCCTGCTGTACATGGATGAATGACAAGTAACACATGCACAGCTTGGTGCCACTTAAGAAGCAACAACAAAAAACCTCAAAACAATGGCAACAGAGGGTTGAAAATAAGTTCACGGACAGTTTTTATCCATGGGATTGTTGTCAGCAGATCCTCGGTGGCAGATCCAGGGGGCGAGAGCAAAAATGTGGGGGGGGGGCTCCACACACCCTGCTCAGCTACATAAAATACGGATGGCTCACGCAATCCTGAAAGGGGCACCAGCTCGTTTGGAATATACCTGCCAAACGGGGAACAGGGAATAAGCAGGAAACAATTGTTCGGTGTACACTGCAGAGATTGTGGCCATCCGCGATGCTATATCATGGATCACCCATCAAAGGACTGGCAAATTCGCCATCCCGAGCGACTCTCTGAGCAGTCTGATTTCAATCCAAAATGACAACTCGGACTCAAGACCAGAAGTCATTTTGGAAAACAGACAGCTGTACCAGTGGGTCTTAGAGAAGGGAAGTAGACTAGAGCTCGTGTGGATTCCATAACATGTGAACATTAGGGTGAACGAAGACGTGGATTGACTCGCCAACGAGGGTCTCAGGGACACAGCACCACTCCGCACCATAGACTACAGCACTACGGAAATCTACTGTATGGTTAGAAGACAGGCCAATTCAAACTGGAAAATACAGCTCGTTGAACTTGACACATACAGATTTCGGCTGAATGACCGATCTACACGAAGACAGCGATCAATCACCCTAGAAGAAATATATGCAAACTTATATCGAAATTCAGGGTGAAAGAGCGACTGCGAGATCACAAATACCAAGTCATCGTCTGTGAGTGCGGAGAAGAAAGTACCACCAACCATGTCCTGGTAGAATGCGAGATATACAAGGAAGAGAGAAAGGAATTAGTGGGATTGCTGGAGGCCAACAACATACCGCTCAATACTAAGAACCTTCTCTTTCCGAGGCCAGATCTAAAGCTACAAACATTCGAGCTGATCAACGATTTAATGAACACAGCTGGATTAAGTAGAATAGTGAAGTAAGAGAGGGCCACGGTTGCATCTAAACACTAAATTACATATGGGATATATATCAAACTAGAAGGATAGTGGAGTAAGGGAGGGTCACGATCAGACGGACTCGGCATCTAAACACTACTCCGATAAAAAAAAAATCAAAACGTACATATGTGGGAATGTGGAGTAAGGGGAAAAAGCGATAAGACGGGCTTGGCACCTAAACACAAAATCCCACACAGAGTAGGCTAACCCAACACAGCAGTTTCTAAAGGCGTTGAAATTAGCCGCCAAGTATCTCTTTACCTCGTCGGGTAGCGCCTTTGTGCGTAGAATATTTGGCGGCTGATTGGAATTCCTCAACAGACATATTCTCCTATCTTTATACTTTTACATGTGTACGTTTTCTTTGGTTTGTGGCGGAATTGGAATTAACCGCCAAGTAGCTCGTTACCTCGTCAGGTAGCGCACTAGTGCGTAGAGTGCTTGACGGTTAATTGGAATTTCTTTTCAGACTAATCGTTTTTTGCAGAAAAGAGTCACCAAATACGCAGAACGGGTTAGTTGAGTATGGGGAGTCCATGATAAGACGGGTATGGCACCTAAAGACTACTCCCACAAAGATGACATCTACCAATCCAGAAATTGGACGAAACAACCACCAAATAATATGTTTTTATTTGCAAATAAAGGGAAGACCTTCCCCCTAAACCAAAATCCATGGCTTATGGCCGCAAATGGAAAGATTGCAAAATCATATTCTAAAACAGGAAGAAGCTTTGGATGTCCTATAACTACATGTAGTCTGCGATATCACTTATGTATAAGCGGACGTAAAACCACCAGCTTAAGTAAGTAAGCTACATAAAAAAAATCAACACTTTTTATGAGAAAAGTGTCACGGTCATGTGCTTTATCCTTTATCATCATAATCATGTAGACATATGTGATATCACAATTAATTATTTGCATCAATCAAATTGAATCACAGTGTGATCTTATTAATTCATAGTAAACATTGACGTCATACGGGATGGGTGTTGGGTCACTCGGCAAACCTCGGGAGATTCCGGAACCTACATCTAGCCTCAGCTGTATGACAGTAAGTGATATGTACCTACCTATCCAATCCAATTGCGATGTGGCGCCGGTAAAATTGCGTTGTTCGAAAGGTGTGTAGAATTTTCAGTGCAAACTTGTCTCTGTCTAAAGAAAATCAGATAAACTTGAAAGAAAAATAGCTTCAAACTTTGAAAACTTTGTCATGGTCAACGCCGTTGGTAATCCGGAAACTTGAAAGTTGTTCTAATGGCGGGCTTCCTCATACAGCCGAGGCTAGATGTAGGGTACTGGAATCTGCTGAGGTTTGCCGAGTGGGTGTTGGGTTACTCTCTGTAAAAAGCTCGTGTGTTCAATTTTGAATATTATGGAGTTTAGAAATGAAACAACAACGTGAGCCCAGCATTTCGATACTGTGGGCTTTAAAATATCCGAATCAAATCTCATCGATTTCGTCTGACTCCTACGTAAGATTTCTGACAATAACAAACAGAATAGCATTATTATGTTATTTCCCTCGGGACGCTGGCAGGGACTTCTTTGACCTCTGCTGTTTTTTCTCACCAAGGTGGGTGTATGGTTATGCTTAATGTTTTCTAGCTGTGTCAGTTAGACCCGGAGATTTAATGTAATTATAATGAAAACCCCGGTAATATCATCAACAAAACAAACACGCCCCAAACTATGCAATATTTACAACAACCGCGCTTACAAGTAACTAATTATTGATAATGTAACCCTTACTGACCGATCAGAATGCTTGATAAACGTAAATGGGCTCCACTAATAATGAAAATCAGAATTTCTGCATTGATGTTTCTGTTTATTTTCAATCAAATTTGCTGTGAGGTATTTATTTCGTGATATTTCGTTTCAGAACGCGAAATTAGTCGCGCAATCGAGGCGTGTGTCACTAAACTCGAGGACGAAAATCCAAAGTAAATCTGGTTATAGATCATACAAAACATATATCTATCTATATATTGCACTTTCAATATACCACACATCTGTTACTCATCGTAAATTATATCCAACTTAATTTTATTTTGTCAATTGTGATTAAAATAAAACTAATATATTCACTCAAGAACAAAGGCCCCCCCCCCCCTGCTCAGCTAAATAATGCCTTGCATCAATGAAATTACATCACAAAGTGATCCTCATCAGTATAAAAATGATTTCTCTATTTAAAACGATTAATTTATATCTATGCCTATGTAATTTAGACACGATGATGGCAGATTTCCATAACAGAAACCTGGCAAACCCCCTCCTGCAAAAATTCCTGGATCCGTCCCTGAGTAATGGCGCAATATATTTCACAGAGGTAATGCGAAAGTCTTCTTCTAACTCTACGTAAGATGACTGACGTAAATAAGTTCATCATTCTACGTGTGCGGCCATAGTTTACATAGGAGGTGGTAACTTAAACCTTTTCGGGCAAATAGTGCCTTTTGCTCATTTTAAGTTCCCGCGTACTATTTTATGTACCCATATTTCATTTCGTTTTTTATAGTTCAAAATTTCGTTTTACTCGTCTTCACTGCACTAGGATCTGGAAGAGTTGTTATATTACCGGCTTTTTGGTTGCAGTGAAATATTAGCCATTGAAACGGTCTGTTACGGCGACTTCTTGGCGCGCCATTCACGGAACTGTGGGTAAACCACAAGAAACGTCAGCGCGGATTGATTTACCAATGTCTGGCGTCATAGGGTCAAAAGTCGCTCGCACAACCCGTGATAAGACATTCCAGTACAACTAGTCAGATCTTCATGTTTTGAAGACTATCGAAAGTATAAAAACACGAAACGAAATACAGATGTGTATTTTAATCAGACTGTCAGACTGTACTTCAAACACCTTTATTATTTATTTTTCGCATACTTCAAAGTTAATATTGTGAGCTTAGTAACCCGCACCGTCGTTACCCCCACCCCACCCCCTTCAATTATTGTTTCGGCCTAGTGAATATTAACTGCTGATCAGTTTACAATCGACGTCATACCTTTCTGCACCAATCAGGTAATGAAGACTAGAATTTTGGAAATGTAGGATTTGATTCAGTGCCAGAAAAAGTGTAATTTTCGGAAATATATTTCCCTGGTCATAAAAACTTTTGAACCGGAGCAACAGAATGAATATGGAATAACATACGTATTTTTATTCGTATTAAAGGGCAGAGTAGGCATTTTCTGTATAGAAAACATTTTACTGCTTCACCTTTAAAGTATTGATTATATTGAATTACTATTAATTGTTCGGGGTTTTTTCCATTTCAATAATGAAATAATGTTACTGGTTACCCACAAGGGCGTACTTGATATTTATAAAAGGTGTATTTTATTTATACTTGATTTAAAACAGCATTTACTCAGAATTCTTATATAATCATGAATAGAATACTTTGGATATATTATTTAATGCTTATATAAAACTGCTTCCAGAATCGAGTGATATGAATACAGTTTTAATGATCAGCTGGTAATGTAATAAAATAATGGTCGAATGAAGAAAGGGTAAACTACTAGTAAACGTTATTCGCATATAGAATTTGCAAAAAAACCTTGTAATAGCGATTCGTATAAGACACTTAAAAGCACCTCCATTTCGGAGATGTGAAGCGTTTAGTGAGAGCTATAATATATTATTTTGGTGAACGACTGAGAGCTATTAATTGGCGAACGACTGAGATTGTCATACCCAAATAAAAATGAATAAATATTCATGTCATGGTCATGCAATGAATTGGTGGTGAGTCTGCGTTGGTCTATAAGAAGGCTGCAATGAAAGAAATAATGTTCTCTTGGTTCACATAATACTTATATCACGCAGGTATCGTGTTCAAGAATATTGATTAACCTGGACCTAAAGTATTGCATATTCTTACATATATAACCGAATCTATTACTGAAAACCGAATGTTTATGCAAAATAATATTAGATACTCAAATAAGAAACCTGTTTGGATACGCAACGTGAATAAGCAACGGCCTAAAGATTGTGGTATTTTGCAACATTGCTACTAATTGTATTGAACTATCTCAAGTGTGTAATATTTTCGATTTTATCAAAGTGCATGTAGTGCACATTTTATAGTCTTAAATTGAAAAATAAAATGGTCGTGGCTCCAGTCTTAAATTGAACAAATGACACGTAACAACTGGAACGTGTCTTAGTTTATTTTGCAAAAACAGGTTATTTTAATTTAAGGTGATTTTGGATATCAAAGAATATTATATTTATCATTGTTTTACTTTAATGTCGAATTATCAACTTTAGACAGTTTATACATTGCAACAGTAGCCTAGAATAATTCTGACATGGAGAGTTACACATTCCGTCTGGCCATAGCTGGATTGGCTTCTGATACCTGACCTTTTGAGGGAGTGTGTCTGTTCATCCCGTTCAATCAAATTTATCCCAAGCACAGCAACATGACAGCTCTTCGTTTAATCTGGGGCCTTGCCTGAAAATATGGACAGATGTTTAAGTTATTAAAAACGGCGAAAGTCTTGTTCATCTCCATAGAGTAGTGTTTATTGTTTATAATGCATTTGGTGATAGGACATTGAAAAAACACAAACACAATTTTATGGATAACAATCACTAGCAACTTGAATAGTGCAACGTTTCAACAAGTGTCCTCTAATCAACGAAACAAAGTGGAGGTATAGGGGAGTTAACACCATTGCCCTGCTACGTTATGTTTATATTTACTATGCGGAAGTTATTCAAGTATTTTCATTAATAAGCTTGTTCATGGGGATTACAAGGTGGACGCTTGTAAATCCCAAATTATGTAATCATTAAGTATCTATAATACCTTAGGGTTTTCAGGTTTGAGAATACACTGTTCTATTTAGTGTATTCGACCGACACGGTTTGTGGTAAATAGATTATAATATTGAACTTGGTATTGTGGTAGTATAAACATAGATTATTGTAATTGCACAAGGCAGTTGCTTTCATGCATATTGGAGGTCTCTCTGGGTTGCAAATGAGATTTAAGGTAATTTATATATTCTGGAAATTAACTGGTTCAGTGATGTTAAATGTCTGGTTAATTCAAACATATCTCTTGCCTTTGGTGCCAACAGTTTCCATATCAGCACATTGTGTTTCGATCTAGAGAATGTCTTTGGGGAGTGAACTTGCATTTCGCCACGATGGAGATATCTTAAATTGGTTTAACTATTCACTATACAGCGAAGAGTTAATGCCTCTAATTCAATGAATGAGTTTTTTATGCCATGGAAACAAAACCAGGATTTTTTTTCTGTTACCTGAAAGAATTTCTGTAAATTACAGGAACAACAAATACGGATAATATTTTCCTGGTAATTTTGTTTCCGGAACTGTTTTTTCACATTTATTTTTGTTTTTGTTAAAATAATAAACACGACGGAATCGAAGATAACTTACATTCTATCTTTTATTAGACCTGAATTGCAGGTAGCCACATAATAGTTGAAATCCGTGACCAGTTCAGTGGTGCCATTCTTTGACTGTAGTTTTACATCTGTTTGTTTACCAACCACGACGCATGCAGGATTTTGCTACATATCTTGGCGCTAGGAAATATTTAAAAAATAAATATATTCCCAGAGAGAGTTTAAAGCGTAAGAATTTATAAACACTCATATTAACTTATTATCTAAACATTCGGAAAAACATAAACTATTGAATTTATAGGTGTTTATGGAACTGGTTATTAATCTGGATCATTCAGTCAAGTTAAAAGGTGTTGAATTGGATAGATCCCTTATAGTATTTTCATTATATTGGGAAAGACAGTGTGATTACATTCTTTAATATAAGATCCGTTTAACTTATTAATTTAGTCTCATGTTTTTGAATATTATATAAACAATACTAGACAATTAATACCCCCCCCCCTCTCCATCAGATTAATGGTATACGGGGATTAGATAATAAATACAAATAAATGGTTTGAATATTATATTTAATGAAAGTATTATTGAGTTGGGCTGTAAAGTGAATAATTGTTTCTTCCCTTTTGTTTGGCCGAATGAATCGTAACTAGTTGTAAGTTTACTCAATAGAAACAAATCGGTTATAGTTGTGTCTAGTCGACCGATGATTTTGTTAGGGCCTATTAATCAGAATACAAAAACTCATTGGTGGTATCGTAATGACGGGGAAATAATTTTTATTTCAATAGAATTAATAAAGAATCTCTATAATTTATGACTTTTGTTAATTAATAATCAATTATTATGTTCTGATGGATGACATATATTTCTAATAACGTTTGACAACATAAAAATAAGACTTGAGGGTAATGGTAAATTATGTTTTGTTTACAGTGTAGTCAAGGACCAACTTGGCAATATCCGGTGATATAAATGTTATTGCTTTAGTTGCTACCGGCCTAACTCCCTCTTCAAATAGAACAGCGTGGGGGCTTATTGTATATAAAAAGTTCACTCATTAATTATTATTATTTAGAAATGGTCAACTCATAATGACATTATTTGTTCTCTTTCATTTCCAGAGGCTCGAACTATACTCGTGACCCCCTTTATAAAAAAAAACATTAAACAGTGCAGAAAACAACAGTTTATGGAACTAAAACAAATATTTGATTTTTTCCTGGTCTTCCCACCGGTGCATCGAACATGCAGTGGTCTTTAAAATGGTATTATTATTAGCCACTTATTTATTGCATGTCGACATCAGAGATGCGTTATATAAGAGCATAATCTGCCTTTTGGAGATCTATATTTTGTCTTCAGATGTTACCGGGTGATCGTAATTTACATGGATTCGGGGGCGGATACAGGAATTTTTGCAAGAGGAGGTTTGCCAATGCCATCTATAACTTAAGTAGGCGTACATTCACAGTGAGCGTTTGCAAGAGAGAAAGCCAACACCCGTTTGACGTCTATTTTTATATTGAATTAACAGGTTCACATCGTGGTTCAATTTCACAGATACAAAGCATTGGTTGTGATATCCCACTTGTCTATAACATTATTTCGCACTTTAAATGTCCATCCCAACCCACCATATATGATAAAGGATAAATCGCATGACCGTTACACTTTTCTCATAAAGTGTTGTTTTACAATTTTTATGTAGCTGAGCAGGGTGGCGTTTGGATCCCCAAACCGTCCTCCCGGATCCCCCCTGAGATTTGAACACGCGTCTCGTTTGTCAAGTACTATAGGTACGATAATAAACAATATACCCTACCGCTTCAAACAGTCCTAAAGTAATTTGAATGTTCAATATATCCAATTGCATTAACTAAACGACAGGTTATATATCTTTGATATAACCCTGTCACTGTTCACAGTTTCATGATTCTGTCAAAAAAAAAATATTTGTCATGCAACTAAATAAGTATTGGACGCCTGGTGTCCCAAAATGTTATCATTCACCGTATTTTCAGTGTAAAACACCATTCATTTGATCTCGCCTTGGACAAGACTAAAATGGTAAATGGCAAAAAAAGGCAGTTGCGGTTTCAGTCTTGGATAATACCCTGAACGAGTTAATTTACGTCAATTACAATTCTAATCATTGCTTTTTATATATCAAACAAAGCACAACTTGGCCATTAATAAGAAAATTTAATAGCCCAAATTCGTGTTAAAGATTACAATATTGGAACACTTCCGGTTTAAGTCGTAGAGTATCATCTTATAATTGTTTTTTTTTTGTGAAATGTGTTCGTTCATATTTGGCCATTTGCCGAAGTAATACTGTTTTATAAGATAATTATAAAATATTCTGATTGCTGAAAACGTTAATAATATTTTTTTATCTGAACCATTTATAGGTTACTTTGATTTGATTTTTCTTGGGTTGTTTTCCTTATCGTTAGGTATCACTGCAATTCCGGGGTTGTATGAGTTTGTTGTTTTTTGTTCAAAATGTCTATGCAACCTGTGGATTGTCTTGTGTAAGTATGTATGTGTGGTAAGTCCCGCACTTACTATTCGATAAGTAATGGTTGGTTCAATGGGATTACTCAACATTAATCAGCTTATTACTGTATCACTATGCAATATTTGTTCTCTAAACAGTTCTATATTGTATCTACTATATGAAATCAAATTAATTTCAAATCGGGTTGGTATAGAATGACTCTATTTGCTAATAGTATTTCTCTAGTGAATTTATATGTTATAGTAATTGAATGAAGTACTCAAATCGATTATGTAAATAATTCCATATTAATGGGATCATTTAGAATTCCGGGAGGTTGGGATATTTTATCTGATTTAGAAGTCAGTCGCTTTCAATTAACAGTAAATGTTGCTTTGATGTTATAGTACATTACTAAAAGCTTTATTGGCACTCTTATCACGTCCATTTTGGTCCATTTATCATCGCCATTGTTTTTCTATTAATAATCTGAATCAAAACTCTCATTAATTTTCAATATATTTCATGAACAGTGGAGAAAAGATAAATGGGGTATATATTCCCTACTAAATCTTAATCTGTTTTAAAAACCTTGATAACAATCAGCTCATTCCGTCATTTTAAGATAAATTGGATACCTGGGAACAATATCCATATGACAACGCCCCTATGGGATACTAAGTCCCCACTATAGCAATATACTTTATTCCCTGGCATATAATGCCTTAGGAACAATATCCATATGACAACGCCCCTAAAGGATACTAAGTCCTTATTACATAACAATATACTTTATACCCCGGCATATAATGCCTTTGTTTTCTTTTTAAGCTTTTGGGGTTCTGTAAGTATCGAAAACAATCGGGTAATTTACAAGGATGTTGTTCATATTCATACATATGTCTTTGAATTATCTACACGACAAGCTTCAAAGGTTTTTTTTGGTTTTTTTTTTTTTATTTCGGACCCTTTTGAAACAGTGACTTTCAGGTATTGCAGCCGATAATCTTTTAGATCTTTCCTAAATTGCAAAGAGTTGTCAATTTGCCATAGTAGGCTATTATACCAAATTTTAAACTTGAACGATGCACAATGGGGCATATTGGTTTTAAGATAAATAGCCGATTTTTTTTGTTGGGATAGACAGGATGAGGATCAAAATTGTCATTTCTAAATTTAGAAGAACTTCTATCCCATCTTTAATGGTGTTGTGAAAGAAGCCCTCGGCTGTATCTGCAGGTGTTCCAGTCCCGCACTGTTATTATAATGACGAAAGGGTTTTTTTTTATTTATAATTTTTTGTTGTTAAATTTCTGATTTGATAATAGTCCGAATGGTTAGTGTTGTATTTTTGATTGTATAGAGTCTTTATATAGTTTTGCTTGTATTTGTCCTTTTATTTTCACAGGTGTTAGGTAAGTCATATATCTGGAATAAAAAATGGGCGGGTCAAAGACTGTTCCTTGTCGGAAAGATATATCCATTTGTATTTTCTTGCCATACAGTGGGAGTTCACGTCAGTCCTTTTGACCCTATGACGTCAGACATTGATTAACCAATCAGAATTGATGTTACTAGTGGATTAACCACAGTTCCGTGCAAAACATGCCCGAAACTCGCCGTAACAGACCGTTTCATTGGCTAATCTCTCACATCATTCAGAACATGTCAATGATAAATACTCCTCCAGATCCTAGTGTAGTAAAGACAACAAAAACGAATTTTAAACTATACAAACGAAATAGGATCTAATTTCTAATCAGATAGGATAAATCCATTCACCTATATCAATGTACAGGATACAAGGCTAAACATCTTATTTTGGCGTCGGGATGACCAAATTTTGTTTACGGTGTCCTGTGAAATCGGACACTCCTTTTAAGACCATTTTTAGTACGCACGATTAGATAATAAAACAAAGATTATGACGCTAGAAGGTACATTAGGTCTTGGATTGGTTTTGTTCAAGGCAAAGTGCTAGTGTTTATATCGGCTTCCAGGCATGGTGATATTACTGATAATGGATGTTTATTTTGACAAGCTATTCTACGAACCCAGACACATTAAATCGCGGTCATAACAATGGAATCAATAGAACAGGGTTTAACGTCCTATTCTTCGGCTCTCGGGGACATACGCTAAGCTGGGTCTACTGGTATTTCAAATTCCAAATTCCAAACTTTTTTATTTTCACGCCAACCGGTACACGGGACCTAGGTCTGTCGTCCCATAAGAACGTCTAGACACTGTTTCCGGTCAGGGCCATCGTCCTGCATCGATGGGGGGGGGGGGCTAGTGATCTAGAGCAGTGGTTCTCAAAATTTTGGATCCCTGGTGTTGGCGTTTGTGGCTTGGAGACCCCTGTACTCAATTAAGATCACATCTATTTTCGCATTTTTTAGTGTGCCGTTCCAAATTTCGTGGCACACTTGAAAGATTCTGCGGAACACTTAAGAAGATCTCGCGTCACACATATGTGCCGTGGCACACTGGTTGAGAACCACTGGTCTGGAGTGTCACGCTTCGACCTCTAGCTGACTGGTCACCTGGCTTGCAGTTGTGGTTTCTATCCCTGGTGTGAGCGTATGTGGCTTGGAGACCCTTGCGTGTGCGCCAAGATCCTTAAAATGAAAATAGTGCTTGTCTGCGAAGAGAAAAGAACTCTGACAACACTGGAAGCGAACCTAATTAGCGAGCGCAACCTCCTTTGAGCCAACGTACCTCTCCACAATGAATAATTTTGTACGAAGTTCTGTTAATGTGTTTACCGATCGCTAAATGCCACTTTCGTACGAAGTAAAGACGTATGCTTTACATACATTTGCACATCTTGTTTTTGCTTGGTCCCAGAGAGAGCCCAAAGACGATGAATTGACATAGCTTGTCAACACATCTATCTAAGTGATGCCCCCTGATAATTTACTTTTTCTGCTTCAGCTGTACAAGGTTACCTGTGTATTGTCCATACTGTCGAAAACATTTTTGATCCAAACACGATAAGTAGTATCAGAAAGGTAAGTGCATTTCCATGTACATTAATTTTATGTTTTCCATATTAATCAGACATGTAGATGAGGGCATTCGGATGTGGAATATTACATTTTGTTGATAGTAATCTTAAGCGTGTAATGAAACGAGAAAATGCCTAGTCCGGTTATACGTTTATACCGTATCGATTTTTACCGTTACCAAATGGATGTATGTCGTGTTTAAACGAGCTTTGGTTACAATCACTAATCAGTTTCATTATCATACCTGCCTCATAAATTCATCCATGAATCTCGTGAATAGTTTACTCGAATTTCGATCTTAGCGTTTACATAAAAGTGGCATTGGCTGAAATGTATACAAGACTAAAACAGATTTTTATTGAGATTAAACATAAGTAGTTATCGACGTTCTGTCAAAGGTGTGTTGGAACTGACATTAGTCTGTGTTGACACTCGATATTTGTGATTTATGAATATACAGAGAAACATTTTACACAATTGGGAATTGACTATATTTTTATGTTCTGATTCATATTCTGTATTGTGTTGTCTGACATCAGTTGTTTGAAGGGAAACGGCTGTTGCTGGTTTACGTTATAACTTATAAAGTTTGTCACAATTCGATATAAAGTTATGTTTTACTTTATCACATATAAGCCTACCAAGCATCAGTAATACTTTAATGTAAGCATCAAAGTATTCATGAAACTATTAATTATTAAGTTAATGCTCTTTATCTTGGATGTTTACATAAGATTCTTATACAAATATATATTTTACGCAGGTTTGAAAACATGGCTAGCCAGAAGGACAATGTGAGAAGATCAGCTGTTTTTGTTTTCATCCTTATATTTAGTTTTTGCGGTAAGTTTCACTTTCTCTTAATATGTTTTAAAGCAAATATATTTAACGATTTGGCGCCAATAATGCAGTGTGTAATAAACATTTCATTGAAATGTCTATAACTAATAGTTTACAACGAATGAAACCATCAGTTGTTTGGCATCAAATGTCATTAACACAGTTCACTCGATATTAGAGTTCTGGGAATTCTACAAACGTAAATGTTAAATTAACATAGACATTTTTGTCATTGATATCCCGTCATAAATGCCTGGAATTCCCATATTTAAGCATTGGGTCTAATTTCGAATTTGACGATGTTAGTGATAGAAACATTTCTTCTGAAATTAAGCCCAGGGCTAAAATTCGAAAAGCGGAAAAACGACAAACATTTGGGTTCTTTTTATAATTGTCACATTTAGTGCCTAAGATGTCACCTGCAATTGGAGTCCAATGAGTTTTAAAGATGTGAAACCTTCTCATGACACTAACACCAATTCGAGATACTTCATCAATGTCAACAGATATGGTTCGAAAATTTAAGCCCGTTATTAAGTCCTAAGGATTCCTAATACATGCCAATCAGAATCGTTCTGACCCATGCAAACAGTATCTACGGCCTACGGCGTCACAATTTGCCACATGTCGGTCTCAGTGGTGTCTGTTTTATTATCCGATGATCCAATAATATAATGGTCCAGAACACGCATATGAAGCAAACCCGAAATAGTTCCGCCTGATGAATACCCTAATGAATACCCTAATTTTGTCATTGCTGATGCCAAATTAAATAGCATTCACTATATAATATATGCATCAGTTTGGGGTAGGTTTTGGAATGATGTTGATACTTTGTGACAACAGGGACGACTCGGCCCCGTTGTTTGGTTATATGCCACAACATTTCCAGAACCGACATTGTCTGTGCTTTAGGGCTAGGGATAGATGCTCAAGGTGGTGGAGACGACATGGTATACCACATTATTTCCTACTCTGTCTTGATAAATAATAGTATTGTACATGTATTTTATAGATTCTACAGAAGCGACAAACCAATCTGCTTTATTGAAAAAAATATTTGGAAACTATCATACTGATGTAATACCTCTTTGTGAAGGTAGTCCAGGACCCATAGATGTCTATGTTGGTATTGCTGTAAGACAGGTTATAGAATTGGTAAGTTTTAAACTACCCCCCCCCCCCCAAACACAATCTAAACACACACACTTCGTAGAGTTTACTTTATACTCTTCTCCCACTGCTAAAGACCCCTATGCGCAAGCGAATTATTGAAATGAAATTAAACCATGTGTTAGTCCCGAAATGACCTAGTTTGTGTTGAGTGGACGTTAAACCCCATTTCTCTCTCTCTACTTTATACTCGGTTAGGATTGGTATCCTATTTCGTTTTAGATTAAAAAAAAAACATACATAATAATAAGAAGTTTAAAATACGACAGAAAACTAAATAAATATGTTATATATAAAGAACTGTTTCGGCTACGTATCTAGTTGGTTTCCTACTTTCACATAGACCTATTGAGTTGCAATGTTTTTGTTTTGTCGTTAGAAAGTCTCCAATCGCACTAAGCTCACAGTATAATTATTGAATATGTTTAGTACTTAAAAAATTCTAACTGTTTAAGCTCCGGTAATTGCAACATTTATTTTTTTTTTATTAAATTCATTGTTTATTCCATTATAACATCATTTGCTGTAAACGATGTTCTTTAAATAGAATTAGTTAAGAGGTGTGGAGGTTTGTAAGATTCAATAAGTTTACAGGTGATCTGGTTTTAACTCCATGCTAAGACTAGACCAAGATGTTTTTAATAGATTAATAACATTATTGCTACTTTAATAACAGCTGGGAATTGATTTTTTTTATGTCGTTTCTTCCTTTTATTAAAAATTGTGTTATGTAACATTCTGCTAGAGAGTTTCTGTTTATTGTTGTTATAAATTTTGTTTTTATTATCGGTTGATATATGTTATCATTGGTTACTAAATTCTGTATTACCTAGACGTACAATGTTACTTTAAAACGTGTTAAGTTTTTTACCGCGCCAAGAGAAAAGCCCAAATTAATCCTGTATTCCTCGTACATATTAAAATTTGGACTCACTGACTACGTTTGGATTAATGTCCACCTCCATCCGACAATCTGTCGTGAAACTTTTATTTTTTTTTTTGCTTTGTTATATTGAATTCTAACAAAAACGGTTAAGTTCACCGTTATCTATGCACACCAAGGGTTGATCCTATTCCATTATCAGCGCCCCCTCCCCAATGCGCTTGAAACAAATCTGCGCTTTCAAGGCATAGTTCCCATTGGACGCAATACGAAGATACCGACCAACGTGTCCACATCAGCATGCGCTCTCAATAAAGCCAAGTGACATTAGCTTGGGGCCCACGTCAAGATTGGCGGCGCCCAGCCAATGTCATGTGGTTCTATGGTCGCCTCGCCTATCATGCCGTTATATGTAAGGCGCACCCCCACCCCTCCCCAAATGGTTAGGCGCGTTTTAACACCACAACTTGATTGGTGAGGCTCAATCTGTGGGGTACCTTATCCCGGATGGGCGCCATAATAACGTGATTGTTGGGCCTTATAATGGTTGAGCACCCATGACTTCATCAATGCGGCGCCAAAAACGGCATGATTAGTGGGGTGTCTCAACCCGGAGGGGCGTCCATAATGCCGAAATTGGTTGGCCGCCCAAGACAAAATCTACCATAGAAAAGTCAACTGGAAATTGTAGGAAGGTTTCCGGGTCAAGTGTACGATGGGGATAAGATTGATCCAAGAATGTACAAGGTGTGATAATCTTCAAGTTCAACAAGTCGCACTCCAAACTTTTTGTTTTTCTGATTAGAGGTACGCTAAAGTCGTATACTGCCCTTCAATTTTTTTATTATGTTCATATCAAAATATCATAATACTAATTAATACGCCAATATCGCAAATTCAGCGTCAAATTTGAAATGTTCCGCCATATTCATAATTCCTCTCCTGAGAAGCAAACCCTGTTATCCAAAATGTTCTGGGAGAGAGCTCCCTAGACCCCCCTCTAAAGCGAGGCCCGTCGAATGTGCCGTTAACCGAGGATGATCATGTGTAGTTACATCGGTCGGCGCCACCAGAAGTCCCCTCCACCTCTACCCCATATTTATGGGCTAGCTATGGGTTCAACTGTATAAACTCGTGGTTTTCTCCTGTTGTACTATATTTTAGACCTGAATGATCTTGTTAGTGTTGATTGAACAATAAACCCCATTTGTCCCCTATATCAGTGTACTAAATGGTGCCCCTTATCCACCCCACACACACACACACGCACACACTCGAAAAGGTGAAATTTTTAGTTTCTTTAACGACATGCTCAATAGTTTATTCTTCGAAAGAGACTAATATTATCGAGGAATCATTGCAGAGCCTATTAAACAATTCCCGCTTTTCTCTCGCTTTGTAAGTTTTAATTGAAATTCACATTATAAATCATCATGTCATAAACAAGTCACGGTCTATTACATGGTCAAGTGTCTATCGATCTATAATTTCAAATGAATAATTCAGTGGTCAGCGAGATGGTATGTAAGTGGTCTGAGTAACAGCTCAGTATCACATCATTGTGCTTAATAAGAATAGATATCCACACATTCACTCGGCCATTAATATACAATTTTATACAAATACAATATTTATCTTGTGGGAATAATGTGACATGTTTTCGCCTACCTTGTTATCGATTTCGTGGATGTATTTCATAATGGAGAGAAGTTAACGTTCGCTCAGTTCAGTACCAACTAAATCATTATGGTATTCTATTAATAATTATTATTCAGTAACGCGCTAAGGTCTTTTGAATTGGGAGGAAATAAAATAGGGCTTATGCCCTAGTTCACTGCAGCGATTGGGGTAATAGACACGACCAAGGGTCCTATTACGAGCCATATGTACACCAGGTAATCCACGGGAACCTTCTCGGCCAACAACGGGTGCGAAGCCAAGACCTCCTGGTTAGTAGTGAGCGAGCGTTTAAACCACAGAGCCACCGCGGAAGTGGCAAGAAGCGAGATAACCCGAAGAATCCCGCGAGGTTAGGCAGCCGACATTGTTCCTTGTAACGTAATATCATGGAATCAAACCCATAACAGGCATTTTATTATTTACAGCGTATATGCTAAACCACCTGTGTAAATAGTCCTATAAATAATTAAATGATGAATTTTAATGTAGATGGGATTAATATGCATAATAAAATTGTGGGGAGATAATTAACCAGCTTATATACGTGACGTGATTGTCACGCGTCACAGAATGTAGAGCAATGAATTTATAATATGGAATAAAATGATTGTAGCTTATATAGTCATTGGGGTGGAACATTTCTACAAGAAACCCTAATATCACTTTTCATGTTTAGATCACCGTTGTTCCGAAGTTTCTTTATTCTGTACAGTAGCTTTGTCATCTGGTTCGCCATTGGCAGTTGTCGTTCACAGGACAGCGTATGCTTAGTCTTCATAAGCTGTTATTTTGGAAGTTAGACTAATTAATTATATATGCTACCAGGGACTATTTTCTGATAACTTTATACCCGCAGACTATCCTCTAACATTTATAAAAATAGATCACTGTGTTGAAAAATCAGTAGGCCTATACTATTTATCTGTTCCGTTTCATAAACGGAAATGAACATTTTCAATTTGATTACTTTTATTTTTGAAAACGGAAGTGGAATAAATACTACTGAAAAATCTTGAAGTATACCAAGTGTATTCGACTAAATCGTCGAAATTGTAATTGTAATGTCGGTTAACTAGCTTCGTGCCTGTTCCCAGGAATAGCTAATTGTAGTCAGCACATATTTCGTATGGACTAGATTATCTTTACTAACGATTTCTTTAAGCATAATCTAATAATTTATTTACAGGGATATTTTTTTATAGTATCGACATTTCTTTGTTTCGCGAGTGAATGTGATGATAGTGTACTTAGCGGCCTATCATCAGTCAATAATGCTTGATTTGATGTAAAGGATTATTTTTTCTATAGTTTAATTTAACTTACTCCCTGTGGTGAACATTATATCTACCAGTATTATATCTAATTAATTAGTCAATGGTGGATATCTTCTATTTACTTAATATCAAAACAAAAATTTATCTGATTTCTTTTTGTTAACAGTCATCTAATGTTTATTTTCAGAATGAACCTAAACAAATCTTAACATTAAACGCTTGGATGAGATTGGTAAGTACCATGTACAGAAATGTCACCAAGTTCGGCAATTAGTCGCCATAATACTCTTGTCATGTTAAAAGATTGTTCTTCTAAATATTTACTGGTATGGTGAACTTGTTATGGGGTGGCACTGGTGGCAGATAAACATAATTTCTTAACCTCGACTTAAATTATGTTTACAATCGTCCAACGGAGGATCCTTAAACTCTCCACAATAAAAGTTCTCCCGGGTTATTCATTTAATTGCGAGGAAGGGTCCACTCCGCTTACTTCAGCTTTCAGTAGCAAAGATACCAACCAAAAACCTTGCTGAACCCTGACTGGTCAGAAAATGATTTAAAGTGACGCTGCATAATTGCATTTTTAGATAAAATATCAAATTTCTAACGGCTAATATAATATAAAGGAAATAAAATTTTCGTGGACAACAAATTAACATTATAGCATCGATGACATTTCAATTACACACCACATCTTTGTAAATACTGAACTGAATTGAACAATTTTTGGGCTGATATTCCAGTTAGAGATTCATATTGTAGTTTCCTAACTCAGGTGATTTCAATAGCGCTCAAATGGCACATCTTGAGTTCAAACGTTCAATAACAAAACACAATAATATGTATTTTTGAAATTGTATTATTGGAGACGAATTACGAGAACAAATTTTCCATAATTACACCACTTAATCCTTACTAAATAACACTTAAGAAAAGGGATTCGTACAAAACCAACGTTGAATTTTTTTATTTTATGAAATAAATGTTATGTTGTAGGCATGGTTTGACTGCCAGTTAATATGGAATGCCAGTGAATATGGTGGTATAGATAATCTCGTTTTGCCATTTAAAAAGATTTGGACACCTGACATTACATTATATGATAAGTAAGTCTGAATTGTTATGTCACCACATTGTCACCATACTGTGAATTACCCAGATCAAAAATAATCTGGGTGAATTATATAACGGATTCTTAAAGCCCTGACGCCAGTGACGTCATAAAACAAATTCTGTTAGTGTCAGATGTATATTAAATTTTATGCCGATAATGTCGATGAACCTTGAGAGCTCTATAAAAGAAAACTACCGCAATTTTGGACCGGACCAGAAACTGGTCCCCAAGCGCTACTAGTCCAATTCTTCTATTTCCTCGGAAAATGCCCAAGGCTCTGCCAATTCAAGTAAGGTCGACACGAAACTTGGCATTCCTCGTTCCTTAGAAAATAATTGGGCATCGAATTCCAAGATGGTGGCGAGGGCGTAACACTAGGTTCCTGGACAATTTAGTACTATTGTACTTATTTTTTGATTAATGCTACAAATAGGGTGCCCAGTGGAGACTTACGTGTCCTCCCTGGTCCTAATTATTAGAGATATATTATGCTCTAATATAGATAATGTCAAATGAATATATTATTGAAAATTTCATTCAAATTACTGTATTCTGATCACGATAGATCTACTGGTTCGAGTTTTAGTCTCGCTTCTCCATTTATAAACTGAATCATTTAAATCCGAAAGAAAGACTTGCAATAGGTAAATTTTGCTCCTAAATAATATATCTTTAATGCTCGTTACCCGTAGTAATAATGATCGAGGGCAGCCTAAAATAGAATTGCTAAGATCGCGATTCAGAGTGAAGCAATTTTTCTTCTTGTTATTTTAGTGCTGCTGATGAATTAACAGGATTAAAGGACTACAGACCATCCGTAAATTCTGATGGAAAAGTTACATATTTGTTCCCTACTGTTATTGACAGTCTGTGTCGAGTTGATGTCACGTATTTCCCTTTTGATACACAAAAATGTCCGTTGACTTTCGGATCGTGGGCGTACACTGGATCAGAGGTAGACATTTGGAATAAAAGTGCGACCGGGGATATTAGTAGTTTTAAAGTAAACACTGAGTGGACGTTGGAGAGTGTGCCTTTAAAGAGAACTGTCACGCTATATCCTGCCAGTCCCGATCCCTATCCCGACGTGACATTTTTCGTGACACTCAAACGAAAACCTCTATTTTACGTACTGAATCTGTTGTTTCCGTGTATCCTGATTACGTCCGTTGCCATGTTGGGATTTCTGCTGCCACCAGATGCCGGAGAGAAGGTCTCGTTGGAAATTACAGTTTTACTGTCATTGGCGGTTTTCTTACTCGTTGTGTCAGAAACACTGCCACCTACCTCTGAAAACTTCCCATTTATAGGTAAGATATACATGTTTTACTCAATTAGAAACGCTACAACAGTCTGAAAGCTTTCCATGTTTGTTTTTTTTACTAAATAAAATACGTATGTGTTAGAAATCAGTTTCAATTGACTGAGGTCTCATCTGGTTTGAAATATTGAAATAACGGATTCTTTCATTTGCTTTTCCCGGTTAGGCTTTCACAATTATGTATAGATTATACACATAAATTTTTAGAAATCAGTTTCGATAGCGCCGCCAATATCTAGTTCGGGATAACGGAATTCAACTGCGCCATCTTTTATTGCTGTGGATTCCTTTTGTTTTCGCTTTCTCCGGCTATAATTTCAAAATAATAATAAAAAAAAATATCACGAAGAAAATCAACCAATAGAATTTTAACTATGTTTCTTCCAGGAATATATTTCGCATGTGCTATGGTAATGGTGTCCGTGTCAACGATTTTAACAGTCTTCGTTCTCAACTTCCACTTTAAAGGCCAACATGGGCGACCTGTTCCTAGGTGGATTAGAAAGCTATTTCTGGGAGGTCTGGCAAGGTTACTTCTGGTTAAAGACTATGAAGCTTCTGTTCATCCACAGAGAGAAGTCGATGATTTTACCCCAACCGAATATTCCAAAAAACAGGTATTATTTTCTACTAATGGAGGCATATTAAAATAAGGTTTATAACATGACAGTTTTGAACTTATTAGTAAAGTTAATGTGTTTTAATTTCAGAAATACTATGTCAACCAGGAGGAGCATGAGGTATAAAACCTGCAGTTCGCCCACCCATCCTTTCCTCATGTTTTTTTTTTTAATTATCGTACTGTTGCTCTCCATAGTCTCTCCCGATTTTTGTGAATTATATAAAATATCCGTTGTCTCGAGTAGTCTCTTGAATTCTTGTAACCGCTTTAATATCTGTATGCAAAATATTAAAATTAAACCTCCTTGGCCTGTATGACGCATCTCATCCCATCCCATTTCTCGTTCTAAAGTGTAGAAACCCGACTAAATAAGATAACCCTTTTCAAAACCAACCTCTTCTGTTATATATCATAACCATAAACTTGCCAGGCAACCAATATGCACACACCTTTTTAAATGGTGCCTATCATATTTTAGAGAGAGAGGGAGAAATGGGGTTTAACGTCCACTCGACACAAACTAGGTCATTTCGGAACTCATATGTGGTTTAATTTTTTTCAATAATTCGCTTGCGCGTAGGGGTCTTTAGCAGTGGGAGGAAACCGGAGTACCCGGAGAAAACCCACGAGGTTGGACAGGCGACCCTATTACTTGCCACGTACAACCGGGGATTCGATTCATGTTTTAGAAACAGGGACATTAAATAGGCGTAAGATTGGTGAGCGAATCTGAATTTTCAATGGAGTTCATACTTTGAGCAATATCTGAACACTCCCGGCAAATTTGTAGAATAAAATAGATTGTTCCAAAACTCTGACTTGCAGAACGTGTACAAGACAGAGGAAACGACTGGCAGACCGGGATCACGACCGACAATATACATGTACTTCTATACAATTTTTCTTATTTCATCATCAACGGTTTTTCCATTTTAAACAATGATTTTCTAACAGAGGGATATTTTCTTCGATTTGAGGTTTTCCTTGGTGGGTCTATCCCGGTGTTACTGTGACAGTCCTCCGGAGCCAAACTAAAATTTCCATAGACTATTATTCTTTATTTATGAATTTAAAAATCGGAATTTGATGAGTATACTCAAATTCATTCCAGATGATAGATTTTAAGCTTCTATGATGAAATGATTCCAAATTATTGAACTTGTGTTAGAAAATCGTTTGACCATGACACATTTAATCAATATTTTGTTTTTTTCAGAAGCCTCACACCAATGGCGTCTTATTCCATGTTAATAACCACAATGGCACAAATGGCATCCATAGAAACCGAGATCCTGAAGTGAGGCAGGTGGATCCTATTTTAGGTGTAATGACAGAACAATTAAATATTTTGAAAAAAGTTCAAAATGAATTCGCTGAACAAGAAAAAAAGGAGAAGTTAAATTCGGAATGGCAGCGTGTTGCCATGGTGATGGACAGATTGTTTTTGTTGTTGTTTTTCCTGTTTACCGTCATATGTACTCTTGCTATATTACTACAGTGCATTATACAATGAGAAAGCCGAATCTCAACACAAATAAATGGTGATGGGCTGACGAAAAGAAAAGGGCGGTAACTAACGCCAAATATATGAAGCGAAAGAACTTTTGGAAATTATAGTTAATTTTACAGACGGTCTGTAAACTCTTGATCATGTTAATTCAAGGCAGCTTAATGTTGTGCTACCAATATCCGGTTAGCGTAGATGATGCCTGAAAAAATAGTTTTAATCATCACCACCATCGTCGTTATCATCATATTGATTTAATATATTATATATTATAATATTATATAATGATAGTATAGTAGTACATGTAATAATAATCATCACCACCATCGTCGTCTTCATCATATTGAAAATATATAAAATCATGGTTCAGTAGTAATAATATGTAAGGAATTATGTGAGAGTAAAAAATAATATCATAAAACGTCACGTTTTTAAATTAAATCCAGCAGAACGGCTGATTAATTACCTTTTTATAATTGACAATTGGCGTAGCAGAGGAATGGGATTGTCAACAAAAGATTTCGGTCACTTTGAGACAAACGTGATTTTTATTTGTATGGTATCAGTAATGTGTGCAATGTCAGTAAGGAAGTGTAGCAGGAATAACAGTAGTTCCACCTATTCCCAGGGTCGTAAATAGTCGGTCTCAAAATAAGTGCAGACACTGCAGTCGGTCTCAAAATTATGTATCGACCACTAAATGAATTAATGAGGTAAACAAACAATGCCAAAATAGAAGATCCCAAATACTTAATATGTATGAATATATTTATACCTCGAGCAAGTTTTTCAAAGCTCAAATTAGTAAAAATTGTTTTGCGTTCCATCATAACAAAATCGTCGATTGGTGGTCAAATTTGACTAAGACAGGACGCTTGATGAAAATATGAGGATAGTCATATCACTCATATCCTTGCTAATTTATCTATATTCAGCACAACAATATATGGAAAATACAGGTACATGTAAATGATGTAATTATTATCACTTCCAGAAGTTTTTTAACAGATTCCCAATGTGTACTTTGTAAGTTCTTGCAAAATTCTTAATAAACAACTTGAATTCCCATGCGTAGTATTTAATTTTACTTATGTTTTAAGTGTTTTCTGATTATAAATCCAAAAATATCCCCCCAGGAGAGTATGACTTCGGGCCCCCTAGAAAGCTCGCATCGGGAGTGCTCGACTCGTATTAGGGGCCTGTGCATCAGTTGGTCTCTTTTTTGCTAAACACCCCCAAACAAAATCGATATGCACGTCCCTGTCTCCTCTTCGTAAGTTTCCAACATTAAAGGTCGACACTGAAAGCCTACCTGGTCGTTCATTATGGGGACAAAGGGAAGTAACTATATATAGTTGGATAGAGGAATTAGATGACAGTTTAATACGCCACAGTTTTGCAGGATAAACCAAACGAAACACTTCTAGGGATACGGCCATCTCTAATATGATAGATAGACATGTTACTATATCTAGTTCCGATGAATCAACTGGATCGAAAAATGATAGCTACTCTCCATTTTTGCTTTTGATTTTGGGAGATCTAGTTGCTTTATTGGATGAAATGAAATGGAATGGGGTTTAACGTCCTACTCTTTTGCACCTAACGTGGGATAATGGAAGACGGGCATACGCCATTCAGTGTGATATGAGGGAAATTGTGCCCGGGCAGCAGCGCTACGTCCTACTCTTATATCGAATTCCAACTGCCAAAGGATCTTTTATGTGCACTCCAATTTGTACATGCGTAGTATTTAATTTTACTTATGTTTTAAGTGTGTTCTGATTATAAATCCAAAAATATCCCCCCAGGAGAGTATGACTTCGGCCCCCCTAGAAAGCTCGCATCGGGAGTGCTCGACTCGTATTAGGGGCCTGTGCATCAGTTGGTCTCTTTTTTGCTAAACACCCCCAAACAAAATCGATATGCACGTCCCTGTCTCCTCTTCGTAAGTTTCCAACATTAAAGGTCGACACTGAAAGCCTACCTGGTCGTTCATTATGGGGACAAAGGGAAGTAACTATATATAGTTGGATAGAGGAATTAGATGACAGTTTAATACGCCACAGTTTTGCAGGATAAACCAAACGAAACACTTCTAGGGATACGGCCATCTCTAATATGATAGATAGACATGTTACTATATCTAGTTCCGATAAATCAACTAGATCGAAAAATGATAGCTACTCTCCATTTTTACTTTTGATTTTGGAAGATCTAGTTGCTTTATTGGATGAAATGAAATGGAATGGGGTTTAACGTCCTACTCTTTTGCACCTAACGTGGGATAATGGAAGACGGGCATACGCCATTCAGTGTGATATGAGGGAAATTGTGCCCGGGCAGCAGCGCTACGTCCTACTCTTATATCGAATTCCAACTGCCAAAGGATCTTTTATGTGCACTCCAATTTGTATATGGGACCTTGGTTTTTCGTCCTATCTGAACGACTAGGCAGCTGTCCTTGTCAGGCCCTCCTTCTGCATCAATGACAAGGGGAATGCTTTATTGGAACTAAATATCATAGTAACAGATCACCAAGAAGAGGGTTACTCTCTATTTTTACCATTCATTTTGGAGATCTGATTTTAATATTAGGATGTTCGATAATTAGGTCAATCATCCTACTGTCCTGCTCTAACTGGGCTAATGAAGATAGTATTCGCCATACAGTGTGCAATGAAGGAAATTTTCCCTGGACATTGGCATACTCTTGTATCGGACTCCAACTGCCAAGGGCTTGTTGATATGCCCGCCAATTAATGTGCAAGTGGACCTTGTCACATCTGTCCTACATCACTGACAGAAGGAACCAACCGAATAATACTCATGAACTTTCTTGGCAAATACCGGATTGAATACACAGGAATTACAAGTATGAAAGGCCCAAGGCAAAGAACATTGAAGTCTCTGAAAACAATGTAGTGATGCAGTGGAAGCTATCAGGCCAAGAGAGGGTATTCATGAACTGCTCTTAGTGCCAATATCAGCATCATGCACCAAACAAGTACAGTTTGTGGACTCTCCGCGACAAGAACAGTGTAGCACAAAGCGAACTACAAGAGGATATGGTAGACTTAGCAAGAAGGCATAGAAGGGTCATAGAATCACAAAAATGTCCCCACCACTGGTGTATGACTACTGTAGAATAATTGGGGTCCCCAAGCCTATGATGCTCTTTATATGTCCATGTTGGTGTTTGCAATAGGCTCACAAAGCATTCCCCAAGTCTGTGATGCTCATTATACGTCCATATTGGTGTTTGCAATAGGCTCACAGTGCATTCTAATCATCATCATCATTGATCACTTTTGTTGTCCAATGGCATCTGCAATGCGCCAATACATATGCGCCCTGACCGCTTGTGTTCTTAATCTGTCTAGGTAGCTTATATGCATTATAGGTACATCCACAATATGATCATGTAGTTCGCTTTCGGTCTCATGGCATCTGTTCTTGGTAACTGTCTTCCGCCGTATGGAGGCAAATTTAAATCTCAACTTGGTTTAAATCCATATAAAAATTAATAACAAACTGAAAACGTAGTATATATTGTATGATGTCTTTAATGACGAGAATACATGTGAATTAGTTCACATACAGTGATATCATTAAATTATCATGTTTAGATAGATCCAGATTTCAAGTTCGGTCCAACACTTGATATCCACTTTCCGTTTCATTTTTTTTATAATTTCGAAGTTTTTCTATTTTTTTAGAGGTTTTTTTTTTTTAAAAGAGCAATATTCAGTTTATACTAGGAGTACTGCATTGATACATCCATCATTTTCAGGATTATTGGTTACTTGTGCATATTTACCTGTAATGAACGAAATTAACATAATAAAAAATTCCTTTATACATGAATACAGTATGATCTAAATATGATCTACATGTAATTCTAATGAAATGGGGTTTAACTCTTACTGTTATGCTCCGAACTGGGCTAATGAAGGCTTAAGCCATACAGTGTGCTATGAGTGAAATTTCCCCCCCCCCCCCCGACAGCAGCGGCACTACAACCTACTCTTATATCGAATTCCAACTGTCAATGTGTACACAGGACCTCGGTTTTCCGTCCCATCTGAATGCCTAGAGAGCTGTCCTTGTCTGTCCTGCATCACGGACAAGGGGGAACCATGCCAGAATATCTGGATGAACTTTCTCAGGCCAATGCAGGAATCAAACACCCGACCTCCAGGATTGGGAAAACTCCACAAGATCAGGCAGATGACCCTACTCCTTATCCTGTACAAAAGACTAATAAAACACCATGGCACTTGCATTGATGACAGACCCTGTAGCATAAATTGTGCAGGTTGGACAACTCAGCCATCCAACCCATCATTTAGGAGTACCGATACATCAAATAATACAAAACAAAACATACCCCAAATAACTTTTCCTCCTTGTGTTACTAAACCCAGTTCACTGATATTAACCTATAAATATACAAACAACATTCAGTCAATTTTAATCCAATACAGGGTAGAAACAGGGGCTCAGTGAGTATTACACTTTGTCATTTCTTCTTGTATGGCCTGGTGTCAGCATAAGACTTACTGGTAAGCTGGTACAGACAATTTTAACAGAGAGAGAGAAATGGGGATTAACGCCCACTCGACACAATCTAGGTCATTTCGGGACTAACATATGGTTTTTAATTTTATTTCAATAATTCACTTGCACGTAGGGGTCTTTAGCAGTGGGAGGAAACCGAAGTGCCCGGAGGAAACCCACGAGGTTGAGAAGGCGCTCCTATCTCCATGCCCCATACGCTCACACCAGGGATCAAAACCACAGCTGCAGGCCAGAGCTGACCGGCCAGCTAGAGGTCAAAGCGCAGCGCTCTAGACCACTGGAAGACTGATTTGAATGTATTTTCTGCAATTATTCGATATTAAGTGATTAATGTTGATTAGCTAATGAGCACAATATTGAATGTTGATTGAACTGAATACCAGTATAGAGATGACTTTATAAACATTATAAGATCAATGTTCCCAACTCACCTCTATAACTGTACCCTTTGTAATTACACCTAAAGCTGTATACATGGTGGAACTAGGATTTTTCTTTACACCAATAATAGGTAAACAAAATGTAGCCTTTAACTCAGGATGTGTAACATGTGCTTTCTTAAATCTTAATCCCTGAAATAAAAGATAAAAAGAATTATAATACTACATAGTACGCACAGATGAACTTTTTCCTCCCTGTGGTACTGGGTCTAATCACTTCTTGCATTCTTTTATCTTAATGACATTTTGTTTGTCACTGAAATCAACCATGTATGAACGGAATTGGGCCTAAATGAATGTAAATTGAATAAGCAACCCAGAAATGAAAGGGAGTGTTACGCCCTGCTGCTCTGATCCAACTGAACAAATGAAGACGGAAAGCTAACTGGAAAACATGAGAATTGTTCTAAATGTAATCAAACCTGTTAATATTACTGGCGTGGTTCCTTCTTAGTAAGTGGTGACAACGTATAGTCAGCTGGGTAGGACAAAAAAAAAGAGCAATGTGTGCATGTAAAAGATCCATGGCAGTTGTTATTCAATAAAAGAGTAGGGCGTAGCAAAGCGGTCCAAGCAAAATGTCCCTCAGAGAACACTATATTGCACAGTGTATGGCATATACCCATCTTCATTAGCCCAGTCGGACTAGAACAGTAGGATGTTAAACTCCATTTCATTTCAGTATGACAATACCATAGGGGGTCAGTTGTCCAAAATAACTTTCCACTGACTTCACCTGAATCTGTGTTTTTATAAATTGAGTTTACTGGAAATTACTAGTCTATTTTTTAAGTCCTCATAATAAGATATGGAGCTAAGTTGATTCTCACCATAGGTCGAATAAATCGTTCAAACTTTGGAGGTTTTCTTGTGAAATTTTCACCAACATATGTGACTTTAGTGACCATACGTTTCCAACCCTTTCCTAAAATAAAATAAATGATTTTTTATTACTATCACAAATAATATTGATTGAACAATGATTGTGGTAAGGTTGCAGCGATACCCCGGGGATGCCGCATTATCGCGATTATTTTTTTTCAAGTGATATCGTATCGGCCAAAGTTGAATAATCGCAATCCCCGGTATTTTAGGATTTTTTTGGGCGGAGGTCGGTGCAATAAATCCAAAGTTCATTTTCACCGGTGCGGGGGCCGGATCGAATTCGAAATAATAGTTTAATTACTACTTGTAAAATTATACAATAAAAATCGGTGAGAGAAAGTTCCCGAAACACATTTTGTAAACAAAGCCGCACGCGACATCGGTGTACCGTAGCAACGGTGCGGCGAATCCCCGGTTAACAAGACTGAAAATATTATGTTTATTTCAATGTTAAGTTAGTACTGTACGATAAAGAGAATTATCGTGATAAAATTGATAATCGTAGACTTTTATTTATCGCGATAATTCCAAAAGCAGTTATCATGATTAATGGCGATATCAGAATTTGATATCGTTGCAACCTTAGATTGTGGTGAATTAATAATTACAAAGTTAATGAAATTAGGATTTTGGTATTATGTCACCCCAGAGAACTAATACTATGTGTTCAAATAAAATATAGGGAACTCTAAATTAGGCATATACATGTAATTCATTAATTAATTTAAACAATTTATACTCACTTCTTGTTTTACCAGTTTTAATAACTTTAAAAACTTCTGCTTCACTCATTCCTTTCACTTTTGGTAAAGGCACATCCCATTTTCCCTGGAAAAAATATGTACAATAAGTAACGAAAAAAATCTGATTTAATACATTGCCCGATATAATATAGATTTTTTTTAAATTCACAAAAAGATCAGTCGAATATCTTTTAAGTCTAATCTGACTTGTGCCCTAACAATACATCTATATATTTTTCAAACATGTATTTTTACTATAAAATTTTAAATCCTATCATGGATAACTTCCCTTGTATCCTTTCTACAATTTGTTTTCCATATACTAACAACAAAATTTCTTGTATACATACAGTCGATCCCATACAAACAATACTGACATATTAGAATAGTACAAAGGGAATGTTTATCTTTTGTGTTGTAATCTTGTGGGTTGCCTCCACTTATCGTATATGTTTCTATTTTAATAAAGGCAACTGGATATGTTGGTGTGTAAAGAGAGACATATTATATATTGATGTGAAACACTTACTGCTTTTTCTTTACGTTTTTGTTTAATCATATTAGAGAGTACTTTAGCACGAGATTGCCCCTCTCTGTCTAATAAATAGGCTGGTACAGCACCTTCTGGTACATTATCATCTGTCTTCTGTTTAGTTTGTCTTTCTTCGTGCATCTTCAATCTGAATAGAGTGAAATAAATTCCTTCAATGTTCGCTTCCATGGCCAAGATATCGATGATGAGTAAATTTTAGCCGGAACTCGCTAACATACAGTGTTTATTCCACAGTTAAATCGATATTCCCATATCTAGCATCTGCAACATTTACTATATTAATCTTAAACAGACATAATGTTTCAAAAATCTCTTTAGTATCAAAATGAAAACTAATACTTTTAAATATTAGAGCAGTTTACTTACGTTTTCTTCATTTGAACTTTCTCTGAATGTCTCTTTTTATTGTGTAATTTAGCTCTGAAAAAAAAAAACATTATTGAAAATTAATTTCACGGTGCAGCAGTAAAAATGAACAAAAGCCTTCGAAATCTGCTAAAATCGATATTTGCTCTCGAAAATAATTAATGTAAAATATTGAAATTTTATGGCCTTTTCTGTTTTCACTGATCTGAAAAAAGCACAAATTTCCAGCAGATGATGAGACCCTTCACTTTATTATGCAAAGTAATCAAGAGCAATAAGTCCTAAAGTTATTACCAGAAATTGCTGACATTCAACAGGATTCTTCAGCTCTCTAATATTCTATGTAAACAGCATAATATAAAGTATTCAGCCTGTGAAATGTTCACAAGAAACTGTGGACAGTTTCATGATAACATACAACCACACCGAAATGTGGCAATCAAAAAGAAAGCATAAGACGATTAAAGTAGAAGACACTTACTTGATGCCTCTAAGTTTTCTGGCCTTCTCTGCCATTTTGTGGCCCATACGGCCTTCCTTCTTTCGTCTGTTAAAAAGGAGAAGAGGGTTATTACAACTAGACTATAAAACATTATAAGAAACAAGTAGAGTGTTTTAAAAATTTTATCTAGATTATTGGCAAAATTTGCATTTAAATCATCTTGATAATCCAGACCCTACAATCAGCCTCTGAATTAGCATGACTAATTTCAAACCAATAGCAAGAAAATAATACAGCTCAGATAAATTGCAAGGTGGGGGGAACTGGTTGGGCAGTAAAGATTTATGTGTATTTTCAGTGGATATAACATATTAAATAAGCTTATTTACAGTTTATTCAGAATTCAGTGACAAAAATTTGAAAATAGATTCATATCTTACTTTCTTTCATGGTAATCAAGTCTGTAACCATGGCGCTTCCTGTGAAGCTCTATATGTTCGTTTTGTGGCTACAAGGGGAAAAATAATATTATATAATAATACATTTAAAGAATAAAATATAAAAAGATTTTGAGATGCTCATACAGAAATGTCCTCTTAGAAAAGAGATTAACTAAGCATAAATAAACAACAAGACCCAAACACCCCAATACTACCTTTTTACTGTGAAAAAAACCCCAAAAATACTTCAATTACAACACAGTCTGCACCAAACTTTAAAACTCAGGGCAAGTATAATGACAGCTTGTACCGTATTCAAAACAGCCAAGATCCCAAGAATCAATTGACTATGATAAGAAATGATCATTCTTCATAGTTTAACAGCAAGCGCTCAGTTTAATACGCAGAGTTACACCCACAGTAACTATTTTTGAAAGAAGATACTGAATACCGACTGTTGGTCATTGTCACAACAGATCTTTTTGCCGAACCCCATACGTCAACAGCAAGACCAACAGGGAAATGGGTATTTTTGGCTAAATTTTTGCAAAAATTTCATGTGTCATCCTTGTCAATGTACATTTGCATAATTTCTGTATTTAATTCTATTGAAAAATTTTTCTGTACTGTACAAGTAACAATGATAGAAATCTGACTTGTCCCGAACAATTGGACAAGCACTAATGTTGCAGACTGACAACAATAAGCCTGGATAGAGGCTTCTGCTACAGACTTTTGTCAGACACAAATATTATCACCCAAGGTTGTGTGATAATTCGTACTCAGTTGTCGGTCGCAGCTTGAATAAAAATGAGCCAATACCTAGAAAAAATATATGGTTCATGTGTGATAGTCAATGTCTTGTAATTCCTGCTATCATCAAGAAATGGTCTGAGACAGAAGACCAAATCAAACTAAAAGACTACCGGTACTCAATATGTTGTTATCTATTAATTAGAAGACCACTGTCCGTTAACTTGGCATTTCTGTGGAGAACAAAACACTAAGAAAATTGAAAAAAAAAACGCGCGCTTTATTTTATATGACGATTATCAAAACACATATGATTTTTTTTTTTGAAAAGTCAAAACTACCATCTCTCAAAACCCGTCATATGCACACAATTGCCTTGGAGACCTTCAAGATAATAAATAAGAACATCCCTGTATTTATATAAGATCTGGTTGTAATTAAAGAAAATTCTTATATTTTCAGGTACTCGTATGTAAATACTGCTGAGGTACCCAGACGTAAAACCTCATCATATTGCAAAAAAACTTTCAGGTACATGTATGAGGCAGCACAAGTATGGGATTCTCTCCCAAATGAGGCCAGAGTTATGAACTCATTTGACCAGTTCAAAAGTTAAATAAATAGCTAGTGTGGGAGTCAAAAATGCAAATGTAGTGCCTGTCTTCCTTTTCTCTTGGCTTTACCTACACATATGCATATTTTAATGCTTAATATTGTTGTAGTGCTGCTTATTATTTCATTTATGGCGTATATGTGTCTTATCTACTAAAGCATGGTCCTTTATATTATGTCTATGATTGTAGATACTGTTTCAAGTTTGTCGGTTTAAGAGCTCCTTAGAGCTTGTGTTATTTTGTTATTATGTAAATACAGTGGAGTCTGTCAAATCCGACATCGTACAGGGTCGTTACAATATGTCGGATGTCACAGAGTCCAGAATACACAGTTTTGTCAAAACCGGAAATATTGTTGTAACTTTGAAAACCGGAAGAATTATTATAATTTTGCTTTGAATCACCAGAACGTTATTTCATTTCAAAATGATAAAACTTTTCTGTATATTCAAAATTTTCTAACATTAAAAATTATTTCATTCAACATGCGTAGGCATTTTGAATAGGTCGAGTCTGGCGTTAATTTTCTTCTTCATCGTCTTCAGTTAGGCGCACGCTTGTGTTTGCTATAACGTGTTCATTGATAATATTCCGTTCTATGTCAAGGTGGCGTCATATGGTTCGGTGAGATCCGTCGTAGGGTGAACAAACAATGGGCTGAAGCTACGTTTTCAGCAGCCTTTTATGGCCTTGACAACTCATCGGCGAAAGCATTCAGCTCAACGTGGACAAACTAACATTATTCGGTTTCAATCGGCATGCGCAACGAATGTTTCTAGCAGGTGCTAGGAATATTTGTACGACTGAATTTGTGGGGAAAATTTGTAGATATCCTTGAGTATTTGTCACAATTACTGTCTTACAAGAGATTATAAAATTCAAATCAACAAAAATCTTTAACATTGAAAACACAAATTATTTGTCAATTTAAATCAACATTGATGCTGTGATCTTACCGGAAAAAGATGGGCTTCTGATATCCAATATTTAAGACAAAATAAAACATTTTACCATTGGTACACGAATCGTGTACCACAATGCGTTCCAGCCCAGTTTTAACTAGAGACTCGAGGGACGAGGCTAAAAACATTGCACCCACTCAAACGGCGTATGTAGACTGGAATAACCAGACGCTGTAAATTTGTGCTTGATTTAAAGTTTAGACTGTTGGCTTATTTCGCCGAACATAATTGAGTTGAAATTAGAGTAAAAACGGAAACCAATGAAGATTTCGCGTATCTAAGAAATAATTCTATGACGCGTCGAATGAATGACGTCACATATTTTTGACGTCAATGAAAATTCTCACACTTTTTTGTTCTTTTTTCAACTGGGGAAACTTTATTATGTATGAAGGTTTTATATTTGACACTAATGACAGCAATCACACCTGCTTCGCTCTACTCAGGCAAGGCCTGTTACATATTAGTGTGGAATTTCACGAAAAATGATAAAACACAGAATAGTGCCAGTGTAGAAAATAATTACCATTTTGAAAAATCGTCAATATAGACGAATTTCTTGGATGAAATCTGGACCTTATTTCATGAATCTTTTTCAACACGCGTTGAAATCAAAAAGGAAGTTACTTTATTGTTTACTTCCGGTTTAAAAATTGCCACTAGGGTATAATATTTTCTTAGCCCAGAGGATGCTCGCGAATACTCGATTGTTATACCCACAGAGAGTTACTAATTGGCAGAATCACGAATTGCTTATACGGAATTCAGTACTTTCAAAGTTCTGACGCATATAGACAAAAAGAAAACCCAGATGGAATCCCCAATGAGCCCTATCATATCTTGCATGGATCTTCCCGCGGACATTTTAATTTGCATGATATTAGTGTCTAGTTATCCAAGTCTAACATTTATTCATAAATACGGACCGGTTTTGGAATACAAATCAGCGATAAAGAAATGTTGGAAAATCATTCATAAGTGTTTTCCGTATATGAAATATGGGATACAAATTCAACACCATTGTTAAAGTATTTTCTAGTTTAGAAAATATTAATTCCATACCCCAATAATAATAAAAACGAACCTGTTATGATTATGAACAAAATATTTTTGTTCTTGATATTTATGCATAGTCCATCCGACAATACCATGTAATTTCAATGTGTCGTATGTTGCTGATCAACGTCTGAACCCATCATTTGAAACACCAAATAAGTAAAGTGCGATAACGCGTATGGATCATGGAAAATAACCAAGTGAGTTGACAGTTGTTATATTTCAATAATATATTAACATTTCTTTGCATGCGGGTGCGCGTGACAGGTAATTGCATTTTAATGATGATGGAAGAATTTTAGAATTGGATTGAGTAAAAAAACAAATGAATCGAATGACTTTTTAGATTTTATTATATAATTAATTAATTATATATAAAAATAATACTTATTTACATTGTCTATGGCCAGTAATCATCTATCGCATACAAAATTATCTGTTTGATATAATAATATTTGTATGGGACGTATAGTAGCTATGTAAGTATTATAGTTATAGTGTGTGTTGGGGGAGGGGGGGACTTTCCAAACGATTAAAGTTAAAGTTTTATTCCCAAGTTTAGGTCTTTTCTTAATATTTTTTGAATTTGCCAATCAGTTTATTTTTAGATTGAGAGAGAGAGTTTAACATATGCTCCACACTAACATGATAAAATTTTATTTCAGTAATTTGCTTCAAATGAAATCGGCTTTAGTCTCATACTTTTCTGCTCCGACTGGACTAATACAGACGGGGCAGTCACCCGTAGAAAAGCCATGAGATTAGGAAGAAAACTCTCTGCCTACTTGGGATCAAAACCACACCATGCTGGACTTAATGACAAACCATTTGCTGCTCTCCTCCCCCCCTCCCTACATGTACCACCTAGATAAGATTGATTGAGGATACAAATTTACATATATATTTATGTCTTTTTCTCTGGCTTTTTCATTGGCTATATAGACTTGACAGTGAATGGTTACTTCTTCAACCGAAGTCGTGTAGAAACTATAAAGCCTAATTAATGCCTAAGAAAATGGCAAAGTTAGTTAGCTTAAATATTTTGCCTTTTCACTTTGAGTTTTAGTGGGGGGGGGGGAGTGTGGTAGTTTTAAAGGCATGTAATGCAGTGTTTGAAACTCAAAATTTATATTTAAGTGCGATGCATCGTCATATTACACTAAAAAATATCAAAATGTGTATAAATTTATTTTTGAATTGTAGATAGATGTAAAACTAGATATTTGACTTCCCGGTACCATCTACAATGTTCAAATCTATAACTTTGATTGAAAGTTTACCAGACTCCATTTTACTTCATATATTTTCCTTCTTGGATGGACCAGATATAGCACGAGGTGCTTGTGTGTGTTCCCGATGGAGAAATGTTGCTTATGATGACAGTTTATACAGGGCACTGTTACAAACTGTGTATAAAGTAAAAGTTAAAGATGGACTGGCTAAAGGCAAGGACTGCTGGAGGAGTGAATACAAGAGGTTATTTTTTAATGTACCAACAGAACTCAGCGAAACACTGACAGATCACACAGATGAGGTCTTGCACATCAGTTTTTCTCATAAAGGACACTTATTTTCTACAACTTCTAAAGACTGCACAATTAAGGTATTGGTAGTATTGTTTGACTTGGTTCTTGGTTGACTCAGTAAATGGAGTTGGGGTACTCCGATTTTCTCCAAAAGGAAAGACTGCTACGGGTGCACTAGGCATAATGAAATCGGAAATGAAATGAAGTTTAACATCCTACTGTTCTGCTCGGACTGGGCTAATGAAGACAGGCATACACCATTGATACAATGTGCTGTGAGGTAAATTGTGTCTGTGCAGCAGCATTACAGCCTACTCTTATATCAAAGTCCAACTGCCAAGGGATCTTTTATGTGCACGCAAATGTATACACAGGATCTTGGTTTTTCGTCATAATTTTTGCCTGGAAACCTATCTTTTTAAAAAAGAGACACATGTATGAGGTTCTATTATAAATTTTTGATCCTAAATTACATCTAAGTGCATGTATATAGTGTTGTGTTTTCATTCCAGGTTTGGGAAGTCGGATATCCAACCAAATTAAAATATGATTTTAATTTTGCTAAGAAATTCAAATGGAATTTTACCCAGTTTTCATGTTTTAATAGTAATGACACTAGATTATTAGTATCAAGTGTTAAGAGTGGTGATATAGACAGACGTGGTTTTGTGGCTATTTTATCTGTAGAAAAAAGTAAGTTAATGATGTACATGTAATGTAACTTTTCACCAATAGCATAAAGAATAGCTAGATTCATTGAGACCTACATATATATGTTTCTATATTCATGTATATATATTGCATTTTTAAACTGTTCTGTTTAAAGAAGTCTTTCCAGTTGAATAAGACTGGATAATTTGCAAACCCGTATCCTGATACAAATTTATATTTTCCATGTGGGGTTGGTCTATGTCTTGATTATCATGCTTACCAAAGTTATAGTTATTGGTTAGCAATCGTTGTTATCAAGTAACTCATATAAGTGAACAGTGAAATTCCTTAAATGAGTTACGTAACATCTTAAAACAATTCTAGTGATCATTACTGATCGACTCATTAGTTTTATTTGAAAGTTGCCCCCAAGGTTAATTGGCTAAGTTACATTTTCATGTTTGATTGGCATATTATTTAAATCTACTTTTGTTTGTGGCATTAAGTGAAATATGGAACTTCCCTTTTAATGTATAATAGATATTAATATATACTGTATTATTTTAGGTTTTGACTTGTTAAAGATTGTTTGTATGGATCCGTCACAATTATTTGGTGCTTGGTTAAATATAGAAACATTTCTTGGTGGATCTTTAGACATTAACTTAGATGGAAGAGCTTTAGTGTCTGTTCATATTGAAGCTTTTGATGTAAGTATGCAATATTTTAATATTTAGATAGAATATTCTATTTAAAATAATCTGGTGTCAGGGTTGGTATTGTAACGTCTCCTTTTAAATGATCTGTCAGTTGAGTGGGTCCAGAAAGAATGGATTCTACTGTCATGTGTGAATTAAGTGTTAATCACCATAGAAATCCAGTTATTTCCGCTTGAGAACAGACTCTAAAGCTAGTTGACTGATATTTTAAGTCGTAAATCGACGAAATTAAGTCGACGAAAAAACACTATGAGAATTGTGAGAACTTTTTATTCTGCTACCATATGATGTAATTAAATATGTTTATTTAGTAATTGTGTGTATGCTAGATGTGAAATGGAGTAGAATCGCATTACAAAACTATGGCGGCCATTCAGGAGAGAGATTTATTCTCAAGGTATGGAGTAGTTGGATCTCTGTGTGCAGAATGCATAGAAATCTTGAAATTGTTGTCCAGATTGCAAATTCTGTATGTATTCCTGTAGAATATCACATGTACAAAATTTACTTTTGCCTTATTGCTTTGGGATTATGAAGTTTCAAGCTTTCCATGAGTCTTCTCCCACTTTAGCCAATGGTTGTGACATGTTCAGAAGACGAGATACCAATTCTTATATGGAAGTTCACAATAGCTAATGATATCTATTGTACTGTATTAGTTTTAAATTTATTTTGTTTGTATTATTAGGTTGGAACAAGCGAACCAATAAGTACTCAGGATTTTACCCAATACTCAAATGATATTATAACAGAACCAGACGATGCCAAAGTTTTATTTACATTTTGTAGTGAAACTGCTAGCTTAATCAAATTCTTAACTGTGGTCAAAGACATGTCTAGTGATAGACCAATAAACTTATCTACAAAACCTAATGAAAGTGTTGAAAATGTTATGCACGATTCTAATCTATGTACTGGCAATTGTAATTGTCAATTAGATTTAGTAACACAAGCGTATTTAAAAGATGGAGTTACATCGTCAGGTGAAAATATATCTGCATCTGCAGCTTCTGCCTCAAGTGATAAGAGTGACAGTCGTTTAATTTATGTTACGGGTGAATTTGCGGTGGCATTACATCAAGTGGGAGTTAAATTAATTCCGAAAGACATATTAAGTAAACCTGATTTAGATGACGTTGAGAGTCATATGGTTATGCATGTTAGTAATCATGAAATCGGCATTCGACCAGATTGGAAACCTGATTCATCAGATCAGATGATAGATTTAAATGGTCATGTGACAGGATTATGTTTATCTAAAGATAACAGGTTTGTATTTTACATATGAAGCCTACTATTTATAGACATAGAACCATGCAAATGAGGGGGTGGGAATGGCTATAAGTAGATGAATTTACTTAGAAAAAAGAAAAACTGTTAGGTTTCATTTTCTTCATCTGGCATTTTTAATCCAAAATTTTCCCATACATGTATGTCATATTTGGTTCACTGTAGGCAAATCTGATTTTGGCGGGCGACATTTTTTATTGCCAGAAAACCATCTGTCTCCTTAACTACAGGGTGACATAACTCTGTGTGATAGTTAAGTATCAGAAGAAAACTTACGGTTAAAAAATCTGTATCCTGTTTAACCTAACCAAGGTATGGAATTTAAATTACCTGAACCGCACCGTGGCTTGTATGCTGTAGTATACCATTTCATGGTATATCATTGCAGCCCTGGTTATAAAATAATATTAAAAAACATGTTATCTAAGAAACAGAATTAATTAAGTTTCATCATGTTGCCCCTTTAATTAAAAACTAATTTTATTTATATGTTACAGATATTTATTTGTAAATTGTCGACCATGGGTTGGTCAAGTAAATAGAGATGATCCATGGAATACACCAGTTTTATCAAGGGATATAGAAATTAGAGTAATAGATTTATGGGATTTATCGGATACTGGTATTCGTTATGTAGGACATCAAGGTCTTTCTCCATCAACTATGTGTTGTTTTGTGTTTCTTAACACAAGCGATGACTATGTTGGAAGGTAAGTTCTAAAGTACTTTTATAAACTGTTCAATTGTGTGAGCTTTGTGTAATAAAGCCCTGATAATTATTTGTAACTGACTCCTGTCACTATCAAATAAGAATTAGAATGGCATTTGAAATATAAATGGATAACTGGTATTTAAAATAGAAAAGGATAACTAGAGTGATATTTAAGATAGAAAAGGATAACTAGAGTGATATATAAAATAGAAAAGAATAACCAGAGGGACATGGAATCAGTAGAAATTTGAGTCAACTTTGGAATGTATATGACCTTAATATAAACTCCATCTAACCTACATGAAGATTCTACCATGTTTGAAATTTAATGGCATTGTAACAATTAGTTCATAGGCGACAAAGACAATGCTTTTAGGTGTATTTAACCTGGTGGATAATAACCATTTGCCTTTTTTTTTCATGCTTGCCCATAACTTCATGATTCATGTATTTAATTTCTGTTTAATTTTTCAGTGGTAGTGAAAATTGTCGAGGTTATCTATGGGACCGATCTTATGGTTGTATATTATCTACATATCAACATGGACCAGGTGTTGTTAATGCTGTAGCTTTCAATCCTGTCAATCAAGAATATTTTGTTACTGTTAGTGATGATCAGACTATTAAAATATGGAGATCAAAAAGTGAAATGGCAAAACTGAAAAAACTTGAAAATAACAAACAGAAATGATTTATTAAGAAATTCTAAAATAGAAAATGGATGAAAGATATTTGTTATGTATGTGTGACATGGAGTGATTTCTGTTATGGATTGTGATATATATATTTTATGTTCTGATGGCTTTTAATGGAGACTGTGATCAAGTGATTTTAGCTATAAACGCAAGACATTATTTATTTATCAAAAGAATATTATGTTCATTAAATAATCAATGAGATAAAATCTTGAAAAATGGCTAAAATGAAATTTAGATAAAATATCAGACTTCATTATTTTTGATTGACATTCCTATAAGCTTTATATGAATTTTATGAGACAATTTGAAATTGTTTATGAATTATTAGCATAAGTTAAAGTAGATAATGTTTAAAGATGGTATAATCTATAATATTGCTAAAAATATGCTGTAAGATTAAATATAATTTAGTGTAGACTGATTTATGTAGTTGTCAGTGATTGAATCAGTTGTTTTTCAATTGCCCATTACATTTGTTGATTACCAGTAAAGCTTCTGAAAGATTCTTCAAAGAGGTCAAGGGTCGTAACTCTGGCAGTAATTATTGGAATGCATGAAAAATCAATAGGCTGTGTTTCATGACCTTAAACACGTAAAGTCAATCATTTATTCGCTTTAGCCTCTGGAGCATCCACAAAATATTTCAAAGCAATCAAGGGCCATAACTCAAGAGGGTTAAGAAATTCCATTCTATTGTGGTACATGTATACTATTAAAAAAAAGTAGGGGATATTTGATTTTTAAGTGTTATTAAAGTCATCTAATGAAACTGACGAAGAAACAAATGACAAAATGAAATGAAGTTCACATTCATCGATTTATTCCAAATGATCGTTAGACTAAGTAAGGCACAGACTGACCATTATAAGGGTAAAATGATACCCGGGGTCAAACAGCAAAGTTACCACAGCATCACAACAAAGTCAGTAACAGGTATATCCTCCTCTGTTTGCCAAACAAGCATTGATCCGATGTGGCATACTCCTAATGAGACGTCTAAGGTCATTTTGGTCCAGATTGTCCCATTCCTGTTGCAACGCAGCAGCAAGTTCTTGGACATTGGCAGGACGTTGTTGACGTTGACGTAACCTCTGTCCGAGCATGTCCCAGACATGCTCTATGGGGGAGAGGTCGGGACTCAGTGCTGGCCAAGGTAATGTGGTGATGTTCTGTTGTTGGAGGTAACCTGTAACGATCCTGGTCCTGTGACATCTTGCGTTGTCATCCTGGAAGATGAAACGGCGGCCATGACGTCGTGCGAACAGCACAACATGGACTGCCAAGATGTTGTCCCGGTAGTACTGGCCTGTAACACGCCCTGCAACAACATGTAAAGCCGTTCTTCCAGCAACAGTGATGCCTCCCCACATCATAACAGAACCACCCCCAAATCGATCATGTCTGATGACGTTGACGTCTTGGAAGTGCTCGTTTCGACGACGCCACACCCTCCTACGTCTGTCCAAAAAATCAACAGTGAACCTTGACTCATCTGAAAACATCACATTGCTCCATCGTCGATTATCCGAGTGTTGACGATCCCTACACCAACGACGTCTTGTCTGAATGTGATGATCTCTCAAACAAGGGATCACGCGAGGACGTCGGGCGCCAAGGTGACCCCTATGCAGTCGATTCCGAATCGTCTGGCCACTCACTCTCATACCAGTGTCTGTTTGAAGAGGAGCGCTGATCTGATTTGCTGTGATGACACGATTTCTCAAGGCCAAGGTACGGATAAATCGATCCTGAGCTTGAGTTGTCGACCTGAGCGTGATCTGTCCTGTACAGATTGTGTATCACGGTATCTGGACCATAGCCTGCTTATGACAGACTGAGAAACATTCATCGTCCGCGCCACAACCGCCTGTGTTGTGACGATCTGTAGCATGCCAAGGGCACGTAACCTTTCATTTTGGGTAAGCCGACGCATATCAAAATTTTTTTTCTGCTCACTAAAACAATTAAACTGATGTTTCCACCCTGGAATTCAATGCCACAATGACTGTAACATTCAAAGTCAGAGTCGTGCAAATCTTGGGTTGGACCCCCCTGTGATGATCCCAAGCATCACCTGCATTCCATGCGGTAGCTATTGGTGCGTTTGGGCGTCACATGTAACTGGAAATGTTTCTTCTGTTAGGTTCTATAGTGACTTTTTTCGTAGTCATTTGCATATTTTAGTATTATGCCCCCAAAATCAAATATCCCCTACTTTTTTTGAATAGTATATAAGTGACGTTATAATCACACCAAACTTTCTGAAAATGGATTAAAAGAGCCTCAGATAGAAATGAGATCTCGATTTCAATATTTCGGTTGTGTGAAAGAGTCGTTCTATAGCAATGGGATGAAACCTTAGGACCCTGAGAGGCAACCCTACTCCTTGCCACGTACAACTGGGTAATCAAAGTGACGCCAGTTGATTCAATGACAGACCTTATGATACAGCACTAACCATGCTAACCTTTCACCCTTCCCCCGCTAAAAGGGCTTCAGATAGTTACACACATCTAGTATACAGGTATGCAAGAACCTTCGACCTGGAACACAAAGAAACATTCTTAATATAGTTTTATTATGGCATTACATGATGTAGCAATTACATCTTTATACAGTAATAACAAGCTGATATTGTAGAAAGCATAATTTATAAACCTAATTCAAATATACATGTACAGCAAGGCAGAATACTTAGTATTCACCTCATACTTTATCTTATGCATTGTATTTGCTTTTAATATAACCCCATAGACAGAACACTTGGTTTTATAGGAGAACTCCAGTCGTTGCAGGTTTCTTAATAATTTTATTTATTATCTATATCATATTGATATAATTTCAAGAATGTACAACCTACAGTTATTTATTAAAGTGTGATATGTATGACGTTTAGATGGGAACAGACAGTCACTGTAAATATGACTAGCTACTCACCAGTAGTGATGTTGATGTCCTCTGCCTCAATCCCAAAATTACTTGTAATTTGAATCATTTTATTATTTAATTATTTCAATCTGCTAAATCTGAGGATTTCACTCAATTAGAGTCAAGAGTTATTGTGTTCTGAATAGTGTCAGCAGAAAATGTTCATCATCCTAATCAGCCAAGACATTCACCTAATGAGCATGTAAACCAAGGTTGAACATTTTACCTCAATAAGAAGCAGAGTAATTATGTTCTAAAAGTTGTGACAGACAAAGAGCTAATTAATCTAAGCAGTAATGTTCATCATCCAACTTAGTAAAGCGAAAAAATATTCACCTAATGAACATCTAAACCAAATTTGAATATTCTACCTTAATTAGGAGGAGTTATTGTGTAACAAATGGCAGACAACTAGCAGAGGACAACAAAACCCACATCACATGCAATAAGGGTTTCTCTGGAAGTGTGAATATGCAAAGTTACTGGATTAAAAACTTATCCTAATATTAGATAATGAATAAATTATTAACACATACCAACAGATGGAGTTTCCCTTTAATAATATTACTTATACATGTATATAACAACACATCCCAACTGATTACAGAGACACCCGTTTATAACATTACATTTAGAAGTTGTAGCTGGGTTGACTCCACCATGATTAACACCCTAGTATTCATGTACAATCCTTGCAAATATAGAAACTAAATAAACCATTAATTTCTTCAGTACAGTCCAAGAGATTTAATGAAGTGTCTAATATCAATCACTATTATAAGAAGACAGCCAAACTGAGACTTACTAAAATTCTATCAATATTTTCGAATCATCAGGAGTCTAGTAGTAGAAGATGCTGAATTAGGATTTTCAAATTGACTACTGCAATCAAATTTAATTGATTCTGTCTTTCTTGATAATGGTACCAAACACTTGTTGTGACTTGCATGATACATGCTTTGTCACATAAATTTCTTGTGAGATTGATAGAATTTAATTTCGGAATGTTCAATTGGGTAGCCTGTGTGATTCTGAGAGTTTTAGTATCTGTATAATTATCTAACCAATTTCTATATACATGGATTGATACTCTGTGAATTTATCATGATAATTCTTTCTCTTAAATTGGAATAGATGGTTAGAATCCATTTAATCTCTTTGGAAAATTTGATTAAAAATAATTAAATTCATTGCACATAAATAATTATATCAAGTAGGCTAGCATATTTTTGAAGCATTAGTTCAAGCACTAAAAACAGTGCTACATCAGAGAGCAACTATCGATCTACAGAATTCACTTGCCCAGTTGAGTTCTTTTCACTGTAACACTAATAGCACTAATTTCTTTCACATCCATTTAATATCAAATCTTTGTTTAATAACTGGTAAAAATCATTTAACAACACCCAAAATCATCTAATTTGTACCTGTGTCCAGTTTCGATAATGAGTGTCCAATATGTAATTTCCTGACTACAGTTCAAAAATTAATCATTATACATCAACAATCAATTGGGTTTTTATATTCTAATCGTGATCGAGAATTTAAACACTTGTAAACTGGACACTCATTATCAAAATTGTATGCTCAGCTTTGATATGGACACAGGTACAAATTTAATGAATTTTGGTGATTTTAACCAGTTATTTAATGATACTTGGATTACAGTGTTTGTTGTCTCAAGGTTTTGATTAGTCTGCAAGTGAACTTGATAGGTCAATGAAAACAAGCTAGAATAAATTTTATAGCAAATTACAAGATTTCTTCCTCGATATATTATAGTAGCTGTACATGTAATCACATCTTAGTTGAAATTTAGAAAAATAAATGAGATAATTGAATGCATATATAATCCAGATTTATAATCTTCGTGTACATGGAATAAAATACAGAAAACAGGTACATTTCTTTTAAAGAACAATGAAACGGTTGATATAAAGCTATCTTTAAACAGACTATGCCTTGCATACACCTACAACATATTACGTATGACAAGTTCCAACTTGATGCTTTGTACATACATGTAACAGTTCATTTATAATCAAGAACAAAGCTAATTACTGTATGTACTATTAATGGGCGGTAATTAGGAAATAATATCCTGTAAATGGACAGTGGTATTCTTCTTGGTTTTAGAATGGGTATAAACAAATGACTAGAGTACAGGTACCTCCTATGTTTCATTTTGCTTTTGTATTGCTGGATGAACATGTATGTGATCATTTGACAATTTCATTAAGAGCACAACAAGGCAGATCATTCATTCATACATACATCGTCGGTGAAGTGTCAAAAGGGTGTATCTCGGAAAATTAGTCGGGTACACATTTTTGCATTTTTGAAATCTCCCAATTAATAGAAATTCTGAGATACACCCTTTTGACACTTCACCGACGACATGTATATTGGTAAAGTGTAAAGACTGTTGTTATTATGTACTAATATTACATGACGTATATGCAAGACCTTTATAAAGACAGCAGATTTATTATAACTTGTAGCTTAGATGGCCATAACGTAAGTTAGGAATGATCGATATGAATAATTTTTTTTTCTTACCAATTTAATTTTTTTATTAAAAGAATTTCGGATTATATTCAGACTTTATTCAGCCATATTGGAGCTTTAATGGAAATTTTTTTCAAAAGTGATACTTGAATTTGTTCATAATTAAAAGATGCTGTATGCTCCATTAGCGCTATATAAAAATTCATAGAGAAAATAGCATAACACTTAGTATTATCATAATATGTAGCATATATTTGGCTCACTGAATTTAGCAAATCATACACATCAGTGAAGAAGTACCTGAACCATAAGACCAACACTACGGCTCAGAACATTTACTTCAAACCTTTTAGTTAAAGGCCCAAAAAAACAACCAGTTTAATTTTCATGGCAGTTTTGATATCACCCATTTTTAAATAATTTAGTTCTAAGTAACATACCCTACTCCAGATTTTATCTAAAGCATCCTTATTTCATAGCTGTATTTGGGATATTTACATAGCTATCAAAATCTATTGTATATTTGTATGAAGATAGTTACAGAGCATTATCAATATTTAAATTAAATGGGTACCTGTATATGTATTAAGTCTATATATGATGTAATATACTATTATATGTCCTCATATTATAATGTGTTAAATATCTACTGTTTGAGGTCACTAGTTTCATTCCCTCTATACATTCATAGCTTTTCCTTTAACAATTATAAAAACAAAATAAGATGCCCTTTACATTCGCTTTATCACAAAACTGAAGACACATTAAAAAGATTTAGCACTTTTGTTGGAAATGTTATAAGAAGCAAGTCAGACTATCAAATTCACAGAGAAATTTCCAACTCCACACAAACAGTTTGTCTTTCTCTATATTTTTTCACACAAATTCAATAGATTTTAGTCCGTGTATCAAATAGTCTTTGCAACTTACTAAATGCACAACAGAATTCCTCTTGTTGAAGATTGTCACTTTTTTCATATCACAGAAAAAAAAATCTATAGACAATCACATTGCCTCTTCTAACTTGGCCGCACATGTAGCTCACCAACCTCCCTGTTGACTCGACAAAATTGAAAGCACAGAACACGGAAACGCCCGACTGGGCTGAATATCACTGGTCTTTGGTTTATATGGTATGGTTTTTGATTACCTACAAGAACTACGTAAGTCGTAGTTAGCATAATTTCTATAGCATTGATGGAAAGATGCAATGAGTTAAAGAAACCAACATCTTTTTGTAAGATCTTAATTTTTCAATGTCAGCTACATAGTTCTTGTAATTGTTGAATTATTTCTGGATCCAATTCAGCCATGATTCGGTCAAACGTCATTTGACCGTGGACTTGTTGACATTGTGTTAGTTGACTCATTACGTATTCTTTTAAAGATACGGTATGCACTGGATCCTTACGACTTAACTGAAAATTAAAAGCAAATGGCTAATTTGATACATGATCATTGGACTGTAATATTGCATTTTTCTCAATATTTTGAATAAAAAATATAAATAGGCCAATGAGAGTTGTCTTATTATAATAGGGACTTACTTACATGAGGTATACATTTTTATCTTCCAAAATAAATGAAATCTATGTCAGGCCCGTAGCCCCCCCTACCCCCCCAGCATAACTCTAAAATACCTAGTGTAAACTGCGCCGGGTGTGCCCCCCCCCCCCTTAAACACTTCACTGCCCATCCGTAGCCAGATTTGTCAAGAAGTCCTGTCAACAAGTTCAGAAGGTTTCATGAATTGGAACATAAATAAAGGGGAATAACTCTGTGATGGGTGATTAAAATTTTCCAATTTTCTTGTACCCAATGTATTATCACACTAAGTTTTATAAAATTCCATCCCAATATTTGTCCTGTAACATACCAGATGCCAGACTGTCTGACAAAGGTGACACCAATCTATGTCCACATTTAAATTAGGATGTATGAGAATATCCATATGTTACTTACATTTTTTCTGCGTGTATCATGTTCTGTAGGTATATCAGAGTAATTATCATCAGGTGGATAGGAACTGGTTTCTATAACTTCATCTTCACCAATAACTAGAGTACTATATTATAAACAATATTCATTAATATTTACTACTTCACTAGAGTACTATATTATATACAATTATATACAATATACATTAATATTCTTTACTTTCAAAATACATAAATTTAACTAGAGCTGTGTTATTCTAAATATGTTAAAATTAAAGAAGGGAACATCTTCTACTCCTTGAACATACTGACATATAATTCAAGTACAAGGATAGGCTGTTGTATGCAAATAGAAGCTAAATCGTTCACACATTCCATAAAGGATGTTGCATTGTGAATATTTTGATTAATTAACAAGTTAATGGAAAAAGCAAGGGAGCATGACCTGTAAAATTAATATCTACTGAGATTGGTTAAAACCGGACTCCATGGCAAGATTATGTATATTTGAAACATTGTAATGCATCAGCCATGATATGAAAACTTATTTCGGTGTCCTAGAAATTGCAACAATGTTGTTGAATGGAGAATGTTTGGCCAATGAATTTGAGCCAATCCAAAGGGTTCTATTTTGTATTTTATCTAGGAATAAAAAATGAAATATAACTTACTCTGTTTGGGCACCATTATCATCTCTTTGACAAACATCATGTAGAACTTCCACACATAAATTTATAATACAATTAAACTTCTCCACTACAATGCTACAATAAAATACACAAACAATTGTTAATCAACAAACAATCTGTTTTCAAAAATCATTCATTCAACTGGTATTAATTAATCTAATTTCTTCACTCATTTGGTATTACTGAGGTCCAGTGTACACATCAGGGATGCTACTTCGACGGTATACCGTTCTATAAAGAAGACAACAATGTGTCGAGAACACAACTTATTTTTAACACAGAAGCTTTGCTTTCATTTCCTGCCGTATGAACAAAGACAAGTAATTTTGGAATAATACTACTGTCGTGAATTTTCTGGTGACCAAATTCTGCCCTCTTGTTATACCCAACTAAATTTGTCCGACAAGCAAAATTTTGAAATAGCATCCCTGGTAAATATAAACTTTGGTAATATAATTATATTGGAGATCCCTAATCAGCAGAATTTAACTGCAGTCCGGGAGAACTTCTCCATTAAAAATTTTTAGAGCATAATTTGAACAGAAATACTATTTAAATTGATGAATGTTTACCAATGATTTATTGAACAGACTTACTGATTTCATTGATCCAACCTACCTATGGTTTATTGAAAGGAGTGATGCCATAGCCAAAGCAGAGATTTTTCTTCTTTCTGGCTGGGTAATAGAATCTATTCTTTCTACCCATGTATCTAATATACCACGTAATAACTGTTGACTCTGTAATAAAATACAAATATTCTAATTTATTACATTAAATATACTATTATTGCCCAGTAGCAAAATCAAACAGGTCAATCGATCAACACAATTTCCTTTCTCTTGCCTCCAGTTTAGACAGTCTCTGCAGTTACCGACATTTCTTAATAAAAGTCTAATGACACAGAACATAGTTATACTAAGATATTCTGAAGATGTGCCGAGATTACCACATATGCCACACTAGCTCAGTTATAGATAAGTTTGATATGTTGTTTAGCTTTAGTCTATGGGGGAAATTATAGTAGGCTTGTGCACAAGACTTATGAGTCACTTGTGTGTGTTTTCGCTAAAATAGCAAACAATAATATAAACTTAAGACCAGACATAATGAAAATCATTAAATTGAGTTTCTTAAACACTGTCCAATAAGTACCAATGACTTACATTTCGTTGTGTATCGACAGCAACTGTTTCTAAAATTGTCCAAAATACAGCATGATTCTGTAATAACACTCGGGCACAAAGACTTAGATACATTGATAAAACAACTGGATTCTCCTGTAAACAAAATATCCATAACCCCATCAAACTTTTATATTTCAAGAACTTTAAGGGCGTTGAGCAGTCTAAGATTCGCACTAACTTTTCAACGCCAATCTTATTAAGTCTTTGCAAACTTGTTCCACTTATAAAATAACTCAGAAAACTCTCGAAAGTCGCGTCGTTTTATGTGTAACAATGGAGATACGAGGCGGAGGAATAAAACTATTTATAGCAAACGAGACTGATTCCCTGACCTAGATCAGGTGTTGAATAAATTATGACGCCGTGCACGCCAGTCACGTGATCAACACAGACGTGGCTTCAACGGGAGTGGAAGATGTCACGTGACCAGAAAGAATTCCCTGTATGACGCTATTATCCAGGTCTATTTATCTATCACGAAAGGAACATGACGGATTTTTTTTTTTTATGGTCAAAGATTACTATTTTTTGAATGCATAACATGATTTAGAGTGCGGTGGAGTAGTGCAGTGAAGTAATTATTTACTTTTACATCCGAATTGTTGTATTTTAATACTTGTTGTCGACGTATTCAAAGAATTAACCCAAAATCGCAAAATCTCGTTTGAAGGTAAATAATGAACAACAATTTTAAAATACTTTGAGTTGGTATTTTTTAACGTTTTTGGTGTCGAAATGTAGCTTATAACCTCCACTTTCGATCTACTGGTGGGATTATCAATAAATCTTTTGAGCTTGTACTAATAGAATTTCCAAGAAAACGCATCGTTTTTTTGCGTTTCCATGGATACAAGACAAACCACAACCTATAGCCAAAAATTGACCAGTGTATTTTTGGGACTTGCTATTAGCATTGTTCATGCGAAATTTGATGAAAATATCTGCAGGCATAACTGAGAAAATTCTACTTTTGTTGTCATCAATACCCCTTTTTATCATGCTTTTGGGCCAAGTTTGGAACATAGTTGGTAAATAAAATTGGTATTTATTTGGTGATTAATATGTAGTTTATCACCCCAAATAACAAAAAATGTCATATCTTATCAACAAAAATTACAGTGCTAGCTTTAAAATTTGCATTTTAGACTACTCAACGCCCTTAAAGCATAACATTTATTATAAAATTCTCTTTCCATTCCTACAGTTGGGCAAATCAAATACTTGTATTAAAGTGTCCTTATATCTTTCTGTTCCATCTAGCATCTAGGCTAATAGTCTGAGAGACAGAGAAATGGGGTTTAAAGTCCACTTGACACAAATATTGGGTCATTTTGGGACTAACATATGGTTACATTTTAATTAAACAATTTGCTTGGGTGTAGGAATCTTTAGTAGTGGGAGGAAACCGGAGGGCTCGGAGAAAACCTACGAGGTTGGACAGAAGACCCAACTCCATATCATGTACAACCGGGGAATTGAAACTATGCCAGTTGACTCAATGACAAACCGTATGATACAAAGTGCAGGTTACACTATCGATTCAGCCATTCAACCTCACAATTTAGCCAGAACAGCAGCACTACCGCCAACTCTTATTTGGAATTCAACTTTTAGGGGCTCTTTTATGTGCATGCTAATGTGTACACAGGAGCTTGGTTTTTCGTCCTACCCAAATGACTAGATGTGCCCTTCTTCCTGCACCACTGACAAGCTGAAACCAATACCGGTTGAATCTAGGGACTTCTAGGTTAGGGAGTAAGTGCTTTTCTCAATAAAAGCAATTCAGACACATATCTTGGAATTCTCCTTTAAATAGGCAAACATACTATGAGATATAAAATACACACAAGCTAACATACCTCTCCATCTATAACTGTTCTAACAATTCCTTTAAGAATTGGTTGAAAGACTTGTGGACCTTCTGTAGGGAATGTTTTAAATACAACTTCTATCACCTACAGAAAAATAAAATATAAGACAATTTATTTACCAAGACATTTGTATGATATGTTATTAAGACATCAAGGCATATGAGGTTATTTTTTAATCATATATTGTGGTTTTAAAAAAATAAGTTTTACCCGTAAAATCATCACTAAACCTTCTGCTCTAATATCAGTCATCAAACTAGAAAAAGACGGCACCAAAACAGCAGAGTATGCCTGAAAAACATGAATTGGAAAGGCTAGCATATTCCACAGAAAAAACATTTAAGCTGCTGAATCACTGATCGATTGCCTTTCTCAATATTGCTCACATCTGACAAATCCATATGAAAATTTGAATGTGTCTACTTTCTCAATATTGCTGACATTTTGCAAATCCATATGGAAATTTGAATGTTTCTACTATGTAGACACAAAAGTCTTCTAACTACATATCTTTCTTTACAATTCTCAGTGGTCTTAGTGGCTGAGCTTGATTACAAATAGGGACTAAAAAAAAGATAAGTCTTTAATTTTTATATACACTCACCTGCATAAATTCGTGAGGTCCTAATAAAACATAAGCTTCTATAACTTTTAAACAGATTCGCAAATTTTCTGTACCCAATTCTGAAATGTGAAAACAGCTATTAACATAGGGTTTCATTTCAGTCTCATCTGCCAGTCTTGACTGACATGTCTTAAAATTAAGTATATCAGAGAATTTAACTTTAAATTTTATTATTTCAAAGAACTTAACCTTAAAAAAACAAAAATACTCTTAATAACACTATAATATAGGAAAGAACTTATTTTAACTCCTGGAAGCAAAAACTAGTAGAAAAGAATTGAGTATAACATGCAGTTTACAAAATTGAAATTAATGCATTGAAAGTGTTTACCATACCTACCTAATAAAGCAGGCATTTGATTAAATATTTTTAACAATTTGTCAGTTAAGTGAGGAGAGTTCTGTAAAGTAACGTCCCACAGTTCTAGACCATCTTCTAATAAATATACATGTTGATCTTGATTGACATCTGTACTCATTTCTATCACCGGTATTAAAAAATCATATAACTTAACACAAGTTGTACCAAATCCCTGCATTACATAAAAATCATATAACTTAACACATGTTGTACCAAAACCCTGTATTACATGTACAATAAAATAAAAATCATATACATGTAATTTAACACATGCTGCACCAAAAATCCTGAATTCATGAAGTTTAATATTATAAAAATCACATAACTTAATACATTTTGAAACAAACCCCTGAATTAAAACATTGCAAACAATCATATAACTTATAATTAACATATGTTGTACCAAAAACAGGAAATTAAATTACAACACGACTCAGTCATCAACATTCTGTGCCATTGTACATGTTTTGGAAGAACATTAACTTAGTTCAGTAACATCTTGCCACTATTTACAAGCTCAGATCTTGATATATCATGATTGATGCAAGTTTGAAAACAAAATTTCATAAAGCTTTCTAAGATAGGATGAACAAATCAATGACTGATATCTGCTTAAAATCATTGAATTGATTTTACCAAAGTTAATACAACACCCAACTTTCCACTACAAAATCGCATTCTAAAATTTTTTATCCTACTGGGGGATAATTAATCGAAAGGTACTCACCTGTACAAGATGTATAAGAGTAGTTAATATAGCACATCGTAACATATTATGTTCACCTGATTCCTGCCATAATTGTGGAAGATATTGAACTAAAGCAGATGTATAGGGTTGTATCTTGGAGCCAACCCTTTCTATCACAAATGACAGTACATGTAATACATGCATCTGAAAGAACAAGCATATCTAAATTAGAGTTTTATTTAACACAGATTTTAAATAATTTACCGATCTACACTACATGTTTATCAAGCTAGTTTTTTTCAACATTTCTGTCACTTGCTTCTAGTTATCAACCGATCTGAATTTCATGATTTGTCCAGATCAGTGAAAAGGAGAATCAGTGTCCATTTAAAAACCTGATTTAAACCAGTTGGTTGCCAAATGAAAAGCAGGTGTGGTCCCAATGTTGACAAACAGGATGAGCGAAATTTGTGTCCAGAAAAATGTTCAATAATTAACGATATAAAGCAAGAATTGTCTTTGCAGAATTTACCTTTGTATCACATTCCCTGACTTCTTTTAGAAGTTCAAACAGGAGAGCAAATAATGATTCCAAATACTGAAACGAAAAAGAATTAAAAAAGTTTAATTTGTTGAAATATGAACAGACCTGCCATTTTATTTGAGAAAGATATATATATATATATTGATGGTATAATAAATATATACTTACTGGAAGGAGTTGTTCTGTTTTAAATTCAAAATCATCCACAGGTAAATATTGTCAAGGATAACAAATACAGACAACCACAGAATTAATCACTTTAAATAAATTACATGGATGAATGTGTTATTTTTTATTTTAAAATGCAATAGTTATCATGTTTGACAGTAAAATATTAAACAAAATCTGACATATCTATTACAAATATTCAGTTATTTCGTATACCATTATAAGTAATTTGTTCTGAACTGGGCTAATGAAAGAAATGTTGCCTGGACAGTGGCACTACCGTCCGTTCTTACATCAAATCCCAACTGTCAAGGGATCTTTAACGTGCATGCCAATGTGTACATGGGACACAGGCTTTCATCCCATTTGAACGACTAGACAGCTGTCCTTGTCAGGCCCTGCATTCTGCATCATTGACAAGGGGGAACCAACGCCGGAAAATCTGGATTAATTTTCTCGGCCAATGCAGGGCTTGAACACCAGACCTCCAGGCTAACGAGCCAGCATCTTACCCAGTTAGCCACATTTTGCTTGACAGTAAAATATCTAACAAAATTTGACATAAATATCACGAATATTCAGTTATTTTGCATATCCTTTTAAGACGATACCTATATGTGTATTGTTAAATGTAGCTTGTTACACGTACACTGTCATACAAGTGTCATTATCAAGCAATTATTTGTTTATTGAAACGTAGCTCATTATTAAAATTCAGACATAGTATATCCATACAATTATAAGTGTTTTATTTTAGATATCTCAGAAATAAAGTCACAAAAAAAAAGATTTCTTAAATTCTAATGAAATTCAAAAATCAAGCTAATTATTAAATCTTCTTGATTTTTGGTATTTTCCCCCATTATATTTATCAAAAGGATATCAGTCTTGAGACATTGTGCAGCTTCTAATCTAACAGCTAAATCTTCATCTTTAGATAATAACGATAAAATAATCTCATATAACATAGGTCTTAAATTAACCGACATCTTTACTCCAACCCACTGACCAATCAACCATATCACTCTACGTCGGATAATGCGATATCTAAAATAAAGATATTTACATAAATAATAAACATAATACACTGTTTGGTACATACCACAGTACATAATATGACAAGACTATAATTAACTCTTGATGCCATCAGATGGGTTCGATTTTAAGTAGATTAGAATGGTTTCAGCCATTTCATGATTTAATTCAAAAATAGAGAAGTGAGGCTAAGACTCAAATGACCAGTACATGCCGAATAGAAATAATATAAGCCATTTCTTGCATATACATACATGTAAAGAAATAAATGAGGAACATTCAAATATGATGTTTGACATTGTTTGACAAAACAAATACATAAAAGATAGGTTGCCAGGCAACGAAACATACGCCCACAGCAGCTAAATTGTCCGGGCAGTCAACAAGGGTTGTCGCATATTTTTACTAATTTCGGTAATGAAACATTTGTAATACACTAAAAACTGATTAAGAGTAACAACTCATTATGTAATTATCAGAAAATCATTAGAATTTGATTGCTTTTTATAAAGTTTTACCCCACGCTAACAATTATTATATACATGAAACATTTAATATCATGGATTTAGCTGTTTAGTTATCTAAATTCATTGAAAATCAAAATACTTGTTCGTTTCAACACCTTAAACTCTATGTATCAATCTGAAGTCAATCGGATAGTAACTTTGGCCTCTATAGCGTCACAAGAATTTTTGAAGTTATCAAGGGAGATAACTCTGGCAGTAATTATTTGAAATCGCTGAAAATCAATAGGCTTCTTCGTCTCATGACCTTAAACACTGTGTATAAATCTAAAGTCAATCGGATATTAACTTTGGCCTCCAGAGCGTCCACAAGATTTTTTGAGGTGATCAAGGGCCATAACTCTGGCACAAACTATCGGAAATCGCTGAAAATCCATAGGCGTCTTCGTCTTATGACCTTAAACACTGTGTATAAATTTAAAGTCAATCGGATATTAACTTTGGCCTCTAGAGCGTCCACAAGATTTTTTGAAGATATCAAGGGCCATAACACTGGCACTAATTATCGGAATTCTCTGAAAATCAATAGGCTTCTTCGTCTTATGACCTTAAACACTGTGTATAAATTTGAAGTCAATCCGATATTAACTTTGGTCTCTAGAGCGTCCACAATATTTTTTGAAGTGATCAAGGGCCATAACTCTGGCACTAATTATCGGAAATCGATGAAAATCAATAGGCTTCTTCGTCTTATGACCTTAAACACTGTGTATAAATTTAAAGTCAATCGGATATTAACTTTGACCTTTAGAGTGTCCACAAGATTTTTTGAGGTGATCAAGGGCCATAACTCTGGCACTAATTATCGGAAATCGCTGAAAATCAATAGGCGTCTTCGTCTTATGACCTTAAACACTGTGTATAAATTTAAAGTCAATCGGATATTAACTTTGGCCTCTAGAGCGTCCACAAGATTTTTTGAAGTGATCAAGGGCCATAACTCTGGCACTAATTATCGGAAATGGCTGAAAATCAATAGGCTTCTTCGTCTTATGACCTTAAACACTGTGTATAAATTTGAAGTCAATCGGATATTAACTTTGGCCTCTAGAGCGTCCACAAGATTTTTTGAAGTGATCAAGGGCCATAACTCTGGCACTAATTATCGGAAATCGCTGAAAAACAATAGGCTTCTTTGTCTCATGACCTTAAACACACTGTATAAATTTAAAGTCAATCGGATATCAACTTTAGCCTGTAGAGCGTCCACAAGCAATTGTGGACGCCGGACCGACGGACGGACGGACGGACGGACGGACGGACGGACGGACCGACGGACGGACGGACGGACGGACGGGGTCGACGACAATATACGACCACATTTCAATGTGGGCGTATAAAAACAAGCCAACAGTGAGGCTGATGTCCCCCGCCGAAATCCCAAAATAAATAGAAGACACATATTAATTAATCGCACATTTATTTTTTTCAATGTATCGAGCAATCAAACTGTACACAAAGTGTCATCCTATAGTGTTTTATAAAGAAAAATGCTAAATCAAATTGCGTATCGCTTTGCTTACCTTGAGCAGAAAATGCTCATTATCGAACTTAGTCAAGGTATTACTGTAATGAAACTATACACCAAGTTTCATCACTCTCACTTAATAAGAACTAAAGTTATCGTGTCCCAAAGCATCAACCAATCAAATTGCTTATCTCTGCTTACCCTAAGTGGAAAATGCTCATCTTCGAACTCCATCAAGGCATTGACCGTATAAGCATATACACCAAGTTTGAACATTTTTACTCAATTAGAAGAAGAGTTATTGTAATCCAAAGTCTCGACCAATCAAATTGCGTATCGCTCTGCTTACCCTAAGCGGAAAATGCTCATCTCCGAACTCCATCAAGGCATTGACCTAATAAGCATATACACCAAGTTTGAACATTTTAACTCAATTAGAAGGAGAGTTATTGTGTTCCAAAGTCTCGACCAATCAAATTGCTCTGTTTACCCTGAGCGGAAAATGCTCATTATCGAACTTAGTCAAGGTATTACTGTAATGAAACTATACACTAAGTTTGAACATCTTAACTCAATTAGAAGGAGAGTTATTGTGTTCCAAAGTCTCGACCAATCAAATTGCTCTGCTTACCCTGAGCGGAAAATGCTCATTATCGAACTTAGTCAAGGTATTACTGTAATGAAACTATACACTAAGTTTCATCACTCTCACTTAATTAGAACTAAAGTTATCGTGTCCCAAAGCATCAACCAATCAAATTTCTTATCTCTGCTTACCCTAAGCGGAAAATGCTCATCTTTGAACTCCATCAAGGCATTGACCTAATAAACACATACACCAAGTTTGAACATTCTAGCTCAATTAGGAAGAGAGTTATTGTGTCCAAAAAAGTGTGACGGACAGACGGACAGACAGACAGACAGACAGACGGACGGACGGACGAACCCATTTTAATAGTCCCCCAACTTTCTTCGAAAGGCGGGGGACAATAAATTTTGCATCCACATAAGGGATGGTGGGAACCAGAATACTGTTTTGTGTGCTTTACATTTTGCATAGACACATAAGCAAAAGTAGATAATACTTACTGAAAATGTTTGATTTGTAATTCTTGTACTAAATGTGTTAAAAACCACTGATCAAAATTGATATCATCAAACAGATCAAATGAAGCTAGACCTACAGCATTGTAAACTGAAATATAAATAACATTTGACTTATAATTTATCAAATACCACACAATTGGCCTGTCGACTTTAAACAAGATGACTTGATTATCAACATCCTGCCTCCTTGCACAAAAACTAAGTCATCAAAAATTATTCAAATTAGCAGAAGTCATAACAAGTATAATAGGAATTCTGCACATTGAGATTCATCTACTTTGTACTTTGAGCATAAATCTGTCCTGAATGGCAACCCTATCCCAAAATTAGTAAACTGTTTTGTAATACAGTTCTATTTCATTTCACATAAATCATACACACAAAGATTAAATAAACCTATTCAATTCCATAAAACTAAAATCGTTGATTTACAACTTAAAATGTTGGACAACTAGCTTAGAGTCTGTTCTCAAGCGGAGCTAACTGTAGACCGACAGCCTCAGTTTAGTATGGAATGATAGATTGATATTTTACTAAAGGGCTCCCAAAACAAAACTGGGATGGACAAACACACATTTCAACATCTTCCTCTTGTTCCAGATAAGGAATCAGATTCTAATTCTTAAGTTGTTGGTTCCATGATATCTCTCCTCTTAACATCATTCGCTTGGAAGAGAGAGAGAAATGGGGTTTAATGTCCACTTGACACAAACTAGGTCATTTTGGGACTAACACATGGTTTAATTTTATTTCAACAATTCGTTTGCGCATGGGAGTGGGAGGAAACCAGAGTGCCCGGAGGAAACCCACGTGGTTGAGAAGGCGCCCCTATCTCCATGCCACATATGCTCACACCAGGGCTCGAAACCACAGCCGCAAGCCAGAGGTGACGGCCAACTAGAGGTCGAAGCGCGGCACTAAAGACCACTAGGCCATCCCAACCCCCCATTCGCTTGGGGATAATAAGACATACACTAGATAACATGGGCAAAGAAACCAAAATCAATGTCAATGCATAAATAATATTCTACAAACCTGCATCTTTTTTGAGCAAAGCCTCCAAATTATCAGGATCACAAGGACCTTGATTAGCTTGTACCATTTGTAATAAAACTGATGTTAATGTCAACCGAAACTCTTTAAACACAGTTAAAAATAACACTTCTGTACATGGCTGGAAAAAATAATGCATGATCCATGAGCGGTATTTAGCAGAACAAAAACACAACAAACATTTTAAATTAAATACAATCACTGTTTATTATATCTACAGCACAATGTTTTTAATTCAAACATTAATTGTTGCATTCCACATAAATGTTAATTGTGTTTTGGTATTGATGTATTATTGCCATATTTGTGATATTCAGATTTTCTAATTAGTTATCATTACGATTCTAATATCTATATGACTAGACACGTCATTAATGGTCAGCTCTACAAATTGACAACTAGCAATATTTCATCTGATTTAAAAGGCTAAACAGTCTTTTAATATATTTCTCTCTTACCCGCAATGAATATTTATAAGAATCACCAACTTCTTCTTGGCCTGAAAAATATGTTGGACAATTTACGACTTTGTTTTAATAGTTCTTTGAGAGAGTGAGAGAAATGAAAATGAAACGAAATGGGGTTTAACATCCTTTTGTTCTGCTTCGAAATTGCCTAATGGAGATGAGCATACGCAACATTGTGAACTTTGAGGGGAATTCTACCCAGACACCGGGACTACAGCCGCCTCTAATATAAAATTTTCGTCCCATCCAAACAACTAGCCAATTGTCCTTGTCAGGTCCTCCGTCCTGCATGACAGGGAGAAAAGTAATTAGAAATAGGGATTCTATAGCAAAATTAAAGGGTTAGCCTTTGGTTATGACACTTTCTTTGACGTGTTTTAATACATTAACTTACAAAAATCTTCTGGATCAGCCTCCCAGGTTAGAAGATCATCAGAAGTTAACAGAAAGTATTGCGAAACTAAGCGTCTGCAAATTTCTGATAAAGTATCATAAGTAAAGAATTCTGTCAGTATTTTATGTGCTTGCATGCTGATTGAACTGGAATCTGAAGTAAATATTTGACATAATTAAAATTTTAATTACACAAAAAGTTAAAGGATCGCAAACTCCCCCTAAAAAAAAAGCCCTTAATTGTACATGGGTTTAGGTGTTACAGAAAATATACTCTACAAATATATATATTGAGAGAGAAATCAGGTTTTACGCATACTTGACACAAATTAGGTCATTTCAGGACTAACACATGTTTAATTTTATTTCAATAATTTTGCTTGCGCGTAGGGGTCTCTAGTAGTGGGAGGAAACCGGAGGACCCAGAGAAAACCCACGACATAGGATAGCGACAATATTCCTTGTCATGTACAACCGACTACAAATATAGACTGGTCTTTATAACCTTGGTTTCAAAAACAAATCATACATACAGGTTATATATGGGGTTTGCATGCCTCCTAACATAGGATACACATGTACTATGAATATAGACAAAGTTTTAATATATGCAGAATGGAATAAAGTTAGAGATACAACAGTCAGAAGAATGTTACAGTAAGTGGTCTTAAATGGATAATAGATACCTTGTGGATTTTTGGGAGGTTTGTAGACGTCACAGAATAGAATTCCTTTCATCAAATTAAAACAATTGACAACAAACCGTTCAAATAGAAGACCTGTAAATAGGGAACAAAACAGCAATGTAAATTTCTAAAATCATTGAAATATTCATCAACTACTTTACATAAATTTATTGAGGCAGATATCATTTCATAACCTTCTATATATGAAAAATATTATCACAACATCATAGCATAGAAAATCTTGCCCTGCATACATTTTTGTCTGGAGGTTATAGTAAAGCAATGGAGCCGCAGTGGATCAGTGTGTGAGGTGATTGGTCAAGAAAGTTCCTCGGGAACTTCCAGCATGGTTTCTCTCTTGTATGTGGTGCAGGATGATAGGCCTGGCAAAGTACAATGCCTAGTCATTTGAATGCTTCAAAAAACTGAAATCATGTGTACAAAGTGGTGTACACTTTGAACCTGTGATATAGGGAGTTCAAAATAAAAGTGGGCTGTATCGCCCTTAAAACATTGCCTAGCGTATACCCAGTTTCATTATCTCATTCGGTGAAGAAAAGAAAGAATAAAAAACCCATTGATAATTACCTTTTGCTGTAAAATTATATCTTACAACAAATTCTAAACTAGTTCTAACAAATTGTACAAAGGCTATAGGATGCATTTCAAGTGTATCAATCAACTGTAATAAACATAATAAAATTAATGATCATCATTCTTATAATAAAAGATACACTTCTTAACTAATTACTAACTTACAATAAGTATGTAAAGAGAAAAAACAATACAAAATTTATATGGAAAACCATTACTGGTTTATATACTTATAGCATGACAATTTTGACAAGTATTCTCTTATCGTTTTCAAGCACAAATATCATAATATTTTGACAAGTAGTTTCTTATCATTTCCAAGCACCATTATAAACTGCATTGTTTTTTTTTAATGAGTTCAATCGCTCAATGCAACTCATAAAGTATGTAAACAGTTTGATAATTCATGTTTAGGAAAATTACAGTATTACAATTTGTAGTTACTCATTGTAAAACAATGCATGACATTAACAAAATCTTACCACTTTTGTCAATGTTACAACCAGTTTTTCACATTTTTCCACCATTAAATGATTTCCCCACATGGTCCGTCCTGAAATATAAAAATAAAACATCAACAGACCCGAAAACCCCTATAGAACAGAATACAAAACCATGTAACTTTCACTTGATTAAATAACGTTTTAAATTTTGTTTAATATTTGAGTTATTTCGTGATATAAAAATAAAACTTACGGCAATCTAACATTTGATCTAATCGTTGAAATATAGAGTTGATAAAACTAACAGCATCTGGGCATGTTGTTAAATCTTTAAATCCAAAAGCAATTAATTTTCTTAAAACTGAAAAAAAAATACCCATAAGCAATTACGGTGATCATGGTGTTTATCCCTAAAGTATTAGTAAATTTAGTAGAACTACAGTTAACAGAAAAAAATTAACATATCTTAAGTGCAAATATCTTGATGTAAATAATGGAATGGGATTTGACATATTAGTAACCTGATCACAATACATCAAACAATCCTGGGATAATAATAGGGGTGGGCTATAAAAGTGAAGGTTTTCAAATACCATCTCTGCAGAGTTAAATTTGTGCAGAATTCATTTCTGATCATTTTGGTACCAATTATATTGAAATCGGATGAAAATTGAGAAGGTGCAGGCAAATTTAGTGACCTAGGGGCGGGGATCACGGTTTTTCGCTATAATATAGCATATTATGTGTTTTTTTTCATATCTTGGTCAATTTTCAACGTATTTTGATAACTTTTGTGGCTATTTTAATGTATTTTATGTCAGAGAATACAATGAGAGTGTTAATTTTTACTTTTGGGTGCAATTTATCTCTGTAATTTGTCAAAATTGTAATTTTTAGGATCGAAATGAAAATTTTTCAAAGCTACACACCCCTCGATTGAATAATTACTTTAATGATATTATGAACAATTATTATCGAACATAGAAAACAGGTGAACATAAATATTTGGTTAAGGTAACATTCAAGCTGAAAAGGCACAATTAGTAAAATGAACGAAAAAGAACATCAATCATCTCCCAGTTCTCAAGGTCAAATGTCATTGCTCTTTTTCTCAAATCCCATGATCCAATAATATTACATGGCAGAATCTGAATTACGTCTATAGCCTGAATATCAGTATGTAAAGGATGTCTCCATAGCTTGCTTTCATTGGAAATGCAAAGTTCTAAATGTTCTACCGTGTATGTTCCATCAGTATCTTCAGATACACATACCATATCATTGCCTACTGGTACAGGTGTTCCAAATAACTACACACGGCTCGTTGATGGTCACTTCTGGCTCAGATATTTTTTCTCTTTCAGGACTCGGCTTATTAATTGTATGGACACCAAAAAATATGAGACTCATATCATCCTCAGTAGGCATGTCAGGAATATTATATCGGCCATATCCGTTTCGGTTGTCAGAATTAATGTCAGGTTTATTTTCATTTCGGCTGTGGGCAGTTGATTCAATTTGTATAAGTGTGGGCGTGTCTTTGAGTCGTGCAACGTTCGTTTTCGATAAGAAATTTCACTTTTCAAAATAGACTTCAAACTTTGCTCGTCATCAACATTTTGTATAATTTTTTAAAGTTCATTGACATCTGTAATGGGACCACCCCAAGTTTTACACTTTTTGAGCAGTACATGTATATGGACATACTCAGTGGCTTTTAGGGCCGCATTACAGTCTTTCTTTAATTTTTCAATATTCAGAAGTTTTTGTTTTTCCGTCCATTGCTGTGTTTATCAAATATTTTCAACAAACTCTTGGTTATTTTTTCAACATTGACTGGTGGAGATTTGTAAACTGTCATCTCATCCCGAATGCCTCTGCCAGTGAATCTTTTATTTGAGCAAGCTGCTGCCCTAAAAGCCACTGAGTATGTTTATATACTACTCAAAAAGTGTAAAACTTGGGGTGGTCCCATTACAGATGTCAATGAACTTGAAAAAATTATACAAAATGCTGATGACGAGCAAAGTCTGAAGTCTATTTTGAAAAGTGAAATTTCTTATCGAAAACGAATGTCGCACGACTCAAAGACACGCCCACACTTATACAAATTGAATCAACTGCCCCAAGTTTTACACTTTTTGAGTAGTATATGAACATACTCAGTGGCTTTTAGTGGCTTCTGAATATTGAAAAATTAAAGAAAGACTGTAATGCGGCCCTAAAAGCCACTGAGTATGTCCATATACATGTACTGCTCAAAAAGTGTAAAACTTGGGGTGGTCCCATTACAGATGTCAATGAACTTTAAAAAATTATACAAAATGTTGATGACGAGCAAAGTTTGAAGTCTAATTTGAAAAGTGAAATTTCTTATCGAAAACGAACGTCGCACGACTCAAAGACACGCCCACACTTATACAAATTGAATCAACTGCCCACAGCCGAAATGAAAATAAACCTGACATTAATTCTGACAACCGAAACGGATATGGCCGATATAATATTCCTGACATGCCTACTGAGGATGATATGAGTCTCATATTTTTTGGTGTCCATACAATTAATAAGCCGAGTCCTGAAAGAGAAAAAATATCTGAGCCAGAAGTGACCATCAACGAGCCGTGTGTAGTTATTTGGAACACCTGTACCAGTAGGCAATGGTATGTTGGGATTTGTGTATCTGAAGATACTGATGGAACATACACGGTAGAACATTTAGAACTTTGCATTTCCAATGAAAGCAAGCTATGGAGACATCCTTTACATACTGATATTCAGGCTATAGACGTAATTCAGATTCTGCCATGTAATATTATTGGATCATGGGATTTGAGAAAAAGAGCAATGACATTTGACCTTGAGAACTGGGAGATGATTGATGTTCTTTTTCGTTCATTTTACTAATTGTGCCTTTTCAGCTTGAATGTTACCTTAACCAAATATTTATGTTCACCTGTTTTCTATGTTCGATAATAATTGTTCATAATATCATTAAAGTAATTATTCAATCGAGGGGTGTGTAGCTTTGAAAAATTTTCATTTCGATCCTAAAAATTACAATTTTGACAAATTACAGAGATAAATTGCACCCAAAAGTAAACATTAACACTCTCATTGTATTCTCTGACATAAAATACATTAAAATAGCCACAAAAGTTATCAAAATATGTTGAAAATTGACCAAGATATGAAAAAAAACACATAATATGCTATATTATACCGAAAAACCGCGATCCCCGCCCCTAGGTCACTAAATTTGCCTGCACCTTCTCAATTTTCATCCGATTTCAATATAATTGGTACCAAAATGATCAGAAATGAATTCTGCACAAATTTAACTCTGCAGAGATGGTATTTGAAAACCTTCACTTTTTTTGCCCCTGTATAGCCCACCCCTAATAATAATATTAATGTACCGTAACCAAGACATTGTGGGTTTTCACATCCAAACATCTATAAAATATCAATTTCTTACTTTTTAAAGAGAGGTTGCACCTATCAATAGCAGCAGCCATACCCTCTTCATGTTTAGCGGCTAGTTGAAAGAACTGATCAACATATGTATTCCATACACTTAAGATAAAACTAAATATTTCTGCAGTAAGCTGTAATATAACATAAAATAATACTTGAAGGGATATCTAAAATTTAAAACATTCTGTTTAATATTATAACCAGCTTCGTAAAAGATATTGTGAATTTACATTGAATTATCAACAGCTAACATTCCCCAAAAAGTAAACATTTCAAGGCATCTATTTATTTTACCATACCTCTTCGAATATTTTTCTATCAACTGCTAAGCGTTTGGATGCTAGTGTTTTTGTTACATGATGGAAGACCAATAAGGCTCTCTCTTGTATAAAACCATCACTACATCGTATTGCTTGAAACAAGGTAGGTAATAAATCATTCCAATTTCTTGGGCAATCCAGACGGGCTATTTTAGCAATCAGAACGGCTAACTGCAGCGTAACCTTAAAAGTAAAAAAAAAATGCTGGCATTAAGAATATTGTCCTCCTAAACAGATGTTACATATCAACTTGATGGCTTTATGAATAAATACTCATTCTTATTGGTTTTGAAATTATCTATCAGCATACTTTATCTATAAGGAACGACCATATATCTAATAAAACTATAAATTAAAATTCTATTATTACTTAAATGGTAGTCATAAAAAGATCTCTTTGTTGTTTTTTATCTGGTTACAAATTTTAACAATGCATACAAAGTTGACTTACCTGCGGTGATGGTTCATTAAAATTTGAAATGGATCGACTTTTAATTGTTTCTTTTTCCTCCTCATTTATCGAACTACAATGATAAATCATGAAATGCAAATTATAATCACTACAAGATTGCCATGGATTTGAAAACCAATCGTCTTATGCACCACTTCAACTTAATTGTGGATGAAGATTGGAAAAAATTAAAAATATCACAGTGTATGAAGAAATTCCTTACTTCGGTGCCGATTTTCTCCAATATTTATCAACTCCATTTTTACAATACATCACAGCCAACCATCGTACATTTACATCAATATTATGATTAGAAAATATTTTCTGAAACAAAAAAATGATTAATAGTTTCATTTCATTGGATTTGTTTAACTGTGTCAACTTCAGTTATAAATGTAATAAATTTAGCCATTGTTATCTGAGGTTATGCTTTACTTTAACTGTCCAATAAGTTCATCTGGTCATGATCATTATCAGTATTCAGCACCCCAGAATCACAGACTAAAAATATTATGAATTTATTATAATGAAGAAAATATAAGATTATTCACTAACACTAAGTATTGAATAAAATCCTGGTTGTATCTCCCACTGTTGGAGTTGTTCCACAGCAGGTTTTAATGTTTGTGCACTCTGACTGCAGGCTTTACCCAATGTGTCCAACACATACGTTTCATCAGACGTTAAATCCATTGTTTCATATACACAGGTATTAATCTTCGTCTGCAAGAAATTAAATCAATTGATCAAATGTCAGCCTATACTTTATTGTGTCAGAAATATTTGGATACAGTTAGGAGGTTCAGGTCAAAGTTTCAAATGACAGAAAAAATTTTTTAAAAAATATTTTGTGAAAATATACGTAAAATGCTACCCAATTGTTTTTATTTCATCAAACTATTCCAATTAGATCCGAAGTTATGGAATTTTAAAATCCGAGATCAACGTCAAAAATGTAATCAAAACGCTCTATACCAGTCAATGCGTGGAATGGACCTAAATAAGTGCTTTTCAGTCATATCTGAGTGACGTCATAATGGGAATTTTCCCTTCAGAATCGCTAGTACCAATTTTAAAACTGAAAGCCGCACGTTATTGTCAGCTAAGATTTATTAAAATCGTAATAATTTTAATGATAATATGTCAACTATTTATAATCTGGATGATACCACAAGAAAATTAGGCTATATTTAGTCGAAATTTAGCAAATTTCAGTCATCAAAACAGATAAATCTTGTTTTCTCTGGTGCTTATTTTCAGATCACATGGTATCAGATATCGGTATAATCCCTAAAATGTTATCTATCGTTTGATTGGTTCTATATGAAAATCGGCCTGAAACTAACGTAGCAATGGAAAATTCTAGGTTGCGTGACGTCAGAGCTTGATTTTCCCACTGGCGCCTCATGTAAACAACCGGTAATTTCGCTTACATGTACATTTCAATAATTTTTTAGCCTAAATCTTTGCAGATATCGAGATTAACATTAAACTATTACAATACAATTGCTAGTAATACATTTACATAAAATAGTAATTCAGAATCGTAGATTGAACTTGGCTATATTTCAGACATTTGCTGTTCGATTTCACACTCAAGACACGTGACCTGAAACCCCTACTACAGTAAAACACTTTCCTTTTATTCAACTTACAAGAGCAATTAAACTCTTAGCATCAATTGGCATTTGCCAAAAGATTTCTGACAATGTAAAAATGTTATTCAGTGCACTGGTTGAGCGTGGTCCAGCACAATTATCATAATCAAAAAGCTTTTGCCGCATTTATTTTAAAAAAATGAGTTGTCCAGTCATTCAATTTATTCATTCAGTAAATACTGGCATTGGTATGATAACTATGTCTCAGTATCATATGTCACAGAAGTATCATACTCAACTGTGACATAGTCATCATACCAATCCAATGCCAGTGTTGTCTTATTTAGATCCTTACTTACAATAATTAACAACATAGAGTTTGCTTCCGCAGAAAAGATAATAACTTTAACATTGCACCTACATTTACAAAATCGCAATGTTTAGGATTGAAAGTCCTAGTAATGTCTGGAAATTTGGGATTTCTAATGGAATTTACGATTTTCTAAAAAAAAATATCCCTGAAGTCGCCAGCCATGTTTTAGGTTAGAGCAAATAATCGGATCAGTGAAAAAGAAGCGAAAATACGATACTGTCGTCAACCAGTAACTATGACAGCTAGGTATCACAAAAATATCAAATATAATGGTAGTTTATGAAGATAAAAAAAATGTATAAATATATTTAGATTATAAACTGTAAAAAATAGTAGATACACTTATTCGTTTCATAATATTTTGCCTGGGTTTAAACTATCGTGGTTTGCGCATGCGCAACTTCACCTATAATATTTCCGGTGCACGTCGCAACTGAAAAGCAAAAAGGTTTGGTGTATATTTGACAGATAAATTCGTAATTTGCCAATGTGGACAAACACACGCTTTTGATTATACCGTTTCTTACTTTCGTTATGGGTTAAACAAATGTATTTGATAGTTGGTATGTTTGACCCCAGTGCAGAAACACCATATGTCATCTTGCTTTAATTGTTTTCGTCTGCTCATCAATCAATCACCGTCTTCTTAGATTTTAAGTCGATGACTCGATTGGTCTTATTGAATTCTTTCTTATAACTTGTACTCACGACATCAAAACTTTTCTTTCTTAGTCATATTTATATTTACTGGCGTAGTTTGATAGATCACTAAATATTTTTGTCCATCATTAAAGTTAATTCACCCCCTAGTTTAGTTACATTAATTGGCAGCTTTACTTTATACAAGTGATTTGGCTCAAGAAAAGATGTGTAATATGGTATGATACTACTATTAACTAGTATTAATGGAGAGAGAGAGAGAGAGAAATGGGGTTTAATGTCCACTCGACACAAACTAGGTCATTTTGGGACTAACATATGGTTTCATTTTATTTCAATAATTCGCTTGCGCCTAGGGGTCTTTAGCAGTGGAAGGAAACCGGAGTGCCCGGAGGAGACACACAAGGTTGAGAAGGCGCCCCTATCTCCATGCCACATACGCTCACACCAGGGCTCGAAACCACAGCCGCAAGCCAGAGGTGACCAGCCAGCTAGAGGGCGAAACGTGGCACTCTAGATCACTAGGTCATCCCAGCCCAGCTCCTCTGTATTAATGGAGACATGGTTCTATAAATATTTATCCACTCCAGTAGTCCAGTACAAATTAGTATTGTACGGATTAAGTTGACATCGCCTAGCTATCAGGTCAGCTGGTGGGGTTTCGATTCCCTGGAAATACTGACAAGGAGTAGGGTCGCCTAGCTGTCCAACCTGGTGTGTTTTCTCTGGGTCCTCTGACTTCCTCCCACTGCTAAATACACCTGCACGCAGGCGAATTGAATTATTCGTATAAATTTGAACCATATGTTAGTCACAACATGACCTAGTTTGTGTGTGTGTCTCTCTCTCTCTCTTTCTCTCTCTCTGGCTATCATTTTTACTGTTAATTTTATTTTATTATAGATACTTCTTAAATGGTGAATCGATAAAGAAAATCAAATTTTATCTGATTGAACTGGAGAGTAGAAGATGTCTGACGCCTACAATGGTAACATTTTGCCAGGAAGAGCAATATACAGGTCATCTGAGTAAGTATAATTCTGATTTTAAAACAGTTAACTTTCAATATATTAACTAGATACCAAAATTTGTCTATTACATGTACAATACTATTGTATATCATTGTCAAATGAATTTTAATGAAAGGGAATTTAATTTTAATGTAATAAAAGAAATTGAGAAAGCCAAGCTGCTGACTGAAATAATTGATTATTGATAAAAACTAAAACATGTAAATCAATATGCTAACATTGTATGTAGTGACAGATCTACACATCTGTTTTTGTATTATTTTGTATTATATATATATATATTGATTTATTTCAGCTTGAGTTTATATTTTGGTTTGTTGATTGTGTCAAAATTTCTGAGATCTGTTGGTTTGTTTATTGCCTACGATCTTCTGAAACTTGTTCCAGTTGTACAGTTTTTGTTCTTTGTTAAATTAGGGTAAGCTTTTCTAAGCAAATCTTTCTTGATATATGTTTTTATAGTAATTATATTGTTGTCATCCCAGTCCATCCATCCATCCACAATTCTAGTAGATACACTCTAATGGTTAGAGATTTGGAAAAGTGTTCAAAGCTGTATCCTTTGACTAGTTCTGAAGAGGAACCCTAGTATCAAAATTCATATTTCCGACCCTGAAAACTTGAAAAGCATCCTTGAAACTGCTGATGATGGGCTTGTATTTGTTGCCTGGTGATGCTATGTTTTTCTGTAAATGGAGGATACAAATGCTGACACCTAGATATTTGTTATTATACAAAGAATCGGATGCAAAATTAATTTTCCTTTTAGTGGTTTACAGTGATCCAGTAAAAATATTTTTGCTCATATGTTCTAGCAGTAAAGTCCATCATACTAATACTAATTTATTTTAATTTCATCTTTGTTTTCTAGTACTGCAGTTCCATTACTTTTTCTTCAGAAGCCATTTGGATCAGGTAGACGATTAAATGCTGCACAGGTAAATAATATAAGATAGTAGAGATCATCATTGATAAAATTTACAAATATGTATGAAAAAAAAGTGTACTGATTGTATTTTGTATATTATTAGGAGTCTCCGTTACAAATGGACTTAAGAAAGAAAATGAGATTTAAAACAGTCTATGTACGTAGTAAATACAAGTTATTGATTTTATTTCCAGTGGTTTCGAGTTGGGAGACATGCATTATTTGGAAGTATTTTAGGATTATTGTGGTTATTTGGTTTAACATTGTGTGGGCCATTAAGGTTAGTATAAACTAAGGTATTATTTTAATTCAAATTAGGCAGTCTAATGTTTATCTTCCGCTTTAATAAAAGAACAAATGCCATGCATTTTGATATTGATATCCTGATGGTATTGCTCAGCGGTATGAAGCAATATGTATAAAAATGACTGCAAAAACATCCTTGACATGCAGCATGAATTAACAAATTGTCTGTATAACTTTAAGTGTTTTCATGCTGCTACTATGATCATCCTGATGGGCACAGGTGAAATACTGGTAGGCATAGTAATATATTTTCCATGTTAGTCCCAAAATAGCATTATAATTATTGTATTGCATTTACAACCCATTTTGAATTAATCTGTTGGTAATATTTTAAATATTAGTAAATGCCTATGCCAAATTTTATTCTTAATGATGTTTGATTTTTAGAACAATTCTACTATATGAACATAGTGATGTGGTTGTTATTGCCGGAGCTACTGCTCTATTTGTTAGCAATAGTGGTGGACCAGCCAAGGTAGGTTATATATAAGTAAGCTTACACTAGAGAATCAGATAGATGTCATTATCTGACAATCTTTATAAAAGGACACCAAGCTCATTTTCAAACATAAAAAGCATTTCAAAAATTAAAAAAACATCTTAGTTACAAAGATGATTAATATTAATCTAAATGGTATTGTTTTGTTTATTTCCAGCTTAGAGGAGCAGTATTTTTCATTATTGCTGTGATAGCATTGTTATTGTTTGACCATGATGAGAAGTTGGATCTTATGTCAGATCATGAGGGTATCCTTTCAGTAAAACATCAATCAAAACATGAGTCGTAACATCAGTATATTAGTCATAACATCAGAATCAGTCATTAACATCAGTCCTAACATAACATCAGTATAAGTCATAACATCAGTATAGTCATAATATCAATAATAGTCGTAACATCAGTATCAGTCATAACATTAATATCAATCATAACATCAGCATTAGTTGAAATTAGTATTAGTTGTAACATCAGTATCAGTCATAACGTTAGTATTAATTGAAACATCAGCATCGGTCATACCATCAGTAACAGTCATAACATCAGTATTAATCATACCATCAGTATCAGTCACGACATCAGTATAAGTCGTAACATCAGTATCAGTCTTAACAGCAGTATTAATTGAAACATCAGTATCCATTGTAACATCAACAGTCATAAAATAAGTATTCGTCGTACCATCCGTATCATTCATGATATCAGTATAAATCATAATAGTAGTTTCATAATGCCAGTATCAAGAGTTTTCCTTAATTTAAACTAAGCTAATGAAGATATTCACAGAACAGTTATATCACATGTATTTTATCATCTGGTTAATCTAGTTGGCTGGTCAGATCACAAGGTATGTCTATTATCTATTTCCTTAATCAGGGTGTGGGGTGGGTGTGTGCACTTTAGATTATAATGTTTGTCATTGAGTCAAGTGTTGTGGTTTCAATGCCACAATTGTATGTGATATCCTTGTGGTTTTTCTCTGGGACCTCATGTTTTTTCGCACTGCTAAAGGGTCCATTTCTCTCTCTCATATGATTCTTTACTATTTTTTTTAGAAATTTGGGTGATCATAGTTAAAGTCTTGACAAATTTACCAGTGGATTTTTTTTTTCAATCAAATTGTATTGTGTACTCAAATGAAATTGATTTTCTCTTTTTGAACAGGGTGGTGTAGTTCTGATGTTTATAGCATTATGTCTACAGGTTGGATTTAACACAGCCTCGAAAAAACTCTCGGTAGAAATAGGTGGTGCTAAAAGACTTCATTCATTGTCTACATTAGTATCATCAGCTTTATTATTACCTTGGGCTGGCTTTATATATCTGACCAGGGAGGTATGTATTATTATCATTTGATGAGTTATTAAATTAAATTGGTTTGCAAAATTTAAAAACCACGTTTCATATCCAGATCTCGAAAATGTCTGACTGGGGAATCCATGCAAATGTCATTTTGCATCCAAATAGAAAACTGAAGTGTTTACTTTGAAAAGCAATATTACAGTCTGAGTCTAAGAACATTGTCATTATTATTTTTGTTATATTGATAGTTATCAGAAGCAATAGAAATTGACAAACAATACCATCTCCAAGTTCATTTTAAGGGCCACTAATTAGCATTGTTTGATCTATTTTCATTGGAAAGAACTAGATTAACTTTTTTTGTAATTTAGCATTTTGTCCCGATTTCCTGGAGAATTGTTCTTTAAGATTAAAGACACAATATGCCAGCTATAGACTTACAGACCAGACCAGACCTGTCAACCCCTCAGAGCTGAAATGCAGTAGGGTAGTGTAAAAAAGGCAGTAGAAACCATGATTTGGCAGTAGATTTCCAAAAATGTGTAAATTCGCACTTCCAAGGGTAATTAATTTGGAAATGTCAAATGATACATTGAATTGTAGGCCTAACAATACAAAAATTGCATTAAATGGGTAATAAATAAAATACACACACATTCATTAGCAATGAACCATATCTAAAATTATTTATTAAACCAAAATTGAATATGTACCCTACAGAAAGAAATATTTATTAGCAAAGGAAAAATAATTAAAATTAGCAGTCCAGTAGTGGGCCTACACTGGCAGTAGATTCTACCATTTTTCTTTTGTTTTAACTTATTAGTATTAGTATGATTTTAAAAAAAAAATCCTCGTCTGACGTGGGTTTCCTATTCCGACAGTTTTTGTCAATTTTATTTAATGTAAGATAATTGTACTTATTATATAGATTCTACAGCAATTCTTGATAAGGATTAGAGAGAGGAGGGCGTAAAAAATAAGTTTTGCATAGCGACTAAATAAGTAAATAATAAAATATTATTGGCATCGAACATGCTTTTCATGCCGTGACGTTTATTCTCTAATGCAATTCAGTGTACAGGATTTTTTCTCACAGAATTCCGTAAATCTGCTTTTAAATTTATTCGAGGGAGCCCTCCATGTAAGCCGTATTCTCATCTTGAAATTAAAGTTCCAGGTTGTGTTGCATTCGAAGTATTGTATTACATGCTGTACGTACATATGCGTGCAAACGCAAATGTCAGCCATTGCTGCCGTAAATTGGTCGCTATTTGTTTAGTTTATCGCTACATATTTTATGAGTATTTGGAACACGTGGCAATAATATATTCGCTTTATTAACTCTAAAAAAGGTTGAAACAAATTCGAGAGAACAAATCTGTTAGCTAAATTACACCTTACAACACCCCAAGTCGATGTTGATAACAGAAAGTCGCAATCTTTTTTGTTTACATGCAACGAGTTTCTTCCCTTAGTTCCAAAGTTTTGGCGAGACAATTAAAAAAAAACCTTTGTTTAACAATGCGGTAGAAATCTATTACCGCGCAGTAGAGCGGTACACGAGGCCATTTCGCGGCATTTTACCACGTGATGCGGTAGAGTTGACAGGTCTGGACCAGACACATATTAGTCTAAAAAATTATTCAAGTCGTTGATTCAGAAAAGACCTCATTAGATTCCTTTTTATTGTGAATCTGTCTTTTACCCTTAGATTTTTGATCGATAACCTATGTCTGAAATGAAAATTCACTTTTTTCCATAAACATCAAAGCCATACCTTAAAATTTAGAAAACACTTTTATGTAATAAAAATTATTATAGGCCTTCAGATATTATTGATATTTGTATTATTTTCTTTTTTCAGACTGATATTCAATCCACAACATATTTAATCTTTCCTTTTGTGTTGGTCATACTGTTTGTATTTATATTAGACTATTATATAGAGGCCGTCTCTATTAATCATTTAAATCAATCAAAGACTGCCTTGTACGGTTCCATCATTATGTTTATCAGTGCTGTAATTCTAAGTACTACATGGAATCATCCGTACGTAGCTCACATCACAACTATGCATAAATTAAAAGAGATTATAACCGAAGATCATGTATTATCAGGAGGTGTGGTGTTTAGTGTCATTGTATTTATGTTTGGTAAGTATAACTATCATATGTATTTAGAAAATAAAGTAAATTGTTAATAGATGTTGGCTCTAGGTCTTTGAAAAAAGCGTATAGTTTCTCAGTAAATGACTGGACATAAACTTTAATACATGTACAAGTACTTGATAAACAGAAAAGTAAATATTGCAAATAAATAATGATAAACAATGCGAGACAATACTTCAATAAAACATACAGTAGACTTAGTGAATAATACAGTATAATGAATGCACACCACTAAACCTACGCGAGAAAAAATGTCAAATTGGGGTTGAATTGAATGTGAACCTATATGACTAAGGGAAGCCAATGCAAAGGAATAACTCTTCTTGAAATCAACAGAATTGAATTGGATTCGATTGCTTGCTAGCTGTTAGACCCTTGATACACCTGTGAATAATGATAATGATCCCATTCCTGTTGGGGGGGGGGGGGCTGAATGGATAGCATATAACACTATAAACCGCAGATTGCCTCGTTTGGCATTTCTGTCCAAACGAGGTAAAACAAAGGCCTCGTTGTCTTGAGTTCCAAAACGAGGTTTTTAAATTACCCTGTTTATGGAACAAGGTATTTTGTTCAGAACGAGATCTGGTAAAAATGCCTCATTTACTAAACATGTTTTTTTTTCAAGATAGTTATTAGCAGTATTTCCTATCAGCGAATTTGTAAAAATTAAAATTTATGTTATTTAATACGAAAATAAAACCAGTCCAAACTATGATATTATAATCAGAGAAATAGACAAGACAAGAATACACGCCATAGATGTAGGTGTAAAGCAACATCAGCTACCTTGATTGATTTATCGGCCCAATCAGTTATAGGTGTTAAGAAGCAACTGTGGTGTTGTGACAATTTATTGGGGCCAATAAATTAATCAAGGTAGCTATGTGTCTGCAATAGTTTTACACCTAACTTATATCGCAGACAACAAATTAGTGTTTATTTGGTCTAAAAACAACAAATAATCCATTCTTATTAATCAAATAAGCATATAATTTAATTTCTTATTTCCAATACGCCACTTTATTATTTATATTTATTGTAAAAAAAATTACTTGACTATAGGTGTTAAGAAACAACTGTACTTTATTTCCCATTTAATTGACAATTGGTATACGCCAACAAATTCTTCGCTGCGCATTTATGTAATTTTGCCCCAATAATATTTTGTGCAATGTTATGGGGTTTCAACAGTCAATGCTATAGTCAAGTTATTATTTTACAATCAATATAAATAATAAACTGGCGTATTGGAAATAAGAAATGGAATTATATGCTCTGCGATATCAGTTAGGTGTAGGTATAAAACTATTGCAGACACATAGCTACCTTGATTAATTTATTGGCCCCAATAAATTGTCACAACACCACAGTTGTTTCTTAACACATATAACTGATTGGGCCAATAAATCAATCAAGGTAGCTGATGTTGCTTTACACCTACATCTATGGTGTGTATTCTTGTCTTGTCTATTTCTCTGATTATAATATCACAGTTTGGACTGGTTTTATTTTCGTATTAAATAACATAAATTTTAATTTTTACAAATTCGCTGATAGGAAATACTGCTAATAACTATCTTGAAAAAACCCCGTTTAGTAAACGAGGCATTTTTACCAAGCCTCGTTCTGAACAAAATACCTCGTTCCAAAAACAGGGCAATTTTAAAAACCTCGTTTTGGAACTCCAGACAACAAGGCCTTTGTTTTACCTCGTTTGGACAGAAATGCCAAACGAGGCAATCTGCGGTTTAAAGTGCAAGCGCTGTGTCATAAGGTCTGTCCTTTAGTCAAATTTTCGATTCCAAGGTTGTACGAGTAGGCCCGCTTGTCCAACCTAATGGTTTTTCTCTGGGTCCTCTAATTTCCTCCTACTGCTTAAAAACCCCTATGCTCAAGCGAAATATTGAAATAAAATTAAAAACCATAAGTTAGTCCCGAAATGACCTAGTTTGTGTCGAGTGCAGTAAACTTTAACCCGATTTCTCCTTCTTACCTCTTGGTTTATATTTCTATATTACTTTTTTTTTAAAGTTAATTAGCTGCACATTAATAATAAGTATGATATTTTTTCCAGCTACAAGATTATTAGTATCACAGAGTAAATCAACACGGGGTAGTTTTATAGGTTATTCACCAGCTGGGGTTCCATTATATACATTTGCTGGTGATGCTTTACATCGAACATCACAGTCAGTTTTAATAGTCATGAAGAATGGTCTACGACAAATATTAGAAGAATCAGACTCGAGAAGAATATTTTATTTTCTATGCATTAATTTGGTAAGAATTTTATATGGTTTGATAAAGAGAAAAAAAAGTATATCAACTTGAAGAGTCTGTAGCAACAAAACTATATGTGATATTGAATTTTTAAAAATGAAATATTTGAAATTCTGTTTTAAAATAAATTTCAGGGTTTTACATTTGTTGAGCTGATATATGGTGTGTGGACCAATAGTTTAGGATTAATATCAGATGGTTTTCATATGTTATTTGACTGTTCAGCTCTCGTAATGGGATTATATGCTTCTATAATGGCTAGATGGAAGCCTACAAGGATTTTCTCTTTTGGGTAGGACATCTTTGATATTTTAAAATATAATTATAGAAAAGTTACTTTAAAATTAAAAATTGAATAGATGGTTCCGTGAAATCAGTCCCATACAGCAATGAGAAATCGAGAACACAAATTTGGAAAAAAAGATTCCTCAAATAGATTTTAGAAGTTAATTGCCAATGTTTATGAAATATGAAGGTCTTGGATAGTGTTTTTTACATTTTCAGAAATAATTTTAAGTATGATGTGTATATTTTTTTTGTATTTTAGCTATGATAGAGTAGAAGTGTTATCAGGATTTATCAATGGTTTATTTCTAGTAGTTATAGCTATATTTGTATTCTCGGAAGCTGTTGGAAGATTATTTGAACCGCCAGAAATATCTACAGAAAGATTATTAGTAAGTCAATGATATCTATTTTCAACAAACATTGATTGAACATAATTGAAAAATCCTTTTAAGTTTACTATTGTAGTGAGGACATAACTAAAATAAAAGGAAATTCACAATAGAAAAAGGAGAGATTTATAAGCAAAATCATAGACTGATTTGTCAGTAAGTGTTATGTTTTTTTCAACCACAATTAAATATTACGAATCTCCACACATATTAAAGCAGCAAATTGATTTATACTAAAATATCCTGAAATTAAGAGTTTTGCAATCTAGTCATAATCATACTTTCATTTTTCAGATAGTATCTGTTGTAGGATTACTGGTTAATTTAATAGGCATATTCGCCTTTAGTGGTAGTCATGGTCACAGTCATGGTGGACATGGACATAGTCATGGTGCTAAACCTGCCAGGGATCAGTGTAGCTCACATGGTGGTCATGGACATTCACATGGTGGACAAAATCATGGTCATAGTCATGGAGGGCATAGTCACGGTGGTCATAGTCATGGTAGTCATAGCCATGGTGGTCATGGACACAGTCATGGTGGTCATGTGGAAGAACCAGCACATCACAACACAAATATGGAAGGTAAACTAATATCAGGTTCATGTAAAATGATTGTTAAAATTTGAGTCTTTCTATTAATTATTAACTTGTTCCAAAGTATTTTGTTGATGGGACATCAAACCCTTTTCTTTGAAGAAACTTGTATATATAGAACATGAATTAATGATAAAATGCGGAAAATAACACATTGGATCACTGCTCTTAGGAACAATAATAATCTCTAGTCAGCTAAAATAATATATAACTGTTTTAAGCAGCTAAACATGAACTATGTTTTGAATGGTAGTTCTTTCCAAGTGTTGACTGAGAAAGTTCCTCAGAATAGTCTGGTGTGGTTTCCCCTTAGTGCAAAATCTCCCTCATAGCATACTGCATCTTAGCTTGATTGGAGCAGAAAAGTAGGATGTTAAACCTCATTTCAGTCAGTCATTCATGCATCCATAGTGAAATTTACGATAAGAATTTATATGATATTCAAAATGCCTTTCATATTTATTTCAGGTGTATTTTTACATGTGTTAGCTGATACACTAGGTAGTGTTGGTGTAATTATATCAACTTTATTAATAGAAAACTTTGGTTGGAATATAGCTGATCCACTATGTTCCCTATTTATAGCTACTATGATATTATTAAGTGTTGCACCATTATTAAAAGCCACATCTGTGATATTGTTATTACGAACACCAAATCATTTAGAAACAGATTTATCTTTAGCTTTAGAAAAGGTAAGTAATTACAGAAGAACTAGTTTGATTTCAGTTTTGGCCGTGCAAGATTCTTAACTTCACTTTTATTTTAACTCATGCCAATGTTTGAAATTTCAGTAGTGCATGTCTATTAGGACATATGGGCTTTCATGACTTTTTGTACCGGTATCAACGTTTGCTGGGTTAAATTTTTGACCTGTTCTCCTAAACTCCTTGATGTTTTTCAACTTAATTTAGTAGCTGTTTGTGGTGCTTTGTCATAATTGTTCAGATGAAGTTATTAGACCGGTCTCATTGGACAAATTTAGACATTTTCGTCTTCTCCTAAACTGGCTGAACAATTTGATGGATTTCAAGCAAATTTGGGAGGTATTTTGTTTGGGAGGTTTTCATTCAGGTCAATACATGTTGACAACGTAAATCCAAAACATCTGTATGGTAGGTATGTTGTTTATTTCAATGAGGATGCTCAGCTGATTAGCTTAATGACATGGGCAAATTTAGACACTCTTGTACTTTTTCTGCATCTTTTCCAAAATTTATGGATTGCAATAATGTAAGGTAGACATATGCACTATGCAGTCATTTATCTAAATATTTTCATTTTCTTTTAAACCGCTTTAATTACCTATATTGATAGAGTTTAACCACTGACACGTTACTTACTCCACATGGGCCTTTGTTTGTCTGTATTTAGCTGTGCACTTCTCCTTCATTGTTTTATGAATCATCAATATAAACTGTTTTGTTGTAGATAATTCATATAGAAGGAGTTATAGGATATAGAGATCCTCATTTCTGGAGTCATACATCAACTAAAGTAATGGGTATGTTACATATACAAGTAACACCAGATACTCCAGAACAAAAAATTGTAACCCAGGTTTGTTTTATATTTAAACTTTAAATTGAGAATGGAGAAGAAAATTTCTCACTTTTTCTTAATAAGTTTGTGTTTTAACAAATCAAAATTTCATTTTATTCTGATTTATTTAAAACGTAAAGGCCAGGGACAACATGTCCTGGCCTTCTCTTACTCAGTTCATGTTTTGACGAAACCAAAATTAATATTTTCAATTATGGTGGGTGTGGCGCGGCAGGCAGGGTAAGCTTACTCATCCGGACACCTGTTACCACTGTTTGTTGTGTATTTTGTACATGATGAACAGTCCATTTGCTGATTAAACTATTTTGCCTATAACGTTTTTTAGGACTTTGAATTTTGTCTAATGGTTTGGATTGTTCGTCCTTGGTTTTATTTTATTTACTTGATTGATTGTAAAGGTGTAGGACAAAATTTGTGGTAATTAAAGTAACCAATGTGAAAGTAAATGTTAAATATACAGGCAGTGGCAGCGCCAGCCGTCGGTGGTTTGAGGGGCAAAGCAGGGGCAAAGTTCAAGGTTAAAGAGGCAAAGGCACGAGTTTCAACTAGGGGTGGGGGCTCCCCCGGAAAATTGTGAAAAACAGGCTGCCGGAAATCCGGAAATGTAGCCTGCATGGCATTATTTCAGGCAATGATCGTTGAGGTAAAGTGTCAAACGAACGGACTTGCGAACCTCGACGAATCCAACTAACGAGTGCAAAAGTAGGTTGTACTTATGGAGCGTATTGGGGACCTCCCCCAGAAAATTTTGAAATGCTGTCTGTCTATATTTAGTCAGACATCGATCATAAAAATGAATAAATCTGACCAAAATGGCAAACAAACGGACTTGTGAACCTCAACGAAGTACCTTTGTGAGCGTTAAAGTAGCGAGTCCTTGTGGGGGGTTTGGCGACGCCCCAAGAAAATTTGGAAAAATAGACAGTTGGAAAGGCTGTGTGGCAGTATTCAGGCACCGATCGTAGAGATGAATAGAACTGATCGGATGTCGTTTGTGTCCTGATCGCTAGTCTTTCCGATCCCAGAGAGGAAAGTGTCACATGAAACTCAAAGAAGTCCCCAATAAGTAGACTGCCCGAAATGCAGTCTGGCAGTATTTCAGGCATTGATCGTTGAGATAAATAGAGCTTAACAGAAACCGCCTGTCGCCAAATCACTAGTTTATCCGACCAAAGAAGAAAGTGACAAACGAGCGGAGTGAGTGACTCAAAGTTAATGATTATTTTCGCCACTATATTTTGTGAAATGAACGAATTTGCGAACCTCAACGAAGTCCCCAATAATTTGAAAAGTAGACAGCCCGAAATGCATTGATCGTCGAAATAAATAGAGCTTAACACATACCGCCTGTTGCCAAATCACTAGTTTATCTGACCAGACGAGAAAGTGTCGACCGGGCGGATTAAGAGTGACTCAAAGTGAATGAATATTTTCGCCACTATATTTTGTAAAATAGACTGCCGTGAATGCAGCCAGGTAGCATTTCAAACAACAGTCTTTGAGATACATGTAAATAGAGTTGGCTAGGTCACATTTTTTTTTTGAAAATTATTGGGGGGGCAAACAGAGGGCAGGCGAGATTTTTGGGGGTGCAAATCCCCCCCCCCCCCTTTGGTGCCGCCACTGTATACAGGAAGGACCATACACAATCAAAGCACCTTAATGAAACCTTTTGATCCAACAATTATTTAAATCAATCACAACTAAAATTTGCAGGCTTTTATGTTTATATTTGCTCTACTGATGTCACATCACCACCTTTATCCCTCTTACTACAGATAGTAATAATAATTGTGTTAAATCTTTCACACAAGCCATTTCATTCTTTATGATTGTCTTTTATAATCAGATCTGCTTAAATAGTACATATTTCTTTAATTATAAGATATGTAAATGATCTAGCTTGTGCCTTTAAAGTATTGGGTTAGTGTGAACTCCCTTTCTATTTTTTATTAATGTTATTGCAGGTTACATCTATATTAAAAGAATTAGGAATACAGAATATTATGGTACAGATAGAGAAGGAATTATATTATTATCATTTATCGGGACTCAATTCTTCATTCGATCAAATGTTAGATTATACTCAAAACTTCCAGAAATTACAATATGTTGAACCTAGCAATAGAATTAAAGCAATTTAAATCTGGTATGATTAATACATTATATATATAAAACAATAAACCATAGATTATAATTGATCTCAGTACCTTCACCTGTAACACCGACTCTTGTCAAGAACACCTGGCACCACTTCTGCTGTAACGTTTGTGTCCTTGTTGACAAAGGATAATCAAACCGGTAACAATTTGTTGTAATTCTAATGATTACTCTAGTATAGAGATAATTAATTAAACTACCAGCAGCCACATGATACCAAAGTTGTTGATATTGATATTTATTTTAAAATATGTCAAAGTGTTTTGTGTATGTAATTATTTAATGAACTTGTGGATCTTTTATATGTGTTTAAATTTTAAACTAGAACAAACTAAATCAAGTTCCTATTTTATTTATTTTTTCAATCCATGATAAGCCATGACAAAAATATTCACCTGGTCTTGCATCACTTAAAATGGGTCGCATGAAAAATTTTTTTACTTTAAAAATAATTGCTGTACTTTCATATTTCCGCTGGTTACAGGAACTAAATTTAAATTAAACTGGAATTGTTCTGTATGTTCGATTATCAGGTACACAATCCTGATAAATGTTAGTCATAATATGAATAATACTGGATAATCATACATTACTATAAACAACATGATGAGATAAATGTAGAATCTTGAAATTGGATGTTTTTGATAAGTCAATTGGCCAAATGATCCTTTTGCTTTGTCAAAATTAAAGCCTCCCTCAGATTTTTGGAAGTATTGTCCGAGAACCAGAATAAATAGAACAATTATGGCCTAAATTCTCGCTTTGTTTTTGAAATTTATCTTCTTTAGTCCATGTAGAGAAATGTGTATTGATTCTAATGTAAGCAATGATATCCCTGTGATATAGTTTAGGAAAGAAATTCTGGTATTTTGTTAACAGGCCTGAAGAAATTTATAATGGTTTATTTTGCTCAACTAAATATTGCTGTATTGAAGGGAGGTAATTGTTTTGACCGATAAAAAGATCTATTTTTCTGGTAGATTGAATATGTTTTGAAATCAATCATAATTTGTCTTAAGATGTAGATCATTTAATTGAATATATATATATATATGTTGGTTTAAGGGTACACATTATTACAGACAGATTTAAAGAAGTTTATATTTCTGACTGGCTTGTGATTCTAGACCACAGTTTAAACATTGTTCACAAGGCAATAATTACTCCCTACAAATATTGGTAATGGTGTGTTATGGAGACTGTATTTATGGCTTTGTTGGTATTCCATTTCAGTGATGTGCTCAAATATATTTGTTTCCTTGATTTGCCTTGTGAACAAACACTGTTTAAAATCTAATGTACTTAATCAAATATCATGATAAATTTGTTTAAATTTATTTTAGTAAAATAAGTAGTGGTTATTTGCAGTGCTACAATTTTGTATCAACATTAGAATTCATAGTAAATACTTGTATGTTATATTATAATTTATAGTAAATACTTGTATATACATATATTTATATTCATGATAGATCATTATATGCAATAATTAGATATTCATAAATATTATCATTTATATAGGTCTGTTAATGTCTTACATTATAAATTTATAGACTAATAATAAGAATTTGTGTTGAAATCTGGTGGCTTGGTGTAAAAGTCAGACCCAGATGCTAACTGAAAAAGATATAGTTAATTGCTGAATCTCAAATAGGTTAATTCTAAAATATTGAATAAAATAATTATGATTTATAAATTCATATGGATTTTAGTTTAGTGAACAACAGGGGTTAATTCTGTCTGTAAGATGCTTAGAAACTCAATTTCTAGTCCTGTACAACTATCTGAAGCTTTGTAGTACCTTTGCGCAGAAATAGAAACCTCTGGTTAACATGAATGGTTAGCCGAGATAGCATACAATGTATCTATATACTTGAATAGGTTATTTTGGTAAATGATCATGCCGATTATCAAGCTTAATTAGTAAAGTAACCCTGTATTGTATAATGTACATATCATAGCATTAGGTGACAGAATGTGTAATGGTGTGCATTTAACTCATAATCCTAGTCTGGAGAACCAATTTTAATGTTGCCACACTTTTTGTTATATTGTATTAGCTTAAAAACGTTGAGAGAATACTCTTCGAAACTTCACCTAAATAAATCAGTAGCTGTTTTTCCATAAGTATGTTTTTAGTTTATCTATTACAATAGTTGTTATAAGATCACTGTATTTAACATGATTGCAATAGTTATAAGATCATAGTATATTATATGATTAAATACTTATAATCATTGTACATGTATATTGTATGATTAAAATAGCATAAGACCATTGTTTAGTTCATGTTACAATAGTTGTAGTAAGATCATTGTATATTATCATAGATTATGTTCCTTTATCATAATATGTGTCTGACTGTGTATATAAAAATATATTATACTCTTGTAATATAAATACATATTTTAATAAAAATATATTCTATTTCTTGAATGTTTGTTTTGAATTTATTAGTTGTCAGTAACTGGAGTAAAGGAAATGACCTTTAGGGTTCAGTGGTACTAAGAATGGGAACAGGACAAGTATTTAAAAACAAAATTTTGTCTCCAGTGCATGGGTGGAATATTTGAGACATGACCAATTTTTATACGCCCACATTTTTATGTGGACGTATATTGTCGTCGCCCCTGTCCGTCTGGACGTCCGTCCGTCCACAATTTGTTTGTGGACTCTCTACAGGTCACAATTCTTATCCGATTTTGACGAAACTTGAAATATAGGTTTATCCCCAAAAGATCTCGGCTGCTTTCGATATTGGCATGTATCGGATGAAAACTTCATGGATTATGGCCCCTGATTGTACGAAAAATCACGTTTTTAGCTTGTGGACCCTATAGAGGTCACAATTTTGAACCGATTTTGATGAAACTTGACATGCATGTTTATAACCCAAAGATCTTGGTTCCTTTCGATATTTGCGCCTATCGGAATGTAATTTCCTGAATTATGGCCCCTGATTGTCCGAAAAATCACCCTTTTTAGCTTGTGGTCCCTCTGGAGATCACAATTATTATCCGATTTAAAAAACCGTTTGATTATATCACCGTTACACCCTAAGGAAGGTTGAGTTCGAATTTCGGGAAAATCGGACGAAAATTGCCATACAAAATGGCCGCCGTTTGTACGCGAATACTGTTAAAAAATGGTATATCAAGGTTGTGGACCCTGTAGAAGTCACATTTTTTATTTGATTTTGATGAAACTTGAAATTCGTGGTTATAACCCAAAGATCTTGGTTCCTTTCGATATTTGCGTATATCAGAACGCAACTTCCTGAATTATGGCCCCTGATTATACGCAAATTCGCCTTATTTTAGCTTGTGGTCCCTCTGGTGGTCACAATTATTATCCGATTTAATAAAACGGTTGATTATATTACCGTTAGACCGTAAGGAAGGTTGAGTTCGAATTTCGGGAAAATCGGACCAAAATTGCCATACAAAATGGCCGCCGTTTGTACGCGAATACTGTTAAAAAATTGTATATCATGGTTGTGGACCCTGTAGAGGTCACAATTTAAATTCGATTTTGATGAAACTTGAAATGCATGGTTATAACCTAAAGATCTTGGTTCCTTTCGTTATTTGCGCATATCGGATCGTAACTTCCTGAATTATGGCCCCTGATTGTCCGAAAAATAGCCTATGGTCCCTCTGGAGGTCACAATTATTATCCGATTTGAAAAAACGTTTGACTCTATCACCGTTACACCCTACGAAAGGTTGAGTTCGAATTTCGAGAAAATTGGACCATAATTGCTAGAAAAAATGGCCGCCGTTTGTACGCGAACAGTGTAAAAATATGGTATGTCAAAGTTGTGGACCCTGTAGTTCAGCTCTGAACGTCGGTCTCATTACACTCACCCTGGACGTTCAGGGGCTGGCCCATTCAATCAATGTCGAAAATAATTTGACCCCCAATTTTACTGGGCAACTTTTCACTGCTCAACGATGGGTGTCACTCCGTGTGGACGCTTGCACAATGTAAAGGAACATCTCAGTGAGAAAATAAGACCTTGTTTATTTCGCTAGAGTCAGTATGAGCATCACAAGACGCTGTGTCATGGTGGCGAAAGGGTAGTTTGATAGGAGGGGACGTATTTTAAACAGCGTGTTGTTTCGCTCATACTGAGTCTAGCGAGGTAAGCAAGGTCTTATTTTGTCACTAAGATGTTCCTTTACATTGTACAGACGTCCACACGGATTGACACTCCGATATTTCGCAGTGAAAAGTTGCCCAGTAAAATTGACTGGGGTTCAAATTATTTTCGACATTGATTGAATAGGCCAGTCCCTGAACGGTCAGGGTGAGTGTAATGTGACCGACGTTCAGAGCTGAACTATGGACCCTGTAGAGGTGACAATTTTAATTCGATTTTAATGAAACCTGAAATGCTTGTTTATATCCTAAAGATCTTTATTCTTTTCGATATTTGCGCATATCAAATTGTAACTTAATGAATTATGGCCTTTGATTCTAGGAAAAATCACTTTCGGTATTGCTTGTTCTCTGTCTATCTCTCGAAGAATTGTTATCTGATTTAAAAAAAAAAACTCTGATTATATTACTGTTGCACCGTAAGGAAGGTTGAATTCGAATTTCGTGAAAATCGTACCAAAATTGCCGGACGAAATGGTCACCGTTTGTACACGAATATTGTAAAAATATGGTATATCATGGTTGTGGACTCTCTACAGGTCACAATTCTTATCCGATTTTGACGAAAAGTAACATTTCTAGGTTGTGTACCGTCACACCATAATCATTGTCGGCTTCGAATTTCATGAATATCAGACTGGAACTGACCAACAAAATGGCTGCTCCCAATACAGTATGAAATACAGGACTTAATGATGTAGGAAAAATCACTTTCGGTATTGCTTGTTCTCTATCCATCTCTCAAAAATGTGGGCGTATCCTGCCTGGCAGTGCCAGCCAATCTTAAAGCATTGAGAGGAATTTGAGAAAATTCCATATGCATGACTAAACTAAAGCTCAAACTAACAAGCAGTTTCCATGGAAGATACACCAACATTGTGCAAGAAACGGACAGAGAACAAGATTTAAAAAGGTTTGGTCCAACATGCGCCAGTATCCAACGAAATGAAATGAAATATTATGGTTTAATGTCCTACTGTTCTGCCCAGAACAGGGCTAATGAAGACGGACAATTATTTCTATGTCTTTTCTCCTATAGGTTGTCAAATAACTATTATACGATCATAGGTATAATTCTCACTTAAATAAAATCATTCACACCGGAAATAACACAATTACCTCCCTTTTTTTCTATTCCTCCAATAGGTTAATACGTTTTAAAAATATAACATAAATATATGAAATTCTCGCTTTAAGTTTTATAAAAATTGTGATTCCTAAAGGACCAATAACCTTGGCATAACATGCTTTTCCGCTATTTGCATAAAGGGGAGCAACCATTTTGACGGGAAGTTTTGGCCCAATTTAAACAAAATTCTTACTAAACCGTAATTGTGGTGTAATAGGGCTACACATATGAACGGTTTGTAAAATCAACAAAAAAAAAAATGTTACCTTTGGACACACAAGCTAAAAAACGTGTTTTTTCGTACGAAGAGCCTGGAGTCATCCACGAAGTTCGGTCTGATTTGGAAACGAACCTAGATCTTTGGATATAAATATACCTTTCAAGTTTCATTTTCCGTATAATCAGGGCCATGGGGTATGGTCTGATACGTGTCAATGTCGAAAGGAACCAAAATCTGTTTTCAAGTTTCGTCAAAATCGGATAAAAATTGTGACCTGTAGAGTGTCCACAAACAAGTGTGAACGCGGACGTATAAAAATCAAACAGATAATTTAGTACAGACAGACACAAAAATATACTAGCTATGTAAAGTGCAGTCGGAGCAGAATAATTGGACGTTAAACCCCATTTAATTTTATCTCTATTGTTAGAACTGTACATTTTGCGATGTAGTAAAAAAAAAAAATAGTCGTATGACAGTCCCAAAATGAGGGAAGTAGATATCTCTAATTTCTTTCCCTTCTCCTTGTCGAAATGTACAGACAGACACAAAAATATACTAGCTATGTAAAGTGCAGTCGGAGCAGAATAATTGGACGTTAAACCCCATTTAATTTTATCTCTATTGTTAGAACTGTACATTTTGCGATGTAGTAAAAAAAAAATAGTCGTATGTCAGTCCCAAAATGAGGGAAGTAGATATCTCTAATTTCTTTCCCTTCTCCTTGTCGAAATGTCATAACCATTCTACAGTCTTCAGTGACAGGCGTTCAACTTTATATTAAAAAAATGAGAAAACAAACCATTTCTTGTAAAAAAATAAGTGTAATCCAACCATGAAAATTTTAAAACAATGAACAGTTAAAATATTCAATGGAAAAAAAATTAAGTCATGAAAATATAAGTAACAATGTCATAAATGTATATCGGTGTTTACGTCTCATAGAAAAGTTTTTAAAGAACAATCGACGCACAATTAAATTTTTAGAGTATATCTAGTCGGTAACTGATGCTGCCTTGAACAAAAAACAATAAAATACGGTAACAATAACAATGTGAAAAACACAAAACAGTCTTTGACTACTTAAAAGTCTCTGATATCAATTGTGGGATTTTGAGTCTCTAATTGGAATAGATTTCGTTCAGTATCTGTAAAAGATATGATGTATGATGCAAATATTAAAGTTGTAACATTCGATACTAACTGCAGACGATATATTAAAATTAAAACATCACTGACTTCATTTAATCTAATTAAATCCAAAACCGGAAGTTTGTTTACTGTCTATATTGTGATTTAATTAAATGTTAAATAATAAATTTATGTATATTTTAGCGTGAATTATGTCGTGAAATAAATAGATATGTCCGAATAATTGAAATGACGATCAGCGATTTTAAGATGGTGCGTAATATTAAAAATGATTAATTGATTCAAAATATCAGGTCAGCTTGATATATGGTCTGTTGACAAAGCTGACTTTTTCGGAATCAAAGGAGAGGTCGTGGTAGAATTATCCCTTTTTCTTTTGGCCTGTTTTGTACGGTTACATTGCACGGAAGTGTTTCTACGAACTCCAGATTGTTTCAGATCAACAACTACTTGCTGGTTCCCTTGATTAGCTGATGAACTAGATTCAGACAGTCTTCGATAGCTACCTATGTTGCCGCTTCCTTGAATACGAAGATGTTGCGTTTGACCATCTAATAGGGTCATCTTTTGAATGTATGGGAAAGATGTTAAATTTCTCGAAATTGTTGTGTTTGAGTTAGAACTGGGCGAATTAATAGTGTTCAGAACAATTGTATGCGGTTGCTGTTGGGTTGATGGCTCTGATTCGGCAGTTGGCAAAGAAAGACCAGCATTGGGTCTTTGAGGATCCGGAGCAGTCTCTTCTTGGATAGTTGTGCCAGTCACTGCTTTCGAGGACTTGTGGGTCTTGGGTTTGGACGAACTCTTCTTGGAAACAGGGGATAAATTATCTTCATTTGGCTGTACTATGCATGTTGGTTTGGTTCTTATGTAAGGTGCAATTGACTCAGGTCCGGTTAATCTCTTCTCTATTGTGTGTGCCGTTAAGTAACTTTCATGGGGAATGTCGGAGACACTATTACGGACAGGAAGTCTTGGTGTACTTACCGGCACTGTGGTGCTATATGGAGCTACACCCTGTAAATACAAAGACCTAACACCCGGTGGTGCTAAATTTGGTCTTGCGAAAGGAAAGCCCGAAAATCCGTAATAATAATTGTTTCCCGGAGTAATAAACGGTCCACGTTGCCCAAGGACGTATGGATATGGGGGAGGTGGCACAGTGTACGTCTGATCAGGTGGTTTGAGTATAGTATTTGTGGTGCTCGTTGATGGGGTGGTAGTCTGACATTCTTGATTTTCTCCAAGACGGGCTTGGCCATGGAATTGATCCTTATTCAAACTATTGGAATTTAAAGATAGTAATTGGTTTTTCGATACTATTGGGTGGACGTTGCCATGGCTTTGGGTATGCACGGAAGAAGTTTGTAGAACAGAAGCTAAAACGGGATTGCTGGATATCACCGGAGAAGGATTTGATGATGAAGACTTTGATTCAGATTGAGTCCTGGTTGCCGTCTTTTGTTTAATGATCACAGGTGTGCGCGTTTTAACGACAACCGCTTTGGCGGAGTCCGATTTACCACCACTTTGTCCAGTAGCCGTTTTACCCGTTGACGTTTTGGTAGTGGATTTTAACTTTCTGTTCGCGGTTGCCTGTGCTAAAAGTTGTCCTGCTTTTGTCTTTGTCTTGGATTTTGTATTTGCAACCTCTTCGCCATCTTTCTGTGATGTCAACCTGGAAATTATTCAAGCAATTTAAACAGTGGCAGCGAAAGGGATGGAATGGCGAACTCTCCGACGAGTTAATGTATGTACACTCCCCCCTTTATGATCGATTCCGATGTTGAGATGATTTTATTTACGTTGGCTGTGTTCGTTATCTCAGAAAAATTTCGAGGACACCTTAAAATTATATGAGGCGGGACCCCATAACACCTCTCTATTGCTTAAAAATAGGAAATGAAGACAGCCAAAACATTTCTAGTAAAAGCCATTCTGTTGAACATCTGTGCAACAAAATATGCCGTGTATCGATGCAATTAACCACTCAAATTTGCAATCTACCTACAATTAACATTATGACTATGGTTCGAATCTATAAAATCAAAGATTAAAAAGTTTCACTTTTAAAATTTGAAGTTTACCTTGATGTCCCTGTAACTATAGATTTGGGTTCTGGTAAAGCAGCATTATCTTCTCTTGTTGCTGGTAAAAATGATATAACACAATCAGCTAAGTCTTCTTGATCTTCTAATAAAAGTTTAACATATCGAATAGTCTGAAATATTCATACTGTTTGTTAATAGTATAAAGGATATAAACGGTTAATTAAAACCATGACACTAATTAAGCATAAATACATTCATAAACTATTCTATAAAGCATAGAATGCTTTTATTGTTCGACTACAATTGCGAAGAATTAAAGTTGCAGGGTGGGGGCTTGTCTTATCCCACTCATTTCATTTCATTTGTATTGGCTGGGCGGTTTAAAATTTCATTATAGTTCTCTATCTACGCGATACGAATCCGATACGACTGGTCGAGATTCCAGTAACGGACAGCAATATCTTAATTTTATGTTCGAGAGTCCAGTGCTCTGAACGCTCGCCCCAGGATAGAACTGGACCCTCAACTGGTGAAGTCTGTCACAACACCAGGGACGGAAAAGGAAATGGGGTTTAACGTTTTTACTTTTCTGTATTGACCAGGCTATTATCAGTATGATACGATGGACATTTTGCCCGGATGGCGGTCAGGGCCGTATGTAGGATATTAAAAGTGGGGCTGCGGCAGAATGGGGTGCAGCCGTAGCCTCCACGTAAGTGATATAAGAAAGTTTGGATCAGGGCGCCCTTAAAACGACCGACTGATCAGTACCTCAAGAGCATCACTGTGTGATCATAATCAAGTGTATTATTTTATAATTGAAAGATTGTCAAATTATTTCTAGGGGCGCCTTATTTTTCTGGGGGTGCAATGTTAGCCCTGCACCCCCGCTAGATACAACCCTGATAGCGGTTTTTCCACCTACCCTTCACTGACATTCAACTGTCTAGGGCATTTTAGGTCACAGGTGCACGTCAACGTGTACAAGGGACCCCAACGTATCTCTTATTTGTTGGTAGATCCAGTTAAAGCCCCCCCCCCCTCCCGTTTGCCATTTTAACAAGAATCTCACACACAAAAATATATTTTAATGTAGTTTTTTACCCGCAATCTGTTGTTGTGCTCGTTTGGAATAAAATCACATAAAACTGCAATCAACATTCTAAACACTTCCGGTCGAGTATTTATTTTCAGCATATTTATACAGGCTAAAAACGGGGCTATGTCATAAGACGTAAACTGATCCATCCTGTAAAATAAAGCAAGGATGGGTTTGTTAGGTCAGTAATTGTAAGTATTTCCCAGCAAGTGTTGTAAAATAACCTGTATATCACCACCCTTTCCCTATTATGGGGGCTGGATGGCGGAATGGTTAGCATGTGCACACTGTATCATAAGGTTGTCATTGAACGATAAATAATGGGAACCAAGAACTACGCCAGTTGACTCAATGATTGAGTCAACTGGCGTAGTTCTTGGTTCCCATTATTTATCGTTTCCTAGGATTCCATTACATCTACATTTACTATAATATGATATGGATGTAATATTTCAAACGAAGAAATGCAAATCAACACATTAAATTAAATCGAAAACTTTATTTTTGACCAAGATTAAACTAAGAGGCCTAGTTATTGAATGCAAATCAACACATTAAATTAAATGCAAATCAACACATTAAAGTTAGAGGCCTAGTTATTGAATGTTCGACGTTTCGACCACGGTGGTTGTACAACCGTAACCAGCAGGCTCTTATTAGCACCTGTCAGGTTGTTATCACCTATGTAAGGCCTAGTTATTGAATGCAAATCAACACATTAAATTAAATTGAAAATTTTATTTTTGACCAAGATTAAAGTTAGAGGCCTAGTTATTGAATGTTCGACGTTTCGACCACGGTGGTTGTACAACCGTAACCAGCAGGCTCTTATTAGCACCTGTCAGGTTGTTATCACCTATGTAAGGCCAAGTTATTGAATGCAAATCAACACATTAAATTAAATTGAAAATTTTATTTTTGACCAAGATTAAAGTTAGAGGCCTAGTTATTGAATGTTCGACGTTTCGACCACGGTGGTTGTACAACCGTAACCAGCAGGCTCTTATTAGCACCTGTCAGGTTGTTATCACCTATGTAAGCTCTGTGATAGAAGCCATTTTAAGTTTGTCTTGGGACCGATTTTAAAGTCCGTATATTTATGATGTACCGGCACTGTCTAGGCCATCAGAATGATATGTAGGTCGAAGTTAAGGCCAGTTATAACTTGATGTCGATATAAGATCTCAAAACGAACTTAAACTTGGAACTTCAGATGACTTGCAATTATCATTAACTTCAACCCAACACGGTGTGAGGGCGAGTGTTGGAGAGGAGGCTAATTGATTTAGTGATTATTCCTGGAAGACAATTTGGCCATATCAATATAGTCATAGAGAGATACAATATAAGCGGACAAAAAGAAACATTTAAGAGGTTGATTCACATTTTCTTTTCTGATTTGTGTCTGTGCAAAGAACTATAACAAGAAAGGTTGTTAGTGATGCTGGTAGGCCTGGTGACGTGTGTTTATTCTGTCTGGTGCTTTAATGAAAGTTGAGCTGCTGAGTTTCATTGACGTCATTGTCAGTGCAGTCACAGGTCTGAATGGGCATGCAAAGACAGGGTCAGGGGTGTCATTTGGTGTCCCTGATTTTAAATATATCATTTCAATGTACGATAGGCGATAACTACTAACTTAAACTAGACTAGCCTATTCAGACTTGGTCGTCTTATAAAGTTTAATATGAATGAGTAATACTACAGTAGGCCTACTACTCTAGCCTAGAGTAGGAAAACTATAGGTCTGCCTAAAAAATTATGCACGGTTGAGAGCGTCGCTTAGTGGTGTCAGTATTCTGCTCGATCACAACACCGTGTTACTATTGGTTGGGTCTTAATCATTGAAATTTACTTCAGACGACATAATGATATTAAACCTACGTCTTGTGTATTTGCTTCGAGCCTTTTTGAGTTTTCCATTGAACTTTAATTGACCTTGACCTCTTTTAAATATCTACTTCCGGATGTAAAACTGATTGATCTATTTTTTGCTCACTTGGTCAGTGGAAGAAAAGGGTGTGGCTTGTGCGATATATTAACCTAATCTTCAAAGCATGGCGACGTTGGACTTGGTGGTATAACGAGGCGGGGGGGGGTCTATGTGGTAATTTATGCTATGTAGTCGATTTGTAGCATTTTTGAGCCGGTGCTATTTCTGTATATTTACACCGATTGAGAATGATCATGATGATGATGGTTATTCCGTTGCAAGGGGAAGCGCAAAATCTCAAAACCCAATGACAAAAATTATTTCCTCTTCAAATCTAAAAGTCACACAGCATATTTACAGAAACCGACCTAAGGCATTCAATCAGGATAATAACAAAACAAGATATGCCTAATGTCTGTTATAGGTTATAAAAATCTTTATGGAAGTTATCAGTTTGAGTTTCAGTTATTGTAGGCCTAATTAGTCGATTAATCCGGGTAAAATTGCAATTTTTAAAACGTTGCTGTGTTGCCATGGTTCAGTAAATATTTAAAAGGCCATAGATCGCTAACAAGCAAATTAGGAGTTTTCGACCTCGTTGTTTTCAGATAAAGTTGGCGTAGACGTAAAAGAACCTCTGCCAGTTTGAATTTGAAACTAAAGTGTAGGTCGCTGTCCAAACAAAAAAAAGTCCGTCTTCATTAGCCCGTCTGGTGCATAAAAGTAGGATGTTAAACGTCATTTAATAACAACTAACCTACCCCGCTGTAATCAGAGGCATACCCATTTCAACACAGTTAAACACCCCTTTTATTGTTTTTAATTCGTTTTAATTCTCGTCATTTTGTTTACTATTTATACATAATTTATGTACATTATTTTGTTTTGTATTTTCCAGCTAAACTCTAATCTTTCCGGTTGTTATATCGGTGAATACATTATTATCCAGGACATCATATTTCTCCTCGGATGGGTTGTAATAATAGATGCTTTCATTAGTTTTTCTCAAATCAAAACCTTCGTCAATTAGTTCCACCTAAATGTAAAAAAAGAATTTTTTTACAACATGATATTTAAACTGTATAATGTTTATCTGAAGTATTTAGACAAAAACATATCGTCTTTCACTTTTAGAGCTATTTAGTAACTGGCCAGAGCAATCCGCTACAATACCTAGTTATGGGAAGATAATTTTTTGCACCATCCGGACTACTGGAGATATGCATATGTCAAGCAGTATGCTATGACCTAGGCCTAGTTTTAGGTGATTTGGGAACTGGAGTAGTCAGTTCGTCATTTTGCCCGGCTCACACTTGACAATAGTAGAGCTGACAAGGAGTAGGTACTCAGTCTGCAGGCGCGGAATCAGAGGGGGGTCCGGTGGGTCCAGGGGGTCCGCCCCCCCCCCCGCTCTGGCTTGAAAATTTTTTATGCGATTTTATTGGCGATTTAGACCTGTAATTTTGGAATTTACCTCCCGGAAATACGTCAGAATGAACCAAATTGAATCTAATTTACCAAATTAGCGCAATTAGTTAAGCGATTATCAAACCTAGACCCCCCCCCCCCGCAAAAAATCCTGGATTCGCGCCTGTCAGTTCATCCAGGTATTCAGATTTAAAAATTGTAACACCCTTTTGATTTCTAGATTTGACTCGAAGATGCACAACACAGTCAAACTTAATTATGCATACAAACTAAACCCGAATCTAATTATCTCGATGTATGTGCCATAACAATTATTTATACAGGTAATTTTACCTTTCTTTGTTTAAAGGTGCTAGTCAAGCTCATTTGTGCTTGAACTCGTAGGAAACGAGGCCGAGCATAGGTGGTTAATTCTTGACTACATTGTCTGCTAACAGTCTTAATTTGTTCTGGTGTCAGGGAATTCCCTTCCTTTAAAGATAAGGCTGCCATACCCGCTCTGCCTTCACACCCTGTAATTGAAATGTTTAAAAGAAGAAATGAAATGAAATGGGTTTTAACGTCATATTTCTCTGCTCCATTCGGCGTAATGCCGTAAGTGCGCATGCTGTGTGCTATAGGGGAAATTTTGCCCGGGCATGCCACCTTACGGTATACATATACTCTGATTTTGAATTCCAACTGTCAAACGTTCTTTCCCATGAACGGATACCTATGTACGATGCCTCTGGATTTCGTGTCATCCGAATGATCAAACACTGTCCCATGCCACGCCCTACGCCTTGCTGCCATTGACAAGGGAGTACCACGTCGGGAAATGTCGATGAACTTTAGCACCGGGGTTAAACACAAGCCCCCGGTTGAAATTGGATAAAAATGTACGCATGTGTGGCATAATGATCTATCAGTGAATGTCATTTTTTTTTTCGCACACTTATAATATGAAATAAAATGGGGTTTAACATATTACTTTTATTCACCAACCGGGGTAATTAAGACAGGCATACGCCATAGAGTATGCGGAATTCTGACCGGGTAATGGTACTACTGCTACGCCTATTTCGATACTGACAATATTAAAATTATACCGACTCCTCCATCCTGGTACACAGACTATGAGGAACGACGAGGATGAAAAATTTACATTAACTGTCCCAGCCAACACCATGCCCTAGCCCTGGATCGCCTGGTTAGTGAACCAGCGCAAAACTTACTGAGTCAGTGTAGGTCAAAAATAAGTAATAGTTATTAGCACACTTTCCGAGGTGTATCGGTGAATATCAGGACAGTTTTGGTCGGGGGATGTAATAAATATTAACATGTCGCATATTGCAAATCTATAATAAACTGAGAAAATCACGGCAGATCTGTATAGAAAATAATGTTTCTTTAACAACGTCGCAATAAAATTCATATACCGGACTTCAAAAGTCAGTCACGATATCGACCTACATTTCTAAATTCCAACCCAGATTACTGCTGGCCTCGAAACCTGCTATTTGTTCGCCCTGTATCCTTTACTGCAATACCAGCGTCTACACATTCTGCATGCTAGACGAATAGCAAGCATATTATTAATCACTTGTTTTAAAATTGCGGTAAATCGTTTTCTATTCTAAAAAGAAGTAATGAGGATCGACTAGAATATTAATTGTAGGAGGACCGCATCACATACAATAACAAACCAGGAGACAAACCATGAACATTGAAAGTCCAGATTTATAACAATAACATTTCACCTGGTATTTCTACACCATAGACATTGGCATCCTGTATAAAATCTAAATCATTTAATACATCTGATACTTCTGATGTTGAAACATTCTCTCCTTTCCATCTAAAATATAAAAACAACATTTGCAATTAAACCGTATGTTTTGGTAGGACAAATATTCAATGTTCAATGTCTGACGATCTTTGGTTCATAAATAGCAGATTACTGCAAGCATGGAGTCGCAACAAATACGTAGGTTACAAGGGTCTGGCACAACTCGGATTTCCGAGTTTAGACACCCTCTATAAATTGATATAGAAACCAGCGGGGGGGGGGGTGTGTGTACAAATCAGAAGCGTCATAAGCAATTGTTTTCTAATAATTATTAATTAGCTGATTGTACTCGCAACCATTGCTTTAGCAATAAAGATTGGTAAGGTACGGACGGGATAAGGCGCGGGTGAAAGGGGAGTAGTTGTGAAGACTCGGTCCCAATCCCTTTTTTTATTGAATAAAACATTGTTTTAAACGAAATGTTGGACATTTTGCATGATTTTTGCGGCATGCTTGTAAAGATATTGAGAGATATAGAAAAAGGTACCGATAGTGTTCATGTAGACGTTATTTTATTATGAATTTACATCACGTCATGGTAACCTACACCGTTAATTTCCTTATAATATTGACCTAAAACTTAAGAGCATGAAATGCGTATCCTAAAATGATTACAAATATCTGAAGAACATGAATTGCGTATACTATAAAATGATGTTTGCAAATATTCAAACACGGAAATAAAGTAGATCAATGACCTGTAAGTATCTCCTAGTCTGTCACGGAAATACAGAAAGTAGTCTTTATCAATGTGGAACAGATCTCCTGAATCAAAATATGCATCCCCTTCTATGAATACATCCTTTATTATCTTCTTTTTATTTGCCGTGTCATCTCCCCTATAACCCTCAAATACATTTGGTGGGACGAGAGGTACAACAAGTAAACCAACTTCACCTAGAAATACAGAAACACATTACGTTCTCTCTTTTTTTTGCATTTTTGTTAAGTGGGGTGCTGTGAGTGTCGCATTCCCGACGTAAAGTCTGCAGAAAATGCTTTCAAATTTGTTGCGGCAACATGGTACCGACAAAACTCCATTTCTCATGCTTTCTGAATTCACCAATGAATAATGAAAACCACTACACCGTGCGAGAGACAGGGCGTATCTGTTCTTGGGGTTGAATACACCACACTGACATTTTTGTTGAGAACCGCGTTGGCTCAGTGGGTAAGACACTGGCTTGGGATGTCGGTTGGGCAAGAAAACATTATCTAGTCGTTCGGACGGGACTAATCATCGGAGTTCCGTGTACTGGCGTGCTCGTTAAAGCTCCCTTAACAGTTAGAATTCGAAATAAGAGTAGAACGTATACGATCTTTCCAGAAATAAACATATTATAGTAATCACCAAGAAAGTGAACTGAAGAGAATGAATCCAGTGATTTATATTTATGTATTTATTACAAATTAATAATTAGAACTTTACCTGGTTTAGCTACTGTACATCGATTATTTTTGTCTCTTAAAGCTTCTCTTGTTTCATGATCATATCTTAAAAACTCGGCCTTAAATATCTTTTTCTGTGTTAAAAGTTTGAAAATAAAATAGCAATATATCCCAAGAAAATAATACATTATTAAAGGAAAGTCATAATCCAACCAAAGTAACCTCAGATGAAACCAAAATTTGTAAAAGAAAACGGCTTTTGAATCAAAAACATGATTGTCTGGAGCTTGTCCTATCTCTAATTGCATTAATAAATCAGTTCAAACTACTGTAATTAAATATTTTATTTTGACCTAAAACCATTATATTATCCCACCATAATGACAAATATAACAACCCATAACTTACCAACAAAGGTGATGTTCTACCAACACTGCCTAGTTTATTGCATATATTTATATAACCAATTGGTGCTTCTGTTGCTCCATAGAACTCGGCTATATGAGGTATATTAAATCTCTCCTGAAAACATTTCCATACGTCTTTTCGAAGACCATTACCAAACGCCACTCGAATTTTATGTTTCTTGTCTAAGGTAGACTGAAAATAAAAGCCAACTCCATGGGAAGTGCTATTGGGTCGTTTGGGAAGACAAAGCCTTTCTTCTGGGCAAACACACTCGTCAGACAGATTTTAACAAGTGTACTATCCCCTTTGAGCTATATACAGTTTTTTTTTCTTTATTTAATCACCCAATTTTTTATATGGTGCTCGTGTTCATATTCTAAGAATAACTTCATTGTCGTACAAAACAAGCGAATTGCATACTAAATACGTTTAAGTAATATATTGCTGAAAAGGCGATGGAGCACCTTCCTCATTTTGTTGAAAAAGGAAAACCTCCTTGAAAATATCACCTTTCTTTTACATCATTTTCTATCATTTTTTAACTCGGAATCGTGTTTTCGCCTCTCATAATACCTTACCAAAAGCTTAATCAAATTCATAAAACACATTAAAACATGGGTTGCGGTGGCCGTGTGGTTAGGAAAACTGGGTTCACAAATATTCCGGTTTCAAATCCCGGAGTGGGTTTTTATGCGCAGTTATGTTATCATCTGTCAGGGATGGCACTTGTATAAACTGGTAATGCCAGTAAGCAATCTGATTAAACTACAGATCTATATTTCGTTTCGTTTTTTTTATACCTTCGATGGCCTACACTACATTAAGACCTGACAAGTTATAGTGGAAGTTCACGTCAAGGGTCCAACAAGCGGCTTTTGATCATATGCCGTCAGACATTGATTAATCAATCAGCGTTGACGTTTCTAGTGGTTTACCCACAGTTTTGTACATTCAAAGGTCAAGAACTCTCCGTAACAGACTGTTTCATTGGCTAATCCCTCAAATCAATGATGACAATTCTTCCAGACCCAAGTGTACTAAAGGCTAGTAAAACAAAATTTTGAACTATAAACACGAAACGAATTAGGATCTGTGTTTTAATCAGTTTGGCCAGTAAGAAATCCGTTGCACAGATCACAACAGATATAAAAAAAATCGCACGAGAGTCTCAAAACGACCAAAGTAAAGTGTCGACAAGGCGCTATATCCCTATTCATTGACTTTATAAATAAGTACTATCCAAAGATTAACATACCTCTGGTCGTGCTATTAGAAATCTGCACAGTTCACCAATATAGTGTATGACTGTTACGTTATATTTGATGCAGTCCTCAAGGAAACAACTCGCTGAGAATTTTCTTCTTAATACTAGCGTGGCACCTTAAGAATAAAACAAAACCATTTTATCGGAACTCAATGTCATGTTCTATTACAGGAAACAGGCACTATCTAACGTTTAAGAATTCAATTTCCAAACTTAAGTATCAAACAGGTGTTCATCACGTGTAAATAAATTACCGTAAAGAAATGAAAAAAAAGTCAAGATACACATTGTAATCCTGACATGGTTCGTCCGATTTGATTAATTCATGCGTGTGTGTGATAGAGTATTGTGATCGGTTGCTTTAATGTGATCTGGTCATCTGGTTTTCACGACTTATACATCCATTGTGATCGGTTGCTTTAATGTGATCTGGTTACCTCGTATTCACAACTTATACATCCAGACGTTCAACGGAAAATGCACGGATCATGAATTATACCAGGGCCCTGTTTCTCGAAATCCGAAATCTAATTCAAGATAAAATTTAAATCTTAGTAGATCTTCAATTTTGATTGGCTAACACTAAAATCAATCTAATATTATCCAATCAAATTACTAAAATTTAGTTAAAATTTCGTGAAACTGGCCCCAGAGCTCCTGGTTTGGTGAGGATGGGGTTGTACTTGTAGGATACATCCATGTCTAAATTTGAATCTAGTCCGAAATAATCGATCTCTCGTCTCATTACATTGATAGATATATGTCGGGGACAAGCGGAATGACACTTAGGTGTGGCAACATCGATGAAGGAATGAAAGAGTAAAACAGAGGACACTTGATTTTATCTTTGACCCCGTATTTCAGAATTTGGAAAAGGTGAAAGTTTACCATTATCTATGATGTTAAACAAACCCAGTTCACCAGCAGCAGAATGATAAAGAGGAAGGGTTTCATAGAATACATCAGTTGGTGACAAGTTGAATGTTGCGCATACCACACTTCCTCGCAAAGCTTTGTTATGGGATATATTTGCTGCTTTTGGTAATCCTGCAAGATATAATCTACAGTGTACATTATGAAATTGATCATATCATCTAAAAATATTTCTTTTACATTCTTAGAACTATAATCAAATGCGATTAGATTGTGTGTGTCAATAATCGATTATTGTAGCAGTGATTAATTTAGCTAATAATGTTCGTTACCATTGCTTTAAGGAAAGTGCGTTAAGTTTTATACTGTTAGAACTATAATCAAATGCGATTATATTATGTGCATTGATATTTAATTATTGTAGCAATGATTAATGGAGCTGATAATGTTCATTACCATTGCTTCAGGAAAGCGCGTTAATTCTTACATTGTTTTGTATATTTCTACAGCATATAACACCAGCACCTTTTCATATTTCATTTTTGCAAAAATATAATGAATCTGCACAATTAATTTCTAATAATACAGAATGGACAAACCTGTCGTTCCAGATGTAAATATCAATTGACAGATGTCAGACATCACGACGCCATTTCTTATATCTTTAGGCATTGATTCAGTATCCATAACTTCCATCGTAACCTGAAAACTATTTCTGTGCTCAGATTGGTAAGCGGACATTGAATATACTTTGACATCTCCTATCATCCCAGATATATCTTCAATAGCGGCATCAAGATCTTGATCCTCTCCGATTATCAGGAACCTAGCTTCAGAAGTCTGGATACAATGCGCCAAGGATTTGGAGCGTAAAAATACATTGATATATGCAACAGTCACTCCTATCTTCTGTAGTCCTGCGAGAATAGAAAAAAGAATTCACATAACATCCATGTATTCAACGATTAATATACTATTATTGAAATTTGTGGGAGACATTCTTAGACTCTTCATGGGGGTTGGGATGGCCTAGTCTAGAGTGCCGCGCTTCGACCTCTAGCTGGCTCGTGGCTGTGGTTTCGAGCACTGGTGTGAGCGTATGGAGATAGGGGCGCCTTCTCAACCTCGTGGGTTTCCTCCGGGCACTCCGGTTTCCTCCCACTGCTAAAGACCCCTACGCGCAAGCGAATTATTGAAATAAAATTAAAAAAAATATGTTAGTCCAGAAATGACCTAGTTTGTGTTGAGTGGACGTTAAACCCCATTTCCCTCTCTCTTTCTCTCTAGACTCTTCATTCTAATTTTCGTTTTTCATGTCCAGTATTTGAAATACTATTATATATATATATATACAAATAATTTGATCACTATTATATTTTATGATCATAAATATTTTTGAATTGGTTTAGTTTGTACCAGTTGCAGACCAAAGCTGCTAATGTAAAGGCCAAAGGTAAAATAGATATTCAGACTCCATTAATGCTCGACTGGGGTCCGTGTTCGATTCCGATGTTGACAGCAAATGTTTGTCGGGACTTTCCCGCATGATTCCCCTATACACGTGGTTTCCATGTAAAAGAAGCCTCGGCAGTTGGAATAAATTTGTTTTTTGAGCAAATTTGTTGTTTGTTGTATGCCCGATAGGACATTAAGCCGCATTCCATTTATGCTCTCAAGGATACCGTACCAAACTGGGTACTGAATCAAACAAGATTGGGTGTTCGTAAAAAATAAAGAAACAAATATTTACCTAGAAATAGCCAAATAAAAGCCGGTTCGTTGTATAACATGATAGCAACCGTATCTCCTTTAGTTGCACCCATTTCAACAGCAGCTCTTGCTACCTGATTAGCTCTCTGATCAACCTCAGAATACGAATATGTCACATTATTGTAAATTATAAACGCTTTGTCAGGATGGGTTGCCACTGCAGCTTCAAAGGTATCAATAATAAATTCTTTTCGTAAGAATTTTTCATCGTATCTGCGTTTTGCTCTCGACATTTGCTGTATATGTATCCAATCATACTTCAGCCAGGGACAGAAATACTTCAATGACATGATAACTGATAATGTAACGATCACGAATAAAGCTATGGTCTCCAACATGGCGCTAAATGTTCACAAAGACTTGATTACCCTTTTTTTATTATAAGTCTAAATAACGTACTGTCCAAATTTCAAACTGACTGTTCCATTTATTATGTAAGTCGATGTAAAACTTTAAGTAAACCTGAATGAAATAAATTTGTAAACATCAATGCATTATTGCTATACAATTCAGTTACAATTCCTGTAGAAAATGAGGTAAAAGTGTTAGAAACATTTATTGCTGTAACGGATATTGCCAGCGTCTGATTAATGTTGCAGCAAAAGCAGCAACAACAGGTCGCGCATGAAAGGAATTGAACCAGTTAGGACTACATTTCTGTCAAAGATTCCACTTTCACAATTATGTCAATTCACAAGGGATTACATTCCACATATATAATTAGGACCCCTTTATAACACATCAAAACAATTACCGTATTAGCTTATAGAATGCCAGAAAAAAGGTTTAATTTACAGATTAACATATAAATAGGCCTGCTTCTCAATCAACATTTTGGCTTACAAATTATTGAAATCAACTAATTCTATGTTAAGGTAACATTTTCTTTATTTTAGTTTGCTGTGTAGTCATTTCAATATTACCATCAAATAACAAACACACAGGCCACTAATTGAAAAATATAAGAGCAACTCGTTGTATGTTCACAGCAAACGAATGGATGTTCCTCCACAGTCATAATTCCGTCTCAATTATTGAATATCGCGATTGGATTTTAAGTTCCGTCCTTTCAGTTCATCCTTACATATTCAACCAGGACGCGGATCTTTAAAGAATAAATAAAAAGTCAATACCAAATAAATGTGTAATTCCTTCTCGTTCTTCAAATCTTATATCCTTACTGCGCTTTAATATGACTCAATGCTCGTCAACATTCTCAAATATGTTATGAGCTTCTGGCTAGATTTTTTTTCCCGTTTAACTTTAAGTTTCTCTTCCGACGTTTAATTGCATGCATTTCGACAGGAATGTGTCACATTTTCTTCATTTAAAGAGAATCGTCTAATTCATGTGTAAAGAAAATTGCTGTTTTCAGTGAAAGATAAAAGTCGATGCTTTGCGAAATGAAATGGAATGGGATTTAACCTCTGGACATGTTGGACTGAAGAAGACGATGGAAATATGTATAAGGAAAGTTTCGACGGAACAGCGGCACAACGGTGTATACTCCTTTTTCAAATTACAACTACCAAGGGTTCTTGTACGTGTACTCCATCGTGTATTGAGTCTCGGATCTTGGTTCCATCCGAATGAATAGACTCTGTTCCTTCACAAAGGCCCCACCCCACCCATCCCCTCTTACAGCATCGCTCACTTAGTGAAATCACACCAGTAAATCCCCGGTAACTTTCTCGACCAATACTGGGAGCGAATCGGAGACCTACTGGTTACGAAACCAGCGTCATACCCACTGAGTCACAGCGGCTCTATTTTGAAAGAAAACTTCGATTCGATACAAACATTAAAGACAAATAAGGATTAATATCAGTTTAGTCTGCTTAACTTTTATTTGCACGTGTATAAAGAATGATAATTGATGCAGAATTTAACCACCTATATTTATGAAAATGTATTCGATGTCAGAAATGTCAAATGTAGGCTACATGTATTACGGTATCAAAATTGTAAAAAAAAAACACCAAAATTTACCTTTATGAAAACTCAACAAAAGGCTGATTATTCCCAACTACTGTGGTTCCTTGCTGACAGACAACGTAGTATAAATAATTCCGCATATATTAAATAAAGTTACTTTTGATAATATGGCGCTATCTACTTCATCAATTATATGAACATCCTTCCGCAATTAACGCATGACCAATTCGTGTCACCCCTTGGTTGGTAAAGCGAGCATATAGAGAGTTGGTGTACAACTACAGCAAGTGTTTTCATAATATACACAATATAAGTATAAATTTAGATCCTAACATTACACTATATATAGCATAAATAAAGACAGCTGAAATAAACGGGTGGTACCAATTTTGATGTTCATGACCTGGCTGGATACGTGTTGTTTTGGAGGGTTTTCTTTTTATTTTTATAAGAATAAATTTTATTTCGACTTTAAAGTGTATTGCTGTTGTTGCTTAAAAGATCTCTATCCCTGTTGTTGCTTAAAAATCACTATGCGTTCGCAGCATATAGTCCGGTTGGTGGCGGTGGCATAGTCGGGAGAATTCCCACGAATTTCCAAACAATTCGATGCAAGAATTTTATTTTAATGAAGACTTACGAAAACAATGTTAACAGAAAGCGGTCAGTATGTGTGTGTGTGGGCAGGGGGGGGGGTCATTTACCTGCAATCTTCCACTTGCTATGTTTAAGGATGTGGTAAGAGCGAGAAAGTGTTACTATTGTCATTCACACAGCCGTAAAAGCTATGATCTGACGTAAAATTTCGTAGCGCCATCAATAGTCCTCCGCCTCAAAATGACCCAATTATTCCAAACTTCTACTTGGTAGCATGAAGAAATTCCAGCATCATACAACAACATGATTCTTAACTAACATAGCCGTAAAAGCTATGATCGGACGTAAAATTTCGTAGCGCCGTTAATAGTCCTCCGCCCCAAAATGGCCCAATTATACCAAACTTCTTCTTGGTAACATGAAGAAATTTCAGCATCATACAGCAACATGATTCTTAACTAACGAGAATTTAATGGTAAATAAACCTGCTATCTGAATATCTTTGGTGACCTTTAGCATACTGTTTGTTTAACCTTTGAACGCATTAGTAGATCACACCCTGGGATATATTTGTAGGCGTAGTAAACATCATATTCACAGCTAATAAAAGTGAGATTAAAACCTAGGAGGTTAAGCGGGCGACCCTAATCATAGCTTCGTACAAACTCTGAATCGATCCATGACTTACATAGATAACATACGTTAGAGACACACTACGACTCGTCAACCCACTAATAAAAATGTTGCTACCAGGAAAATGAAGTGATATGAAACGGAGTTTAACGTCTGATATAAATTACTATTCCGAACTAGGCTAATAAAGACGGACATACGCTATACAGTATGCTAGGAGGGAAATTTTGCCCGGACAGCGGCACTATGGCCTTCTCTTAATCGAATTCCAACTGTCAAGGGATCTTTTACGTGTAAGCTATAATGTGCACCTCGGTTTTTCGTCCCATCCTTGTCAGGTCACACGTCAAGCATCACTGACAAGGGCAGCCACGCCGGAAAAGCTGGATGAACTTTCTCGGCCAATGCTTGGATCGAACACCCGACCTCCATGATAGCGAACCAACGTTTTACCCACTAAGCCATCGTGACATATTAATTAAATTTTAATACACTGCTTATGATATGTCTGCTAATTCTGCACACAAAATGTAATCGTTAAATAATTGTATATAATGCAACTCAGTTGCAGTCATAAAAAACAGTGTAACTGGATTCAGCAGCAATATAGGCGAATTAAAAAAAATAAAAACATATCTTTATGCTGAAATCCTTAACCGATATTTGGATATTTTTTGGTGTTGTTAATAGCTTTCTTCAAAAAGAATCGCTCTAATTCTAAAAAAATGCGAACAGGCTAGTTAGGTTCTGTCACGTCGAGTGTCTTGTGGTAATAATATGTTTCCCTCAGTTGCCAACAGATACATAACCCTTAGTCAGATGTATCCCATATTCTGTAGAGTTCCTTCTCATCAACATGTTTAAAGATAATTTATTTGACACATGGTGATTTCTATAGTGAGTAAAAAATATATTTTATTGGTGAAATGAAATGGGATTTAACGTTCCACTGCCCCGACTGGGCTAATGAGGACGGGAATACGTCATATAGTGTGCTATCAGGCACTACTGCCTACTCTAAAACCGAATTCAAACTGCCAACGGATCTTTAACTTGGACGTCAATGTATACACGGGACCTCGATTTTTCTTCCCACCTGGGACAATGCAGACATCAAACACAGGATCTCTAGCCACCGTGGCTCCAATATTTAATTCGCAATGTGCAAAAAACAAAAAAAAAAATCCCGTCTTGTAGAAAAAAGCATTTATTAACATGGCTATATAATAATATGACAAAATATAAATTTACTTTTAGTTATATATTACGATACAATCAGACTAAAATAACAAATATATTATACAATATCATACAATATGTAACCTAAAGTCACGGAGGAAAATAATTGTGAACACTAATAACATCAAAGAGTAAGTCGTAGTGGTTCAGTGAGTAAGGGGCTGGGTCCTTAACCAGGAGGTTCAGGAGGTTCCGGGTTCGCCAAGAAGGATCCTCGGGATTTTTCGGCGTGGTTTCATATTATTATTGGTGCAGAACATATGATATAGCAAGGAACAATGACTAGCCGTGCGGATGGGACGAAATACCGAGCCCCGTTGTAATTCGTAATAAGAATAGGCAATGGCGTAGCTGTCTGGCCAGTGTACCCTCATAAAAAATGTATGACGCATGCCTATATTCAATATCCCGCTTGGTACAAAAAAGTAGGACGTTAATATCACATAACAATGATATTAAGTTTCACAATTCTAACTGTTTGTGAACTATATATGGCTTGAGTAAAAACACTAGATCGTAATTTCAGTTGCTACTTGTGAACTATGAACAACACCCTGACTGATAAACTGTGTACAGCCATTGGGTATATTTTTAATACTTCATTTCGTTTTAATTTCACACAAAACTGTTCACATAAGACTAGCAACTAATGTTATTTATAATAGACTGGATGCCAGCCAATTTATCAAAATCACAAGTTCATTATGGTACGAGACATTACATTTTTATGGACTATATCTTGCGAGGAAAATACATTAGCCTTTTCTATGTACGATATTTTATATAGCATACACGAAGCTAGTTGATCAACATACACGAAGCTAGTTGATCAATATTTTAATTCCTCCATCGACGAAAAGTATACTTTTGGGAGTATTTTTCTGCTTACATTTTCACATTCAATGACTTCGAAAATATGAATTGATATTCATTTATGTCTTTGAATGTATAGAAGATGTAAAAGGGGATTAAAACAGCATACCAATTTGTGCACTTATATTTCAACATGGCGGCCATTTAGTGCAGAGATTCTTAAAGTACATTAATAGACCTTATTAAAGCAAATATATAAAGTGAACTTGTGAACTGTGACTCACATTTTCAAAGATGAACACATAACGCCTTTGAAGTGTACATTTAAGGTAAACAACACAACGTGCAGCTGAATTAAAATATATTGAAGCCAAATTAAATTGAACACATTGGATTTTAATATTTTAAAGTTGAATTTTCCCAGCACTAATTCCTTCATAGGACGTTTCATCTAAAGGTTTGAATTCGTTTTGCTTAGTGTCATAATAATATAATTCTTCGTCTATTTTACCCGGATTAAAACCTTCATTGATTAAATCAACTTTCTGTTGTTTAAACGTACTCGTTAAACTCATCTGACGTTGTATCCTCAGAAATCGGGGTCTAGCGTACGCCGGAAGTTGTTTGCTACAGTGTTGACTGATCTGATGAATATGCTGTGGTGACACGGAAGCCCCCTCTTTAAGATGTATGGCGGCCATACCAGCTTTACCTTCACAACCTTAAAGATAAACAAAGACCATCTTTAAACTGCGTGATTCATAATTTAAAAAGCGTTAGTAATATCATGGAAATGACATGGGATATGACGTACTACTTTTATGCTCCATTCGGGCTTATGCAGACGGACATACACCATGCAGTGTGCTATGAGGGGCATCCAGGACAGCTCTTATTTTGATTTCCATCAGAGAGTCTTCCACGTGAACGCCAATGTGTACATATGTTCATGGGTTTTCGTGCCATTCGAACGACTAGACGCTCGTCCTTGCCACCCACCCACCCGTACCACACCCCTACCCCACCCCTACCCCACCCCTACCCGTACCACACCCCTGACAAGGAAACATCACGCCGGAGAAATGCTGAGAAAATAAATCAGCCACGATTGTGATCGACACGTATACCCCAGGTTAGCAAGCCAAGGCCTTGCTCACTTGCCAAGCGCTACCCCAAATAACATTGACGACCGACCCATACAGGAGAACTGCACACAAGTACCTTGTTAGAAAACCATACAGTGCAAATCAGAAACTAAACTTATACTACAGGACGCGACCTATCTTAGATTCACTAAGTGGAAAATTCTACCATAATATACATACTCTACATCGTGTACAGAACTCATTGCATTCAAAAGACTTAAACTGGCTACATTTTAAGATGGCTAGACGTATCATTGATGACCTCTAACCTTTTTAATACGCCACTACCGCCATGTTATAGTAAAATGTATGAATTGTTTACCTGGCACGTTAACGCCATATACGTTAGTGTCGTGTACAAAATCTAAATTGTTCACAGCTTCTGATATTTCTGATGTAGAAACATTTTCACCCTTCCACCTAAACAAGAGACAAATAATACTTAATCAATTTTCGGCTACAGGTTGGATGGTTTCCAGTTTTTTGAATATTAAAATACTGCCGTTGCCACCAATTGCAGATTTATTTCTCAAACACTATTCATTCACAGAAATTGGATTAAAGACCGGGTCTTCAAAAGTGCGGACGAATGGTGACGTTACAGGCTAATAATTAAGCCGACTAGGGCTTATAGAAAAGTGGGTTAGTTATGCGAACACCTTCAATGAATGTGGGGAGGGGGGAGTTGTACTAGGTACTCTTGCTAGAAAAAGCAAGCATACCCTGCTCCATTTTAAATCTATACGTTCAACCCTAAACAGTCATCACCAGATATAGGATATAGATATTATTCCACAGTAGGTAAATAAATAAGCGATGTTCTTATCTCCCTTGAAATAATTGTTTTTCTCAATAACTTTGCACTAATGTTTTACTGTTACCAAATTGTCCACAATGGGACACAAAACATGAAGTCTTGTGGTTACAAATCTAGCTGGACAAACCCAAAGCATCACGCCACGGTGTTGTTATACCTAAATAAACAACATACGCTTAGAAAGAATACGTAAGTCGGGCTATTACCCCAATCCTAACCCTTGTCCATGGAGGTCTATGACGTTGTAAACAGGGAATGACTCACCTGTATGTATCACCTGTTCTGTCTTTAAAATATAAAAAATAATCTTTATCGATGTAAAAGAGATCTCCAGAATTATAGAAAACATCGCCTTCTTTTAAAACGTCTTTTATTATTTTCTTCTCAGTATCTTTAGGTTTATTATAGTAACCTTCAAATGGTAAAGAACCAGAAACAGGTGCTAGCAGCAGACCAGTGTCACCTGTGAAAAAAAAATAAGATGATTTCAAGCTGGAGTTTCCGCGGCAGCTGTATAAAAAACATTATAAACTGCTTTAAACAAAAGTTGCGATCATGACATTGGATTGTTCTATTCCACAGGTCTCCGTCGTTCATGTAACCTCCCTATCATTTCGCCCGGTGGCTATTGAACCCTATGTTCTTTTGGGTGACTTCAGAGAGCTGTTCGTTCCCACGGTTGTCCGCTGTTAACATAACCAAAAAGACATCGAAACTCGTCAATAGCTGTGGCACTGACGATAACAACCAAGGGAATTCAAAGGGTAGTCTCTCATAATATCTGTCCAGTAAGGAAATAATGTTTTCCATAAAATAAAATGATGTATTACCAACCTGAACTGACTGGTATACATCGGCCATTTTTATCACGTTTTGCTGATTGTGTATCATTATCAAATTCTACAAAGGTAACGGGGGTCAATTTTCTCTGAAATAATAAAAATATCAATAAAAGAACAAGGATAAAAGAAGTGCAATTGGAGCGGGTATCCAATAATCTCGAAGCATTTTTTATGTTTCAGATCTCTAATTTGAGAAAATGTCACGAACATTTGAGACCAAGCCTGCCCTCGCTTTGTAATGTATAGACCAAATTGTCATTTCAGTGTGGCACTTTATTCCCCTAAGAATCATGTTCCGTTAACTCAATAAATATCTATCAGATGGAGCATTTTAAAAGATGTAGAATACAACCAGAAAGCCGTTATCAAACAATAATAGAAATGAGTCATCAGAAGTTGTGCTGAACGATGGGTTTTCTAAACGCCTAGAAGTACAAGTGTATTATTATTGTTGTACCTACAATCCTGGTTGAAACGAGTTTAATTCATGTCTGGAAATCATTTACAAGTAACTTACCAGTAATGGTGAACTTCTTCCACAACTACCCACTTTATTAAATATATTCTGAAAGGCCACTGGTGACTCGGTTGCAGCATAAAATTCTATGATTTGAGGTATCTTAAATCGTTGTTGAAATTCTTCCCAGATATCCTGTCTTAACCCATTACCAATGGCAACCCGTACACAATGTTTGCCATCTGTTTCTTGCTGTAATATATAGATCATGAAAATGTTTCGTAATGTTTATATTCAATTGTCAATTAGTCACGATTTTATATAAAGAGGCGGTCTTATGTTTTCACCGAGGAATTGAGTATCTCTCATTTATAATCATAATATATTCAAAATGGACCTTATTAATTACTGAATAACGAAACACTGTGCAATCTGATTAAACACAGATCCTATTTCGTTTGGTTGTAATAATTCAAAATTTCGTTATTATACTTGTCTTTACTACACTAAGATCTGGAAGAGTTATTGTCAGTGACATTTTCTGGATGATGAGAGGGATTAGCCAATGAAACTGTCTGTTACGGCGAGTTCTTGGCCTTTTGATGCATGGAACTGTGGTTAAACCACTAGAAACGTCAATGCGGATTGATTAATCAGTGTCTGACGTCATAGGGTCAAAAACCATTTGTTTGATAATTGGCGTTAACTCCCAGTATAACTATAAATATAGATCTGTATTTAAATCAGCCGGACCCACTGTTTTGTTTTTTGCGACAAAGGGAGATGGTGACCCGTCCCCTCTTCTCGCGACAGCGGTTTTATAAGTGTGATTTAAATTGACTTTTCATTTTACAAAGACTTTTTATTTTTGTGTTAACCAGTTGTATGTTTTACCAATTTTCAACCCATGAAATGTAAATAATTTAATTTAATCAACCTGTCCCTAATATCATATATAATGTATTGAACGTTAAATTTGCTGTAAACAACAACATTAATCAGATTGAAACACTGCTCTGCTTAGACCAGTGCATATTGAAATATATATTACATTCTTCAACACGGAGATTTAAATTTAAAACGATATCATTTATTATTACGGAGTAACACACTAAACTCAGCAATAATTATTATTTTAAGAAAGACTGGGAGTGGGACTTCGACAAAAGACTACAGGCATCGTCAACATTGTGACTGGGTTTAATCTGCGAGCGATATGAACTGAATAGTGATTGGTGTACTTATTTATAGTAGTAAATTAACGATATCAGACAAAATAAAATTCTATCGGCTGACCTTTGGTTTAGCGACTAAATAACGACATAATTCTCCTATATAGTGAATTACAGTTACGTCATGTTTACGACATTCTTCCCAGAATGCCGTGGCTGAAAATTTACTTCTAAGCACAATCACTGCCCCTGTTAAACAAAAACCAATGATTTTATCAATATTCTATTACTATCTATTTCTAATTGTAAGCACTTTAAATTCAATAAATGTAAATAAAGGGTATATTTGTTTACATGAAAAGGGGGAAAATACATCCCACAGTTCATTTATGTTGTAAAAAAAGAATATCCAACCTTGCATTCTAAAAGGGGAGTCACGATGGCAAAGTGGGTGAGACGATGGCTCGCTAACCTGGAGGTCGCTGGTTCACTGTGGGTGTTGGTCGAGAAAGATCATTGGGATTTTCCGGCGTTGTTTCGCCTTGTGAGTGGTGCAAGACGGGGTCTGACAAGGACACCTGTCTTGTCATTCGAATGGGACGAAAAACCATGTACACATTGGCGTGTACGTAAAAGATCGATTGGCAGTTGGAATTTTATATAAGAATGGGCCATAGCCCGCTGTATGGCGTATGCCCGTCTTCATTAGCCCAATCGGAACAGAACAGTACGTTAAAACCTTTCATTTCCATTCTTTAAGATGTTGACAGATCCAAAAATTATCAGACTTAGCTCTTAGTGCGTACAGGAGAACCGAACCACATAAAACAAACCGAAACTTAGAAGACAACCATGCGGACACAACGCATCACACAGGTACCACACGGACATTGTAAGAATCAATTCAAACAATTGGCGTCTAATATATGGCAAAGATCTTCGGGTATGATATTCGATCAGGTCGTTGAAAAGTCGTTGAAAACACGCCTTACCTTTATTTATTACGTTAAAGACTCCCAGGTTTAAGGCTGAAGCGTGGTACAAGGGCAGTGTTTCATACAATATATCCTTCTCACTGAAGTTAAACAAACTGAACGCACCGATAGAGGAGATAGTTCGCAATAAGCTTACAGTTGCTGGCTTTGGAAAACCTGGAAATCAAACAAAAATATCACATGAAACATCTTAAAGTTTCTTTACTCGTGTTAAGCAGATGTGTTTAGTGACCTTGGTTTGCATCCCATTCTAACGACAAGATCTAGCTTTACTACCTTCGTAAGCATTATTGATTACACCCGAGGTATAGGACTGAAACAACTTTAAGGTTTTCACCTTCACCACCGTAACTGTGACCCTGCATGTTCCATTCGTGCCCCGGCAGCAGCTCTGATGTCTACTCAACGGCCAGGGGTTCTTTTTGTATACATGTCAATGAGTACACAGGACCTTGGTTTATCGTACCATCCGAACGACTAGATGATGCTGTTCCTCGCCACACCCTCTGTTCGCCAACATTCATAAGAAGAAATCGGGCTAAAATAAATACTAAGCATCTTTCTCTGCCAACATCGGCATCAAACCTGGAACCCCCTGAGACCTCCCGGCTCTCGAACCAGGGCTGTTCCTGTTCTTGGGTAACTTACCAGTAGTTCCTGATGTAAATACGAACGATGATATATCCTTCAAGTGTAAATCATCTCTGATTGATGCATCTATTTGATCCGGGGAAGCTTCTTGCATCAATTTATTGAATGATTTAAATCCCGATCCTTTGACATTGTCACTCTGTATTAATATCTGTAATTCACTCAGATCCTGTTTTATTTCTTCAACAGCTGCCAAAATTTCATCACCTAAAATAAGAAAATGGACATTAGAAATTGTACAAAAAAAAAATATTCAGGATGTAAACAATGAGCAGTGAGTGGTCAGTGCTGTGTTTGGGCACTGAGCAGATTGAAGCCTGGGGTCTCTCGATCTAGGGGGTCTACGACAAAGTTTGATAATCTTTTTTGACACTGTCATTAAGCCTTTCTTACACGCACCGCAGTCTTATATACATCATCCTTTAGTCGTGTGTGTGTGTGATGTTGTGTGTTAGTAGAGGGGTGGTGAGGGGGATATAGGGGCGTCATGAGTGAAAAAGCCTATGGCCGAGCCTAAAAGTATTCTGAGGTTTCTAGCTTATGAACAATTTAGCCCATGACTCAAACTGATCAGCAGTGAATATCCACTTATATTACGCCTTTAGTGTAAATGAGCACATAAAAAAATAGTACGCAAATCCGTAAAATGAGTAAAAGGAACCATTCCGTCTGGACCAATTTACATCACTACGTCCTATGTCAATAATCCTCGCGCATTAATATGACGTCACACGTAGACCTATAAAGATCAGACATCTTACACAGAGTTGGAAGAAGGCTTTCGCATTACCTAAAGACTGAAAGGGGTCTTCCGTATTCTTACATACTTACTGGTTCCTTCTCAGTACGCCCATTGATAGCGTTAACGGTTAGCAGTACGTTGGTGGTGTAACGTTTGCTTCCACACTAGCGATATCACACAGTTTTATTTTGTACAATCTTTTTTTTAATATTTAAAATCATAAAGTTTACCTTGACCAACTATTAAAGCCCTGGATTGACAACCATGTATAGAGTGTGATAAAGCTTGTCCACGTAGATGGTAATTTATCAACGCAACTTTTATACCAATCTTTTGTAAACCTGAAACAGGGAGAGACGGGTTTCAAATACAGTAAATATGTGTTATCACCAATTACTTAATCCGATAGGTACTAGTTTACCAAATCCCACCCCACCTCAGAATACCTTTTGTTTCTCCACGAAAGCTTTCGAGTAAGATTGCGATATTAAGGTCAAGACTTCGAACTTTTAAATTCAATATATAATTTCGAGTATTTTGTTTAAAATACACGCCAAAATTTTCAAATCAATTTATTCCTAAAAGGTACAATTAAAGTATAAGGTACAAATACAAAGCCACAAGTTCACTGAACTAATCTACCGTACATGTATGTCAAGGAACCGTTAACAGCCGAACTGCATACATTAATGATTGAGCACGATGATCTTACTCACCGAAAAATGTCCATAGGAAGGCTGGTTCATTTTGAATCATTATGGCAACGGTGTCTCGTTTCTTCAAACCTAAGTCAAGACAAACTCTAGCAACTCTATTTGCTTGTTCATCCACGAATTTATAAGTAAATTTCTGATCTTGAAACACAATAAAAGTCTGATCTGCACAACGTTTAGCTGTGGCTTCGAAAGTATCAATAATGAGTTCCCGCTTCTTGACACGATCTTTTATGTCTTGGACGACCTTTTTAGCCGTGAGGATATATCTGATATCCAGAAGAACCCATGGAAACAAGAAATGGATGGTAGCCACAGATATCAGTACCAGTGATAGTAGTGTTCCCAGTAGCCAAAGTAGCATCTTTAGAATTATCAGGAACTATGAAAATAAAAGAAACATGGAATCAGAATTAAACTAAAATAATAATTATATGGTCGAATAAGATTGCGCGCAGTAGAGCCAGGGTTCGTTTCCACAAAACAAATCTTGTAATTCCGTAATTCAGTCGTTATTTAAGAGTCTCGAGTAAACACCGACGGGTAAATGCATTTATCGCTAAAATTGATTTCACGTGATAGATTTTAAAATAACTGATCTGTCGAAAAATTGCAATTATTTTCCATAAATAGCGTGTTTATGAAAATGAGTAAATGGGACAACTGCGATAAACCAGAGCTTACCAACCATGCGAGCACAACAGAATGAAGCCTATCACGGAATTATGGTTCGATGTACCCGATAAAGTTTTACAAAAAATCTCTTGCATACGTGCATTTAGCATTTTGGTAGAAATCCAGACGGGGATGACGCGCCTTTATTTATTCATTTATTTTTTGCAGTACCACAAGACGGACTTATCCATTTCGTCTGCTTCTACGAATCCTAATCCTGTCCTCCATGTTTATAGTGTATCCACGCTGTGATTGATTTCTAATAATAGCAATGTTTTAGTTGAGTACAAAGTAGGTAGGCCTACGTAACCTGCGATAAATGACATGACGTGTTATATACTGAATATGTACCAGATAAAAAGTAATATATAACACATATCAAATATTAATGTAATCTTCGTGGGCACCACTCCCACCCTAGTCCTTTATTTTGTTTCTTGTGAGTGACGAGAAATATCAATCATAATGTTCACAAAATACCTAAATTTACGTCATAATACACTGCTAATAATGACGTCATGCTATTGTTCTTCTGACGTTGCCAAGCTGTTAATTACAAGCTGCAAAAAGGGCGCTTCGCTGATTTAACTTAACTTTCAGACCGTAAATAATGGCCTCCAGTTATCTAACACCACACCATAGGTCATCTCATCTGACAAACGAAATATACAAGACTGTGAAAGTCAACTTTCGTCATCCAGAGAATCCTAGTTATCAACCTGAGAATGTATGGCAACGAAGACAGAACAAGCTGGTGTTGGAAAGGCCGGAGGATTACTGGAAGGCTCACTTTATCCGCAGAGGAGATAATTTTAAACGAGGATTTTATAGTGTTAATACTGAGAGTTACAAATGCATGGGAGGAAATGTGATTCTGGATACACATGATCTGGTGTATGATAATTTAAAATGTATTGACAAAGAAAAAGTAATACAGAGCCGGAAAGAAGCGGAGGTCAAGCCCGAGGTCTATACTCCTATCATACAACAAGCGGATGGTGATGATCTAGAAGGCGATGCAATTGTTAGTACTGACAATGGTCGGGCTGGTTATCAGAGAATCATAGATTATTTGAAGATTGTTGCCGAGAGGAGAGCCGTTGTTAGGGGTGGCCTCCCTTACGAGGAACACATTCATAGAGTTCAGCAACGGTTAACAGAAGCTGAGGTTAAACCGGTAGACAGCATGGTTCTCATGTCAACTTCTAATATTGAATTAGAGGGGGCTATGAATCAAGAACGGTCTACTACTTCTGTTACTGTAACTCCATGTGATATCCAATCCGATTCCCCTGATTTCATAGAAAATGACAAAAGTCGTGATCTAGCCGCTAGAAAAGAGTCGTATGCTGGCAACGATCCTTCTAGAAGTAGTGTAAACTTACGTCCACATACTACAGTGTCAGAAAAGTTGGATAGACTGAAGAAGGATAACATTGAGTACATCCAATCAATCATAGACGTCATCGTTATTCTACACAATATGAAAGCCAAATATCTCAAGAGCAAAATACCCTTACCAGCACCACTTATCAGGAGTCTGAAGAGGCCACAAAGTGTTAACCGAAAAAGCAAATTCATTAAATCCAATAGATATAACAATAAGAGACAATCAACCGAAACGCTGTTATCAAATGACTATTCCAACATGATGCTCAACGATCGACGACCCGATTCACCAAGCAACCCACCAAAAAGTACTCGTATCATGCCAACACCCACTACATTCGGGTTATTCAGTGGCAGAAAATTCTCTAAGGTGGCTCAAGCAGAGGAGATGCGAATGGAAACGTGGGAAGATTTAATCCATCTAGACAATAAAGACAAACTAACACACAATCAGAATGACGCAGCGATGCATTTACACATAACAGCAGAGATGGCAATGAGATCGTTGAAATGGTCCAAAGTTGCCAAAGAATCGCATGTTGTATTAGAAGACAAACCTAAACACACTATTTGGCAAGTCATAGCCATGGAAAAGACGTCAGGTGACAGTTTTCAAGAAAAGAAAAAACCTAACACCGGTAAAGATATAGCTATGGTTACTCACAGAGCGCGAAGGGATTTCGAAAAACTTAAAGCCAATTTACAAAGAACTTGCGAAGCAGAAGTGGAACAACATGACAGACAGACACTTCAGTATTTTAGACACAAATTTAATAGTTTTAATGGTCTGAAGATGAACTCAATATTTGAGAAACATTGCAAACGTATGAGAGATACTTCGAGCTTGATCCCCATTTCAACTGCCAAGAAAGAAATCATCGAAGTCCTGGAAGTTCCGCCGTCTAAATGGTTTGAAGAGTTGCAGATCAAAATCTTTAGTACCACAGATGCCAAAGATGCGGATGTCAATGGTGCTTTGATGCAACTAGGCCGTTTCTCGCAGATGGGCGTAAGGACGGTCCCACACTGCAGAGCTAGATTATGTTTGCTAGTTATGTCGATGCCAGCATATGATCTCTGTAAAATCTCAATGCAATTAGCAATCAGATTTGTTTTGGAGGAAATACTGACTGGTCAAGCTGAAGAGTTCTATCACTGGTTGCATTTAAGAAAACTGCCCCTTGTGCTAATCAAATGAGGCCACAAGCTAGACCGGAGGATATAGTTGCCATACCGATTAAACAATGACAAACATGTAATATAAACTAATTAATTACTTATTATGTGGATGACATATACAGTGCAACAAACCTCAAAGAAACAGTGCCAGATATATTTTCGTGAATAAAATGGATAAATTCGGGTTGAAAGTCTCTTGCAGTCGGACTCTTAGAGACCTTTATTATAGTCACCTGTAACTATTTTAAATGTGATACTGTTTCAAAGTAATGCAAACTTTGAGTTCCTGGTGGGGCTGAACACAAATCCACAAATTTTACGATGTGTACGTTTTAGTAGTTAGTGATCGTCAGTATTATCGAACCACTCACGCAGTTGACGAATGTAATTAATTAAGTTACAGGAATTCACATTTAATTACACAGTTTGATGTTCGATTTACACGTGCGTTCAACACATTTTTGCGTTTGATTTACATGTCCGTTCAACCACTTCTATCTATGGTGTCCTGTAAAATCTAAGAATCTCCCTTTAACCATATAACTGATAATATTGCAATATATGATATAATTAAATACCCTTCTATGACCAACATATAAGCAAATATGATATTGTATACCTGTATATAGTAAGGGGTATCAGTTTCATTTATTGCCCTAACACAATTCATGCACATTTTGTTTCATCGCATCACGACACCTTCAACATTGACAGAAATTCAAACATAAATTTCGTCCGTGGAATAATACGAGATCATACATAAAGTATTATACGGATCAAATAAACGTCATCTTCGTTTTTATCAGTTTATCGGTTTATGTATCATATTATTCACCGCTGGGTAATAGGTGTTGCTATCGGTAAAATTCATACAATTACAACTTAAAGGGATGTTATATCAAGTCACTTTTATACGTACTTTATGAAAATTATTTATCAACATGCCCATTGATGATTGCTTATTTCAATAAGGTATATAATGAACTCACACAAGTAATGGGGTCACGGTAGTTCAGTCACTCCGCTGTCGGCGCTTGCCAAGAAATTCCCTCGGGAGCGGTGCAGGAATGAGTACCTGCCAAGAACGAAACACCGAGGTCGAGTGCGCCCATTTGCATGCACGCACTTTCCTTGAAAGTTGGAATTGAAAATGTCTGGACAAACTTTCCGAGATAGAACTTGGCATGGTCTTTATTAGCCTGCACGACACTGTCATTGGTCATAGTAGAACATTAATCCCCATGTCCCTTCATTTTATTAGCAAGAAAGTAGGACGTTAAACCCCATTCTATTTCCTATAAATCTAATATTATTATTATTATCCTGCAAGGAGCTTAACAGGGATTACAATAGTTTATGTTATGAAGTACTGCACAATGTGATTCTTTTAACACGAATCTCCAACACAATTCAAAACACGTCCAGTAGCACTTACATAATTATAATCTCCGACCTACCTGAGATTGTTGTCAGTCAGTCAAGGTATGTATTGATTGACTTGGTACATATAATGGAGCCTCGTGCAGTCAAGATACGCTAACCATATACCAAACGTAGATCTAGTTTATTTACGCGAACACTGTCCAATGATAAGCACAAGGGTTATATTATGCATGATCATCGTTACACATGTAGGTCAAGAGTGTTTATAGATACAAAGCTACAAAAACATAGTCTGGGTATTCATTGTGCTTACTAAAATCACGTTAAGCAAAAAAGCGAGCTATAAAAAGAAAACCGACTGTGGTCACTCAACCATAAAGCAAGGTGCCCTTTTCCTATATCCAGGTATAGGCTAACTAGATATCGCCGAAAAGCGTGTAAGTCTATTGCATAAAAGTAGTATCTCACCTGTAGTAGGTGTTGTTGAAGTAGCTATGCTGACAGTAAATTGATAATCTTTTTGATAGGGAAATGTAGGCCACACGATCGTTTACGTTTCACTTGCTGATCAGGTACTGTGACTATCACTAAGAGGGACGACTTGACATTTAAGATTTTTTCAAACACTTATCAGCTTAAGCGATATTAATCAATAACTCATGTATTTCATTACGATCAATAATCGATTTTTATACGAATCTAATCGATCTATTTGGTACTTATTGAGGTCAACACTTTTCAAAGCTCTACTTTTCTCACCGACAGCGCTTTAACGAAGACGAACTTACGCCATGCAGTGCGCAATCTGCTTAAAATACAGATCTGCATTTCGTTTCGTTTTTTATACTTTAGATGACCTACGCTACGGCCAACTCATATCGAATTCCAACTACTGCCAATGATACTTTACGTACACGCAACCCATCCTAATGACTAGACAATGATATTGTCAGATCCCTGTCCAATTGGCAATAGCTTCAATGAGTTTTAATTTCTTTGTGAAAGTGACTAAGTGGATAAGGCGCTGGTTTGCTAGCCTGGAGGTCGGGTGTTCGATCCCTGCATTGGTCGAGAAAGTTCATCTCGATTTTCCGGCGTGATTTCCTCTTGTCAGTGATGCAGAAGGAGGGCCTGGCAAGGATAGCTGCCTAGTCGTTCGGATGGGACGAAAAACCGAGGTCCCGTGTACTCATTGGAGGCACGTAAAAGATCCCTTGGAAGTTGGAATTCGAAATAAGAGTAGGCCGTAGCGCCGCTGCCCGGGCAAAATTTCCCTCATAGCACACTGCATGGCGTCTTCCATTAGCCCAGGTTAGGTGCAAAAGAGTAGGACATTAAATCCCATTTCATTTTGTGAAAGTAACCCTCTCCCTTTAAGATGACATAACGGTTTGGGTGATGTGGGATTCAATGTGCGTCTTCTGTGGGTTGTTTTATGTAAATTTTGTCAATAAACAAACCACAACGCATTAAGCTGACTGCATGTTATTTTTATATTACTTGTTGGAGTCGTATTTGGCTCACCAAGTGCATAAACAAATATTGTGTTCATTGCTTGCTCTCTCTCTCTCTCTCTCTCTCTCTCTCTCTCTTCGACCACTCCGTTCTCTACGATTTCAGACCCTATTTACACAACGTGCAATCTGTCTACACCCGTCCCGGGCCCTTACCTATAGCCACTGGCCAAGGGGTTAAAGAGAATTTGGGGAAGAGTGCAACCGGGATACATCGCTCTATAGTCCAGAGCGGTTGAATATATTTTTATGAATTTAATGTCCTTATACAGGTGTGTGATTGGGGTGGGGTGGGGTGTGTCTTGCGTCGGCACATATAAATTCGCTCGGTTTGTGGCTGAGGGCGGTTATGGTTTTAATCCACAGATTATCTAGAGCAGCGCCCGATATTTTATTTGTCGTGCCAGCAGACTCAAAAAGAAAAGATCGGGATAAACTATAAAAACGAAATAAAAAATCCCATTTTGATGAGATTGTGGCGAGGAGTATGATAGAACCTAATCCCACTCAAAGCTAGAGGGGGATTTCTCGGGCCATTGGTTCGGGTGATATCAATTAACATTCAGCATCGCGGTTAACCCATGTACACATTTTTTGTCGTGCACCTAAAAGAACCCTTGACGATTGCTAATTGAAAAATAGTAGGCAGAAATCCGTACCTGTAGTATTACAAATGCGACCATAATATAATTTTCAAAATACCAAACGTATTGCGTTGATATTAACCACATTTATCAAAATAGCCGGTATAATATTCTAAAAGAAAGTAATTAGCTGGTCTACTTGCAGTAAATGAAAAAATCGTTGCAACTTCCTACCTTTCCCCCAGTTTCCTTCACGGCATAATAAATGAATGGATATTGTTGAGGTATGTCACGTGATACCTATACGGTATGGGAGTATTAATACAGGGAGTACAATTAACCAACAAACGAGACAAAGGACATCGGTGCGATCGCCGATTCCACATTATACTTTTTTTTTTCTTTTCTTTTTTTTTTTTTTTTTTTTGCCAGATTCGCAATTTAGCGAAGATAAACAAGTACCTTACATGTAAAAAACGAAATCTCTTTGTTCTTGCTTTGGTCTTTTCGTGGCTGACTTACCATGATGGTTTGTTTTGTGGTCAATACCAATGACAGCTACAGACGCCTTTAATACTTTAAATGCCAAGACATAATAAATCAGCCAAGCCCCAACCCGCAGTAAATCAGCAATTTTCATATTTCACCTCCGATAAGAAACAAAAATAAAGTACTTCCTTGAATGACATGGTAGCCGCGGTGGCTCGGTGAGTAAGACGTTGACTAACTAATCTGGAGGTTCGATCCCGGTGTTGACCGAAAAAGTTCAGTGGGTTTTTTTTCTGGGACAAAAATCCGAAGTCCCACATACACATTAGTGTGCTCGTAAAAGAACCTCTGATCTGGCAGATGAAATTCTGTGAAGAGTTGGCCGTTGGCCGTAGTGCAGTTGTCCGGGCAAAATTTTCCCTCGTGCTACACTGCATGGCATATGCCCGTCTTCATTAGCCCAGTCGGTGAATAAAAGTAGTACACTAAATCCCATTTTCTTTCATTTCTTTCTTAATTTTGTAGCAATTCTGTTTTGTTTTAAGTATGAAGACCATTGATAAACACGGGTATAAAATTCACAATAACACACATTTACTTCATGTACTTCGTATTGTAACAGTATTGAAACATTGTAAATCCATAAAGCAGAGTTATTATGAATAAACTGAAATGAGAAAAAAAAGATATGATTATCGGGCAGTGCGAACTATCTCATATCAACGATGATATTTTAGATATTAAACAGAGAAGGAATGGCAATCGGAGCTTCTACCCCTTTCATTTATATTCTTACATCTTGGCGGTATTACATTTCGTCTAGTCTAACGAACAAATAGCTTTATTTCGTTGAAGCGTGGTACAAATAGATAATGCCTGAAGATACATAAACATAACCTTTACACCCCTTTCAATTAGACTACAACTGGTGAAAATGCTTTTATATTCTCAGACAAGACTTATTTAGGGCCTACAGAGAGCGAAATGGGGTTTAACGTACACTCGACACAAACTAGGTCATTTCGGTGGGTACTAACATGGTTCCCTTTTTATTTAAATAATTCGCTTGTGCGTATGGGTCTGTAGTGGTGGGGTAGGGGCGGGATGACCTAGTGGTCTAGAGTGCCGCGCTTCAACATCATTTCATTTCACAGACCTTATGATGATACATGAGAACGTGCTAACCATTCGGCGACACCCCCTCTCCCACCCCCGACTACTTTTATAAATACGAGAAGATCGACAGTTCCCAAAAAGCTCAATTCTTCCACCTGCCTCACCGCTTACTTTTAGCAGTTTTTCTCCAGCTTCGTAAACATATACATATTATGTACTTTATAGAGGTTTACTACATGTCTTACATGTACTTAAATTAATAAATAAATAAATAAATAGAAAGCTATGCACAGTTCTTTCATTGTAAGACTTTTTTACAGGAGAATTGAACATTTACATATTTGCGTTATCTTTTAAACTTCAAGGGCGCGTCAAGCGATCATTGGGTGTGTGTGGGGGGGGGGTCAGGTGTGGGCTCCCACGGAAATTTCGGAAGCTAGAAGCCCGGCAGGCCTAATTCCATTTTCAGTGATATGAAAATGGAATCCGGTTGTCAAAACTAATGAATTGGGTGGGCGTGCGTCGGGTGCTACCGCACCAGATCCGCCTTTGAACTTTATTTGTAGATTATGTTTAAGTTTAACGCTTTGTTCGCTGCGTATTCATTTCTCTTTTATGTTTCGTTTCTCCCAACCACACACGCCAAAATACCCTCAAACTCTCATATATTAATAAAAAGTAATCAATTGTTTAAAATAGTTCACTGCCGAGTCGAAATTTGTGATGCGTTTTGTGGTGTTTCTTATGTCTGGATAAAAGAATACGGTATTTAAGTCTTGGTTGGCAAGAGTGGTTTTACTACACACGTATTTTTATCCAATCAAATGCTAGTTTGTTCATTACTCCGATTCTTCCTTTTCCGCTGAACATTCAACATGGTGGGAATAAAGTTTTACCTTACGTTACAAAAATCCTTAATCATCTTCTATTATTCGATATATTTCTAGTAAAGGAGAATAAAAACATCAAGTTACTTTATCCCTTGGTCTATTAGAAAACTTATTTTCAAATGAAGTGGCACGATATCCCATTAAATCTTCTTGAAACACGCCTACCCTTATCATTTGGTGAACATAACATAGATTGGATCATGGAATTTTGTGACAAATTAATTTATGGATTAAATTCTATTGCTGCAAGAATTTTTTGATCCACGAAAAAGTTTATGTGAATTGAAGAAATATGGTATATGTTTAATTTCAATTCATAGGACGATCGATTGTTTGGCGAAAGTGATTATTTCATTTTCAATATAAACAAACTAAACGAAACGTCGAATTACAAGAAGTTCAAAACAAATTCGGTTTTATTTTATTGTTATCCAGAACTCAAAGAGTGAAATAAAAATTTCGGTTTAAATTTTTTGTTACCCTGCACTCTAATGTGAAACAAAAACACAATTTGAATTTGTCTTCCCGGTCTGTCATTGAGTCAACTGGCTGGGTTTTGATTCTCTGTCCAACCTCGTGGGTTTTCTCTGGGTCGTGACGTCCAGTTTCTTCACACTGCTAAAGCCCCCTACGTGGAAGCAAATTATTGAAATGAAGTTGAACCATGTGTTAGTCCCGAAATAACCAAGTTTGAGTTGAGTGGAAGTTAAACCTAATTTCCTCCCTCTCTCTCTTGTAAGCCGTGTCAGCGGAGATAGTCAGTACTTAGGACCATTAATAAGGGAGCCACAGTGGCTAAATGAGTAAGATGCTGGCTCGCTAGACTGGAGGCTGTGAGTTTATTCCCAAAATTGACTTGAAAAGTTCATTACAGTTTCCGGCATAGTTTCTCCTTGTCAGTGGTGCAGAACACAAAGCAACAGACAAGGACAGCTGTCTAGTCATTTAGATTGGATGGAAAACTGCTAGGGCTGCAACGATTCATCGATGAATCGATGAACCGCGATTTTGTAAAAATCCACGATGCACGATACAATCAATGCCCGTATCGCGATTCAGTATCCAAAAAATCCACAAAAAAAGACCAGCATTCTGTCGTTTAAATATTCTAATGTGGAATGCGTAAATAATTCCATAAGCAAAATTACTTTTTTTACTGTAAGCGAGTATGTGTTATCACACTCTCGACACATGGACTTTAGTTATTTCGCTAAGAATAAATAATATCAGTCTGGATAAGCAAGTCGAGCTTGAAATAAAGTAACTTGCAAATTACGCACTTGAATAATATACGGAAAAACATAGAGCATATTGTTATAAATACGTCAGTAATATGCGAATTGTGCTAAGATTAATGCACGAGATTGGCGATTGGTGCATACATTGGTCAGCACAATTATCATTTCTATATTTCTAATGTATAATAATATTTTGACATTCAAAATTCCGTACTGTTATTTTCTTCGCCATTGCCACATCTGCGACTGACCTGACAACGAGAAAGCTGAACTTGTTGTGGCAATACGGGCCAGTCATATTGATTCTGCAGCTGAATTTTTATAATAATAATGCATTCGTCAACAAATTCAATGTGCCAAAGTAAAAGCCGAGCTAAGGCATGGGCCTGAGGGGCCCAGGCCCAGGGCCCCGCGGTTCATGGCAAAAAGAAAAAATATCAGATGACAGTTTCACAGTAATTGATCTAGCGCCGCGAAGTGTCGAGTCTGAGCTATCCACCAACCTTCAACTACCTTCTCTGTGTAGTTCCACTCGGTTATCGGCCGAGGCTGCTAGACTTTGTATGTCGTTCGGAATTGAATAGATTTCCTATTTGATCAGATATTATGTAATTATTTTTGTATTGCAAACCGTTTAACTTTGTGTTACCGAGGCATGCTATTCAGAGGGATATGAAATTATCTTTTCGTCACGTTAAGGGCCCCGCTCCAGTTAAAGGGACAATAACATTCTTGCTGGCTTGGTAGCTCCAGAAAATAAATAATAGCCTTATTCTAATTACTAAATGTTTAAATGTTCTACCCTACCTGTTGTGTAAATTATCATTACAACCTATTTTACTTGTCCAGAGGTTTCGAAAATATTTTAAAATCCAAGTCACATTTGAAAAGGTTTACGTTAGACTTTTCAAATCATTTGGTTGAATTTTTCCAATTTTTTAAAATAGGTGTGTTAAGATGAAATTTATATCATCATTTAATTGCAATATTCTAAAATAATACGATTTGTTGACCAAAATGAAGATTGGGACATATTATTCAGTTACAACAAGACAAGAGTGTTATTGGGGCTTTAAGCTGGGCTTTGGCCAAAGTTGATAATTATCATTCATAGTAGTAATTATTGATATATATGCAAGTGTGTGATAAAGGGTTTATTACACACATTTAAATCTATACAAACCTTTGAAAATATGTTTAACGTAAAAAAATAAAGACTTTTAAAATTTAACAGCAGTTTTTAAATTTATTTCCTGCATCGCGATATTAATCGTATCGTGGGGTATGAATCGAGATGCGCATCGTATCGTGGCCTGACGTATCGTTGCAGCCCTAAAAACTGCGTACTGCATACATGAATTCCACAGCCTAATACCCTGTTATAATGTAGAATTGTTTATTTATTTTAGCCGAGTGTCAGAACTAAAACCATCAAGAAGGCTTCTCGAGTCATCATCGAGAAGTACTATATGAAATTGACCACTGATTTTCACGTCAACAAAAGAATATGTGATGAAATCGCGATCATCCCTAGTAAGAAACTAAGGAACAGAATTGCTGGGTAAGGCAGTGTTTGTATTTTATTTATTCAAAACAGTATATTGGCAATACTAGCACGCTCCAGTTGCTTTATATCATTTCCATTTAAATCATATCTATCAATTTAAAGCTTGTTACCTCGACTCAAATCCTATTTGCCACAGGATTTTTAATAGATGAATCCTATTGAAATCAGTAATAATTCTGCCAAATATTGCTACTTTGACTCTTTTATTCAATGAATCCCTTTTGTTATTTACTTCCAGAGATATTTCTATGTGTCCACTAAATCACATTGCAGTCTTGCATAAAAGACTTGCGAAATACCCCCACCCATTTTGAGCCATACTTGAACAATTTGTTATGACACAATTACTACCTGCCATACATCGATAGCCAATACATATTTGTTCTGAAATATGCTAAAATAATGTAATGCATTATCCTTTTCACACTGTTTGGTTGTTATTCTCCCTTCAACTTTCTTCTATTGCTGCTAACTTAATCCATGTTACCTTTATCAGGTCATTGCTTAAACCTGCAGGGATTAAACTGAACAAAATTATCAAAACTGTCCTGCATGGTCATCTCCAAGTTGGATTTTGCACAAACCTTCTCTGGTCTCAGATTCAGCTACCCCCAACAACCCCACATTTCCACATTTATGAAAGATTGTTATCTAGTGAAGAATCCACCAAATATTGATATTCCATCTTAAACAAAAGACAATTATGATGAAAGTTTCCATTTGTTTACTTACGAAATCCATAGGAAATATAATATGTTTTTCCAACTATTTCAGATACTGTACAGATTTAATGAAACGTATTGCTAAAGGTCCAGTAAGAGGTATTTCTATTAAATTACAAGAAGAAGAAAGAGAAAGAAGAGATAACTATGTTCCTGAAGTAAGTACTGTACCTAGTTAATCGGGGAGGGGGGAATGATATTATTTTCCAATAAATTGATTGGAAAAATGGACTTTCTAAATACAATGTAACATAACTAAATAAACTTTTTCCTTACTAAACTTAACAAATAATACAGGATGAACATTAACAGTAATTTAGATGATTAAAACATAAATCCAAAGTTATATGTACAGAGTCTGGTCAGGTTTAATAGATCAACATTAGACTAAAATAAATATAAAATAATGTGTCTGAAAACCAAAGGAATGAGAATTCTGCATTAGAAATAGTGTGCCATAGACGGAACTTTTAAAGAATACATATTTGTATAGCATTAAGATTAACACACTAAGAATAAGAAGACATTTTGTTAGACAATCAGAATTGAGACTTTGTATATGGTTGTAATAAGACCAGTATTGGTCTTGTAGGTTTACTTACAAAGTCTGTAAGTAATGTGAATGTTCGATGGTCAGAACTTCAGTACGACTTTATTTGGCACCTGTCTTCATTAGCCCAGCCAGAGCAAAACAGTAGGACCTTAATGTCTGTCATTTCATTTACCTATTTTGATTGTATGTTTGAAAAATTTATCATTTATTCTGGAATATTTTTAGGCCTGCAAGTTTTATTGCAAAACTAATTAGAATTGGATAGTATCAATGTTTTTCTTTTTCAGGTTTCAGCTATTGATCAAGATTTGATCGAGATTGATCCTGATACCAAGGAGATGTTGAAAGCCATGGTGAGTTTACATTGTAATATTAATTTCAGGCTAAACATAATGCTGATATATGCAGGAAGAATTTCTTTTCAACACCAGTTGTGAAGTATTACTAAAAGTAATAAATCCATCAGAAGATAAAGACAGTTTTAAATTTGGGTATTAAGGAAAAATGACTTAGATAATTTTTGGCTGTATTTAATAGAAGTATATACCAACACAGTGTTTCCCCATCTTACCCTCACAGACCTCATTCAGTCGTATCAATTAAATCAACCACTTCACTCACAAAATATGCCCTCATCAGTTGTGTGCCGTAAGCTAAATTTGTAGGCATTGTCTGTGGAATAACTTACATTGGAGATAAATGTTAGCGGTCTTCAAATCCAAACTCCGGGATTAGCTATTATATTCCATGCACTTCTGGGTGGAATGAGGAAAATCATAAATGTAAATTGTTATTAGGCAAAGTTTAAAAAACTTTGCCCAAAATATTTATATTTTCTTGAAGTATGTACAAATAGAAAAGGAATGGCCGAAAGAGGTTTTTGTTAAATGATGTTTTATCATTCATTGCAGGACTTTGCTAATATCCCTAATCTTCAAGTTGTACAGCCTATTGCAGCTGTTGGTGGTACACAGAATCAAGGACAAGGTGGTAACAGACCTGTTGGTATGCACGATCGTGAAGAACGTAACAACAGGCCCAACAGACCTCGATAAACTTTAAAAAATGTAATAGAAAAAAATACACAGGAAAAAACCCATATAGTTATTTGTTTTCTTTTGTGTTGGAAGGAGAGGGGTATCGGCAATCCTTTACTAATGTAATTCAATCATCGTATTTGAGAAGAATTGTGACTTGACTCACCACTGTGTTTTCCCTGATTCAATTTTAAAAATGGCAGAGTTTAAGTGCCATTTTTTCTTGAGGTCTGCGTTTTCCCAATTCAATTTTCAAAATGATAGTTTAAGGTCCATTTTCTCTTGAGGTCGCTGTATGCTTAATAGAGCAAATGATTAGCATTTTTCAAGATCCTGGATTGATGAGGTTATTTCATTAAGGATTGATGTATTAGTGACATTTTGGTCCTATGGTAATGAATTCTATTCCTAACTCTACACTCCAGATGCCTGTTTCATGCAGTGTTAGGTACATTTGAATACACAAGATAAAAATACTTGTAAGTTTTTTAGTTTTACTTATTAACATGTACGTCATGAAACAACCTTCACAAACTTGCTTTAAAAGCCCTGGCCCCGAGTTCACAAAGGATTCTCAGACTTGATTTAAGAATTTACTCAACTTTCAATCAGTGTTTATGATTATGAGATATATCTATGATCCAGAAACACAAAACTTTGCGCATAGTTTCTTATTGAGGTATATAAAGAGCTACAATTTAGCTTAATTAAATCAATTAATTTGGAGTAAATTCTCAACTTAAGTCGGAGAATGTTTTGTGAACTTGGGGCCAGAACTTATTGAGATATTTCCAGTCCCTTGAGAACTACAATATTGTTTAAAGTTTCAACTCTGAAAGGGATATCAATCCAAAAATAGTTCAAATCTGTTCTAAATGGAGTATGGTCAAAATCTTTGCTAAATCCTTTGGATGGATGACCTCTTTTTGATTAAGATTGAATCTTAATACAGGACTAGTTTGTTTTGCAACCGTGATGCTGTGTCTCTGCCAACTCAACTGATGTCAAAGGTGAAGTTTTGGCTTTTGATTATTATATTACTATGTTCATTTAAACAGCCATACTCAACCCAGGGTTCGGCAAACCAACTATCGACAGCCATTAAACACCATTTTTGCCTCTTCAGGTTATCAGAAATTCAACTTCATATAGTATATGTTCGATGCATGTAATAATAATAGTAGAGATGTCTTCGCTTTTATTCTATGGTGATATTTGGTGTAGAATAGAGAGGGTGTGTGAACCTCCATGATTTTTAGGTGGAAGGATGTTCAATGTATATGGATAAGAGGTTGGTAATGTTGAATTATACGGCCAAGCTGGTTTAAAAAATGAGAATTAACATTGATGAGCGTTGGGTTGATAAACTGACTGGCGAAAATGTGTAGCTGGACTAAGACTAGTAATTATTTAGTGCGAGTTATAAATAGACAATTTTTCCCTTATTTTTTTTCTCCCCTCTTCCTGCATTTTTGGGTTTACTTTTTGGTCTAGAATTGGAGAAAAGGCATCAAATTTTCAATTTCACAGCAGTTTTTGGTAATACTGAGGATATTACAGCGGAGGGATAGGGGGTGTAAATTGTCTTTCTGCGGAGCAATCATTGTGTCGGAAGTGAGATTTTCACCCCAGTAAATTTCAAATCCCCATAGCAAAAAATCTAAATGGTCAACCCCCTACAAATTTATGATGAGGAGATTGCCAAATGTGGTCCCCATTGTGCCTAAAAAGATTGGAAGCGACAGAATGTTGAGAAAAAGCCTGTGATGTTAGAGACATTTAACGTCAATGGGCAAATTATTACTTGTCTGAGGCCAGCTGGTATTATGGAGTTATTTCCCCTATCATACAGGCTAGTGTGGTTTACACATTCCCATGAAAAGGTATTTGAATTAAATGTAGTTACTTCTTATATAAGGATGGCATATATATATATTTAAAAACTTAATGACGATGGCCAGACGCCATGCAGCGTCTTAGAAAGTTTGCCTAGACAACGACGATTCCGCCTCTTCTTTGAGATCGGCATGTGATTAGCACTGTAGCACCGTCATAATAAATGCAGAAGGACCAATCGTCAAATACCCTAACACCCACGAGAAAAACCTGCGGAAAAGAAGAGAAAACAATTTTGAAGTGGAGCTGATAAGGGATGGGGCGACGGATGACACACTAGTCAATATATCAAAATCTCGCAGTTAGTACGTTGGGGAGGCATTTTAAGGCCTTTTAATTAATGAGGCATATTTTAAGGCCTACTTTTCGACACCGACTGGGCTAATGAAGACTGGCATACGCCATACAGTGTGTGAATATTTTCCCGGACATTTCGAATTCCAACGAGTTCTTTTACGTGCACGCCGGTATACATCACCGGACCTCGGTTTTCCTCCCATTCGAACGACTAGACACTGACGTGACAAAGATGGGTGCCGCAGGCGCGAGCAGTAGAGGGGGTAGGGGTTCTCCCCCCAGAATTTTTGGAAAAATTATCACCGATTTGAGCCATAACGAAAATGATTTCTGTTCGTCGACAATGTTTCATTTCGTTGACGATTTTCAAAATTTGAAGAATAAATTTCGAAATTATATATATTGATTATTGTGAAATTTTGCATACATCAAAGATAGTGTGGACTGTACGTACAAAGAAGTTGCCACATTCACGAAAAAGTTGTCAACGCCTCTTATAAAAAACCCCAGAAAGTTATATATCCAGATTATGAACCTAATAATGAACAAACTATTTGAATGTTATCGAATATTTGCAAATGTACAGTCAATTTTCTTCGCCAATGATATTAGTCCTATCAATACCATCGTAAAATAATGTAAAATTTATGCATCAGTCTGGCAAAAGCGTTGATGCCTTCATCCGGCGAGGAAATGCTTCGATGAATTTCCTGCAAATGCCCTAAGAGATCAGCCGTGGTTTACGGAGCTAATTTCTGCCGCTATTAACATAGATGCTGATTGTGTGTCTGATAAGATGCGCAACATGTGCTATACGACCATGCGTGTGGATGCCCCGGCGGAAGCTTGTAGGACCCGGGATTCCTATACACCGGTGGGGAGGGGGGTGACTGGATCCGCCCCTGCCAATGTGTACACGGGACCTCGGTTTTCGTACCATCCGAACGACTAGGCAGCTGTCCTTATCAGGCCTTCCTTCTGCATCACTGACAAGGAGAAATCACGCCGGAAAATCTAGATGAACTTTCTCGGCCAATGCAGGGATCAGAATCTTAATGAAATATTAAAAAGAACTTCAAATATATACACAGGCAGACATAGGTTAAGAAGATTCGTTGGGTTTTGACGCATGGTTGCCACAAAGTTAGGGGTAAAGTTAGACCGACAATTAATTGGAACTACACGTGGAAAATCCTTAAGCAGTTGGGGTAGCTGAAAATACACCAGCGACCCACTGCATGAACAGCAGTTTCAGCCCTATTGCACACGTTACCATAAAAAAAACTGTACATGACAAAGAATAGGTTCACCTGTCCAACCCCGTGGGTTTCCTCTGGGTTTTCCCCCCACTGCTAGAGGCCCCTACGCACTAGATAATTATTGTAATAAAACTGACCAATGTTAGGCCCGAAACGATCTTGTTTGTGTCGATTGGACGTTACTCTCTTGGTGTAGTGACCAATATACGGACGCAGACCACCATTATATTAAATTACCATGTTCCCGCACGTTGCAGTCCCCCCACTCTCTCTCTCTCTCTCTCTCCCTCTCTCCCTCTCTCTCTCACTCTTTGATAGGAATATCGGTCCAACTGAAAAATGGTCAAATTCCGTTCAGTATATTTATAAAGTTATGATAAATTAAAATTTCACCGACCTCTGCTGTTTGCTATGTATCAAGGCGCTAGCATGGTTTTGTGGCGGTGGAGGAACATGATGGGCCTAGTTTAAATCCGAGTGATTCCAGGCGTTTTATTTTAATTCTCTTCTCTTAATTAAATATTGAATAGTCTATCAAGCATGGATTAAGCCTTAAGCCGTGAGAAATGTTATATTTGAGCGAAAATGCAAATGGCGTATCGAGCCTTTAAAGGAATCCGGTGATATTCATTTCGAGTGTTTGTGACGCCTTCTATACACGAAAAACGTAAAGAGATCAAGACGCATTTACTTCTTTAAGGTAATTTCCGGATTTCTCCACGGTTGTCTTCCGCTCATGGCCAATAACTAAAGATCGTGTCCAAACTACCAATTTCCTGAATTGTTACTAACCCATTGTTAGTCCCCCTTAAGAATAACGATTATTGTGTTATCGGCCACTTTAATCAGCCTTTAAAACTTAACTCAGTTCAGGGCTCTTAAACACAGAACGGTTCGAAAATGAAAGTAGAGGAATTTGAAACCGATAACCGACAATTTTTATTAACTACTAAAGTATCAAAGGTTCCTTTAGTTGCACGCCAAATACACCAATGGAATTTGGATTTCCGTACCACCCGAATAACTAGGCAACAATTTTCTTGTCAGTCTATCACCTACAAATGGCAGGAAAACCACCAAGGGAGAAGGCCTTTGAAGTGTCTATTTCGAAAAATGTCACATACTAAATAAGGCAGGCCTAAACCTGGCAGGACTGTCTAAACTAGCCATGGACACGCCAAGTAGACAGTACAGCTCAACAAAACAGAACAAACAGCACACAAACACAGCACAACCAAAACAAAGCAATGTCAACATCATCTCATATTCCTGACATCAAATTGTGGACTAAAATTGTATTATTTTTCTGAATTAATCAAAAATGCGATAACGGTAACGCAATCAATGTTTAACTTTTAATATTAAACCTTGGTTAAACAGATTTGGATTTTCCCAAAAGACTCTAAACATGTTTCTTATGAAAATAGACCAGTCTTGCTGTAATGTACATTGATTTTCTCACCAAATTTTTTTTTGCTTCAATTAAGAAAAGAATAGAGGAAATAGATCAGTTAGTACTTAGTAATGCCCGGCTTTATCCCATTCTCTGTTTTCTGAGTTCGTCTTAAACCACCCGCATGTTCAAATCTGAGCCCCCTTAATTGGGAGCTTTCATTCTTCCAATAGCATTAAGTTCCACCATATTACGTTTAACACTATCCAAAGTATACTCTAGTCTTTTTTCTTACGCTCGTCTTTCTGCTATTTTAAACTTGCTTTTAGCTGGAAGGAAAGGTCGAGTTCACACATTATACTAGTTTATTGAAAACGTTATGTGTATCCAAAAAAGGTGCTCAATCATTAGGCACAGACGTCATAAAACAAAACTATGAATGTAGGCTAATCAGTTGAAAATGGAATCCACAAATGGACTGTGCAGTGATTTTGGATTAATAATTAATAAAAAGCAATGTTTTTCCTTCAAAAACTCTGTGCTAACCGAAGACAGAATAAACGCACCCTAGAGAGAAAATGTCAAGTAAAGTCACTCTTAAATGTATTCTTAAATTGTCGTTGGCCATTGACCACAATTTATTTTGGTGTAGCTGGCCGGTCACCTCTGGCTTGCGGCTGTGGTTTCGATCCCTGGTGTGAGCGTATGTGGCATGGAGATAGGGGCGCCTTCTCAACCTCGTGGGTTTCCTCCGGGCACTTCGGTTTCCTCCCATGTTTTTATTTTGCAAGATTGAAATGTTTTTCATATATATTTAGCCAGGTGTGCCGCTATCTTTTTCATGTGTTTCAAGGTTTAATCTACGATTGACTTGAAATTTATTTGCAATGTTATGGCTCTTGATTACACAGGCTCTTATAAATTTTCAACGATTTGTGATTATTACCTTCGGGGTTATCGGTGTTGGTAACTTTGTAAAATCTTGTTGACACCTAAAGGCTACTGTTATGATCTGATTTTATTGTCGTTGACGTTATTTTCAGAGTTATTGTCCTTGTTTACTTTTAATATTATTTTGGAGGCTCTAGCCGTTAAAGTGATCTATAAGTTGACTTTGTTGTTTATGTTTGCGCTGTTTTATTAAAGCATTACAAAACACCAAAGAATGATTAAGGTAAACAACCCATAAAGAGAGAGAGAGATAAATGGGGTTTAACGTCCACTCAACACAAACTAGGTCATTTCGGGACTAACATATAGTTTAATTTTATTTCAATAATTCGCTTGCGCGTAGGGGTCTTTAGCAGTGTGAGGAAACCGGAGTGCCCGGAGGAAACCCACGAGGCTGAGAAGGTGCCCCTATCTCCATGCCACGTACGCTCCCACCAGGGCTCGAAACCACAGCCGCAAGCCAGAGGCGACCGACCAGCTAGAGGTCGAAGCGCGGCACTATAGACCACTAGGCCATCCCCACCCCCCCAAACAACCCATAAAATAATTTCCGGAAAGCAACCCAAACATAAATAACAAAGTCAACTGGTAGATCCCTTTAACGGCTAGAGCCTCCAAAATAATATTAAAAGTAAACAAAGACAAATTTATATCGGAAGCAATGAGACTATTTGGGAAATAACAACGGAGACCAAAACAAGTTTTACCTGAAATCCATTATATCACACTCCCAAAAACCTACATTTCTATAAATAGATCGATTTACCAAGATCAAAGAAGCCAGTCATTCACCTATCCTATAATTGGTTGTAATCTGTTATTGTTTATGATCAGCTTATTATAAGTCGATTGATTTATTGATATTAATATCTGAGTATTGTTTACATTTGTCTGGATATCATCTCACCTTTCCACATCATTATAGTATTATAACACCACTAACATGGCGCACATTCTTTGACATTGTCTTCTTTAATAATATTTGAATTCATTTAATAACCCTGATAATGTTTTCTTTTGCATTAATCGCCATTTATTACAAAGCAATTGCCATGCGGATTATTTTAACACTGAAAGCCAATATAGTATGCATGTGTAGGTTAAGGCAGTAGATAAATAATAGTGGTTCGAATGCAGAATCCCGAGTACGACAACGGTCTAGAGTATTTGATTATTATCACTAAGAGATAAAGTACTGAATTTAAACATGCATAATACAAGAGCTAAGCATGTCTATTGTTAGTCTTTCTTTAGGCCTGAAATGTTATATAAACTAATAATTAGACATGAATTAACTTATCTAGACCATAATCAACCCTTGGTGCCCTCGGATGCATGCGATATTTAGTGGATTCAAATACGTTTAGTGCTGGATGCGGTTACTGTAAAAATGCATAATCGAGACTTTGCTTTTTATTGTTATAACGGCATTAGTTATATCGCCGTCTCTTTGGCTCGGAGTTGAGTAATGTGACTGAAAATTCAAAATATTCCTTTTTTGTTATCTTATTTTAACTATTTTAGCGAAACTGTCAGCTATTTATCTAATCTTACCTGAGGGGGGGGGGGGGGGGCTAGTGGTCTAGAGTGCCGCGCTTCGACCTCTAACTGGCCGGTCACCTCTGGCTTGCGGCTTTGGTTTCGAGCCCTGGTGTGAGCGTATGTGGCATGGGGATAGGGGCGCCTTTTCAACCTCGTGGGTTTCCTCCGTGCACTCCGGTTTCCTCCCACTGCTAAAGACCCCTACGCGCAAGCGAATTATTGAAATAAAAGTAAACCATATGTTAGTCCCGAAATGACCTAGTTTGTGTTGAGTGGACGTTAAACCCCATTTCTATCTCTCTCTCTAATCTTACCTAACAAGGCTTTAACTAACCAAGTGACAAAGAACATTGGTCCAAATACATACCCTTGAATAACTGGGAGATAAAAAGTGAGTTCAAAGCAAAGGAGTAGACCCAATTAAACAAAGGGTAGTTATAACTAGTTATCAGAAATTCATTAAAATTAATATGAATCTTGTTTATTTGTTCGTTTTCCATGTTATTGTGTTTTCTATGTTTACAGATCAGCCTAATTCAGATATAAAGTGCCATTATCAGCTATATAATTACACCTTTAGGCCTGTATACATACGTAAAAATGTATTAATATGTACTCTATAATTATACCCAATCATTTCTCATAAATATGACTATTCCCACCCGGCATATCATCTCGCTTGTATTTACCCCCAATTCCGAGTACAATCGAAGATCTCATTGGTTAATTGTGTAGCAATTTTTGTTATCTGTTTAACTACTGGTCCTCGGGGATATTTGATTACACTTTCATCGTTTATTATGATCAATTATAGTCACTTTTTAAAATGAAGCCCACGACAATCTTATCTCTGCTGTATATCATTGTTTTTTTCTTACGTTACTTATTTAGAAATAGACTCATTTGCCATTCTAGTTTCAGTGTTAAAAATGTTGTCGTTCCAAGTAAAATATCACTTTCAAAAAAGCCACAAAGTCTTGTTGATGTCATAATTGATTTTTGTATATTGACCTTTTTGTTTCGACCATATCTATCGACGTTCATCGTTTGTTTAATTGATAGTCTCTTTAGATTAAGATATAGGTTGATCCCGAGACTGACAACGAAAGTTGAAGTTGCCATAATTGATGGAACCAAACTCAGATTAGGAGAGAACGTCACTGTGGGGGTAGAATTCTCCTCTGTACCATTGCACGCTTGGCCATAGGAAAATGGCGTGTTATATGTCCCATGTACTATGTTGACCCAATTCCTAGCCTCGGGAGGGGTGTTGAATGGTTAGCACATGCGCGCTGTATCATATAGCCTGCCATTGAGTCAACTGGCATGGTTCAAATCACCGGTTGTACGTGACAAGGAGTAGGGTCTTCTGTCCACCCTCGTGGGTTTTCTCTAGGTCTTCTGGTTGCCTGCCATTGCTAAAGAACCTTACGCGCAAGCGAATTATGAAATAAAAACCAACCATATGTTAGTCTCAAAATGACATAGCTTGTGTCGACTGGACGTAAAACCCCATTTCTCTCTCTCCTATCCTATGGGCCAAAGTTTACATTCTGCAACTTCAGACTCTGAATCCTAAGCTAAACTATTGCTACAACTAGCGGGGGGTTGGGATGGCCTAGTGGTCTAGAGTGCCGCGCTTCGACCTCTAGCTGGCCGGTCACCTCTGGCTTGCGGCTGTGGTTTCGAGCCCTGGTGTGAGCGTATGTGGCATGGAGATAGGGGCGCCTTCTCAACCTCGTGGGTTTCCTCCGGGAACTCCGGTTTCCTCCCACTGCTAAAGACCCCTACGCGCAAGCGAATTATTGAAATAAAAAATTAAACCATATGTTAGTCCCGAAATGACCTAGTTTGTGTTGAGTGGACGTTAAACCCCATTTCTCTCTCTCTCTCTCTCGCTCCAACTAGCCATGATTAGCATCTGATGGCGTGTACAGGAAGAATTGTTTAACTTTTTCTATAACACCTAATACCACATCTTGACTGGAAAAGCTAGGTACTTTTTGTTGTATTCTTGTATTATTCACAATACTGTTTACTCTAGATTCTTGCTTTTTGTAATATTAATTGATGACTAATGTTCTCACCAGACTCCAGATTGTGATTGTACTTGTTGATACTGACAAATATGATTAGTATAACCCAACTAGATATTATTATCTCCGTTATCATATGAAAATATGATAAAATACCATAGGTCTGTTTCCTTGCGTTCTTATTAATGTCATACACCAGAAGCTTGCACTCTTTGTATTTTGTGTATGGCTCAACTTTTGTCACAAAATATTCAACATTGCCGCGACAAATGGCCCTAATGCCACTCTTTCTTGCCAAGAAGGTAGAAATAATCAGTGCGAAGTTAAGAAGCCGAGTCACTTCTTAGCTTTGTCTTGTTCATTTATAGCTTTATTGGCGTTGTGGTGAGTCTTTAACAGGCAAGAAGCCGCGGAGTGATTTCATTCCACTTTCCGTTTCCAGACAACTAGTACCAAAGACGGAGTACAAAGGATTAAAACTCTTCTCTAATAGTGTAGTACAGGAGCACCGCACTGCACGCAAAATAAACCGACAAGACAAACCTGCGGACCAAACACTGCAAGTAATAAAACATAACAAATAAGAAATCAAATGAATGAATCCGGGCGATAATCGTAAGTGTCCATTGCGGGGTACAATCCCGGCTCTGTAATGATACATGCTTCAGTCAACGCTGCTGGACTCACAAGAAATGTGGGTCACTTAAAATTAAATTGGTAGTGGTTCCCCAGATGTGAAAGTTCATCGGTTATCTCCGTTAAACGTAACAATGGAAAATGTGGAAGTTCATCAGTTATCTCCGTTAAACGTAACAATGGAAAATCGAAACTTTCGTTTATTATCGTAACAATTTCTCTACTAAACCTACACAGCAAGAACGGTCGGCTTTTGAACTAAATCTTACATAATGCATCTTTAAAATTGGGAAGTGCCAAAGTGATCGTTACATGCCTATATTATATTAAAATTAATAAAATGAATTGCTAAAAGATTTAGAAAGAAATGAAAGGAAATGGGGTTTACAGGACAGTGGCGCTACGGCCTACTCTTATTTCGAATTCCAACTGTCAAGGGTTCTTTTATGTACATGTCAATGCATACATGGGACCTCGGATTTTTTGTACCATCCGAGCGACTAGACGCTATCCTTGTAAGCCCCCCCCTCCCCCACACACAACATACACCACTCACAGGCGGAAACCACACAGGGAAATCACCACAAGAACGCAAGATCTGGTTTGAAAGCAGCGTTTAATTCCCTAAGCAACTGCGACTCCAAGACACCGCAAATCAAATTATATTATCGAATTGCATTGGTTCGACATAATACAGAAACATTGTGCTGTTTAACTACTGAATCCAATGCTATATAAATATGTATATCTATAGACTATAGTATTAGGCCCATCTATATATATATATATATATATAAGCATCACTAAATTCCTCAGTTTGCTTCAGCGACTAAATGCCAGAAATCTACAGGAGTACCCCGGCGGAAAAATAAAACAAATTGAACTCGAGAGAAACCCGGGTTGTAATCGGTCTCAACCCGACGTAAATCTTTAAAACGATTTTGAATTTTATTACATGCTTAGTTGAATTTATCGCTTGACGAGTTAACAAAAATCACTTGAGACAAATCTGACAATTTCGCCATTTTATCAGATTCACTCCACTTAGCAAGGAGGTGTTAAATAAAAGGAATTAAGCTCAAGTAAATCACGTTTTCGCAGTTAGAAACACCAGCATCGAAAATCGATAACATTCAAAGGAATTTACTCAAGAAATTGAATTACAGATGGAATTGGCTAAATTTGGTTTTAAAATTCAATTAGAGTGGAGATTTAAAGAGTTAAAGCGTTAGTAGTCGTGTTTTATCGCCTATATACATTCTGTAGAAATTAGATTCACATTGTCTTTGAAATATTTATGCCACTTTAAGTTAGACTAGCTGAGATTTGTTTCATGTGATGATGCATACGCCGGCGGATTTCAGAAGATGGTGACGTTATACTTTTCCGTAGTTATTTTACTTTAAAAGTTAGCAACATTTATTTGTTGGTGGCTTTTCTCCCTCAGTTAAAATATCTACTTCAGTATTACCAACAGCAGTTTATTATTACGTGAAGAGCGGTCACAAATGAGATTTACATGAGGTTTGCATTGTTAGATTTGTTGAAATGACGTGGCTCAGGCCCACAGGGAAAATGTAGACAGTTTTTTAAAATCTAAATCATGATTTGAATTTCAAACACATTTTCTGACGCGAGTTTTTTTTTATGGGGGGGGGGGTCACGATCGCTCAGTGAGTAAAACTTTGGTTCGCTAATCTAGGGGTCAATGTTCGATACCGGTGTTAGACGGGAAGGTTCATTTGGATTCCCCCCCCCCCGATGGAGCAAAAAGGATGATCTGGCAAGGGACAGAGTATAGTCGTTTAGGTTGAGTGAAAACCCGATGTTCCTTGTACGCATTAGTGTGCACGTAAATGAAGCCCTGACAATTGGAATTCGAAGTAAGAGTAGGCCGCAGTCCGTTGACGGGAAAGCAGTTATTATCTGCTGTTTAAATTTGTAACTAATTTGTTATATTGGAATGACATGTAAAAGGGAATTAACGAAAGAACTCTACTTTTGATTATTTTTGTGTCGCCCAGAATTGTAGATATGAACAGTCTGAACTGAACCGGGTCGTAAAATCTGGTTTGCTTGAAATGATATTGTGTAACTTTTGGTTTGGTATTATGGATTTCTACCATTAACAACTGATCCAGTTAGTTAGTGACTTCCGCTTCTCAATTAGGGAAGTTCGCATAAATCGTGCGAAATCCAGATCAAACCCATCTATCCAGTATCATGCACGAGGTAGGAAGAGTCATTTTTTATACAATACCTCATATACCGCCCGAGGAGTTCCAATTGCTAACAAATTGTCATTTTACTTTTGCAGTTAAGTTAACAATTCCTTTCTATTTTACCAATAAAACATCATCTTTATTATCAATTCTGAAAAAAAATATTTTCTGTTGACGTAAGCCAAATTTCAGGAAAACAACATTGGTTCTGTGGAATTTCATTAATATGGATTGTTATACATTGCAAACTGTCTTAGAGAAAAATTAACTGATTCCATATTCATAAAGCTATTCCCGAGCGAGATAAATTATACATGCTTTTGATGGGGAATTAAATGAATTTCTTACGTATTATTAAGAATTCTTTTGATTCCAAACAATCTATATCTATCTATTGGTGGCGTAAATTGTTTTTTTGATCACAAAGAGAAAGGAATTGCTGTAAGTTCTTTCTTAAGTTTTGTAACATGATTATTGTGTTGTTTGTTCAGTCTATATTTTTAACAGTTTTCTCAAACCGCCTTGTAAATTAATATACAAGTACTCGACGTTAGAAATATGATATCTCTCATTCTTTGAGCGGCTAATAATTATGGCTATCCCACACTGTTACAAAATCCTAGAGTAACACGTAATGGTTTTATTTTTTCAAAAGGTTATAAAATAAAAAGCCTAACAGTTCGATCAATATGGTTTCGGAGAACAATTTGGAAGGATATTCTTTTACAAATGAAGTAGTCTTAAGTCACCGGTTGAATCATTATTAAGAGAAGCTATCTTGATCATAAGGGAACTCTATAGAGATTTTAATAATGCCGATGCTTCGTGTTGTATCGAGGATATGACACCAATACAAATAAGTGAATTGATCCTTGGGAGTCTTGTGAGCACGATTACATCGCCTTGGCTTCCAGTCTTTAATTTCTATATTGATGCTATTGTTTGGTCAGAGACTGACCCCCGTGCCGGACACATGCCGAGTAACACGACCTTTGGCTTTACTAAAGCCCTTACATGAACATTTCATCAAAAAATATTTATCACTCCGGCTCATTTTCTAATTGCTTCTCTAAATGACGGATCAGACTGGCAACTAATTCTTAATAATATTCCCAAGGGATTTTTGTTCTTTTTCCACCATCTAAATTTTCAGTTATTTTTCCAATACCCACAGGTTAGTGGTCATAGTATGTGCGAGAATATAAGACATCAGTTTAAAAAGTGTATGGAATTTCGATTGTTTTTCCTAATAGAACGTCCCTACACAAAATGAACAAAAATGGCGGAATAGATTTGTAAGAAAATAAATATTGTTATCATTAATTTAATATGGGACATTGCGAAATAGCTAATAAGATAATACTTTCCAACTATCCCATGAACCATTGCATTCTACCCTTATAATTAATGTATTAGCCAATACCAGATTTGTACATTTCCAAATACAAGATCTGACTGAAAAGTTCTAAGCATATCTGCCAATGGTTTCCATTTAATTTTCCAGATAGTCCTTTTCGAGCTCTACACACTTTTGCAAAGACAAAACCTGGATGCCGGTCAGGAAGAAATTTTCTTCAGCCACAATAAATAAGTCTTTCACAGCTGACATGACTTTATCTTTACTGGGAAAATGACTACCGAATAGTTCCTTTTTTTTTTGGAAAAGGTTATAATCTGGTCACAAAATTCTCAGGATCTACTTCAAAACGGCACAGATTGTCACAGGACGTCAGAAATCTGATACGTTTGCATCCACTGTCATTTTTATTTCGTTGGCCATAATGTACTCAACTCTCTCATGAGACGTACACACATTACTGGCAAAATGTCGAGTGGCCAATCGTCGATCAGCCATCACCATGTCATGCACCCGGATAATGTTTTCTTGAATGATTGCTGTTGATGGCCTTCCAGGACACGGGTAATCGCCAAGGCCCTCTCTGCCGCGCATAAATTCGACAACCCACCAATAATTACTGAGATATGGGGCTGTGGTGGCTGTGGTGGCTGGGTTAGCACGGCACTGGACCGCTGACCTGGATTTCCTGGGTCAGTGTTGGCCAAATAAGTTGCTAGGAATTTTTCCATTTATCAGTGGTGCAGGACGGAGGGTCGGTCAAGGAACATCGTCAAGTCCGTCGGATGAGACCATAAACCGAAGACCCGTGCGTGTAAGAGTAGGCTGTACAAGTGCAAAATTTCGCTATAGCCATGGTGGATCAGAAAAGTGGAACGTTAATCCACATTTCAATTAATTTTTCGCCTGCGGTTCCAAGATGGGCTATTTAGAAGAACCTATGCGTATCTATGGATTGGGAAATAAAACATTTAATTAAAGAGCACTATTGTTTTTTAAAAAAAAAAAAAAAAAAAAAAACATTATAGAAACACACTTATCCAAACAAAAACATTTGAAATATTTAAATCCAATCATAATTCTAAATTTAGTTTCTTTCTAAATTATGGAGATATGTTTTGAGTCATAAATATTCTAATGAAAGCGAGGAAAAACGAAATAAACTATAATGAAGCAAATGGATGGCGATTAGAAGAAACCCATTTATTATGGACGGCAGATGATTGTAAAAAGTAACTTCTAGAAACGAGGTAGCGTCGTAAAGTTTTTAATTTCGCGGACAGTCTGTGCTTTTTACATGGCAGTGTATTAAAGTATTATTATGGTAATTCGTGGTTGGTTTTATTCACGGATTTATCGCTGCCTTTTTCAGTAATGTTTGTAATCTTATGAATATTTGTAATAAATTAAGGGTAAAAAGAAACAGAGTCCAAGAGAATAAAATAAATCATCGAAATGATAGAACGATAGATAATATAGACATACAAGATAGAGGAAGTATAGCTACAATGTTCCATGTCTCTTGGAGCACAGCTCAGCTCTTTTGTGTATGTCGTATTGGAGTCGAAGCCAAATTTGACATTTGATTGGCTTTTGACCGGAAGTAATATAGGCTATTTTATGATACTGCTGACATGATGTTTAATCATTATCATATACCGTGACGGATGGAGGGGAAGCTGGAGGCGCACCTTAATTGTCATAAACATAACACTTCCCTTTTTATCCTCAGCCTGGCACCCATATTGGTATTCAATCTAATTGCGAAGCTCAATTAGAAGCATCATTTCTAATATCGTACTGCTATATGTGATTAAGAACAGACGTTTCAGTATTTTATTATACGAAATTTTAAGGATTCTGACACCTTTAATATATGTCTATTCAACGAAAACCTCTTTTATTTGGATATCATCTTCTATCTAGTAAACACAGCCCAGATGACTAGTGGCTGGTGTCATGCAACATGCAAATCTGACAGGTTCTTCCTAGAACTTCTTACACCTACTTGAGTTGACATAGCTAATAAAGATATATTTTAGTTGGAATTTTAAATCCAAGGGTCTGTTAACTGAGGTATTCGTTAGCCCCACTGCTCTAATTTTCTTAGTTGTTTCTGCTTCTTGAATCCAGGTAACGAAATTCTGCTTCTTACTCTGTTTTATTGCTGAAAATTATAATATTATGTTGATTTATTTCTTATCGACAATATAAAACTTTACTAGAAGTGATAAATCTCATTAAGAATTTATGTATTAAACTGTTCCTAGCATTTGTCTAAGCTGGTTGACACTCTATCCTGCTAACACTTTCAGGAAAAAAACAGACGGCTACTACGAATGCTCACTGTATTTAGGGCACCACATGTTTAAAAGAAAAATCATTGGTACTATGTTATCTAGTAGCCGCGTTCAATATACTGAACCGGATGTCAAAGGATTACTAAGAACAGTCAGATGTTACCGAATAGTAAATAATTTAGGGACCAGTTAAGCTAAATAATCCAGTCTCTGATAGCCCCCGCCTTGAAACAGAAAATTTCGTTTTTTATACGCCCACATTTTTATGTGGACGTATATTGTCGTCGCCCCTGTCCGTCCGTCCGTCCGTCCGTCCGTCCACATTTTTTTGTGAACAGTCTACAGGTCACAATTTTTATCCGATTTCAATTAAACTTAAAATATAGGTTTATCACCATAAGATCTCGGTTCCTTTCGATATTGGCATGTATCGGACTGTAACTTCATGGGTTATGGCCCCTGATTGTACGAAAAATCACGTTTTTTAGCTTGTGAACAGCGTAGAGGTCACAATTTTGAACCGATTTGGATGAAACTTGACATGTGTGTTTATAACCCAAAGATCTTGGTTCCTTTCGATATTTGCGCCAATCGGATCGTAACTTCCTGAATTATGGCCCCTGATTGTCCGAAAAATTGCCATTTTTAGCTCGTGGTCCCTCTGGAGGTCAAAATTGTTATCCGATTTAAAAAACCGTTTGATTATATCACCGTTCCATGGTTATGAAGGTCGAGTTCGAATTTCGTGAAAATCGGACCAAAATTGACGGACAAAATGGCCGCCATTTGTACGCGAATAGTGTGAAAATATGTTAAATCAAGGTTGTGAACCGTGTAGAGGACACAATTTTGAACCGATTTGGATGAAACTTAAAATGCATGTTTATAACCCAAAGATCTTGGTTCCTTTCGATATTTGCGCCAATCGGATCGTAACTTCCTGAATTATGGCCCCTGATTGTCCGAAAAATTGCCCTTTTTAGCTTGTGGTCCCTATGGAGGTCAAAATTGTTATCCGATTTAAAAAACCGTTTGATTATATCATTGTTCCATGGTTATGAAGGTCGAGTTTGAATTTCGTGAAAATCGGACCAAAATTGACGGACAAAATGGCCGCCATTTGTACGCGAATAGTGTGAAAATATGTTATATCAAGGTTGTGAACAGTGTAGAGGACACAATTTTGAACCGATTTTGATGAAACTTGAAATGCATGTTTATAACCCAAAGATCTTGATTCCTTTCGATATTTGCGCCAATCGGATCGTAACTTGCTGAATTATGGCCCCTGATTGTCCGAAAAATCGCCCTTTTTAGCTTGTGGTGCCTCTGGAGGTCAAAATTGTTATCCGATTTAAAAACCGTTTGATTATATCACCGTTCCATGGTTATGAAGGTCGAGTTCGAATTTGGTGAAAATCGGACCAAAATTGACGGACAAAATGGCCGCCATTTGTACGCGAATAGTGTGAAAATATGTTAAATCAAGGTTGTGAACAGTGTAGAGGTCACAATTTTGAACCGATTTGGATGAAACTTGAAATGCATGTTTATAACCCAAATATCTTGGTTCCTTTCGTTATTTGCGCCAATCGGATCGTAACTTCCTGAATTATGGCCCCTGATTGTCCGAAAAATTGCCCTTTTTAGCTTGTGGTCCCTATGGAGGTCAAAATTGTTATCCGATTTAAAAAACCGTTTGATTATATCATTGTTCCATGGTTATGAAGGTCGAGTTTGAATTTCGTGAAAATCGGACCAAAATTGACGGACAAAATGGCCGCCATTTGTACGCGAATAGTGTGAAAATATGTTATATCAAGGTTGTGAACAGTGTAGAGGACACAATTTTGAACCGATTTGGATGAAACTTGAAATGCATGTTTATAACCCAAAGATCTTGATTCCTGTCGATATTTGCGCCAATCGGATCGTAACTTCCTGAATTATGGCCCCTGATTGTCCGAAAAATTGCCCTTTTTAGCTTGTGGTCCCTCTGGAGGTCAAAATTGTTATCCGATTTAAAAAAAACGTTTGATTATATCACCGTTCCATGGTTATGAAGGTTGAGTATGAATTTTGTGAAAATCGCACCAAAATTGACGGACAAAATGGCCGCCGTTTGTACACGAATATTGTGAAAATATGTTATATAAAGGTTGTGGACCTTATAGAGGTCACAATTTTGAACCGATTTTGATGAAACTTGACATGTATGTTTATAACCCAAAGATCTTGGTTCCTTTCGATATTTGCGCCCATTGGATCATAACTTCCTGAATTATGTCCCCGGATTGTCCGAAACATCGCTTTTGTTCGCTTTTGGTCCCTCTGGAGGTCAAAATTATTATCCGATTTAAAAAAACGTTTGACTATATTACCGTTACATGGTAAAGAAGAGAGAGTTTGAATTACATGAAAACCGGACTAGAATTGACGGACAAAATGGCCGCCGTTTGTACAGGAATAGTGTGAAAATATGTTATATCAAGGTTGTGGACCCTATAGAGGTCACAATTTTGAGTCGATTTTGATGAAACTTGACAGGTATGTTTTAAACCCAAAGATCTTGGTTCCTTTCGATATTTGCGCCCATCGGGTCATTACTTCCTGAATTATGTCCCCTGATTGTACGAAAAATCACCCTTTTTAGCTTGTGGTGCCTCTGGAGGTCACAATTATTATATGATTTAAAAAAAACCGTTTGATTATAAAAACCAAACAAATTCTAATGATTTTTTGATAATTCCTTAATATGCGACAATTCTTGTTGACTGCCCGGACGATTTGGCTGCTGTGTGGGCGTATGTTTCGTTGCCTGGCAACCTATTTTTAAACCTACCGTTTCAAAGTAAAAATGCAATTTGGAAAATAGGTCAACCAATTGAATAAAACCTGTTAAAATCCAACGTAGCTGGACATAAAACACCGAGGTTGGTAATAAGAGTAAAATGACGGTCTACAGGCGCGGATACAGTGGGGGGCGCACTCGGCGCACGCCCCCTCTATTTTTAGAGGTGGCGAACAATTTTTAGCTCCATATATTCTCACGAGAAAGGAGAACAAAAATAGTTTAGATTGGAAATCGTAATTTACAGTACTAGTATACATTTAGTCCTTGTGAGCATTTTTTACTCTCAAAAATCTCAGTTCCGGGCTTCGCACTCCCAAGTTGGTGCAGCACGCCCCCTCTTTCTGAAAATCCTGGATCCGCCCCTGGTCTAAACATTTATTTTCACATGTTTCCAAATTCGCGGACTTCGATACGTAAATGCGATTACTGACAATTCAGTCTCTGGTACACGACATATCAGTGATGACGGGGGATTATCGGGGTTAGTGTATAGTGACCAATATACGGATGCAAACCAACATTAAATGTCATCATCTCGGTTCCCACACATTGTACTGGGTCTATTTATAGCAATTCTCTCCCCGCTCCCCTCTTACACTATCTCTCACTCCCCTTGGCAAGTTTCTTTGATTTGTTGCTCTAAATATGGAAGAAAAGGGTCTACAATGTGTACCAGGTTTGTCATAAATATTCTTGATTTAGAGCATAACTAACAGAGTTGAGGAACTCATGTTTTTACTGTGCTTCTTAAGTTTGTGTATCTCAAAATTTTATTGTCAACCCCATACAAAATTTGGAGCAAAGTCATGACGATTTGATGCACTTTCTGTAGTGAAAAAGATTCAACCCAATTATATTTTGAGGAAATTTGAACCAGGCAAAGAGACCAGAATTAACATCTACGTCAATGGGGAAATTAATGTTGATCTGCCTTAACACTAGTATAGTTAAGTATATCCGGATGTTCGTACTACGTAAACTTTCCTTTAGAGTACCCAATTTTTGTTGTGTGGTTTTCAGGTTTAGAAGCAGCTGCATAAAGCACTGTGTAACATTTGGAAATTTCAACCTTGAATAACAATGGATCAATAAATGAAAGAGTAAGAAAACCGAGTATATTCTCTACTGGAACAGTTTATCTTATGGATAAGTCTTTCATTGTCCAATTTATTCATCTATGAGGATTAGCTTTCTTCTTTATATGTAATCTCAATAATACAACAAGCAATGAAACAATTCCTTGTTTAATATACGCAACTAGTTACCAATAATCACTTGTTTGAAGATATGAAAAAAGGAGAAAAGAGCGTAGAGTTGTCAATCTGTTTAAGACTGTCTTAGAAATAATGAGAATACACGAGACAGTAAGATGATCTCTAGTCTAAGATGTTCTTAATCGCTTCTCGACTTTTGCTTGTTTTAAGTTGATTGCTTTCCGATTTCCCCTTCGTGTATCGATCAGTTTGGGTTTTCGCCTATAATTTAATCTTGTTTATCGACTGTTCGCTACTTCTTATCCACTCAGACGTTAGACTTGACGATGGAACAACATGGAACCACTGATAATTTACTGGAATTATTTCTTCACTTTTACTTACTCTTCCAAACAAGATTTCTAATAACCTACTCGAAGAAAAATTATCACCGGCAGACAAAAACTTTAGTAAAATATCATAAAATGAAATGATTTGATTCTAGTCTGGCAGAAACACTTAGAAAATCCAAAAAAGAAGAAAAAAGCCACTTTCTCCTGAAAGCATATTTCGACCCTTCAACACAGTATTATCTTTAAATTTGGGATGGTCAACAAACCATAAAGCATAGCGTTTGATCGATAATGGTATGAATCATACATACTATTATACATGGACTGTTAGCATCAACGTGATGCCACAGTTTTGTTCCAATGTCCAAATCAGGTTTAGTTATTACCCAAAACACAATCTGAAAGGGATGAACCTAATATTGTTTTACTTAAATTACCATAGATTAATTATAGTAAATCCGGGCGACCAAATAACAATTCATGCAGTGACAACACTGAATCGGAAGCCACGGTGGATAAGTGGGTAAGACGGTTGTAGCTAGACTGGAGGTCGCGGGTTAGATTGCTGCATATGTCGAGAATGTTCATTGGGATTATCCGACGTGGTTTCTCCTTGTCAGTGGTGCAGAACGGAGGACTTGACAAAGACAGCTGTCTAGCATATTGGGTGGGACAAAAAAAAAACCGAGGTCCCATGCATACATTGGCATATCAATGTTTTCAAATGTCAACTTAATTTCAAGCTTTAATGTGGTTTCAAAAGTCAGCGTCATTTCTATTTCTAAATAATTCCAAATGTCAGCTTAATTTCAAAGTGATTTTATACGTCAACGTGATTTCAAACGTCAACGTGATTTCAAACGTCAACGTGATTTCAAATTTCAACGTGATTTTAAATGTAAACTTGATGTCAAATTTCAAAGTAATTTCAAATGTAAACGTGACTTTAATTGCTGTTAGATACATAAACTCAGCACATATCAAAATTCTGGACAAGTTCAGATGCGCAAAGTGGTGTCAAATTTTCCGGAAAGAATAAACATATTCAACCCATGTGAAAAAGAGCTTTGGAGTAAGATGGACATATTCTTATTAATTTTATTAAAGCAAATCCGACGACTTTATACCATTTGATTTTCTCAGAAAGAAATACTGACATCCAAGATGTTAAATCTTAAAGATTTCCATCGATAACCGGCTTTATACGTATATAAATCGTTTGGTTCCAGAGCAAATGTTCGTATTAATTGCCACTGCACCGTTAATCATTGTGTTTGCCGACTACATTAACTTTCAATGATTAAATACGAGTGAATTTTGATATTTTCACTGTGGCCAGAAGAACGGATTTTTTAGCCTTTTTTGTTAAAGATAGCAGAACATTGATATAATTCTAAAAACGAAAAAGTAATATAATCACTGAAGACTTCCTGGGAAAAAGGTTTCTAACTATTACCTTAAATGAGTTAATACCAACACGGATTAATCTCACGTTATTGTCAATGTTTAGAAATATTATATTTTCTAAAAATATATTCTGTTATACTATAGTGCTTCACAACTTTTTTGCCAACGGCACACCTTGGAATACATACAAAAGAGCGGAGCATCTGTTTTTATGTATGAAAAATGTTTGAATATGCAAAATACAAAGATGGTACGTCAGACGACAAACAACCATAGACAGGGACTAGTCATGGACACATAGAATGACTCAAACTAAATAAAGGAAACACAGCCATGGACCTCTCAGTGAATACTCTATTGGGATCACGTAGTTTTTCGCAATTTCTTGGTGTGCCATTCAAAATTTCGCGGCATGCTTAGGGTGATCTCGGTGTGCCACGGCACACTGGTTGAGAATTAATGCATAGTCACAGGCGCTGGTTTGGGATTTGACGCCTCCCTTAAAAACAAAATTGAACCAATACACGAACGCATTTTATTATCAAAATTCCAGATATTACACCAAAAATACACCAGCAATAAAACTGTATCATGGTCTTGGTTTCGTAAATCCTGCCTGTTCACGGGATTGTTGCACGGGGTTAGAAGGATTATATCTATATCTGGCGATTGTAAGCCGTTCATCGACCTTTATAGCCAATGATACACATCTGAATTAACCAAGGAGGAAATTTCACAGACACTCACATCTATAAAATCTTGACACTAAGCATTTAATAATACAGCGATCTGAAGGCTTTACAAAACATTCCCTTCTACTGAAGGACTTCATATTGTCGTTTAATGTAATAAATTTGTTATGTATGTCATCTGTGAGGTGTTAAGATAAATCAAATCCGCGTAATGGTTTAACACCTTCTGTTTTTTCGGGCCTGTAATTTCTGGATCAATACGAAAGATGCGATACAGCATGTTATACCCCGTCTGTTGTTGCCGCTAAATTAGAAATAAACCAATAAAACAAGTCGAACCGCTCAAGCAGCTAAACAGTTCGGATGTTTAGCAAATATTCACAAATTTGGCAGATTGTTAAAGATTTATATCATTTAGAGAAAACCAAGCGAACATGATTCAATTATATCGTTTTGGTTTGAAGAGGAAAGAGAAGAGATCGATATAAATGAGGTTTGCTGTGCAAACATCACTAGAATCTAATAACAGGTTTAACATAACGAGTTAGATAAACTGATAGATTGTATACACAGATCAAAGTTTGGTAATATGATAGCAACAAGGTGACCACTTCTATTACACCCCGCTCTTTTCTTTCTTTTCATGGCTTTTCTTCAGATAACTTGCGCCTTCCTGGCATCGGTGCCAATTTTTTCTGTGTTTTTCTGACATTCTACAAGAGAGATAGTAATAGACTCAAACAAGTTGATTGATTGCTCAGTCGAGGGAGGAGGTATCAATTCAGCCATGCAACTCTTCGCATCCTTTCAGATTTTCTTTTAAATCCGATCCACCTGTCAATCAATGACGTGTTTCAATTTGACGTTTATCAGTTGTAAGTTTCATGATATCATAGGTTATATCAACAATGAAATAACATAAATTGTGGTTATGTTTTGACAGTTGTGTTAGATTTCACTAGAAGGGTATGTCGTAACCAAAACAGGGATTAGATTAGCCATTATACAAATGGGATTTGTTGACGAGGATATTCAGATGATAGGAAAGCGTGTTAGCGATATTATTTCAAAAATACATACAAATTGAAAGAATATAAGATTCCTAAGTGATGTTTTCGGTTGCAGAGATGCCATTTAAAGGGGTTCCAAAACGTATAGACATCTAAGACTTCGGATTGCTTCATTTCATTGTTACTGCCTTTATACATAGTGATGATTCTCGACTAAAAACTTTATATTTCTAAATATATCATTGTTGTGCTTACCTAATCCCCAACAAGCCTCATATACCGTGCTCAGAGCAATTTAACCATGCTCTACAATCAAAGCACGTCCTTGATTTAGTCCTTAACATTTATAAGCAAGAGCTAGCGACAAATTCCACTAGTCATTTCCATTCTCAAAACATCAAGTATTTTATTTCTCAATGTCTTTTCTTGCTAGTTTTTTCTTCTCGAGAAATTGTTATTACATTCTACATTGGTTGACTTGGAACATTATCTATGATTGACAAGATGGCTATAAGAAATAAACTTAGTTACAGCCTTTCTTGTACCTAACGATAATTACGTGAAGACGGGAGAAGAATGGCCATCTAAAGCCAGTGTATATCCCTATCAGTGTATAACAACTTTAAGCTCATATAAATCTCTCGATAACTAAGCTGGTGACGAAAATGGGATTTAGCGAATTACCTCGTCAAGGGGAAAATAGTTTATCTTATAACGCCTACCTTACGAAGTAATTGCATAAATTATAGGCGAGAACGATATTGTTGCAGGCGAGACGAGCTCCTCGATGAAACTCTTTAGAAAATCTCTTCTCCATTTTCGCGCTTCTTCTCCAGGCGATTGACAGCCCAATTTCTCTTCATTTAATACATTCATCTAAGTAGAATTAGTAGATACTCCAGCTATGGAGTTTTACATCGAATGATCAGCCCACTTCTCTTCCCGCGTCTTTCAGACATTTTGAGTAAGGAAATCACAGCGTTTACGATCCCGTCTCACAATATCACCCCTTCATTACTCTTGATTGACAGCATGAAATAGACATCCTGACTTTGACAAATTCCTAATCTAGGTTTCTTAGATAAACCTACGACTCTGCAGGTCAGAAAATGCCAAAGAGAAGAAAAATATGGTAATAAGAAAATTAGCATCTTGCCATCAGTGTCTGTTAAAGGATACCCATTAATACTTCAAACAACACGAGTCTATAACAGCCAACTTGTTTGTTACTGTTTACACGGTGTCAGGGAGTTTTTAACACGATATTGGACGATATCAACTCGTTCTCCGCTACAAGTATATTAATCGTCTTATGTCATATATACGGCTGATTATATTGATAAACGGCCTATATTCAGAGTATCTGACGTGACCAGGAGCAGGGCCACCTGTCAAATCTAGTGGGTTTTCTCCGGGTACTCCGGTTTCCTCCCACTTCTAAAGACACCTACGCACAAGCGACTTATTGAATTAAAATTGAACCGTGTGTTTGTCCCGAAATGACCTTGTTTGGGTTGAGTGGACGTTAAACATCCCCCAAACACACACCATCACACACACGCGCACACACACTCTATCTCTCTATCTCTATCTATCTTTCAATGGGGCTTAACATGCGCTTCCACCTAGATTGATATTGTAGACAGGTAGGGTCCTACGATGCATTCTTATAAGAATTTTGTGAGACCGGAAGTAGTGTAACACTTCTCAGCTTGACCTACCGTGCTAAAACCGACAACTTCAAACAGACAAAAGACACCCACACGCCACATATATAAATAGATTTGTAAGAATTTTCAATATACTTAAAGTCTAAAATCAAAACTGACCCGGACCATGGAGACACTTCTCGAAATGGCTCGAGTGTGATTTTTTACAATTAAAATGTTAAGAATAGCCTACATAGTATACAAAACCCAATTTAAAAAGATAAAAAAAGAACATAGAAAATCAGTAAACAAAAAGGAAATACAACATCAAGTCAAATATTTGCGCTATTAGTAAACAATTGAGTTTATGAGACGCCCTCTAACAGACTGTTTCACAAAGACAATAAACAAAACAACATAAACAGCGTACAGCTCACATTTATGATTGTTTATGATACATTTTGGGAGATTAGATAAGTTAAAAAATAAATAATGTAAAGGGAATATGCTGAAAGTTTCAGTCAAATAGATCCAGTCTGAACCGAGAATTTAGGATTGAATTTAATCTAGATTGTACCGACTTTAAAAATGACGAATTAGTGTTGAGCAGTATATCGGATACTAATCCAGTACAAATCGCATGCTAGCGATGACATCAAGAGTTGATTATGGTATGGATAAGTTAATTAATGTTAATTAATTATTAATAATTTAGATAGTTCGTCCACTCGACACAATCAAGAAAATGTCGGGACTAACATTTGGTACAATTTTATCTCAACTATTTGCATGGGCATAGGTATTTTTTTTAGCAGTGAGTGGAAACCTGAAGACCCCTAGAAATCCCACGAGGTTAGACAGGCGAGTGTGTGTGTGTGTGTGTGTGTGTGTGTGTGTGATGGTGAGTGAGAGGCGAGACCTAATCCGTGCAATCGGTAGTAAACAGCTAGTTTAGCATGTAAAAGTCAATGCTTTTGTTTTTCGTAAGCAAATGTCCATATTATTTGTACATCAAACATTTACTAGAATGCAAAAGCTCTCAAATAACATTTCACATCAGTTTATGACCATAAATTATAGGGAACCAAAGTATCTCGATGGGTAATAGTTTCGATGGTGCTGAATTTTCACCCATATCATAACTCTGCTTGCATAGTAAATTGAGACTTGAGACATCCACAGTCATCGACATTGAAACAAGAATTATTTGTCAATTTAAATCAACATTGATGTTGTGATCTTACCGTAAAAGATGAGCTACTGGTATCCAATGTTAAAGACAAAATAAACATTCAACCAGAATGCGTTTCAGTGCCATTTGTAACACGGGACTCGAAGAAGGAGACCAGACATATTCCACGAGTCAAACGGTTAGTTCTATTTGATTATAAAATAAGGCCAACTATTAGTTTGGTCAACGGTCATGAGATGCAATCCGGGCTAGCGCTAATATCACCCGAACCCTGACACTAATCCTGGACCTGGACCTAGCGCCCTTGACGAAAATTGAGTTAACTTTAACAAAAAAACTTAGCCCATGTCAAACCGCGACATCATATTCTTATCTGTTCGTTCGTTCGTTCTTGGGGTTTAAAGTCCACTTCCACCTAGGGTGATATCGTAGACATCATATTCTTATCTGAAGCGTAAACTACACGTGTAGACTGGAACAAATAGACGCTAGAAATTGCCGGGCATAAATAATTTGAAAAACGGAAATGATTATATGTAAATCAGTTTATATAAATTCATATTACAATATTATATGCGTAGCGACCCATTTGTGTGAACTGCTAGGACCCACATATTAGCGCTTTTAACTTCTATTTCATTTCCATCGATTTAAATGGATTACAAAAATATGTAAAAATATGGCATGTATTAAGAGACTGCTGAATATTGACTTTATATTAATTTTATGGAATTCCAGAGATTCATAACGTTCTAACCCGACCTGTTGTTTCATCCAGAGATTTCTTTATCTCTTTGAAACATTTTTGCCTGAAAGTACCAAAGGCGACCCATCACCCTTTAATTCGAACTATTAAATCGCCAGTACTTACGCTAACGGTATAGAATTGAAACGAGAAATCTAATATGACCAATCACTTACATATCAAGTCGAAGGAATCTTCATACCAGAAAGAGACAAAAGCCAGGCTATCAGCGGCACTTTGAATAATTCAATAAAACCTGTGCTATTATCAATAAAATAGTCATTGGGTGCCACTAATGGCAATTCCATTGTCTCTTGAGTCCTTTTATTTGATGCTTGGTCTACTGTGACTGTTTATCAATATGACAGCTCTGTCATAATGGCCGTTTCCAAGAAGAAAGCGAAACAGAGATGCATAGAATTGAAGGTTGTCACAGTTCGCAGGGTGTTAGCTCAGGAGACGACAACACATCGAAGACATTTTTCCACACTGTAAATAAGTGTTGTTCTCGAATTGTTGAGATTATAAGAAGATCAAGGAACGTTTTTTTTTTTATTTATTACATATCTATCGTGTTTTAACACGTGTACGTAAAGAACGTCTGTTGACTATTTGTGGAAGGCTTGGTGGGATGAGGTGGGGGCCTTGGCACTTACGCTTCCCAAGAGTTGTTAATGTTAACAAAACCAATCTATTTTTGAATTTTGGTTCATTAAAACAGGGCGATTTTACATCATGATCCTCCCCACCTTTTGTGCTTTATTTGATCTGCCCCGGTTTATTCTGTATTATATTTTCTGTTATCGCTCATAAGTCCTACTTATATGATGCTATCATACATTTCTGAATTTCCAAATATTTAAAAATATACCTTCATAATATATAGATAGTCTATTCTAAATCTTACATCTCTAGAGATTATCTACTTGAGAAAGATTTAGTAACGTCATGCAATAAATGAGGCTAAATACTTTCACATTGAATATAGATATCTATGGGGACTAATAAAAAGAGCTTCATATTAGATTAAGTGCTTAGATATTTATGATATAACTTTAAAGTAGTCATAAATAATTATTTATATCATTTATCATACTTGTTAAGTTATTGTTATATCACCTTATCTGTGTCTCCGTTTTAATGTGCTATCGTATATTATCAAAACGTATTGAACAACCTGATGTTACGTGTGTGAATGAGTGGGTTGGGTTCCTCAAAGGACTAGAATGACCTGAGTTTCGACTCTGTCATCACTGGACTAGAATTTCCCGAGATTGTATAAGGGCGTGGGCCAAGAAGAATCTTTGGCATTCGCCAATCTGGTTCCCACTTGTTACTAACCACCATGGGAACGCCAAGGATTATGTGCATAAATATTCCTGGAGACGAAAACACGAGGTTTCTTTACGAATTAGTATTGTACGTAAAATATCATTTGACAGATGGAATCCAAAGATGAGTAGACTGAAACGCCACTACAATACAATTCCCTCCTACTTAAAAATCATATCCCTGTCATTTATTTTGAGACATTACTTCTGATTCCGACGATTGCTTTACAGAAAACCTGTCATTTCCGTCATTTTTTTGTCATCACTTTTATTTCGAATTCCAATTGTCAAGGGTTATTTTACCTGCACGACAACGTGTACACGGGGCCTTGGTCATTCGTCCAATCCAAGGGATTTTACGTTGCCAGACCCCCCGTCCTGCACCACGTACAAAGTGGAGCAACGTCGGAAATTTCCGATGATTTTTCTCGGCCAACTCCGGGATTGAACACGAAACCTCCAAGTTAGCGAGCCAACGCCTTATTCATGGATCCATCGCATCTCCCTTCTTGTAAATCCCAATCACTGTGGAAATTTCCATCGATGCCTGATTTCTACTTCTTCAACAAAACCTGATTGATTTTCTCTTACCATGTATCGGAGTAGACATGTAAACAGTATAATATCAAGCAAGGGAATGAAATGAAATGGGGTTTAACGTCCTACTCTTCGGCACCTAACCAGGGCTAATGGAAGATGGGCATACGCCATAGTGTGCTATGGGGGGAATTTTGCCCGGGCAGCGCCGCTACGGCCTACTCTTATATGGAATTCCAACTGCCAAGGGATCTTTTACGTGCACGCCAATGTGTACACGGGACCTCGGTATTCCGTCCAATCCGAACAACTAGGCAGCTGTCCTTACCATGCCCTTCGTTCTGCATCACTGACAAGGGGAACCGTGCAGGAAAATCGAGATGAACTTCCTCGGTCAATGCAGGGATCGAACACCCGGCCTCCAGGCTAGCGATCCAGCACCTTACACACTTAGCCACGTGATCTCCCATCAAGCAAAAAGTGGACCTTGATATTATAAAAATTTATAAAGATACACCATATTGGTTCACGATGATTCACATCCAAATTCAAGATTTATAAAAAAAATAGACGGGATGATTAATTATCACAAAAATTTCCCAGCTAAAGGTATAATTTTCTGATCAACCTAAGGCAAATTATTAGTGGGCAGAATCGAAGTGGGCTGACACTCCATAAATCACACGGCTCACCACGGCGATTACACAAGATGAAGTCTATATGTCTAATTAAAGATTGCTCAAGAATTTCCAGAAAAAAATACCGCTACAACATTTTCAAAATAACAATAGCATGCGATGCGACAGTTACGTGTATGTATAACCCGACAAGACACTTATCTGACAACCTTTTAATGCAGCAATAATTATTCTTTCCGATATATTACATCTTTAATTTCTTACTGCCCATGTCTCTCATAATAAAATGTTCTAGTTCGTATGAATGAATTTTAAATTACAAGAGATTGACGATTAAAAGTTTCAATATGAAAAATTATATCTCACAAGGTCGATACAGGTTTGTTGCCTACACTAGACCACTTTAATTTGGGTAGAAGAAAATATCAGTTTTTATGATATATATATATATATATATATATTCATTAAGGGCAGCTAAATCTGTATTCTTTGGCACCCGGAAATGGGCAAACATGAATCGCAACGCATTTAATTTTTATACCGGTAATATGAATGTATGAAAACTGATTTACATTCAATCGTTTCTGTTTTTACTCTAATTATGTTTGGCAAAATACGCGAATAGTCTAAATTGAATGACATTCTTTGGCGTCTGACTATTCCAGTCTAAAACAGTAGTATTCTGTCGTGGGATATGTTTAGCCTCGTTCATCGAATTGCTCCATTACAAATGGCCATGGAAAGCATTCAGGCCAATTTTAAAATGTTCCTTTTGTCTTAATATTGGATATCAGAAATCCACCCTTTCACGGTAAGATAACAAAATCAATTTTAATTTAAATTGACCAATAAGCCGTTTTTGCAATATGGAAGAGTTCAAATTTTGATCTTCTTTAATAAGCAATTTTAAACATCATCTTTGCCAAAATAATTTTATTTAATGCAAGTTGGGTGTAAGATCTGCCATTGAGTCAATGGGAGTGGTTTCGATTTACCAGTGGTACGTGACAAGAAGTAGGATCGCCTGTCCAACCACGTGGGTTTTCTCCGGGTCTTCCGGTTGCCTTCCACTGCTAAAGGCATCTACGCACAAGCGAATTATTGAAATAAAATTAAAACATATGTTAGTCTAAAAACGCCCTAGTTTGTATTGAGTGGACATTAAACCCCATTCCTCTCTCTTGATGCAAGATCATAAACTATTGAGTGGACAAGAAATAAACCATAACCTGTAGGCTCTAATGAATTAACACATTAAATCCGGGTCAATAGCACAACAAAAGTTATTTATAGGGTCTTCATATGAAAATATTACCCCAAACTGATCTAATTAGGGATGACAACTACATTCGTGATTTATTTCAACTCCAGGGGCTAATTTTCGAGAACGATATCATTATTTCTGCTTTCAGATGACCGATATATCAGTAATTATTAGTTGTAGTGATAATATATTGATTGGGTTGGTCAAACCTTATAGCTGCTATATCTTGCCCCTCTACCTACAGATACATTACATCCGGTTGACGAGTGTGCATAAACTCGTTGATTCGTGATATCGAGAAAAGCTAAAGGGGACGTCAGTCGTCGCAGTTTCTTCATATTTTATTCATTTCATGTTTGACTGCTCTGTATATGGTTATTCAAGTTTTCATACTGTGATGCAACCCAACAACAGCCCCACCCCTTCTAATCATTGCCCATCTAATACAAGGCGAGGGCCGAACAACTATTAATTGAGTGGTTGGTGTTCGAATGATTGTATGCAATTGTGAACCCATACATTCAAGGCCATGGTGCCCATGTCAAATATAGAACTAGCAATGTCAGGGACATTTTTATGTTTGATTTGGTGAAGGAGTATTGATAATCTGGTAGTACTACAGACGTCATTAATGTATGATTTGATTATTTGTTGCGATTGAAGAAAATATTATAAATTATTTGTAACTTTTTTCGAGCAACTATACCTGTAATTATTATCTATATTTTATTTAAAAGATATAGAAACAGATGGATTATCCCCTTTAATTTTGTTTATTTGGTTTGAGATATATTGTGCAATAGATTAAATGATGTACAATAATATATCCCATGTTACCATATTGTTTAGGATTATTGTATTTACAGTTATATAATCATACGATATCAGTCTTACTATGTACACTTGCCAGGGCTACAAGGTATTTATAGACCTGGCCCCGAGTTCACGAAGCATTCTCAGACTTAACTTGAGAATCTGCTCAACTTTCAATCACTATTTAAAAGAAATATCTTTGTTGTTGAAACACAAAACTGTGCACATAGTTTCTTATTGATGTATTTGATACATAAAAACAACCAAATTATTATAAAGGGATATATTTTAGTTAAAATAGGGCCAACAATTTTGAGTAAATTCTCAACTTAAGTCTGGGAATGTTTTGTGTACACGGGGCCCGGTCCAAACTTTAATTGAATCACACCGACCTTTCCCCAACAGCGTATTTAAAAAATTCCAGTGTTTTTATGACCATAGATACACACAATAGAACTAGTCAGTCAAAGACCGATAGAAGAAACGTTGCAGGAACATAATATCAAAAACAACACAATTAAAAACACCAGCAAAAAACTGAAAAATATATTTGTCTTTTAGTATTACGGCGAGTATTAGTACCTCGCCGTTAAAATGGCTATCTCATGTTATTGAAATGTTCTCCAAGTCCAAATTCATACCGTCAAAACTACAACTAAGCCATTGAACTAAGTATTCGATTTTAATAACTTATAGATTTTTCTTAAGACTGGTTGTCACATTCTATTTGTTAAAGGAATATCAACAGTAATAATATTATATGTGACAAACAAGTCTTCGATGCATTCTGTTCATCACCTTCTGAATATGTCAAAATTTTGACAAACGTTTATACGAAAGTGTTATATAAATATTTAATTTCAATTCTGAAATAACTTTTAAAGTAAGTTACTGTGATAAACGTTTTCCCTTTATATTCAAATGTTCGGATTTAGCTATTAGTATTTATTAGAACGTAGAACTGATTTTTCTACACTAACAAACATTTTTCAAGTGAAAGGTGTGTGATCTACGAATTGTGAATTTACGAATTCTAGTTTAATTTGACACCTGAATAAGCTCAGCCTAATCTCATACAATTTTATCAAGATAAATAAAACCATAATTTATATAACCAATCTGCCAAACTAATAATTGAGTAAAATTGCCGAAAAAATCTTCGGATAATTGATAATCTCAGTTTCCTGAATTATTAACGTGTCCTTTAACTTGAAATACTACTTCCAGTTTAGCTTTAAAGAATAACCGGGTGGTTTCGTCAAGTTACGGTCATGAACGGATGATTCCGGTCACAAACGAACTATTCACAAGGGGAGAAAGGGAAAAGAGAGAATGTGGTTATTTGTTTTTAAATTGAAATTGAAATCCTTACAACCAATAAAAAATATGCACTACCTGTAATTCAAATATCCCAGCAATTATTTGGTGGATTTGACTCATTTTGAATACAATCGGATTCTTAATGGTAAAATTACACTGGTCAAAGACGACCGTCAAAATGCTTCATAGTACAGAAGAGTTTGACATTCTGCATACTTTTGAAATTTACTCTTAATATATTGAAGAGAATAGAGTTTATGCACTGAACTATCAGTGAAATATATAATAACAATAATCAATGTTGTGATTTTTAAAAAGGTGAGAATTCTTCTATTTGTTCTCAAATCTCCGGTGATTCCCGAATTATTGGGAATGGTTCCAATGTCAGTATCGAAAATTAATTAAGAATCGTGATCCTATTTATGTCTGGAGTTGGGGCGCTCTATACCGTCTATCTGTGATTTCTAGCAAGGTTTATTTCTTAGGAAAAAGAAAACTGTCTAGACTAGATGAGCAATACAAGGATTACTCATTTAAACATCATATTAACTACAGATTGTTTATAGTTAGCAACTGGAATAATAACACCTATAATTTGGCTCATTATACGATGCTATTCAAATAAAAATGCATTCAATATAAGCATTATATAGGTTCCTGTATCTTTATACTATTAAGAACAGATGAAATGTAAGACCCTCACCCCGTCCTACGCTAAAAAAAGAGATAGGTTGCAAGGCAACGAAACATACGCCCGCAACAGCTATGTCGTCCGGACTGTCACCAAGGGTTGTCGCATATCTTTTTCTTTTGACAGTAAGAAGAACGTTTAGAACGCATGAAAATATTATTACAAGAAAACCCATTAACTAATTATCAGAAATGGTTAGAATTGTCTATAGATTGTTTGTCTCATGGCCTTCGTCTACAAGATATTTCAAAGTGATCAAGGGCCATAACTCTGGCAGTAATTATTGGATATCGCTAAAGATTAATAGACTTCTTCGTCTCACGACCTTAAACACTGTGTATAATTATCAGAATTCGCTGAAAGTCAATAGGATTCTTCGTCCCATGACCTTAAACACTGTGTATAAAGTCACTCGGATATTAACTTTAGCCTCTAGAGCATCCATAAAATATTTCAAAGTGATCAAGGGTCATAACTTTAAATTAATTAATTTAATTAAGAAGTTAACCTCCAAATTTTCGCAGCTCTAATTAGATGGGTCAACATTGTATATGATTATTGATTCTCTAATTTCTTGGTCACATATATCAATTTTGTTACATCATACCTTTGGTTAAGAGTCGCCGCAGTTCTTTTATTAAAGATTATTAATGTGACTCGTTAAAATAATGACTCTCGAATTTGAATAAATATGGGAATGATATCCGATAAAGAGAGGGAGAGAAATGGGGTTTAACGTTCACTCGACAAATTCTATTTCCTTTTTGGACTAACACATGGTTCAATTTTATTTAAATAATTCGCTTATACGTACGGATCTTTAGCAGTTAAGAGAAATCCGGAGATACCCCCGAGGTTGGACAGACGATCGTACTCCTTGTCACAAACAACTGGGGATTCGAAAGAACGCCAGATGACTAGATCCAACCCCCAGACTTATACTACCACTAGAAAGAGATCACAATCAAATAAAATGAAAATGAATTAGGATCGCTAGAATTTATATCATTGTTGTCTATCCCAAACACGTTAGCTGCATGTTTAGAACAACTATGACAAAGCGTGGAAACGGGTAGACTATTATTAGTTATTACATTTCCAATACGAATCTCACCATAATGTTATAAACATTTTTTTTTTTATTCTGTAATTCAAATCAGTAGAAGTATTATATCAACATATGTGTGTAATAATAAACCATATAAAAACAAATTACCATCATTTTACAATAACCAAATAGTGTTTTTCTTACACAAAACAACCAACAGAACGTGCGAGTCAATTTAAAGCAGGCAAATTTCTATCGATTTTTCCAATAGAACTTGTATGGAGTTCATGATTGATAAATATTTGCTCTTGTCTGAACAACTAATCGGCAGATAGAACAATAAGATAAATTCGACCCCTTTATGAGAAATAATGCACAGTTATAATAGACACACATTACCTCTCAACTATACAACAAAATTAGGAGTTTCTGCACCAATGAAAGTATTTCTGTGTAAGTCCGCGGGGCAAGGGAAAATTGTACGGCTTCCTGTGATACGTTTATGATAACGCCGTAATGGCTGTCCTGTAATTCCTAGCCTTTGGTTACAGAGATGAAACCTTACAACTGTGGCGCTAGACAGGTATCCTAACAATGCTATACACATCACCTTTTCCGGCTAATGATGTTGATTCGAATGCCTTTCACACCATAAATAGGATTTCTCTGAATATACACAAAAGATAAAATTCTTTAAGGCAATGTGAGTAAAACTGGCAGTTTCCACAAACATTTGCGTTATATTGTTTCATACAAACGTCACCGATGACAAAAAATGTTAGCTGTATTTACCTCAGAAAATAAAGATTAATTTTTGAAATCATAGATACTTTTTTGTTTATTTCTATTGGGTCAAGAACGTTTCTTATTCGATGATGCACAGCTATTTATACCTCCCAAAATAAAAGAATTCCTGAAATCTCAAATATTTTTCTATCCTTCTATTGGAACAATTCTCTTTCTTTTTCAATGATCCTTAAATCATTCACATAATTAAAGAACGTTATAAAATCCCAAATTTTTAAACGTTTTATGCATTCGACGAGAGTGCGATTTTTGATGCAGTAACAATCAGTGTCAACATGGCAGAGGTAATTCCTAGAAAAACAATATCTCCCACCCCCTCGTACAACATGGATGATCTCATCGATTTCAGGAACTAATTATCACAGAATCAAGCAGTCTATCTAGATAGTTTGCATGTTATTGCCCAAACCTGATTATTTTAAATAGGGTACAGAAATCAATTGATTGAATTGCAACAAGATCTTGTAATACTATAATCGGCTAATATATCTTCTAGAAGGTTATAAATTCTTATCATCTTTCGTTAAATTAAATCTTTTTCTCCTCTCCGCTTTTATTTATTTTTGTTGGGGTCAAAGGTCAGTATTAGATTGGTATTGTATTCCTACAATGCGGCAATTTCCAATAAAAACTCCATTTAGGAATGATATTTATGGGTTATGGTGTATCGACACTCGATCTTTCTCTCAATTCCACGCTGGGTTCGCTGAAGTCATATTTTACTCCACTTCTTGTCTTTAGAGCGCCTTATAGATTTCCTGAACCGTAAAGCGGATGGCGCGATGCTATACGAAGTCTTAAAAAGGTGCTTGGGTATTTACCGTGATTCATGATGGCTAGTTCTCGTGGGTTTCTCGCTATACTGATGCTTGGTAAACATGATCAATTGGTATGTCAATAATTATTGTGTATAACAAGACATGATTTAATAAGCCACAAGCCATTGGCGAGTTAAAGAATAATGGTCCATTAGTCACAAATATAAGCTTGCCTAGAATAAAATACTACAATTCATACAAGCTCTTTTCAACACTCATAGACTAGGAGTCCATTTGTCCAGACTCTGCACATTATTCACAATTACTCCCATTCACTTATTCAAACAGCAGTGATTTATGAATGATTCATGTGATTCTGAATATATTCATATAAACGCCCCAAATATATTTATATTCGTTTAATGAGACAATACTCATTACTTTATCACATTTAAGTACCAACATCTATAACTTTCCTTCATTAGTTTATTACATTTACGCTGGGTTGGGGTTTAGTTCTCTGTAAAAAAAAATAGACGTAGACCTTAACGGAATCGTATTGGCAGGAACCTATGCGTTAAACAATGCCAGCTTACACTGCATTACAAAGAAATAAATAATAACCAGAGTTTAATAGTGTTATTCGGTTTTTGTTTTGCATTAGAAATTAATATAGATTACTTTATATTATTTAAGTACTAACAGTAATAACTTTCTTTCTTCAGTTTATTACATTTACACTGGGCTACTGCGGTTTAGTTCTTTCGAAAATAAAGAAATGGACGTACACTGAAAAGGATTCGTATTAGCATGGACCTATGCTTTAAACAATGCCATCTTACAGTAAGATCCTATATTTTGTTTACGCAAAACAGCTAAATTCAATTCATAAAATACATCCAGATTCTATTGTATTTCGTAGTGTTGAAATATAAGCAAGCGTCCAAGTCTCAAAGTACTTTGATTGAATGAATTGCTTGACTACCAATTAGACAACCACCTTATTAAACAAAAATCAGAAAGACTAAATGAAATATGTTACATATTTTTTTGAAAATTCAAATATATATTTATTCTACAAAACAATTACAGTACTGTACAGATCAAACAAATACTGCATTTAAATGAGGCATTTAATCTTTAAATCATATTGAAATGATATTTTAGTTTTGATAAACACATCGTTTAACGCCCCTTCGTCGGGCCAACTAACAGAGATGGCTCTTCTGAAACTGTTCAATAACAAAGATAGTTAAATTAAATAGCGATTTTATGAATCAGGAACCGAACAGGGCGACTCCGTAGCCATTTTGGAATTTTGACGTCATATAAATTATTAAAATGGATCCGTCAACCAAAGCGCAATTGATCAAGGAACTAGCATTTCGAGTTTCATGTGGACTGTTATGTTTTTTTTTCCAAGCCCAACAAAACGATGAATACCGCCTGGTATCAGTTCCTGGTCCAAAATTTACAGCCATTAACATTAAACTTTACCAATGTGTCTTACTGCGCGTTTGAATCCCAACAAAAGAGACCGGAAGTGACGTACGTAATGAATGGACTCGGGGTAAATATCTACGAATAGAACTTATCTTTCTGTTTTGGACTAATCCGACTTTTACTAGTGTTTTCCACTCTATCTTTCCTTAATAAGGGATATTGATACTGTAGAAGCACTTTAAATGCCTGTAAGCCGTAATTGCTAAAGATGTTACTGAAGACATTAAGACCGACCATCACTTTTAATGAATTTGCATTATATAACAATTGCACTAGAAACTTGTAGCGCTAGGGGTCACATTTCCAACCAGTGATTAGGGCCAATTAGTTTTTAAGTGGTCTTTTACTCCTTTACAATTAAACCCTGTTTACATATCTGGACCGAGTTCACAAAGCATTCTCAGACTTAAGTTGAGAATTTGCTCAACTTCCAACCACTGTTTAAGAGAAATATCTTTGATGCAGAAACACAAAACTTTGCACATAGTTTCTTATTGATGTATTTGATAAATTAAAACAACAAAAGTTTTATAAAGAGTTATATAAGTTAACATAAGGCAAAAAGTTTTGAGTAAATTCTCAACTTAAGTATGAGAATGCTTTGTGAACTCGGGGCCTGAATATCGTTTGAGAATATTTCCCTAGAAGTCATTCGAAACTATGGATTATAGAAAGTCTTTCTAGGGTTGTCTTATAAATACAATGACCAAGCAGTCAATTATCGGCAACTTTTATTATCCAAATCGCGTCATATTTAAATACACATAATATATTAATCTATGTACAAGCAACTTTTAAACTAGGTGTAGGAATATTTCTAAATGGTTATCGTATAATTTATGACATAGACACTAACACATGCCAATCAAAACAACGTTTTTCATTATTCCATTATAATAGAACATGTTTTTTTAAATTTTAATTGGGAACACCTCATTAAAGCAGTTGCACTAATTTTAAACAATAAATATTAATTACATTAATTACAATCAATAAACAACAACATTAATATTATATTATTATTTGAGCTCCGATAATAACATCAATATAAACAAATGACAACAACAAATATTTGTACATAAAATGACTCAATATGACCATCTATGTACAATTTATCTTAATGAGCACGTTATTATTATCATCAGATATAAAAAAAAAAAATAAAATACGCTATTATTTAATTATAAAACTGCGCCTTGCTTCTCTAATAAGATATCCATTAAAAAGTGAGATTAATGATGATATTATGCCAAATAAGAAAAGAAAAACTACATCCGTGATTTTTAGGGTTTCACACTGCGTAGCTTGTGTGAAACACTATTGTTTTTGTTAAAATTATTATTCTTATTATTATTATTATTATTATTATTATTCAGATTCCAATTTGAATAGATCTCAGCAACTACGTGTCGCATCGTTACGATTTCTTCGGTTTTACTGGGAAAGTGGGTGTGACTTAGAGGATAAAGCTATTTTGAACGTTCTGCGACAATGCGAAATGTCCGAAATCACCGAAGTTATCGTTTTTAAAAATATTGCAGTAATTTTAACAATAATCATTGGATTTTAACTTTCGATACATTTTGGCATAGCCTGAGACAGGGCACATAGCTACGCTACTTTCGATTTTTGATTTTCGGCAAATCTTCGAAGATATTAGGCGCCAAATTTCGAAAATTTAAAATTTTACAAAAAACTTTTTTATTTATGAATATTTTTTAGTCGTATTGTGCACAGAATTAAAGGGTCATCTGACTAGTGCAAAAATGTTAAAAAATTTTGTCTCAGTAATTTACCGTGGCCGCCATTGGCTAATTCAGTTTTTCAGTCCTAGATTAATTTTTTATTGTTCGATTTGTATAAAACAAAGTTCATATGCTTCGTTGTATCAATTGTCGTTTTTTTTATTACCAAAAGTGTTATCTGTCGGCACCGGAAGTGGCATAATTTTACCAAAAACTACAATTTTGACAGTTATTTACGATCTTCATAAACAAATATTATTTTTTTGAAAAATTATATGACTCAAAGAGTGTGCCCTTTCAAGGCGCAAAAAATGTAGGAAGCAGTTTTTTTAATTTCGATTTCATTTTCGAGCAAATTCGATTAAGAGGCTAAAAATGGTGTAAAATTGGCCTATTTACAACCTATTCAGGCTTTTCAGATTTTAAAATATTTCTTCGTAACTTTTATAAACTTGTAGCTATAATCCATACGAAGAAAATGTATTTTAAAATTCGTTTGTAATATAAGCAGTTGCCAAGAAATGGGCAGTTCTGCATAAGTCACTGTTTTCGTTATTTTGCCTGTAAAATAGTCAATTATTATTGGATTTTTATAAAAGTGACATCATTTGATTCAAAAAGCACGTAGCGTCATATCAAGTTGATTACAATTTAAAATTGACACCGGAAGTGACATCATTTGGTCAAAAAATGCATTTTACACTTTTTTAAATCAATGTTTTATTCAACTAAGAATAACTTAATATGTATTAATAATTTTAACTTTTGGTTTAAATTCACATATAAACAAAACTCATATGGTCATATAGATATCATAAAATGGTTTCTAACTTGTTCGGTTGCCGAGAAATAGACGGTTTTCTACAGGTCACTTTTGAAGGTTTCGGGGCCATAAAAGGGTCAATTATTATTCGATTTTCATAAACGTCACACCATGTTATACCTAATGCCATTTGGGATTTCATACAAGTAATTTAAGATTTTCATTATCACCGGAAGTAACGTCATTTTGGCAAAAACTGTATTTTTAGCCTCCAAAACAGATATTTTATTCAAATGAGTCTGTTTTGAAATCTTTTTCAAATTATGGTATTTGATGCCAATCAACAAATAGAATGAACCCATACGATCATACAGATACCACAAAATGGTTTCTAACTTGTACGGTTGCCGAGAAATAGTCGATTTTCTACAAGTCACTTTTCAAGTTTTTTGGTCTTTAAAAGTGGCAATTATTATTCGATTTAACGTTTTTATTTATAAATATTATTTAGTCGTGTTGTGCACAGAATTAAAGAGTCATCTGACTAGCGCAATAATGTTAAAAAAAATTTGTCTCAGTAATTTTCCTTGGCCGCCATTAGCTAATTCAGTTTTTCAGTCCTAGATTAATTTTTTATTGTTCGATTTGTATATAACAAAGTTCATATGCTTCGTTGTCCCAATTGTTATTTTTTTTATTACCAAAAGTGTTATCTGGCAAATTGGATTAAGGGGTGAAAAAAGGCGTAAAATTGACCTATTTACAACCCATTCAGGCTTTTCAGATTTTAAAATTTTTTTACTTAACTTTTATAAACCTGTCACTATAATCCATACGAAGAGAATGTATGTTAAAATTAGTTTCTAATATAAGCAGTTGCCGAGAAATGGGCAGTTTTGCATAAGTCACTGTTTTCGTAATGTTACCTGTAAAATAGTCAATTATTAATGGATATTCACAAAAGTGACATCATTTGATTCAAAAAGCAAGTGTGCGTCATATCACGTTGATTACTATTTAAAATTGACACCGGAAGTGACGTCATTTAGTCAAAAACTCAATTTTTAACTTTTAAAATCGATCTTTTTTTCAACCAAGAATTATGTCACATGTAATAATAAAATTAACTTTTGGTTTAAATTCACATATTAACAAAACTCATACGGTCAAATAGATATCATAAAATTGTTTCTAACTTGTTCGGTTGTCGAGATATAGGCGATTTTCTGAAAGTCACTTTTGAAGGTTTTTGGCCCATAAAAGTGTCAATTATTATTTGATTTTCATAAAATTTTCACCCTTTGAAGCCTAATGTCATAGACGATGTTATAAAACTAATTTAACGTTTTCATTATCACCGGAAGTAGCGTCATTTTGGCAAAAACTGTATTTTAAGCCTTCAAAACCGATATTTTATTCAAATGAGTCTGATTTGTAATGTTTATACAATTATGATATTTGATTCCAATCAACAAATAGATTAAACCCATACGGTCATATAAATACCAAAAAATGGTTTCTAACTTGTACGGTTGCCGAGAAATAGACGATTTTCTACACGTCACTTTTCAAGGTTTTTGGTCTATAAAAGTGGAAATTATTATTCGATTTACATAAAATTTTCACGATGCCTTATGCCATTTCTGATTTCATAAGACTAAGGGAACATTTACATTATCACCGGAAGTACTGTTATTTTGTCAGGATCAATTACATGTAACAAATGTATAAAATAAAATTGCTGGATTTGTTTGATTCTGTTTCCATTTTATTTGATGTGTGCAATGCTTATGTGGAAACCTGTATATTGGTTTCATTGGTACCGGAAAGGACATATGTTCAAGGGTAACGTAGCACCAAAAGTGACACAAGTTCAAGTTCAAAGGTAACATGGCAAAAGTGAAACCCGTCATTCCTGCATGCAGGTCTAGTTACCCTTTAAAATTGCTCATTAAAATAATTAGGAAAATGAACTATGATACATGATATAGAGTATTCAGAAAAATAACTTGCTCATTAATTACAAAATGTTGGGTTTTTTTAGCTCATTATCCATGATAAGTTCATAAATAACTTGATATTACTGACAAAGCACATTATTTTCATTATTGAGGAAAATAAAATTCTAGTTATAATTAGAATATGTCAAAAGGTGTGCTTTGGTGAAGGTACATTACGCCATAAGAAATGATACACATTTATGAGAAAAATAAATGTTATTAATTTCCTCATATGGAGAATACATTTACACCCCATTCGTAACAGCAAAGAATGTTATACGAACGGTTGGTAGTCCTATACAAAATCATTTCAAAGTACAGCATATACTACTCATATATTTAAAATTTAAATGTCTGTACTTCAGCAATGGGTTGATCCATTTTTCTCCTATTAAACTTGATCGAATTGCGTGTGTATACGCAATTCACGTTTGTTCTAAACTCTTTCATTAATTTTAATGTCAATGACTTTAAACTATCGACGATTCTCTTCTCATAGATAATTTTATAGTATTCTTAATGTTGTGAAAAATCTTGATATGTTCACACAGATATTCACTGACAAGGCTCCATATGCGCAGTGCACACAGATGATCGCGAACACAAAAGAACGCTGCACTGAGCTTGGAGCATTGCACTAAAACAGCTGACAGTAAGTAACACAATCATTGAAAAACACTAGTAAAATTCTGTCAGCAGTGTTGGAGCGTACATAGTTGTTATATCACAAACACGATTAATACACAATTTCTGATAATCTTGTTTTCGGTGGAAATATTTTTACACTGGAAGCAACTTTAGCACTCGGTATTTTTTGTGTTTTGTATCAATCATGACAGCCATATTGTAAATAGGAGAGTTACCAATGAAATTGTGAGAATGTGGCTGATCGATGTGATGGTACCAATACTACTGGCTGTGTCAATAATGGAAGCACTTCCGGTTCCATATACGCCTGCTAAAACAATATGTAAAAGTTAATCAAAAATTATACAGTTACTCCATAAAAATAAATGTACGTGAAACTGAAAGTGAAGCGACCCGCTTGTCATTCATACCTGAACGTCACAGAATTGTATCCAGTCCCGAAATATTTCAGCTATTTTGATTGGTTCAGACAGTATCATATTCAAATGGCGCCCGATATTCTCATGTGTGCTCGATTGACACCTTTCTGGGGATTTGGAGAATTCCATTCTGGAATTTTAAATCGAGAGTCACCTAACTACTTTTTTTTCTTACGAACAGCCAATATTGAACACTGCTTCAAAGGCAAGTTGGGAAAAAAACATTCTGAGCAGATCTTTAACTGAGCGGGTAATCGTCTTGCATGGCACCTATCAATACGCTGGCGTGCTGAGAGGGAACATACTATAGGGACAGACGGCCAGCTTTTAACTATATTGTAATAACTGGTAACTGCTTTTATTGTTATTTCTCATCAATGAGTGACCTACCTGATATTCCGCCATTAGGTTTACGGGCTGCAGCAATACCTGCCGTGGATGGTGTAGAACCACGTGATGCGTATGGTCTTTTCATAACATGCCCGTTCTTATCGTATACACCCTTTTGTTTAGTTAGATAAATTGAATTTCCGTTCCACATTTTAGGTGGTCGTGGTGACGTGGTGGTTGTAGTCGTAGTCGTTGGTCTTTCTGTCTTTGGTTTGACTTCTACAAAATAAGAATGTATATTTAAAATTTATTCTAGGCACCGACACTGGCGCCTTGGAATAGAATATTATTATTATAAGGATGAGCCATTTAAAACATTCCAGGTAAGACAGGTAAAAGAAACCCCACCAGAAAAAAAAAATAAATTTCAGTGGCACAGATGACTTAGCAGTAACATCTAGCGTATACCTCAAGAGAACATATTGGTAGTGCATGCTTTAATTTGAAGAAACGACCTGGGATAGAAGGAATTATTCGTCATATCACTGGACACGAGGTCAAAATGCCAGAACAGATCATAGTTAACATTAATTAAATCGTGTTTAATGCCGGTGAGAACCATTTGAAGTTTACATTTGTCTGTAGGGATTTTTACACCTTTGTTTTAAACGACTATGTTAATAATAAAGCGTAATATTTTGTAATAGTATGAGATGGTCTCTTTGAAATGCTAACTGTATACCATTATGGGATGGGAGAGGGCTAGGAATGGGAATCCAATGCTCTAATACTGTACACTATACAAGACAAACAAATGTGAAATCAATATCTTGTAATATAATAGAAGATGGTGAAAATACGAAAAGATGGCTTTTTTACTATTTGCTAGCTATTTGAAATGATGGGAACCGCTCAAAGATGTTAGACTGTCTATCAAATACCAAATACTGGAGAAAGCACACGGTACGCCGAAAACCAATCCAATCACTGTAATATGTTTCCATTTCTAGTATTTCACGCCGTACAGCCGATATTTTTAGGTTTATTTGATATGCATTAAACGTCTTGTATAACAAGCAGAGGGAGAAACTCCATTTCTTACGCCATCGCGCACTGAAGACATGTTATTTCCATATTGTTGAAATTGACTTACATAAGCGCTATTGTTGTTACTTAACATGTCAATCAGAAAGTGTCCAACAACATTGTTATGTCTGTTGAGAATGCCATACCATTATTAGGTACAATTGCTTGGTTTTGCCTCTGTGCAAGTTTAAAAAAGCCATGTCGGAAACAGATAAAAATCTCATGGCAAAGCATGTACTTCACATTTTCGCAGTCTCTCCCCCATTTTCGCCGGGCCTTGTTTCTTATATTGGGGTTTCTTTGTGTCTCTTAATTCAAAGCATTTCACGGATTTTCTACAGTAAAGGTAAGGAGACCACAACTATCTGCGATCTTTGTAATATTTCATGACTAATATTGTTACTAGATTCCAAGTAGCGAACATTTTGCTTGGTCTAGTCAAATAAACTTAAGGACTAAGCCGACAAGAAAAATCCAATGAATATAGTCGACCACCTTTTAAGAAAATTAATTGCACAGTAAACCCATTCATATCATGTTTTAGCTCCTAACGTTTGTGTATGGTAATCAACTCTCGATGTCAGCACTAGCCTGCGATATTTATTGGATTAGACTCCGATTTGCTGCTCAAAAATGAAGACTGGTAGAATAAGAAAAAAAAATATTTAAATGTGTAGTTTAGATAATTTAATGTCGATGTTAGATAATTTATGTCAATGTCACATAATTTATGTACGTCGGTCTAAGATAATTTATTAACGTCGATGTTAAAAATATTATTGCCGTCGATATTAATGTATTAAATACAAACATATCCGAGAAGTTCTCTTCGGTATAATGGAAACCTCAAATGCAAACTTACTTTTAAATTGATCCATTGGAATGTATCAAAAATCATTATGATCTTTCGTTAAAAAACATTTAAGGGTCTTAAACTCTATATATCTGACCCTTATCCCGGCTTATCAAATGGTCTTTTAAGTTAGACATGAACGCAACATGAGATTTTTTTAGTTTAAAAGTCTTGCCTAATTAACGATTTATTAAAGATACATTATTGGAGAGCAAAAACTGATTACACTGATAATAACTATGTTCAGAATAAAGTAATTTGAAATTTTCAGTATATTCTTCTTTCATCATCTATTTTTGAACTGTTATAGCAACAACGGCTAACTCCTTATAAAAATCTCCCATAATGTAACTTTAATTTCATTATAATAATACTTTACCGTAGAGTTGCATTTTGGCTGAAGCTATTCCAAGTGGATTGGAAGCCTCACAGGTATATTCACTGAAATCCTCGTGGTCTATATTAGCTATTCGTAAACTTATGGTAATTGTGTTGTGATCTTCATTATAAATATCCACCTCATATTTCCAACTGGTACTTAATTCTCGTTCATGTTTCTTCCACACCGTCACTCCCAATGGTGAGGCCGATACAACACATTCTAATATAGTTTCTTTACCCAGTTCCTGACCAATTCTTGTATTTGGTAGTTTTACCTCGGGTGGATCTGAAATAAGGAGTTAAAAATTCAATGAATTATTGTACAATTAATGTTCGTTATTTCGAACTCCATATTCTCGAATATTCGGATATCATGATCACACACATCTTATACTACCATGGATGACTCCGGTAATGTCGAAATCTGGCACTGTTTAATTCACTATAATAACATTTATTAACTGTCCATTTTGACAATCTACCTGTGTTGAACGCAATGGAACAGGAATTCTAACTGTAAAGACGATAAATGCACTATTTGCTTTAAAAAAAAGAATAGGGTACATAAAGCCGATTGTTGATCTGTTTCTATGTGTTTCAGTTGTACATTTTTTAACATATATATAAAACCAAAATATCTATCATCTGAACATGTACAGCTTTGCATGGTCGACGACTTGAGAATTTAATCAAAGGCCATACCTGTTAACCAAAAGAAAATCATCCCTTGTAGTTTAATTACACGACTAAGAACTGTCACTGATAACGTAAAAATGCTTAGTAACAAAAACCATAGATTTGTGTATCAAAATCCCAAAATTAAAGTAAAATAGAGACTCTTTGCAGTGCCATGACGTGATAACCTTTAAAAATAAGCAAAAGTTAGTCAAGCGATTTTGGAACATGTAAATGTATCTACGACATGTAAAAAGACGACGTGATGACATGATACGGATGAAATGTCAACCTAAAAAGGGCGATAATTACGACTAAAATTTACTTGCAGCTCGGCATCGGCTTTCGCGCTTCTTACCCATCAAATTCCTGTTAATTCTTTGCCTTTCCGTGATTTCGAGGTTAAAGTGAATGGTATTGGGTTAAGAAAAATTAGAGTACCTATTAGATTTAAGTGTAGCGATTTGAACAACTCGAGTGATTTAACGATATTGTTCTACTTCTTTTATCTCATCGCTTGATTGTTTGTTTTATCGAATGTTATTCTTTGAAAAAACAGGAGAGCTTTGGAATCAATAATGTCTCCAATTAGGAAAGTCATTTCCAGCTCAATACTTATTTTGTTTCACAAAATAACACGGATACCATTTCGGGCAGCCGTTGTTACTAAAAAAAAGGCGGATAGTTTTTCCATTCGTAGATTAATACTATGCAATATCTGTTGATGTGACAAGAGCATTTGGTGTTAACGCAGTTGTGTTCAAACTGGATAGCTTTTAAAGTAAACATTGGAGATACTTTCTTGCTCTAATAGAATCCGACAAACTATACAATTTCAAAAATATAAGATGATCATACAGTCCAGTGTATTAACCATGAAAAATACTGAATCATCTTCTTCTTAAATAGCTAAGAGACCTGTACAACTTTCCCAAAACAGGGTGATAGTTTGTGCCTTCCTTGCTTGCGTCTTTAACGCTAAATCACAAAGGGAAATAATCCATGATGTTAACGTCAGAAATGTTTGACAATCAATCGACTTCTTGCATTGAGATCACTGTACCAGTTTCCAAAAATAGCTGACATGGCACTTGCGACGATGCTTCGGTGAAGGGTATAACTTTGAGACTTAAATTCTGGTTTTTCGTTTGCAATTACAAAGGCAAATATCTCATAAAGTTAACAATGGAAATGGGTGAAATTCAATAATAACTGTAGTATCTAGAGTGTTTACAAAAATTGTGAAATGATGACGAACAGGGATGACGACAAGATGGTGTATAATAAAATGTCTTGACAATATGTTTAAATTATAGTTATGAAATTTATAGAACTACTCCCACAATATGTTTCAGTTATAGTCATAAAATTTATAGAACACCTATGTCACCGACGTACAAATTCAATTAAACTTAGACATTGCTTTCATTTTGGTGTCTTTTTATTTATTTTTTTTTTTACATAGCGACAAAAAGGTAATAAAATCTATCATAAGTCTGTGTTCAATTGTCTTTGATTTAGCCAATGGAGGGCGGGTGTATCTTACGCAATCAGTCACAGTGGCTAAAGTTCAACTTCAAAGAGTATAAATATATTAAAGAAGTTGCTTTATCTGCACGTAGTGTGGGCCAACTAGAATTAAAACCATAACGATATAAAGGTTCTATATGAATTACCAATGTACTATACATATATCCAGGAGAAATAATTATCCCAATAAAAAAAGTTATGATTTGAAAACGTACATTGTACTGTAACTCTCATTTGTCGACTTCTTGCAGGAGGTACGCTGTTATTAGCCACACATTCATATACATCATCGCAAAATCTAGAAATATTATGTATCCGCAATAATTCTCCTGACATACCAACACCTGAAATAATTCAAATTTTTAACTTTAAAAATAATATGGTGGCGGGACGTGACTTTCGATTTCCCCGATGTTTGTGTCGTGTGTAAATGATAAACATTTCCATCAGATCCACTACAAGGTTCATTCCACTGCAGCAACATAATTAAATTTAGGGTACCGGATGTAGCGGTGTTGCAGATTTGAGCCATGTCATTAGTAAATTAAAAAAAAAATAACTATAATTACCACGAAAAATATGCCATGTTCCCTTCTTTTGAATCTTAAAATTCCATGTAAAATAAAAACTACCCAAAATAGACCGCGCTTCTTTCTTTTAAATTCAATTAAATGCCATTTTAAATTTTAAAAAAATAAAAGTCCATTATATAGAATAATGTAATAATACTACTATATTCTACATACTGTACATACGTTCTCGTTCTCTGGTGGTGAATTGATTAAGACGAAACCATTTAACGGTTGGTTGAGGTACACCTGTAGCGTTACACCTCAATTCTACCGTTTCGTCCTCTTTTACTTTTATATCACCTGGATAGGAAAAACTTACAATACTTGGAGGCACTGAAAAAATACAGAACAAATATAGTTAAAGGTCTAATTTTGAAGAAGCAAAAGATATTAACAAAAAGATTTATTTAAATCTATTACATCCACCCTAAGGTATAAGTTTTTCATACCCTAACCTTTACCGTTTTCATAATAACCTATCGACATCGGAAAGATGGCATAGTTATATCCACGAACTTTGCAGCCAAATTCGTATCTGATCATTTTCAGACCTATTTTTGTTATATTTCATATGCTAAATTTTTTATCTTGCTCACTACGACTTCAGTTTCGGAGATGTCTCAAATGGCAAATCAAAAAATGACTTCGATTAAGTGCATGATTTCCAAATGCAAAATACAAGTTCAAACAGTAAATCGACTTGACTCTGTTCTGACCATTCAGTGTTTCCTTACGAAATGTCAAATTTTGTACAAATCAAAACATACGGAATGTTGATATGTACGTAAAGCTCGCTCCTAACATATCAATTATTCCAAAAATCCTAACTAACCTTGTACAATGAGTTTAATTCGTTTCGTTTTAACTGGTTCTGTGTTAATCTGACATTTATATTCACCACCATCTTCCATTGTAACATTACGTATATGTAGATTCCAGTCTGCCAGATATGGTCGTTCAACGCTTATTCGCATATCGTTAATCATTCTTCTATCTTGTAAACTTATAACTGTATTAGATGGATTCACCCACACAACCTGTTGTAGAGAAGTCAATGTAATTTTATTATAGAAGGAAACATGCTGACCTCCATAAGATGGGTAACACACGTTTCCCCGTGTATGCATATTGTCAACAGTGATTTAGAGCCCCTTCAAAATATATTTTAACAAAACCACTAGTCTCAACCGTCTGTGGAACATTTTCAAGTATAAATCTCAACCAAAAGGGGGCTGGCTGAAGGGTTCTAAGCCTATATGGGAGAGTCCTATACAACCTCGATGGTTTCCATTTATTTTTCTACATAGTCCCCTTCGAGATGTACACACTTTGACCAACAATCTTGCAAGGCCTGAATGCAACAGCTGACATGACGTCATCATTACTAGGGCATTGGCTGAATTTTGGATTCTGGTTGAAAATGATGAATCCAGGTTTCATCCATGTTTTCAATTCAGTTTAAAAAAAATCCAAAGATCTGTTTCAAAACTATACAAATTGTCACGGGACGCCAGTCAAGAGCTTCTGTCATTCCTGACTCGTTGGCGGTAATGCTCTCAACTCTCGGATGACAATATGTCGAGTGCTGTTGATGGCCTTTTCTGTGGCGCTTAAATTCCGCAGCCCACTTCTTTATTATAGAAAAGAAAGTGGCGCCATCCCGTAAAGTGGGAACTATGTCGGCATGACAATGTATCTGTGTTAGTCCTTTCAGTTTTTCCATTTCTGATGATTTTAATGGGTAGGTTCGTAAGATGGCCTGTCTCATTCAACGCTTGCACTTGTTTGTAATAAGTGATCTATCCTTATCAGACTTATAACTTCCCATGCAGTTTTCCTACGACATTGATGCACAAAACAGTGTCTTGCCGGTTGGTTAAACCAACTTGTCTATCATTTAAGCCGTATTCACACTAGTATCAACCGAATGAATTTAAATATCGGGTGAAACCACTGGATTCAAAAACTGTGTATGCTTTCGGGGCCAGTTGATCCACTCCTTTGTCATGTACACCGCGGTAACCAATGTAAGATGGCTATCACCGTTTCATATGTTCAATTCCAATTGGAACACCGGATCGACTAATAGTGGTGATCGAAAGAGGTTTAGTAGTTGTCAAACGAAATAATATCAATATAAGGACGATGCTATGTATGTTCGTATTTTCAATAGGTGATATACCATTAGGCTTTTATTAAACAATAAAAAATAAATTCCACAAAGATCAGATGATAATAACTATAGTCACTGTACCGTAAGCTTAATTCTATCAAACAACTGTAGATAGTGAACAAGGTCAATAATACTGGAGTGCAATCAACAGGAATCATTGACATGTAATATAATAGGCTTCTTTTCCTCACTAATATAATCTATGTATATTAAACAGATCGAATTATAAATGTGACGGACGTAGAAAGTCCGGGATGACAATATCCGAGAACTTATTGCAGGCAGGATGTTAATTTGGAATAGATTCACCAAGAAAAAAAAAACTTTACTAAGAAGATGCACTCTAGTTAAAACTAATTTCGGATACAACATAAATTGCATTTGCAGAAACGTTACATAAATTTGAATAAGAAAATAAATTTCATTATCTTCATATATCATATTTAGATAATATTCAAGCACTAGCAGAGTATGAAGCAACTCAGTTGGCATGGGCGTTTATTGAATTTAAAACGACTATAAAAAGTGTACGACTTTTAAAATTTAATTTAAAATCTTACTATATAGATCGATAACTTATCAGTGGATTAGCAGATTTGTCTTGATTTTGATCAGAATCTAATTTTACTACATTCAATTAAACTGCATCGACAAATCTTATTATAGATCGATAACTTATCAGTGGATTAGCAGATTTGTCTGGAATTTTCACCAGAATCTAATTTTAATATATTCGATTAATCTGCATCCACAAATAAATATTCAAAATTAAACCACGGCCTATGGAGTGAGAATATTTGTTTAAAGATTACCTTATAATGATCTCCATATTCTTCTGTATATTTGGGTGCTACTGTACAAGGCAAGATGGCGGTGGAACCAGAAACAATATTCAAATCTATTGGTGTAACATCTAGGACTTTCTCCACTTCAGCAAAAGCTGCTATACCTTTAAAAGAAATATGTTTATTATGTTTAGGCTTGCAAGTAAAGGACAAGTACTATTGGTTTAGGCTATTGAACTCAGAACCAAAGTATCCCGGGATCAAAGTCAAGTATGGCAGGATTAGAACCGGAATTTACTGTATAATATTCATAAGTTCCCGTTTTGTTTTAGTCACAAGGAGTCGAAAAAATCCGATTGCTTGAAAACCGCATATGGAAACTTATTTTTCTTTTATTTCATCCAAAAGTATCACTGTTCTTCAGATAGTTAACAAGTCGTGGAAAAAAGGTCAGCAAGAGTGTACCACAAAGTATAATCAGTATTATTTACTAAAATTAAATCCGGCATAGGCTAAGCTTCTTAAATATATAACGGTCTTTTCAATCCTATAGATTGAGATGGACAAAATATAGTTGAGTTTTCGAAGCGGCACTGTGGTACTCCGCATTGCAAATACCAAATATCAACAACTCGTTACACAAGGCAGCATCCCTATCACAAAGTGAATGATAAGAGACTATAATATTGATGAATTTCTGAATTATTCGTCTTTCATTTTTTCAGTATTTTATTTGTTATTAATCTAATTACAAACGGTAGACGACAGACAGACTAATGATTTTAATTACTATCTTATTATGTATTGTGGTGTCTCTTATATTTTAATTTTTCATCTTTAAAGGGATAATAACATTCTTGTGGTAGCTCCAGAAAATAAATAATACCCATATTCTAAGTACTAAATGTTTAAGTGTCCTACCTGTTGTGTAAATTATCCACTACAACCTATTTTACTTGTCCAGAGGGTTCGAAAATATTTTAAAATCCAAGTCACATTTGAAAAGGTTTACGTTAGCCTTTTTAAATCAATTGGTTGAATTTTTCCAATTTTTCAAAATAGGTGTGTTAAGATGAAATTTATATCATCATTTAATTGGAATATTCTAAAATAATACGATTTGTTGACCAGAATGAAGATTGGGACATATTATTCAGTTACAACAAGAGTGTTATTGGGGCTTTAATTGTTATTATATAGTAAGGCTGTTATACAGTTAATTTCCATCTTTTCTTTTTATTATAAAGACCTATTTGTACATTCATTGAGTATTCCATTTTATACCGTTTCCAGGACACTTTCTGCTAGTCGGACGTGTTGTTCTACTTATATGACAATTTAATGGTGTCTGGTATTAAATAATTCCAATGATAGTTCCAGCATGCACTTATTACTGACGATTCTCAATTCCACAATAGTGAAAATTGTTATTCCATCATCACACCAAGCTATTGGTAGTTGATGTGTAACTGGAACTCATTTTTAACTCATCGTAACTTTATCAAATTTTCCGTCAGTTGAAATCGGTGAATATTTTTAAAATATGATAAAACAGGATTTTTGCAATTCCTTAAGACCATGACCCGGTTCTTTTTGGGGTAAAAATGACACGTGCTTTGTTTGCTCAGATGTATATTATAGTTTTATGGCCAGACGATAGCGGAAACAGAATGATAACAGAAGATCTAGACTATTTATTTAAGGGAACTAAATAAAGAAAGAATTCCAAAGATTAAATAGAATCCTTGATCATAAAAAATGTTACAAAATGATATAACCCGTCTATACTGGAATAATCTGATGAAAGTAAACTCAGATTTATATTTCATCTCTTATTTCAAACTTTGCTGGGATGCATTCCTGAATTTCGGACTATATCATCAAAACTAAATAACAAGGGACAGAAATGGACGTGTATTTTACTGGCTTCAGTTTCACATTTTTCAAAATAACGAAATATGGATATAATTGGTGTGTATGTAACGACATAACGAGCTTGCGACGGTTGAAAACTTGTGAGAGTATACGTATATTCCACATCCGATATCGAACCCTTAACTTACATAGATACGAGGCACACGTTCGACGACTCCACCACCGAAAGCTCCTATATTTGCACGACATAGTGAGTGTGCTACGGCTGAATACGACTACGGCTGATGTCTCCTCGTGGGGCCAGACCACAAATTGGTATGGATTAGATAAACACAGACTAGAGTTTAACACATGAGCTATCAAAGATTGTTGTAAGTATCAATTTCCGGGTCATGATGGATGTCCCAAAGAACAACAAACACCAATAAGAAACATGGATAGTTTTACTAGTTTGTTTACGGAAAGTGATACGCAAACTACCAATTGCAATGACGTTCGAATTTCAGTATAGTAGAGTGGTATCCCTTTATTGATGACCATGTGCACATGCCGATTTATTATCTTATTACTAACACAAGTAAACACCACCTATCTAATGATTAGCACGTCCAACAACTACACCTCCATTCATCATGACTACTATGAAGAAGTGTGGGTTTATCTGTTCGCCATGACACGTGAAGTTAGCACGTGAAGGGTGTCAAACTTCAACGTTCACATGATCACGAGATGTTTACACGCATTCGTGTTCGTCCATTATTGAATGTCAATCACTCGTGACTGGAGATGCGCCTAGTGCAACAATCGAAATAAATTGATAAATAGTAAAAACAAATCTGCTGTGAGCCATGGGAAAATCGATGACGATTGGCTTTCCACTTCCCCCAGGAAGGGATGGAAGTGCAATGTAAACGTCGGATGTATCGTCATGATGGCGGCCTACATCCACTAATGAGATATGAAGAGGGAGTGAGAGAAGAAACTGAACGACAATCAATATATATTTAGAGTTATCCTGACAGCCAACCGGTTATAAAACCAGTTTAAGTACTTGAAGATTATCTGTAAACAGTTAGAAATTTAATCTCAACTTTCAACTTGATTTTCTTTAGTAAGAGTAGACAATTGTTCCTTGGGCATCTTCAGATACTGAAATAACCTTAGATCATTTAACACTAAATTGACTTTTATTTGGTGGTGCTTAAAATTTTTTAAATGATACGTCGAAGCCAATTTTAATCCTAGTTGGTTTTCAGAAAAAACACATACGAGAATGTTTTATCGGAAGACACAAATATTACAAATGAATGGGAAATTAGTCATCTTGTGCTTTTAAAGAGTATTTTAACTCGTTATTAACCAATAAACACGCTCTGTTCATTAATTAGTAACGACTAGGGTACGGCCAGATGTACTTAAAAGTACTGCAACTGAGGGAAACTGCAATACTTGTTGTGTTAAAATAGATGGCGACAGCACACCATTGATTTCCCCATTGACATTGGCTCCAATTTTAATTCTCGTCTCTTTGACCGACTATAACTTTTCCCAAGTTTTTGTAGGGTTGAACGCTTTCTATCACAGATCGACAACATGAACACGGTTCACCATGGAAATCTTGGGGTACACAAACTTGAAGGAGCATAATAGTAAAAGTTCAAATGTCGGCTCTACATTTCAATTAACGTAACCAACCTCAGGACTGTTTTGTCCCTCCGCCTCAAAATCATAAATATTCCCTAAAATCAGGCAAATAAGTATATTCAAACACTTTTCTTCGAGTCCACATAAAAAAATCAAAAGGTCATTGCATTGCAAAAGAGGGGGGAGGTAGAGTAATACTATGTGTATTCGTAATCATCGTAGAAATTAATGGTGTCCTGTGTCGATGAGCCTTAGAGCATCATTACTATAATAACATGCCGTTAACCGCGGTAGCAGTTGGTATGCCGCTGGCTCGCTAACCAGGTGGTCTCGGGTTCGCTTTAGGTGGTTTCAGGTTGGGAGCATAGCAAGGAACGGCGTTAAGTTGTTCTAATGGAGGTCTCATGTCCACATAAAAGAAACATTGATAGCTGGAATTCGAAATAAAGACTTGGGGCGACACCGTCCAGACAAACTTTCCATCATTCCATCATATCCCGCTGCATGGCCTATACCCATCTTCATTAGCCTGGTTGGTGCAGAAAAGGTGGATGTTCAACCTGATTCATTTCATAAAAACCTTCTATTCTTTTGTTCGCAGTATTACAGAACACAGACGGGAAACAAGATATTATGAAGTAATGACCGAATTTCGCAATGCAACCAATACCTGATATCTTGGATAACAAAGGACATTTTATTCAAGATATTTTGTTTGCTAATTGGGATATTGCAGGGTGTCTTGGAAAAAGTGGGCATATTCTGTGTCGAGTCAAAGAAACAACTGTGCCGAATTCGAAACAATTAAAACATATCACAAAGACAGATAGCATTAAGCAATTGCATTCAGGTAATGATTTTGGAAAATAGATGTAGTTTATTGTTATATTTATTATCTACGGATTTTTTCATATTGAATATAGATACTTTTTAATTATAAAAACTTTAATATTCAAAGTTTACAAAATTATTAACAACGAATTACAATTATTATTTTTTTGCCGTTGTACAAAATCATTATAAATTATTTACGCATTAAATGAAAACCAAGACAAATCTATTAAAAACATGTGGTAAGACAATGTTTCTTTAAACAAATGATTATCTTAAATCTCATTTATAAATATATTGTATTAATTAAGAGGATAATGGGCGCCTTGAAGCCTACCGTGTCAGTATTATCCAGAATTGTATTAAAATAATGGCTGATTTGTTACTTTTTTAAAGATAAAAGAATACTTAAAACATGAATAAATACTGGTTATCATATTTTTACTAATTAGTAAAGATTTATTGATATTTTTTTCTGAATGCTCGACGCCGATATTCTGTTTGTATCAGCTTTAAAAATTGTTTTTGATATCCATCCTCTACTCTCTCGTTACAATTTTCTGACTTAATTGCTCACACATTCCTATCATCATTAATAACGTCATTCAGAGCAAAACATGTCAACATCAATATTGTTAGCCAATGTACGGTCTATAATCAATTTTCTGCGGACTTAAAGCCATGTTACTATCAGCCATTTCACAAACCATTACCCACGATTATCTTCAATCTAGACTCGGATACAAACCCCGCTACATTTGTTTCTAAAGCAGTATAAGAGCTGTGTGTAATAGAACTCGTGAACTGCATGTTAATGGTAGTCTAACAAGAGAGATATGTAATACATTTATCCCAAGGATATTAAACGAGATGGATAATAACGTGTTTATATCACCCTGTCTCATAATTGATAAAAGGCAATCTTTTTTTTTTTCTATAATGAAATTTGGAAACTACATGAAAATACTAAATACAAAACCAGATTGATTTTTCCCAATAAAATATGAACACAGCCTGCCTCGTACATGGCACTCACCATTAAATATAGAACTGCACAAATGTCAAAACTAGAACAAGGAATTATTATCCATAAAACGAAATAAAACATAAGTGGTATATACGAATTTCCGAGATAAAATATATGTTGCATAAAATGCACGTTGCGCACGGCACCTATTATTAATCAGTACTTACATTCAGTCATATATTTGACGAAATGTTTTAATATGTCGACCGCCTGTGATATTAGATTCTATCGAGTGGGTTAGTTCAGTGCAACATTACAGATCCTATTTTGAGATTTGGCATCTTATTGTCATTGTCAAAAGCATGGTAGCCAACACCAGACGTGTGCCAAGGATGCTTACTCTAAAACTATTTCCTGCGCCATGTCATATTTGAAAGACAAGCCATAATAATGCGTCCTTCATAAGGATTAGTCACAAATATTATGGAGTCTTATGGTTGAAGACATGTCTCTAAGTTATGCTTCTATAGCAACCTCGTGTAAAAGAAATTGGTTTAACGTAATACTTTTCTGCACTTACTAGCCTAATGAAAATGGACATACACAAAGCCCTGCTGTGCTATGTGTGGAAAATTTTGAACTACGTGTTTGTAAGAACATGGCTGACATTTACAAGCATTTACCACACAAGTTTAACAAGTAGATTCATTAGTTAGATTTTTGAATACTTCTACAGAACAATTTTAAATGATTAATATGATTGATATTTATTTCGTTTTATATATTCCATATTTTAAATCTTACCAATTGGAATCCACATTTTGGAATGGAGAGAAAAACAGGACTAAAAAATGTAGCGTAATGAAATATACTTATAATTTAAATTCTGTTAATAAGTAATATTAATACATGTCATGTATCTTTATATATACTAGTACTGTGATTAGAAATTCGACATCTTACTTAGATTTAGTAAACAGTGAATTGGCTCAGTTATGAATAATACGCAATACTCCCAGAGTTTGATGGTTCCATTACTAATATTTCAGATGAGCAAGAGCTTTGAAAAACTTGATCATCAAATATTTGACTCAAGATTTATCTGAACATATTCTGTAAATGAAGAGGTTGTCCAAAGGTTAGGCAGGCAATGGAAACTAATACGATAACTAAGCAAATAAACGCCTAGAGCAGTCAATTGCGCTAACAACTACGGCAAATACTCCTATATTTAAACCAATAAGACGAACTTTAACTGGAATTGACCGTGGTATGGCTTTACTCGATTCTTACATTCACCAGAAATGTTAAAGCAATAAGGCTAACTAGCTAACACGATTTAGCCCTGATTTATATGTATGTAACGTACTGGACTTAAGAGTGGATGAATGTAAACTTGTTAGACCTGGGGTTATGTCCCATTCATTTAATACATACGAAAATGGGGAAATAATTTCCGATTCAACTGCTCAAGCAATTAGGTCAGCATCAGGAGACGAAAATAAATTATATTTTGAAATTAGTCATATTTCAAGCAGCGGGTTTCGATCCACGTTCTAAACTTTTGGTAAATTAACAATAGGAAGTCGCAGTTTCCAGATATAAAATAATTTGATCCACAAATAGAACAACAAAAGTTTCATGAATAAACTCTGTCAGATGTGGTGTATATTGACATGCAGACGGGAAAGGCACCAGGTGTTTCTTTCTTTGTGGGGTGACTATGTTTTATTGTTTAAAGATACATGCTCGTGAAAGTATCTATTGAGTGGTTATTTCCAATAAAAGTATGGCAAGTTTTGTATGTATGGAAAGTAGAGACACCCACGCTTCACAAGAAAACATTGGATTCCCCTGAAAGAAATCACGCGTGTGGCATGTCAGTCCCGACGGCTTATTGCCTGCCTGCTTGACTTAGGGAGTGGTTATTATATCTTGATCGAATAGTTACAACAGACTGCGAAAAAAGAGACATTGGCAGAAGAAGTTACGTAACAAACATAGCTTCTAAAAATAGATTTTTTATATATCATGTGGTTTTCATTGCGAAAACAATATATTTGAAGCAATATTTTTATACATTAATTTGTTTAAATATGTAGTCCAAATATATAATCAAATCACTCAGTGGTGTGTGCACGGGAAAGCATCTTTTATACGAGGGCTGTGTTAGTCATACTGGAAATCTACAGAAATAACAATATGGACCAGGGCATGACGTCTTCACGGAATATTAAATCGGTCAATCGATGCGCAATTGTTCAAAGAATAAGCATGCAGGTTTTGGGTCGATCTTACTTCAATTCACAGAACCTTGGGTTTTTTTCTAAGAAGGCCAGGGTGAACACCAAGGTGAGTAGCGTTTGGACCCCAGGTCATTTTCCGTGTATTATGACCGAAGTACTAGGTTATTTTTTTTTTCTTTTGTAGCTATGGTTAATGCTTTAAATTATTAAGACCCGAATCGAAAGGGTATTAGAACTATAATTATAACTTACATAAATAACCCAATTGCCAACATTGATAAACTATACAAAATGCCAAATAAAGAGTGACAAATAAAGACTTAAAAACAGTCTTCCTAACAGCAATAAACGTGTGTTACTAATACAACAAAATCGTTAGATATGTGAACTCCTCGAGTAATTTGGCCAGTTTGTATTTAATTTGTCCACGAACGTTTCATATATCAGATTACGATGGGTGATGTTAAATGGACAAGATACACATTTATATCTGTCGATGTTGGACGAAGATAGTCTATTCCGCCATTTTGTACTTTGTTTTAAAGGTTAATCTGAACAGCGCTACATTTTTTTAAAAAAAAAAACAGGTTTTTAAAGAACAACAAAGGTAAACAGTGGATCAACAATATCTATTCGTATGCGCTAGATCATTCTGGGTTGCGTTTTCATAAGGTTTGTAGGGCTTCCTCTTCCCTTTCTTTCATTTTTAGATCAGGAACTGGTCCCCACGGGCTAGTCATCTACTCATTTTCGGAAAAAGCCTACGGATCAGTCAAACAAATTACGATTGATATGATGTCACAATTCCAAGCTGACTGTGACAATGGCGCCTGCTCCAGAAAGTATACGCTTGAGATTGTCTCTCGGAACCGGCCCTGAATAATAAAAACACATATCAAAACATACAAAATCCAATTTCCATAAGCAAAATGAAATGGAATGGGGTGAAACATCTTACTGTTGAAATCTATAAGCAGTCTCATATATATGAAGATGATGTTAAACTACACTAATATTTCAAATAAAACAATAGTAAACTTTGATTTGAAATACGAATTCAAAAAGGACAGACTGACACTGGTTGGTCTCGTACCCCAGCTTCTTGACTATGTTGAATAAGAATAGTGTTAAAGAATAAGAATTCCATAAATCAATTCCCATGTGCGGAAATTGGTTTATTTGGAATTTAGATTCATCAGTATCTAATGTTTAATATATCTATATATACGAGATGTTCATTTCCATGTTTATCTTTATTTATGTTTTAGGAATAACCAGGGTGTCAAGCCCTATAGCCCGGGGTTTATCATTTTTAAAACAGCATGAATAGGGATTCACATTTCTTATGTCGTCTTTGTTGGATTTCCGTGCGCTGGAATTCTTAAAAGAACTGTAATCTTCAAATACAATTAAACTCGAGTGAAACTCATCATATAGCAGGGACGGATCAAGGAATTTTGCAGGAGAGCAGGAGGGGGTTTGCCAGGTTTCTGTTACGGAAATCTGCCACTATCGTCTCTAAATTACATAGGCATACATAAAAATTGAGCTTTTTAAACAGAGAAATCATTTTTATACTGATGTAGGATCACTTTGTGATGTAATTTCATTGATGCAAGGCTTATTTGTTATGTAGCTGAGCTGGGGGGGGGGGTAAATACCCCCTCCCCGCATCCTCTGGATCCGCCCCTGTATAGTAACGCAATGGGGCTGAGATGGAAAGGGGTGAGTGTTAATAGTAAGTTATATCATCTACTCGTCGACTAAAATATAATCCAGAGAGTTACCAGTTATTCCTGTCATATAATGTCAAAACGTACAATCCAGGCATGGGGCCTGAACCTTTCAATTTATAAAGACTTGTTGTTCGTGATAGCGATACATCTTGCTTGATCTGCCGTTCAATCAACATTATGTAACCTGTCATCTCCGCCATGTTTGTCAGTATGGCTGTGTAAGACACATGTTAGCTTCAACCGTCAAATGATTCAGACAAGACTTCATCAAAATTCGGCAAACGTCGTAAAAATTGGAGAAAACTTCAATATCTTCATGGAATATTTACGTCACGTGTTTACATAATGAGAACGTGGGATAAAGATCACATCACCAATCAAACACGAGCTTTAAATGGCATCTTTGTTAACTGTCTCGTCTGACTGGTGAATGAGTTATCGTTACTTCATCAATCTCGGGTTGTTTTATTCAGGATCCAGTATTAGGATCATCATGGTTTAATTTAATCATAATATTACTGTATACATAATTATAGAAGATCACAGGAAACCAGACGTCTCTCTTCCAAATTTATAGCTAGTAATATTGTCCATGTATGTATGTATGGTGAGTTAAGGAATTCCTTTTAGGGCTTCCATAAAACTTGATTTGATTCACTTGATCGCGATTTGATGACAACAGGAAAGAAAAGTTTCAAATCCCAAACACAGTTTCGCTTATCAAGGAACAGATGATCGTGACGAGTCGAGCACCATGCATGCATTATTTTTAGAATAATATTAAGAAGTTAACCGCAAGGTCATGGCGGCATTGGGCAACGTCATTGTTGTACTGGACATTTGCAGATCCTCAACCTAATTTTCTGACTGACGATGACATTACTTGGACCCAATACCAAAGATTCTTGGGTAGGCATCTCAGAGGATCGTTGATGATCTACTCACAGAGATATCAAATCATCCTGAGCCTTTCAATATTTCATTCTGATATCCACGTAGTGTCATAATCAATAGGCTAGCATCATGGACATCGCCATTGAACGTCGTCAGAGCTGCCAGTATATAAGATAAATTCTACTCTTCTTCATAGGAGAGGTCATCAGAATCACCTTTAAAGCTCTGATTATCAGTGTCACATAAGCTGTTATTGGAAACATCGGCATCATTGTTGTTATGTGGCCTCATTGTGTACACCAAGAAATCTAAATTGGACATCTGGGTTTCCTACCACTGCTAAATACCCCTGCGCGCAAGCGAATACTTGAAATAAAAATTAAACCATATGTTAGCCCCGAAATGCCCTAGTTGGACCGTTTCTATTAGAACGTTCGTGATGGCTTTTAAAAACGTGGTCACAATTATAAAGTGACCGTGGCGGTTCATGGACACATAACGTCAAAGTCACTTTAAAGCTTTCTTCAAAATGGCTGAAATTTTATGCAATGAATTACAATAAAATGGTGTTAGCGTTCTACCCCCGACTGTGCTAATGAACACGGTCATACAGAGTGCAATAGCGAATTCCGAATTTTAAAGGATTTTTGATATGCAAGCCAATGCGTACACGGTGCCTCGACATAACGTCTCATCCGAATGACTATTCGCTGTCCCTTGCCAGATCGATCCTCCGTCATGCACCAATGACACGGGGGGGGGGGCTCTGTCCTGTCTGCATCAATGACAAGGGGGGGGGGAGGGCACCATCAAATCCCAGTGAACTCTCTCGGTCATCACTAGTATCGAAAATGGGAACTCGTTGTAATTTTGCTTTTAAACAACAGGACGGGTAACATCCGTAGTGGCCCTATTATAGACTCCCACGTCATGCTAGATCCATTGGCAGTTGGCCTCTGAAATTTAGTCCTAAACTATTGCCTCAGTCAGCTTAATAGTTTTGGAACACCTGATACGACTTGCTTCTTGTTTGAGCGAGTTTACGTAAGCTAAGAACAAAGCTAAAAATGAAAATAATAGTTATTAACATATTCGCCATCTTATAATGTATCACACACTAACTATGTTTGTTTTGGGGGATTTTTTTTTTTGTCTCTGTGAACACCCATTAAAACATCCATTATTATTAACAATCAATGTAATGGGATTTAACATGCACTATATATTATTAACAAGAACTTCAGTAAGAGCTAATCTGATATCTGATACGTTCTAATAGGTCAGATAATTGCATAGTAAATCACAACTGAATTGTTCTTATTTGAATAATTCGGGATCATTTGTAAACTCTAGAAGCGGATATAGTTCAGCGAAATCTCGGCTTTAACATAAACATTTGGCAGGTGGCTTTTTTTCCAGTACGATCAGAAGTTGCTATCCACTTCCAGATAATGTGAAATTGCCTAGTTTTATTGGAGTAAAATTACTCGTAGCTGTTAAAGAACTCTCAATGGAGGTCATAAACTAAAGACATTTGTATTCCCGGGATGCGCCGTTGCAAGTAAGTGGGCTGTCGATCAATGGCGCTCGAGGATCACACAGAGTAAATAGGAAAATATAAGTGAGTGTGGGACATATCTAAATTATGACAAAGTCTAATCTTCAGATCAAAGAATCCCTACTAACCTGAATATTGATTCTAATATGGCAGTAAAATGAATTTGATGTCTATAAGAAATAGATAAATATTATATTCTATAGTGCCATCACATCTATCGCACAAGATGATCTTCTCGTGTAGCGGTTTAAGAGCAAGAACAAATTACATATCTATGAAGCCAAAGGTCTTACAAGAACTACTCGCATAGCAGTTTAAGAGAAGCTACGAACGCACAGTGATACGTTTATGTATCAGGATACCAATGAACTCCATAAGATAACCCAGGACTGGACCCCACGTAAGACCAGTATCAATACGTTTAAAACCCAGGATACTAAAAACCCGAGCATTCATGTGTATGACGTTTGGGGTGTGAACTCTATGGAAGACAAATATCAACACTTATTAATAGACGCACGCACCAGGATACTAATGAACTTCTTGTATAGCACTTTAAGAGAACCGAGGACTACATGTATTTGATGTTTGGAGTCTGAACTCCATGGAAGACCAATATCAACAGTGGATTTATGATATCATAATAATAACTAAATCTAATATGCGACGTCATGTGGGAACCTAAAGAAAATAAAACTATTGATTTAGAGAGACAGATGAAGACGACATCATTCACTTATCGACATAAACTTGTAAAACACGATCCGAGTAAATCAAAAGAATTTGAAAAGCTTTTTGTTTTGTGATTTCCCCAGTGAACACTTACTCAATAACATAGATCAAATGTAATATGGAGTTATAGAGGTTGTCAGGTCAACATGTTTTTTTTTTATACGAATGATTTTTTTCGGTGGCAGGTCTTGGTGAAGAGAATCGTATATCACACGTTCCGCTGAATCATTCAATTTTCACTCCTACAAGGAATTCAAGACGTCAAGTTGTAATCTTACAATTCAAGAGCAACCATTTTTTTAGACACGCCACTAGCAATGTTATTTATGTAGAACAATATTCTATGTCTGAAAGAATACGTCGCCAATATGGTACTTGTTTTGACACTAACACAAAAAAATTCTTGCATGTCATTCATATGTTACTTGTTTTGACACTAACACAAAATAATTCGTACATGTCGCTCATATGCTACTTGTTGTGACACTAACACGATTCGTGTACGTCGCTCGTGTTATTCGTGCATGTCGCTTATATGCTGTATTGATACCAACACAAATAAATGGTGCATATCGTTCATGTGTTACTTGTTTTGACACTAACACAAAACCGATTCGTGTGCGTCGCGAATGTTACTTGTTTTGACAGTAACACACATTAGCAAACGTTGCTCATATTTTACTTGTCTGGCACTAACTAACACTGATTCGTGTATGTCGCTTATATGTTACTTGCTTTGATACTAAGGGGGGGGGGGGGCTGAATGGTTAGCACGTGAGTGCTGTAGCATAAAGCCTGTCATTGAGTCAACTGGCGTGGTTTCAAATCCCAGGTTGTGCGTGACAAGAAGAGGATCGCCTGTCCAACCCCCGGGTCCTCCGCTTTCCGCCCACTGCTAATGTCTTCTACGCGCTAGCTAATTATTGAAATAAAATAAAACCATATGTTAGTCCCGAAATGACCTAGTTTGTGTTGAGTGGACGTTAAATCCTCTCTCTCTCTCTCTCTCTCTCCCTCTTTCTCTCTCTCTCTCCTCGCTTTGATAGTAACACAAAATGATTTGTGTTATTTTGTTAATTATGATTTTAAAATTCATCTGATATGCACATTAATAAAACGGAAACATCATACAACCCCTGCTCAGGAGAAACAGCTCCTTTTAGATTAGGTTGTATGGATTGCTGTATGTATAAGAATGCGTATTATTTCATTTGAGAGCAAATACCAGTATGAAAGATATGAAACAACTTTGTAACATAAAAACAGATATTTCATAGCTAGAAAACTGCAGACTGGAATGTTACATGAAAGACAACGAGACGGTATATGGATGTAGGAAGAGGAGGAGCAGTCATTATTTCATAGATGGAACCGGCGGTGGTAAAAACTCAGTGATTGCGTCGTGTAATTAGACTATAGTTCTTGGCTGTTTCGTAGAAGTAAAACTGAAAGTGTTTTCTTTTCTCTCATTTTGTTCGAGTGGCAATCTCCCGTCTTCCATTAGCCCAGGTTAGGTGCAAAAGAGTAGGACGTTAAACCCCATTTCATTTCATTTTCTAGTGGCAACCGAATGTTGAACCTTGTGCAGGAGCAAATCGGATGCCATTAAGTGGTGATAATGGTAAACCATCTGCAAAACAAATCTTTAACAATCTTCCGGTAATGTTACGTATTTATGTTGTACGCAGTTAAACACATGTACGGTCTAATAACACCTTTCAAAGTTTTGTGTTCAACAGATCTGGCGTAACTCCTTTCATCTTGCCAATGAACAAGCGATATGGCTTGGACAATAACGATTTTAACCAATCACCATGAATTAAATTTAGACTTTAAAGAAAGAGAAAATGCATAAAGGAGTTGTTAGATCTTCGTGTAGGCCAAACAAGATAATAATCTGAGGTTAACGTCCACTTCCACTAAGAGTCATATCGCGTAAAATTATATTGCTGTTTATAACTGTGTATAACTGGCTGATACATATTAATAGTGATTCCCGTCTTCATTAACCCCACTTCGGAGCTGCGTTAAACTCCCTTTCTTTTCATTTGATAGTGGTTCTTATTTTCTTGCTAAAAGTGCTTCTGAAACATTTACATATAACGTGACATAACTTCGAGTTTAGATAGGATAATTGACTTGATATAAAGTAACTTATTTATACTCTAGTAAATCTATCTTTAAAAATGATAAACTGTTTCAAAAAATTAAAATCACGAACTTGAAAATTTCAATGCCGGGGGCGCTAATTAAGAAGTTGCTTAAAAAGGCAATAGAAATTATTTTCGCCCGTTAACTAGCTTTAAAAACTATTTTTCCTGGTCTCTGCGTGATGGTTATTATTATATATAGCTTTTATATAAAAAAAAAACCTTCATTAGGGACAAACTAGAAATTATTAACCAGCGTTGCTTCATAATCCCAAAGGAATATAGTTATTATCAGCAGATCCAATTAGATTTCATTATGAAATTCTGCGCTGGACAGCAATGGCGTAGAGGAAGTCTATTGTTGGACATTGAAAGAGGGGGCCATTATTGCTATTATCAATAGGAAAACACACATAGCTGTTATAGTAAATATCTTTAATCAAACATATTTAGAAAGCGAAAGACTATGCAATCAGGAAATTGTTCGTCTTTCAAATGACTCGTTTGTCACATTTGATTATGTTGATATTGGTGATTACAGTATGAATTTCTCTTAATAAAATATCGATGTCTTGGTTACCTGGGAGACGGTTCTTAAACATGATAGATCGACAGATGTAATGGCTACCTTATTCTTTATGATTAAAATATCTGTAATCCTGACTGATTATCGTACGAAACTATTCATTTCAATTTGTTCGATACCTACCATCGATACCATATTTGTTGCTCCTATCAACATTGGGGGAGCCACGGCAATTCAGTCGTAAGGGCATTATCTCACTTACTCGGGGTTAAGAGGTTCGGTCCCGTGTTGACCGAGAACGTGCGCTAGGTTTTTCAAGCTCTCTATATAACTAACGAACGTCTATCTTAAATAGCCCAGTGCGTGCAGAAAGTAGAATATCAAACCTCGTTTTATTTCAATCCGTTCGCCATTGACACTGGTGAATTAGATGGCCTCTACTACATCAAGATCTGACCAGTTGTAGGGGTCGTGTCAGGGCACATACGAGCGGCGTTGGACTCTATGACGTCAGACATTGATAAATCAATCAGCGTTGACATTTCTACCCTGCCCAAACTAACATTGCAAAATACCCCAACGTGCAAGCGAATTATTGAATTAAAATTGAACCAAATCTTAGTCCCGAAATGACCTAGTTTGTGTTGTCGAGTGGGCGTTAAATCCCCTCTCTCTCTCTCTCTCTCTCTCTCTCTCTCTCTCTCTCTCTCTCTCTTCTCTCTCTCTCTCTCTCTCTCTATCTCTATCTCTTATGTGACATTTAACGCCAGGAGAAATAACAGCGGCTACATAAGAGTTTTCGAATTACGATAATCCAGATTTCAAAGCTATTTTGATTGTTATACTTAAAAGCATTAATTTCCGTATGTAGGCAAATTAATCTCAAAAATGTAACCTTATTTGTTATGTAAGAAATTTAAAAGTATAAAAAAATGCAAGTAAACCTTTATTCATTTCTAACTGGATGTGCCTCTTTCTGAGAAAGCCCTTGATTGTCATATTGTACATAATTTGCTTCCGCCCACCACATTTTTTAAATATAAAAGTTGGCTAATCATACCTCCAGGGAACTGTAAAACGACCCACATATTTTTAATTCATTTTAATGATCACCAGACTTTCTATTCGTGTTTGAGAAATGTGTTGGCAGCTAGATTAGTGTTTTAAGAAACATTAACTGCTCTTTAAAAATAACCACCAGCTTCCTTATTAATAATGATATTTTATCAATGGTTTAAAAATAACTTAATACGCCAAAAGAATTAAGTTGTCAAATGCCTCGTTTAAACCTCTTACTCACTATATTACCCGAAGTTAAAAACACGAATTAAATTCATGTAATATTGGTCCATTTTAATCAATATTGGTGTTGTTATTTTAGCGGGAAAATATGATATCCTAATATAAGATGATTAAGACACTTTATTTCAATAATTCGCATGTGCGTAGGGGTCTATAGCAATGGGGGGAACCGATGGACGCTGACAAAAACCCACTAAGTTGGACAGGCGACCCTACTCCTTGCCACGTACAAACGAGGAATTGAAACCACGCCAGTTGACTCAACGACAAACCTTATGATACAACGCGTACGCGCTAACCATTCGGCCATCCAACCCCCACACGGCAAGGGAAAGTTGCCTCGGTTTGTACCACCAATATTTATTAAAATATTCTGTTTACGGAAAACATAATATAATACATGTATATTATGGGACTTGATGAAAACATGCTACCTTATGAGACTTGACAAACATATAAAATATGTTTATTATGAAACTTTATAAGAGAGAGAGAAAGAAAGGGGTTTAACGTCCGCTCGACACAAACTAGGTCATTTCAGGACTAGAAACTTTATAACCATATACATTATATTGTGAGACTTGATAACATGCTACATTGTGAGACTTGATAAATGAGACTTGTAAGTGTGACTTGATAAATGAGACTTGATAAACATATAAAATAATATGTATATTATGGGACTTGATAAACATATAAAATATGTATATTATGAGACATGATAAACATAATGCCTTATAATACATGGCGTATATTATGAGACTTGATAAAGATGAACAATAAACGATGATTATATATGATGTGTATATTAACTAGATATAGAGAGTAAATCTAGAGAGAATGGGCTTTGTATTGATTACCCGCGAAAGATGATAACTGACCTTACACTCGCCTAGGTTAATAATCTAAGGAACTATATCTATTTAGTTAGAGAATGAATTCCCCTAGCGGCAATAGTGCTGATTATTAACACATTACCAGCCTTTCAGTGTCCGACAGGCCATTTACAGTCTTATCTGTATTATATACTTTATGACTGGAACCATATTTCTGATAAAGAATACATCAAGTGTGTAAAGATGGGAGAGTGAGAAGTTACCCGAAACTGTGACTACACTCATGAATATGATCAACGGTGTAAAGTTTATTTTGATCACTTTGATCAGTTCAACGATCATTTTGAGCAAAATGAGATCCATACATGGAAGAATTATATTTTCCATTATCCTTTGTCCTGAAAGGTCTAAGCCATTGCAATCTGGGGTCACACTGATCAGCAGTGAATATTCGCTAGGCCGCTACAATCACTGATAACGATGACATCGACGCGATTTAATTAGTCCGCCATATTAACTTTTTTCTTCCGACAAATTAAATTCTAAAACATTTTTTGTGTGTATTAGAAAAATAAGTAAAGAATAAGTAAAGTATTTGTAGTTCAAAAGTATTTCCTGTTTAGTGTAAATGGGTATTTAATGAGCAAAAGGCATTATTTTGCCCTGAGCAGTTACGTCTTATGTAAACAATGCACGAGCCTTTGAGCCAATGATTGTCGCCACGTGATGTCATTGCACGTGTTGAAGACAGTCATCTGTGATAGAGATAATTCGAAAGTCATTCTCTGTGAAACAGATTGATCGGGAGGGTCTTAGTTTTTAGGAACTGGGTCTCAAAGGCTACTCATCTTCTTGGGAGACAGATCTCTTCGATATGTACGGAAAGACACGCAACTTGGCTTTCTTGTTCCTTGGGCAATTGCCTATGTATTGCCCGACGTTAGTGTTTTGATGGCGATAGTACCATGTTCTTGTTGTAATCAGCTTTTGTACTACTGTTTATTAATTCTTGCGTCGAGGTATATTTTCCGGAACATATTGCCCCAACCCACACCCACGAAAAATTATAAATCCTTTATGCTTTTCGCTTTTAAATGCACTATGTCGACCCAAAAGAATACGGTATATCCCCACCCCTTCCCCGGCTGTGCATTAAGGACACATACTGGTTACCAAATTTGTATTATATTCAACTTCATTATATATCATCATGAAATAAATCAAATGAACTTATAGGTAAGGTTTGACGTCCGACTCGTTTATCTTTATGCAAAATACCATAACAAGGCGAAAGGACAAGTCTGGACAAAAAATGAACTCTACGAGAAATGTTTCTTTAAAAAGATGAATGTGTTTAATAAATCAATGTCTTTAACCCAATGCATGTCTATAGATGGAAATATTAAGGAATAATAAACTGGGAAATAACCTTTTGAAATATCTTTACATTTGTATAACAAGGATTAATGAGTCAGGCTAACACTTTCATTTATTTAACGCACTATGTCCATATAGATTTCTATAGAGATCATATCTATAGCTTAATACTTGTCATTATCAGTAACAGATTCCATCAATTTGTTACTTATACATGTATAGAAAAACTCCTGACGTTGACTAGTGTTTATTAACTATAGACATGAAATATTGTGACACGAGATAGTCATCCTAAAGACATCAATCCAAACAAGCTAACAATACAAAGCGCAATCGTATCCCAAACCATTGACAATCATTTTAAAAGCTTTCTGGAAGTCTTGTCATGATCGCAGTTCCCCTTTGACTTTCTATTGACAAATACCAGCAAACACGCACAGAGCAGCTATTACTCGAGTCAAAAAGCAAGAGTCAATAAGCCTATGATGGATGCATCCGTGTAGAGTAGATATCAATTAGTATTAGATATACACTGTTTCACAGTTCCCTTTCGCGCCATTTGTTACTTGATGGAAACAAGTCATACGCAGATAAGCTACATCCTTTAATACCCCTGTTATTAAGTGCGGCTCCAACTTTTTTTTAGGGATGGCTCACATTCTATTTTGATGTCAAAGCAATCATCAACAAGCGAAAGCCTTCTGGCTAATACCTAAGAAAAATACCACCGTTCCAGATTTTATGGTTAAATCAATTGCTTTTTGCACCTATAAATATTTTTTGCAGTCGACAAAAGCCGTGAGCGTAATCAATAGCTCTCCATTGGCGTTCAACCATGTCTGCTCGACAAACAAAAAACATATCTCAAGTGGTTGTTGTAAATGTTATTTGTCATTAATGTTAAGCGCAGACACTTAAAAAAAAAAAATGTACTGTGTAAGAAAAGTAACGATTCGTTCAAATAATAATACTGCCATTTTGAGACTAACAAGCGATGGGTTTTAACGGTTTTTACCGGTTTTTCATCAAAGGGCCAATCCCAATAATATTTTGGCGACTAAAACTGATTAATTTTGTGTTAGAATCCCTTAAAACATAAAATCCTCTTTCTTAGAGGATACGTTTTCAAACAACCTGAACCCGCCAGTCTTCATCTGTATTATACAGCGTCTGGATAAAACCAGACTTTTATTTTTTTTTAAAATAATCTGTGAGTGAAAATAACCATTCGTTATCAAGTACAGCACATGGGTCATACACTAAAGGAACGGGAATCGATTATCTGGTCAACCAACGAAATCATTGACCTGAAATCTTAAAAGGGTTATGTGTTCGCATAAGGAGTTTTAACGTTCACGTTCAAATGAGTTGAAATTTTGAAACAAGGTAAATAAACCGTTCCTCTTCTCGAATTTATTTTTGTTCAAATCAGAATAGCCCCTTTAAAGAAAAGTTCAGTATCTTTGTCGGCTATACAGACGCAATCTTTAGCTTGAGGTGTATCGAAGATAAATTCGAACACGAGATATTGGAGTCGAAATTTAAATCGCTTGGACAGCGCGAAATTTGAAAGAAATATAAATGAAATGGGGTTTAACGTCCTACTGTTCTGCGCCGACTGGGATAACGAATATGGGCATATGCCATACACTGTACTATGAGGGAAATTTGCCCGGGCAGCGGCACTATGGCCTACTCTTATATCGAATTCCATTATCAAGGGATCTTTTACGTGCACGCCAATGTATACACTGGAAGCCGTTTTTCCATACCACCCGAGCTCCTTTGAAAAAAAACAATTGTATTTGAATTATACATCAATCCGACGTAAAATCACGAAATCTTTGTGTATTATTGTTGCGATTGTGTTATTTAATTTCTAACCGGAATGATTAGGATCATTTTATTACAAATCTGTAATTCGTGTCTTCTGAATTTCGCCCTTATTATACGAGTCGTTGGTGAATTTATCAGTGGACGATGTCTTGGTATGATTGGAAGATTTTGTTTGTTGTTTACAGTACACAAATAACATATTATGCAATGATAAAGCGTTCAGTTCTGTAGGATATAAAACGAAACTAAACAAAGTACAAATTGAAAGAAAAACAATTGATGTTTTGTTTTTGACAGACAATAATACCAAAATATTTCTTATCAATAAATATTAACAAAGAATTTTAAATGGTATACAATTCCATAATGTCAAATTTTGTTATGCATAATTTTAAGTGGTATAATAAGTCCTTACACATTTGTAGAAATGTACATGTATTTACTACAAACCTTTGCTATAGGAATTAAACAAAACAAAATCTACTTGAAAATATATTGAATATGACATGAAAATAGAATAAGTGAAATATGTAATTGTCCAGACGATGTTAATGGTTTGCTTTAATTCCAACTAAAACCGTAATTGCATTTTTCAGCCTTATAAATCTGAAACGCCGATAACGTTTCATTGTGCTTTAAAGTGGCCCAGTGAATAAGACGCTAGATCGCTAACCAGGAGGTGTTCCTCGGGAATCTTCGGCGTCGTTTCCCCTTGTCAGTGATGCAAGACGAAGAGACTGGCAAGGACAATGCCTAATTGTTCGGATGCTAAGAAAAATCGACGAACATTTAAGGGACAATAACATTCTTGCTGGCTTAGTAGCTCCAGAAAATAAATAATACCCTTATTCTAAGTACTATAGATATTTAAGTGTCCTACCTGTTGTGTAAATTATCAATTACAACCTATTTTACTTGTCCAGAGGGTTCGAAAATATTTTAAATCAAAGTCACATTTGAAAAGGTTTACGTTAGACTTTTCAAATCTATTGGTTGAATTTTTCCAATTTTTCAAAATAGGTGTGTTAAGATGAAATTTATATCATCATTTAATTGGAATATTCTAAAATAATACGATTTGTTGACCAGAATGAAGATTGAGACATATTATTCAGTTACCTCAAGAGTGTTATTGGGGCTTTAACAGTTGGAATTCGAACTAAGGGTGGGTTGTAGCGCCGTTGTCTGGCCAATAATGCCACTATATGGCATGTGCTCGTCTTCAATAGCCCAGTCTGTGCATAACAGTATAGGACATTAAACCCAATTTCATTTCAAGCTTTGAATAGAGAGAAACACTGGCGAGAATACAAGACAAATAAAAGTACTCTTACCAAAAATCATATTGGTTCTAAACCAAATTCACAATAATCAATCCACCAAAGGTTAAAGGGATGCTATTATAAATTGACCAAGCCATCATTATGCGATTTTAATGCTATCAAACATATGATTTGTATCTTGTAACATCGAGACTGTGAAACATAAAGTGTTGGGGGGGGGGGCTTTTTCCTGTTACCTGTCTAATAAGACGGAATCCTTGTTATGATAAGGGTTTGTAGAGGATCGGCAACTCAACCAAAACTCAACATATGTTCCATCGTTACATACAACACCTGCAATAACATAGCCTTGACCACCGTAGATCCATCTGACCATAAGCACTGACCGATGGTTATTGAAGTTCGATACCCGTATATCGTGTTAAGGCATTCACTAGAACATCATAATATCATCAGCTGTCTTGTATCAGCCATGTTTTCTTGGATTGTGGTATAAATAAGCATACGTGTCTCCTACGGGAGTTGAGCTTCTGATCTATATTAAATACAATAAACTCTATTACAAGTAAATGCTAACGCTCTGTACCATATGCTATTTGTGATGAACATTTAGTATGTACGTTTACTCCTAAAATCTACGAGCTGGGCTGATTTCGATGTATCCTACTCTCCCTTTTTGGGGGGTGGGTGGAGTGGGTCGGGTTGGTGTGGGTAACAATAATTCTTACTGATTTATGTTTTATCGCAATACCCATTTATTTATTGTATAACATTACATAATGGGGGTTTTAAGACTTCGCGATTGGAAATTCAGAGAGGAATAAAGTGATTCGCAGCGGGTCATTTGTATTTGTATTATATATTATAATTGCCCTCCATTCTAATTGAAATTAGATCGTTGCTTCGTTAATCTACTCTTTTTAAACTACTAATTTTTAATTATGGTTAAGTTTGTGCTACTGTGCATGTCTAAAGCCGTTAATGCGATAGGAAAAAGAATATTGAGTTGAACTAAAACTTTTAATGTTGTAGGCCTAATTATATCAATACTGTAGTGTAAATATAAACAACATAAAATCGAATAAAAAAAACTAAAATATGGTCTAAATTCTATTTAATTTCATACGCAAATTGAACAAATGAAACAAAATAGTATTCATTTCATAGGTGCCAATTGTTAATCTCACTTTTCCAGTTCCAAGTTCCTGGCAATTTATTCTATATATACTGGCATCGTTAGGTATTTTTTTCTTTCTGTGAATTGGTACTTAGAAAATAGCTTGGAGCAGACATGGCTGTAAAATTGATACTCGAAGAACTTAAGCCGATTTTTCCCTCCTTACAATCTGACCTTTCGCACATAAATGTATGTTTTTAATAACGAAGATGTCAAGAAATCGAAAGACGGGAGATATAATTAATATGCCAAATGCCTGAATTTTGTTATATTTTATGCAGCTATGGCGGGTGTGGCGCCAGGCAGGGTAAGCTTACTCCGCCGGACAGCTGTTTGTCGTGTAAACAATCCATTTACTATTTTGCCTATACCGTTTTTTTTGTTTTTTTTTGCTTTTTTTTTTTTGGACTCAGAATTTTGTCTAAAGTTTCGGATTTATTTTATTTGTACGAACATACATTTGAATTTGACATGTTTTGACTGATATCGCTCAAATTTTAAACCGCTTCGTTTATTAGTAGTCTGGTAGTGTAGGGCACGATGTTGGATATTCTTCATCTTTCCAGAACACAATTCGGGTTCCGGTGTAATCATCACCCCTAGTAACTTAAAAATATTTAGTTTAAGTAAAAACTGAATAGGAAATGGGTTTTAACGTCCTACTTTTGTGTACCGACCGGGATAATGAAACGGGTATTTAGCTTAAATAGTCACTAGGTGTCGTGTACTGGGGTCTTAATCTTTGTAAAAGACACAAATCGCTTTCTCATGTGACCATTAGCCCCACCCACCCCTGATCTGACCTATCAGGGGTTCTTTTACGTGCACACCAACGAGTACGCGGGACCTCTGTTTTTGGTCCCACCGAACGACTAGACGCTGTACCTTACCAGGCACGAAAGCTGTTTTAAAACAAAATCGACTCTTCTGCACTATATATGTATAACTTGACAGATATGTTCAATCGCCTAATATTATACTATAGACCATTAGATAAGCAGCTGTATTTAAACAACCAGACTCATCTTTCTACCTAGAGACAGATTCCTGTAAATACGGATTCCATATGACAAGAGATACAATAATATTAGTTATTACCCCAGACGACAAACACCCATCGTTCTAACGTGCATTTATAGTTTTATCCTGGCAGGTTAATACTGGGAGTTATATCATTACGACAACCAGAAAACGGCGGTTAAAAATAAACCCAAAGCTTTCGATCGTATTGTATTCCAGTCGCTGAAAATGAATTGAGTTTTTTTGTCTATCTCTATACTGGTCTTTATTCATGTAATTCCAATTCGAACAGATCGCATTTGTTTCAGGTTTATTTTCCACATCGTTAAGTCAGTACAATCACGGTATAGCGAGTTTTTGTCTAGTGGTCTACTTTATAAAAGTAACAGGAATTCTATATCGACTTCTATATTTCACTTCTACTTAATGTACTGAACCCATGTGAATTATATTTGAATCTCAGACATTGCTTGTTTTCGAGTTATTACGTTATTTGGTAATTCGAACAGCAAAATAGAGACGGTGTTCATGCTGGGATAGTTACCGTGTGAGCACAGATGCTGTGTGTAATTTGTTCCGGGTAAAAAGTATGAACTGCATATATGAACGTAGTTTAACTGAATTGAATGGGGTATAACATCTCGACACCAAATATTTCGGCCATTTTCAGACTAGCATACTATTGACACGGTTCTATTCAGCCCACACCGTTAACGTTAACGGCACCGGTGCTTGGTGTCGCGAGTTCTGGCTTATCTATTTCATCTGTTTATCCGAATTCTAATCCCGTCAGTATGAATAGAAACGTTAATCAACATGTAATTGGTTCCAGTAATGCTTTAAGTAATATCATTATAAACACAGCCGAAGTATTGATTATGATTCCTGCTTTACAGATAGAATATTATTGTGACTGTCTTAAATTCGTTCTGTCCCTCTTAAATTTCTTAAAAACGCTCCAGTCTGTCACCACTTACTTTTTGCACTAAGCTTTCAGATTTATTATTTCTTTCTTTTAAGTTTACAGCCCCACATTCCGGAAAGGAAGCAGTCATTTTATAAATTAAATTTTAAAAGCTGTATTTGGCTTTTTGTCTATCCGCACACCAAACAAAAAGACGTAATTCAATTATCCAAAAACTTCATAGATCTTGACATTTCAATGAATAAAATAGATGATTGTGAGCCTCCCGCGGGTTTTAATTGTTGATTAATTGAAAGAATGTGATTTTTTTACTGTTATCCTACGAGCGTAGGAAAGAATGTCGCCCACGCGGTGTATTTCGACCCTAACAAATAGCCATTGTGTTTGAAATACAATATAAATGAAATGGGTTTAACGTCCTACTGTTCCGCAATCTGATTTAAATACAGATCTATATTTCGTTTCGTTTTTTTATACTCTCGATGGCTTACACTAGATGAAGGTTTGACCAGTTGTACTGGGGGGTCGCGTCAGCGGTCATGCGAGCGGCTTTTAACCAATGACGCCAGACATTGATTAATCAATCTGCGTTCCGTACAGAGCACTTGCAACACACCCAGCTCTCGTCGTAAGTAATTCCTCAAATCAACTATAACCTGTTATATAACATATCTTCAAGATCCTAGTGTTTCGTAGACAAATAGAACAAAATTTTGACCTATAAAAACAACGAAACGACTGGTGTTTTAATCAGCTGGACTGCTCTGCTTCCACTGGGATAATGAAGACGGGTATACGTCATCATACACTGTGCTAGGAGGGAACGTTTACCCGGACAGCGGCGCTACGGACTACTCTTTATCGAATTCCAAATGCCATTGGATCTTTTACTCTGGCGTGCACAGGACCTCGGTTTTTCGTACCATCCGAACGACTAGGCAGTTTAAATGGCCCCTGTTTGGAAATAGGAGCTTGTATCTAAACAAAATTATAATAACATTTCTAAATAGCAAGTACTTTAGTACTTGGTTGTTGGGTGTAGAAATAAATACTAGATGGTTCTTGAGATCTGCTGCAGAAACGAAGCCCGCCCACAGATTAGATCAAGTACAATTCTATGCATGAAAACGGAAAAAAAAGTTTCTAAATAACAAAAGACACCACTTGAAGGTTGTTGTGTGAAGAAAGTTTCGCGCGGAATAATTCATGGGTCTTGAGATTGGTTCCGAAAACGACGCCCAAAACAACACTACATCTAGTTTCCCTGGAAAACAGGAAATACTGCCGCTGATGAGTGAGTGTACATACATTTAATAGTCCTAGAATGATTTCGAATCTAGCCATTCGGTGATATGTTTTCTTTAAAAATGTCCATTACTATTGGGAGCGTGGGAGATTTTAAACTTATTTATTTATCTATTTTTATGACTGGTATAAATGATTTTAAGGATTAACTTAAAATCCGTTATCAAAGCTCAACTGTTAGAACGTTTACGGTAAAGTATATTCGAACCACGTGGTTATAATGACGTCAGTCTTCGCTGTGTTCCACATTATATTGACGTCGCCTTACGTGAGTAACATCATTGACAAATTGTGAAACAATTTAATCCACTTTGGAATTTATTTAATACCGCACATCGAAAGGCTGTTACTTTTATCCTGGAACAGATCAATTCATTACATTTTCAGGTCTGTAGAACTTTATTTATTTATTTATTCACATAATAATCTATATAGCACCTAAAGGCTATCAGTATTTGAGCATATTTCTATCTTATCTTTAAAGTTATTTCATTCACCACTGCCCATTATGCAGGTCTTCGGATTGTATCTCCATTCATGGTCATTTGAAAATGTAGACTACTCATGTATTTGGGCCTACTTCTAATGTGCTATGTAATTTTTTTTTTTTTTTTTAATCCCATCGGGCACACATGCACGTCTCTAGTGTTTTCTTTATCACTGCCCGTTATTTGAGCATATTTCTATCTTATCTTTAAGTTATTTCATTCACCACTGCCCATTATGCAGGTCTTTGGATTGTATCTTCATTCATTTTCATTTGAAAATGTAGACTACTCATGTATTTGGGCCTACTTCTAATGTTCTATGTAATTTTTTAATCCCATCGGGCACACATGCACTTCTCTAGTGTTATCTTTATCACTGCCCGTTATTTAGATCTGTAGGCCTATTCGATCCCATATCATATTATTTTAGAGCTAATTTTAAAGAAAATGATAATGTTAAAGTTATTTCATTCACCACTGCCCATTATGCAGGTCTTTGGATTGTATCTTCATTCATTTTCATTTGAAAATGTAGACTACTCATGTATTTGGGCCTACTTCTAATGTTCTATGTAATTTTTTAATCCCATCGGGCACACATGCACTTCTCTAGTGTTATCTTTATCACTGCCCGTTATTTAGATCTGTAGGCCTATTCGATCCCATATCATATTATTTTAGAGCTAATTTTAAAGAAAATGATAATGTTTTATTTTGTGTTAGAAGTCATTCTTAGTTTGTTGACCGCATGGGTAGTGAAGTTGACCTCACGTACCGGTTGACCTTAATATTGAACCGTTAGTTCATACTGGTCTGAATTGGTGTCAAGGTAATATTTTGGCGTAATATAATGGGCCATAATACATAGTAGACCTAGTTCAAATAAATTCAAGGTCACGGAAGCTACCGGGTGCACTGTCAGCAAAAATGTTAATATAATTTTATTAATAATTTTACTTAAAGGACTGGTCTTGTTTAATAAGTATCGATATCGCACAGTAGCTGTCAAGTGCTAGCTTCGTCTGTAACCAGATTATTTTAAAGGGACTAGCACCCTCCATATCTCTGTTCACATTTACTTGGTCAATTAAATAATTAAATTAAGTTTGAGATTAGTATAAGCAGCTAAAATGTGGAAGTCAAATAGAAAGAGATCGACCGTTAAAACTTATTACAAGTAAAGTTCGGCGTCTCAAGTAAAGAGTTGGTATTTTACTCAAAATGGCCAACTAGGACAGAACACAGTAAGGATGACAAAAATAATATCCCTACACTGAAAGATTGATTGAGCCTGTCGGTGTCCTAACATCAGTTGTTGAAACCTCATCTATCGGTAATGCTTACATTTACTCTATTTCCCGTCACATATTCCCAGACCCCTGGATGTAATACTGCATACTCTAATATTCAGTTAAAAACCATTCAAGGCTAGTTTATAGATTTAGCCTTAGCCTACTATTAGATGATTCATCCGTCACGCGTAGCAGCAGATTTATAGTGCAGTCATCTTTCTGTAGAGGCATGCAAAACTGAAACTAGAATAACCTCAATACTGCATACTCTAATATTCAGTTAAAAACCATCCAAGGCTAGTTTATAGATTTAGCCTTAGCCTACTATTAGATGATTCATCCGTCACGCGTAGCAGCAGATTTATAGTGCAGTCATCTTTCTCTAGAGCCATGCAAAACTGAAACTAGAATAACCTCAATAGATGTATGAACCGATGGGGCCTCGTATACTTATGTCAATAAATGTCTTCGTTGCCATAGGGACTACCGGTACCCAATCATACACTGTCAGACATCCACAACTGCTCCAATTACCTGTCGGCACCCAATATTCCTCAGTATATACTCCACGAAGAATGAGGAGTAATAACCCCTTTAAATGCTCCAATTACCTGTCGGCACCCAATATTCCTCAGTATATACTCCACGAAGAATGAGGAGTAATAACCCCTTTAAATGTTGTTAATAAGCCTTAATTTGAAAATTGATAGGTTTACCGTATTATTGTTTATGATCTAATCTGCCACCGTTTTTGTTTCATGAATTAGTAGGTAACCTTATAATCTATCAGATATATGGCGGAAAGTTTTTGTTTAATTTCGCCAGTTCGATTTGATATTTTGAAACCACTGTGTGGTTCTTATTCACAGAAGGGAGACGCGTTCACACTTTTATGCAGTTTTAAATACAGGTTTCGCTTAGAATATACTGGCCCGCAGCTGCGCCAGTTTTCCAACAAATCAAAAATCTGCAGAAAATATTTTTTGTGCAAACCTGGAAGAATTTAATTGGTGCCATAGAGGCGGGTAGAATGATTCAAGACCCTTGTTCAACTTACAGATTTCTCCTATAGGTTTGGTTCAACAACAACAACAACAACAACAAACAACAACAACAACAACAACAAAAAAAAAAAAAAAAAAAAAATGGCGGGCGGAGACTAATTACTCACTTATCATATCCGCACGGCAAAAATTTTAACAATTTTATTGATGACGATAATGCCAGTGTTAAATATTTGTCTTTTTAAAGATAGCATCCTACGGAGAAAATGCAGTGTTAAGGAAAATGGATATAAAACCCGCTTTCCGCTTGCCTTCCGTTCATCTGGGCGACTTTGATTTTCTCGGTATTTATTTTAATAATTATAATTTCATAGAAAATGTCTGCCAATGGGATGCACTGTATCGTGTTCGTTATTCAAGACCCTTTCCAGATATTGTCAATCGGTAGTTATTTCTCAATCTGAACTGCACAGCATTGATCATTACCCAGATAATTTTTTATTTTCGCGAGGGTCAGTAATTTCTGAGATTGTCAAGGTCTCGTGTATGCGAATCTCTGTTGTTCTCATAGCAGACGATAAAACAGTTGGCCTTACGTTTTAGGTTTGAGTATTAATACAAGAAACACGCAAATACAAATGTCAAAATAGATAAACTTGCCATTTTTGAATCGTGAATTAAACATACATTATGCAACAGGTAAATTTGCCAATTGCACGTTTTCATAAGGCCTAAAATGTTATCTAAATTATTAATTCGACATTGATTAAATTAATTAACTTATCCAGACGATAATCAACCCTCGATGACTTCCCTATTAATTCGACATTAATTAAATTAATTAACTTATCCAGACGATAATCAACCCTCGATGACTTCCCTAGCCTGCGATGTTTACTGGATTACAACCCTATGAGCTACTTAACGTCCATTAACAATTTTGTTTTTTATCGTACCGACTTTAGTAATGATGATCGAAGCTAGACTCAAAATTCAATCGCTAAAATCTTGGTTCAAAGGGGCTCAATTTGACTGAAATTTTCAATAAATTCCCTTTACATTATCTAGTTAATATTTTATACCATACGAGTTACCGGAAGTCTGAAAGCGACTATTATGGTCCGGCTTACATTTTTGGACTCATTTAATTGCGTTTGTTATATCCCAGACCAGCGTTGGTTGTCAAATACATATTTACAATTACTTACAAATACTGGCGGTAACAGTGATCTCGGTTGCGGCGCGTACCTTTGTGGTCACTGGTTACAGTTCAGACGGCCTAAAAGTGGGCCAATCAGGATATAATGCGAGATATGACATCAATTGAACTGATTCCAACTGTTTTTGTCTTTATTACATGGTTTTCATACCTCCAAAATAAATGTGTCGTTCTTCTTCATGTTGATAATCATTCATGTGTGGGTGTCGGTTATGAATAAACAATCGTCTAAATCGCACAGGATTGTGTCACTGTTACAGCCTCTTGTCTTACAATAATTTTTGTACAATATCCGTATCTTGGCTGTATATATCTCTTCTAGATAGCGTTTGGACATTACAGCGGTTTGGCCACTACAGATAGCAGATATAACTTCTTATATAGTTTTCCGGTTTTAGTTTTCATAGCCAGATTAATAATCTTCCTGACCCAGCAAATTCGTGTTTGTTTAAAAAGATCCTTGAAGGTTATCTTATCCATAGGTCCGACAACGGACACTCGTTTGCCAATTATTAATTAACATTATAGAGTCTCTTGGTAATGTTTGCAGTCGACTTTTCCTTGGCCGTGCATGGTTGTTTAGGATTGGTGAAATCACATTTTACCTGAGGAATACCCAAAATTACCACCTTACATTCGATAATATTCATTGTCTAACCGATACTTTAAATATTTTTCTTGCTTGGTCAAAACCGATCAATTCCGAAAAGGGACTGAAATAAAACTTAATAAATTATAAGACGAATCACTTGTCCTCCAGGCACAGGGATACTCTTTAACCACTTTGATAGCAACGCTGTTACTGCCAACCAATTTTCAACGGTAAACTTTATGGGTATATGCGTGCGACTCAATATTCAGCCCATTTTTTCCGTATTGCCTTAACATCATATATAAGATATGGGGCGTTTGAAGTCAAAAACCTACCAGAGGTATCTTTGATGTTAAATTGAATAATGTATCAACTATTAGAATTTGAACTGTTTGCTTTGCTAATATACTTTGATTTCAGGCTCAAATAACGTTTGGATTTAGGGTTCTTCAATTATTAAATATGCTTTCATCACAGCTCGTCTTCGAACAGGATGTATTTTATCTAGATCTAAAGCGAATACATACTTATATATGATGGCAGTAATTCGTTTCGGTATGAAATGGAAGATATGATTCCTCGCATTAACTCCCAAGATTTCTCATACATGCATACATGCATCGGGCATTGGTCGGCTATCTTCGCAACAACTTTGTGTGAATTGGGCAGGACGACTGTTATATGGTCACAAATTACCGAGACTAATCGGGCGTCACTCTCGCCCCTCGGGACACTCGAGCCATGGGCTCTACCAGGAAAGGAATAAACAGCGCCAGTTTTAGGTATATAATAAATAATGACGGTCGTTGTGTAACTTGTCCGGATATAATTGCGGATAGTATATATATCTATATGTATAAATTTACAGATGATGGAGTGCAATATCGTAAGGTACCCTTAAAGAGGGAATTTCATATTTTCTAAAAAGTCAAAACATGATTATTTCTATGCATTTTGCTCAAAATGTTGTCAACTCACTATTATACGATCATGGGCATTATTTTACAGATATTAAAATCGTTGACCCAAGAAATAATAACACAATTATCTCCCTTGTTTTCCCATTCCCATCCATGGAATTGCGATCTTCAAACGTTTGAATTTGAAGTTGAAAAATGATATTTTTGCCAATTTCTCAACTGACAATAATAGTGAATTATAAGATTATTCTTTAAAAAGGTAGGAATACGATCATGGGCATTATTTTACAGACATTAAAATCGCTGACACAAGAAATAATAACACAATTATCTCCCTTGTTTTCTCATTCCCATCCATGGAATTGCGATCTTCAAACGTTTGAATTTGAAGTTGAAAAATGATATTTTTGCCAATTTCTCAACTGACAATAATAGTGAATTATAAGATTATTCTTTAAAAAGGTAGGACTGTTTATAGATACAATCTATTTTAGGGCTTTATTTTAATAGTACATTTTAAAGATATAACTTAAAAATATGAAATTGGTTTCCCGTATGATTGGTCACAGTTGCAGCTTCGGGCGCACTTTGTGGCGGTTGACAGTGTCTCGAATTCTTCTTAACACTGTCAATTTGGCACACTCAGCTGCCCTGTGATATCTCACTCTGGTTTCTGTAGCCCAGATACCAGCGGAATAAAAGATATCAATAATATGCATGGAATGGCATGCCATATAGACAATCTGTCGGTGGCCATTATTAGTTGAATTAGTAAATATATATATCTATCAAGTTACAGTTATTGGTGAAGTTACATTGGTATTATATTGAAGAGAAAAGTTACTTGCAGAAAATAGTATGAACACTCTGTGAATTTTGTGATATTTGGAACGGATTATTAGTAAATACCTTAAATGGGTTATTATCAGTAAATATTGAGCTAGAAGTAAAAATTCACGTTAATGAGTTATTATCAGTAAATATTAAACTATCAGTAAATATTGAAGTGAAAAGAATGTATGTTGAACTAAAGTGTATAGCTAATGTATAGCTATTAGTAAATATTGAGTTGAACTATAATGTATAGCTAATGTATAGCTATTAGTAAATATTGAGTTGAACTATAATGTATAGCTAATGTATAGCTATTAGTAAATATTGAGTTGAAATATAGTGTATAGCTAATGTGTAGCTATTAGTAAATATTGAGTTGAACTAAAGTGTATAGCTAATGTGTAGCTATTAGTAAATATTGAGTTGAAATATAATGTATAGCTAATGTATAGCTATTAGTAAATATTGAGTTGAACTATAGTGTATAGCTAATGTATAGCTATTAGTAAATATTGAAAAGTAAGTAAAACTTGATCTGTCAAGTTATACTTCACCAATTCAGCTGTGACTAATCATGCCAATAAATCAATATTCCCCAATTTACTCGTTTGTCTTTGATAAATGATTTTAAGGATTAACTTAAAATCCGTTATCAAAGCTCAACTGTTAGAACGTTTACGGTAAAGTATATTCGAACCACGTGGTTATAATGACGTCAGTCTTCGCTGTGTTCCACATTATATTGACGTCGCCTTACGTGAGTAACATCATTGACAAATTGTGAAACAATTTAATCCACTTTGGAATTTATTTAATACCGCACATCGAAAGGCTGTTACTTTTATCCTGGAACAGATCAATTCATTACATTTTAACCCATCCCATCCCTCCCACGTGTATCTATGTTGCTGTGCTGTCTCTGCGTTTCATTTTATATTTTCAGGTTAATCCGATAATTGGTGTAACACAATTCTACTGGCGTTCCAGTGTTTTACCAGGACAGAGGTTATCAATGCATATCCATGTTTAGCAGTTACTGGTGCTGCTCGTAGGTTCTGTATCCCAGACACCGGCACACTCAGCTGCCCTGTGATATCTCACTCTGGTTTCTGTAGCCCAGATACCAGCGGAATAAAAGATATCAATAATATGCATGGAATGGCATGCCATATAGACAATCTGTCGGTGGCCATTATTAGTTGAATTAGTAAATATATATATCTATCAAGTTACAGTTATTGGTGAAGTTACATTGGTATTATATTGAAGAGAAAAGTTACTTGCAGAAAATAGTATGAACACTCTGTGAATTTTGTGATATTTGGAACGGATTATTAGTAAATACCTTAAATGGGTTATTATCAGTAAATATTGAGCTAGAAGTAAAAATTCACGTTAATGAGTTATTATCAGTAAATATTAAACTATCAGTAAATATTGAAGTGAAAAGAATGTATGTTGAACTAAAGTGTATAGCTAATGTATAGCTATTAGTAAATATTGAGTTGAACTATAATGTATAGCTAATGTATAGCTATTAGTAAATATTGAGTTGAACTATAATGTATAGCTAATGTATAGCTATTAGTAAATATTGAGTTGAAATATAGTGTATAGCTAATGTGTAGCTATTAGTAAATATTGAGTTGAACTAAAGTGTATAGCTAATGTGTAGCTATTAGTAAATATTGAGTTGAAATATAATGTATAGCTAATGTATAGCTATTAGTAAATATTGAGTTGAACTATAGTGTATAGCTAATGTATAGCTATTAGTAAATATTGAAAAGTAAGTAAAACTTGATCTGTCAAGTTATACTTCACCAATTCAGCTGTGACTAATCATGCCAATAAATCAATATTCCCCAATTTACTCGTTTGTCTTTGATAAAGGTGTACAAGAACTGAATTTTATCCGAATGAATGAATAAATGAAATGGGGTCTATTATCCTACTTTTCTGTTCCAATGCGGTCTGTTATGACGAGCATCTCTCCCGGATATCCATAGAATTCGAAAGATCCAGGGTTCTGTTATGTACATGCGATTAGGCATCTGTATCTTGTCCTGTCTCCTGCATGACAAGGGAAACCACGCTCGAAAATCCTTGAAACTTTCTCGGGATCGAACCCCGGACCTTCTGATTGGCAATCCAACGCTCTACTCGGCCATCGCGGCTCCCTTCCCTTTTTCAAGTTGGCGAATCAACAAAGCATTGATAACCATGATAACATCTTATAGTCCGTAATATACTAAGCGATTTCTGTGCAGACAAAGCATGCAAATTATCCAAATTATAGAAGAGTTCTTGCCGTAAAAAGAAAATATTCAAAAGATACTCTGCGAGTAGAGAACAGAAGTCAGTCTCTAGCAAATTAGCCATTAGTTTGACGATTTGCGCTCACAAAAACCGTATCAAATGATCATGGATCAAATTTGCTGGGCTCTGAAAAACACTTCTCTGGGGACGGACAAATGATTCTGATTGATCAGAAAGTTCGTTCTTAACAGAAAAATTCTCTTTGGTTCAATGGAAAGGAGCTGATTTTCAACAATGATTTTAATCATCGTCCCTGGACGACTTCCATTACCTTTACCGAATGTCTGAATAGAACAACTAAATGTTATCAGAGGTCAACAAAAAACGCTTAAATCAGATAGAGAAAGGGGAATAAAGAGATTTAAAAAGTTTCACGGGGTGATGGGTAGTGTCTGCTATCGTATCGTCATACTAAATGCTCTTATTATCGTTAATTTCAAAGAAGTGATATAAGTCTGATATCGGCGCCCGTTAATGGTTCTTGTTGATCATTAAGTCTATCTGTACCTAATGAGTGCCCGGGTACTGTTAACAGTTCAAAATAAAAGTTTTGACAAGGGGCGCACAGAGACTGGGGGTGACGTCACAAGACATACGTCATAGCGGGCATTTAAACATAAGATTGAAATTTCATTAAGTTATTTGAAATTGTCACCGTTTACTTTGTTGTGCAAGCTGTTCTACTTAATCAATATATTTAAAATGATTTCCTTTCTCGCATATTCCGGAAATATTTTCTTTATCGGAGTCTTGAGAGCACACACATGAAGAGTTGAGAGTTGTGTCCTTCGGGTAGAAATAAAGATCTACATTCCCTGTTAATAAAGAATTTGTATTATACCTCCTTATAAAACTGAAATCTGTAAGGCACTAAATGTGAATGAATGGAAACTATTAAGACAAATACAGACGTAGCACACACTACACAAAATAGGCAACACCGACAATATCAATTACAGAAAATGAGAAAGTAACTGAACCAAATGTCAACACTACATTTCAAATGACAAATTGAAAATAGCTGTTAGTTCTTTTGGTCATTGAAATAACGTACGTTGATTTGATAACTTGTATCATTTTTCGAGAATTGTCTCCAGAACAAAAACGCAATCAATAGACGTTGAAGCTGCAATATAACATGGTGTATACTCTTAAAGAAGCCAAATCGCAAATATTTGGGACCTACAAATTCATACAAATGGGTGGCAACGTATATAATAATATAATATGAACGTATATAAACTGATTTACATTCATTTCCGTTTTTACTCTTATTTCAAAGCAGTAGTTATGTTCGGCGAAATACGTCGGAAGTCTCAATCGATAGTATTTATTGCGCATGCTCTCCAGATAAGAATATGGTATCACCGTTAGACATGACTTGTGGATATGGCTAAATGGCACCGAAACGCATTATGGTACACGATTCGTGTACCAGTGGTAAAATATTAATTTTGTCTTAAATATTGGATAAGATCACAACATCAATGTCGATTAAAATTGACAAATAATTCGTGTTTTCAATGTCGAAGGTTTTGGGTGATATTGAGTAAGAGACTTGGCTACTTTAACCAATTGTTTGCAAGGATCAAGGAATATACAATATTTAATTAAAAGGTTTTGTTAATTTGGGTTTAGTAAATATTCATTGTGACTATTTTCTCCCTCAACCATGGCAGAACAAAATGGCTGAATTTTGAAAGGGAACACGTGCCCGTCTTTGACAAGGCGTATTCTTATATCCAATGACCATTATATGTGTTAAAATCCAAGTGAATTAAAACCTATAAATTTATTAACTTTATTAACGCCTCGCTTCACCATTCTATAATTATACCCTAATAAAATAGCCATAGATAATGAACCTTAATGTGAATATGGCGCATCACCGAGCTTCGGTTGACGGACACCTGTTTACGTTATGGACACAGACAATAGCATACTATTGATTTGGTGTTATTTGCCATTGATCTCCGGGAAAGGACCATCCATGGTCTTTGTGTCGATAATCAGTAATTTAAGGCTAATCTTCTTCTCAACGTAATACCATAGATCACACCACCTGCTCTTCTGGCAGTTCACGTGACAAAGTCGAAGCAGGTCGCAAAACAAAAACCCCTACACGGAACTGCGAATCAGTTTGAATTATTTAACCTTTAACACTTATTACGTAACTACACAAAGCCCTGCGGGATTACTCTCTATATGTGATAGCATAGGATTTGTATGGATCAACACGTTACGCTATCGACAAAACGCTTGACCAGCTAATTGTTGACTAGAGAAAACCAATTAAGCCCGAGTGCCGCTCTTTGACAGAACGCTTTAAACCCGCGAAACACAAGATGTTTGGTCGACCCAGAGGGACTACCTTGATGAAAATTCCTCCGCGGCCCCAGGGGCCTATTATAATGCTATTTGTATTGTTCTAGCTAACTGGCTTTGACAGAAGTTCAACCCCTTGATAAATGCGCCAAGCAAATAATGATAAATCTGTTTATTAAAGATAAATATCTAGAGAATTAACTTGACATTATTTTTTCTTCATATTAATAAAGTGGTGAATATAAAATAATCACTGTTATTACACGAAGATTATAGTTTACTTTGGTCAGAGAACATGTCTAAATTCTTCTTTCGATCCCTACATTGGCCGAAAAAGTTCATCCAAATTTTCCGGCGTGGTTTCCTCTTGTCAGTGATGCGGGACGAAGGGCCAGCTGTCTAGTCGTTCGAATAGTGCTAAAAATCGAGGCCCCGTGTACACATTGGCATGCACGTAAAAGATCCCTTGGCAGATGGAATTCGATATAAGAGTATGTAGTAGCGCCGCTGCCTGGTCAAAAATTACCTGTATACCCGTCTTCATTAGCCCAGTTTAAGAGCAGAACAGTAGTACTTTAAACCCCATTTCATTCATTCATTCATTCGAAATTCTTCTGACATATACGACTAAGACTGCCTTGGCAATGACATTAAATGAAATGTTGTTTAAAATCCTAATTTTTCATCCGATGCACTAAAGGAAATTTTGTCCAGAAAGTGGCGCTACGGTGTACTATAACTTCGAATTCCAACACACAAGGGTTCTTTTAAGTGCACGCCAACGTGAACACGGGACCTAGGTTTGTTGTACCTCAACAAAGTGATTCCTATTAGTTGTACTACCCCCACCCCCACCCCTTAATAACTTGGCTTCTGTGTTTGCTACCGTGCTGCAGTGATTCTCCCCTGATCGTATTTGTCAGTTAGAGTAGAAGACTGTATCACCTTGTAAATTTTGTTTAACGGGGACTGTAAGATATAAATTAGAACCGAACTATCTGTCATATTAATTTATATCAAGCCTCGAACTAAAATGGCAAAAAGTAAACATTAAGTAATACGATTTCAAGCCGACTACCGATGTATACATGGACGAACAAGCAGACGATATCTGTTCCCTCTAATGGTTTTTATTTTCATGTTAAGCCTGGTGCTCCAGCCTCCAGCTAATCGCCAAGGCTAGAAAAGCGGAACGATGGATTAATAAAGACATTGAGGAAAGAAAATACATATCCACTTAAGACGAAGGCTAGGCATACAGTAGTGGCTCAACTTAAAAGGAAATTAATCGACCCGGGGTGAATAAAACGGATATTGCGTGAATTGAAAGGACATATATCAGTGAGCGACGAGGGTCGAGAAAACTGCACGGTAATGGATTGATTCAAACAAAATTGACATGATGGGCGGGAATCTTGACATTCTCCATTTTTTTCTACCAACACAAAAGTGTGGTTTGAATATAGATAGGCGATCATTAGGTGGTGAAAAAATTGAAACTGTCAGTATCCCACTAATGAAGTAAGAAAAGGATTAAGGTTTAATCTACTGGTTTATTATCAGCTCATTGTAAATTGTTCACAGATTTGTAACTGTTTTGTCGCATTAAGAAACTCCGACTTAAACGTCTATTCCTATTTAAAATGTTATGCTATACTGATGTTAAAATAAAATGGGTTTTGACGCTTTTGGGCTCCATCCGAACTGATGAAGGTAGGGATACGCTAGGAGAGAAATTTTACCCGGACAGCGGTGCTATGGCATACTCTTATTCCGAATTCCGACTGCCCAGGGTTCTTTTACGTGCACGAAAATGTATACACAGGGCAGCGCTTTGAGTACCACCCTAACAAATAGACACTGTTCCTTGCTAAAATCTCCGTTCTGCATCCCCAGCGCCACTACTCATTGACCCAGCGTGAAACCCACACCTAGAAAAAACACATTGTTTTAAACAATATTTATTTTCAAAAGTCCACATTTAATTAAGCTACGACATTCAATATACTTGATGCTGAAACAAGCTAGTTAAAAGGTTTATACATGTATTAAGTAAGATAGTCCATGTGTTTCTATAAACAGAGAATAAATAACGAAGAGCTCGTATCAACTTTTATAACAATTATAGTATATTCTTTCAAGCGCCATCTTTAATTAAAGGGGCCCTTGTGGCGTCATCTATACCATTCGATCTTTCAATATGGCGTTTACAGGGTTAAAAATTAGCTTTTAGTAAATCGGTCAAATTTCTAACGGTTCGTGTCGTTTCTACCATTTTCAATTGTTACATGCGTTCTGGTTCCTCTAGGGACGTCATGAATGTATTTTTGTAATGAACAGAAGTCGTAAGTGTAAGTGTAACCAGCCCCGAACCAAACACTGTCCAACCATTTCATTACATTTAACTGTTAATTACAATACATTAAGGATTGTTGTTATTACTCTTACTATAGTGGAGCTGATAAGAGCAATTTTGGGGAAGAATCGTGGAAATGATGATACAAGCATCAAATTTGGCACAATTGTTCTCCAAGGGATACTAATCAAATCTGCCCGATTGGCCAATTGAAAATCCAAGATGGCCGCCATTTTTCAAGATGGCCGCCAAAACGGTGCTTCTACTCTTACTACTAAGGATTAACGTCCGCTTCTACCTTGGGTTATATCACAGACAAATGTTTCCCAAGAAAAGAACGTGACAGAGACAGCAGGCAACCTGGTTGATGTCCGAGAGAATCGCGATTTAGTCCTGAAACCACAAGACCATTCAACCATATTTGGATCAAATCTTTCACATTCTGTGTATATCATCTTATCAAATTTTATTATTACGAGTAAGTGTGTAAGTGAAATGATATCCGAGACTATATCATCATGTATATAAACATTAATCATTCCGTATGTTTCCTCTAAATATATTGCTACCTGAACTAGAAATAATGCGTCTACTGTACTCCCGTCTACGATGTCTATTTAGTCAAATCTTGTGAATTAAATATCGTCTGTATGTGCCACGAGAGGATTTCATTTCTTGGCTAACAGAAATTTGAATGAACATTCAATATCAAACCTTTGATTAAGCATTTAAAACAAATTGATTCCATGAAATGCATGAGTTTTTACGTCTGGTCAACCCCGACACGATAGCGGCGCAATCAACGATTGAAACCTGCCTATCAATATAAACATAACTTTGATGTTTTGAATCATCCCATATACAAGACATTTTACTCCTTACAAATCCAACATGACACCCCCGGTGAAATTTCATAAAATCTGGTTGTTAATGTCTGGCTACAAACCATATATTTTCTATTTGAATGTATTTATTAGCCTTCTATACACTCATACCACTTTTAACTGTAGCAATTTTACGTAGTTGACAATTTAATATTTATCTTGACATCTGGTCTCTATAAACAGTTGTTTTTTAATTAATTTGGTATTTGCATTGTTTGTGTTGCTATGTGTTGTTGTTGGGAAGTTTGACGCTGCATTGTTTATTAACTGTAGTTCTGTTCTAATTCGTAAACTTCAAAGATCGTTACTCATCTACTCGTATAATGATAATAATACAAATAGTAACACAACAAAAAATGTCCCCCCCCCCCAAATACAGCACGCTCGGAAAAGGTTTTGAGGATGATCGTATATAATAGCCTCTAATTGAAATATTCACCAAAACGACAAAAGATATAACCTTACATGAATTGATAGAACCTTTATTTTTTTGGATGAAAAGTGAATATATAAATCATCTTTTGATAATACGAACGAAGACAATTGCCGTTTGTATTCTGTGTAGTGCAGGGAAAGAATGTCTGACAATGGCACAATGGCACACATACGAAAGTTACGCTGTCTGTACACAGTTAGCTCCGTTTGAGAACAGACACGAAGCTGATTGGCCGACATTGTAATTCTCAAATCGACGATTTAAGTCGAAAACACAAAGCATACTTGGAGAAATATTTCCTTTGTTTCCATTTAATATAAAGAAAAAGGGGTTATTTAGCCTTTGTGTGTAAGAAATGCTAATTTTGGAATATGGTGGCCACCCAGGACAGGGGTCTATTATCAAAGTAGAAAGTTCACAGTATGCAGTATGGCGGGGAATGTCTGCTAGATGACAATGGCACTGTAAGATATGGAGATCGATGTCATTAGAAGAATATTAACGTCTACAAGATTGTAATCTTATGTCATATAATATGGTTATGTTAGTCTACACTTATCCTTTTGGTAAATAAGTAAAAGACGATTTATTTACATTTATTATCAGAGTAATCTGCGTGCTTGTATTAACTATTGATCTATGTGATATTTTCTATAGGAAATATAGATTGGTGTGGTGGGAGGGGACGTGAGGACACAAAGGCTTAGCAGATCAAATGTTGGTCGCGCACACAGCCTCCAGGACAAGTCTCAAGACCTCACGATCAGATTTTCATTACAATAAACAAATGTGTTCATTTCATTTGTCTGGTTAGCACACATCCAATATAAATGAAATAAAATGGGGTATAACGGCCTTCTCTTCTGCATCGAACGGAATGATGGGTCGTACAGTGTGCTTTTGTCAGGGCAGCAGCACTACAGGCTACTCCCATCCGAACGAGCAGACACTGTTCACTATCAGGTCCCCCATCTTGTACCACTGACAAGTTACGCCGATAGCGAACCCGGTATCCTCTGGTTAGCAAGCCATCGTCTTACTCATTGCGCCACTGTTATTCTATTAGGTCATGAGATGGAGAGTGGGTGTGGTCAAAAGAAATATACAAATAAAATGGGTTAATCCGGAAATGGCCTAGTCGACATTAAACCCCATCTCTAGGCCCTTCTTTTTCTGCAGTAAAAATAGAATTATTTCTGAGACCGCTGAAGTTCGTATCAAAATTTGGAGAATCGTTGAGGGCAGTATTAAGTTCACGATTATATTACATCATTGTCAATCCAGTAGACGTGGTACAAGGGTTAATCAGTGAACTGGATGTATGAGATGTGTTGTTGACGTTTGGGAAAGTAGGTCGAGGGGAAATGTGTAGGGAGTGATAGTTAGATGTATTATGAATTGTTACAGTGGCTGTGGTGTTACGTTGAAATACTATGCCGCTACCGTAACACCACAGCTTTATGATTTGTTAGACAGGATTGATACCGTAAGTCCGACAATAATAAATAAACTATTTCTGATTTTAATGTTGTCTTTTCCCACCGGCACTGGCCGTACGCCATCAACTGAAAATAGCTGACGAAACAGCTAGGGCGTCGATTGTTAGTTCGCGTACAACTTGAAAAACCGAATGTCGTACACCATTGTGAAACTGAAAGTAGCTGACGAAGACAGTTAGGGCGCCGATTGTTAGTTCGCGTACAACTTGAACAAAACGAATGTCATTATGGTATTTCTGACATAATTGGTTATCGGTGACCTGAAAGCTGGTAATCTCGACTCAAAGCAAGTAATCTCGACTCAAAAGTATAGTGTATAACCTACTTACTGTCTACAGTCGTCGCTACTCTTATTCATGTTTTTTGTGGACGATTTACTACTCAGTAAGAAAGCCTGTGCCCAAAAAGAGTTCTCGTCTGTTATTATTAGTATAATGACTTCCTCATGTGCGGCAGGTTCGTTTGTTTTTAAAAACACTGTTTTTCGTTCCAAAAAATAGAAAAGTAATTTTTTACCAGATGATCATGGTTTTTCACCGAGACTAGATAATTTCTCTCGGTGTAAGGATATTATTGCTTATGAAAAAGTTCATACACTGTTGAGAAAATAGTCCCATTGGTTTTCTTAGCTGCAAATACAGCGAGAATAAACTCTGTACTGAAAAATTTTCGCGTGATCTATATAAACTGTCTTCACACACTCGATTTATAATTAGCGATATACAGGTACAGTGGCAAGTGTTATGCTTCTCAGGCTAATACCTCAAAAGTACCTCCGCGCAAAACCCTCGATTTTGGTACATGCAAAAGAAAAAGAAATAGTGCCCGTGCGCGTGCCAGTAATAGGAAAACTAAGAGTTCGCGCATAAAAGTGCACGAACGTACCAGGCGCGATGTCATCCAGGCGACAGAATATATTCTATAAATATAAAATATTTTATTGCAGATCTGGGAAACAAGTGAATGAAAAATTAAACAGATTGTTCATCCGAATGTGAATGATTTTTTATGACGGTTTGCTCATACTCAATACAGTCGCCCATCCATCACCCTGGAGCAGAATGGCAAACAACGTGACCAATTTTAGTCGATTTTATTAATAATAATATTAATTTGGTTTGCGTGATTCATATATCGTAATGGCATCCACAGATTCTATGGGGACTGGTTAGGGAAATTTAACATCAATTATATATCTGGTGCTTACAGAACGCACATGATAACACACCAGATATATGGTGAGTCCTTCAGACTTTTCTTTCCATGTGCCCATGGGGACTAGTTTCATCGTCCCATCCGGATTTCTTGTCAGCCTTTTGTCCTCTACCACTAACAACGAGGGGCCACTCTGGAAAGTCCAGGAAAGCGTTCTCCGCCAACACCAAAATCGAAACCTGGAGAAGGAGGGGGCTGCCCAGCTCTCACAGATCGCAGTTCTTCTTTTCTGTATTCAACAAACGAGTCGTTCTCACTCCACTCTTTTCCTATACATGTACATGTATAAACCTAAATGATCTGGCCCCAAGTTCACAAAGTATTCTCAGACTAAAGTTTCAATCACTGTTTATGAGAAATATTTTTGATCCAAAAACACAACACTTTGCACATAGACATAATTTCTTATTGATGCATTTCATACGTTAAAACAGTTATAAAGGACCAAATTTTAGTTAAAATAAGGCGAGAATGTTTTGTGAACTCGGCTCACAATTATTGTCTCTTAATTCCCCATACCTCGCGCCTAAATTAACGTTGTCTCCACCCAGGGCAACTGCTCAAATTACTGCTTTTTCGTCTATGTATTTTGACAGTATATTATGTTAGCTAGTGATACTAAATTTATAGTTGAACATGGCATTGAACATGATATATTAGTATTAAGTGGATTTATAAAACTGATTTGTTTGTCGCATGTGTAAGTCTCTCAACTGTCAACTTAACAAGAAAATGCGGAAAAGTCAACTTAACAAGAAAATGAGGAAAAATCTATCCAAGCTGTTTCTACTATAAATTGCCTCTTCTCGTCTTTATGAGATATATATAGGTTCGTATTCCCAATAATAAAAACATAGACTTTATGCGAATATGGTTTTACTCGTTCTGTATCTAATAATTCCTAATAATCTAAACACGGACTCCGTGAATAGAGTTGTATTTGTCTAATAATTACTAATAAAAAACCCCAAAGATTCTATGAGTAGAGTTTTTCTAGGCCTATATCTAATGAAAACATAGAGGCCATGAACATAGTTTTGTACGTCCTACATCTAATAATTCCTTTTAATAAAAACATTGACTCTATGAACAGAGTTCTACAGATTCAATGTTACTAATATTAAAAACATAGATTCTATGTACAGATTATCTAACCCCAAATTTAACCGGAATCTGCCTCATGGGGTTGGAAGGTCGAATGGTTAGCACGTGCGCGCTGTATAATGAGGTCTGTCATTGAGTCAACTGGTATGGTTTCGATTCCCTGGGTGCACCGTGACAAGGAATAGGGTCGCCTGTTCTACCTCGTGGATTTTCTCAGGGTCCGCCGGTTTCCTCCCACTGCTAAAGACCCCTACGCGAATTATTGAAAGAAAATTAAACCATGTGTTAGTCCCGAAATTACCTAGTTTGGTCGAGTGGGCGTTAAACCCATTCCTCTCTCCCTCTCGCAATCTACCTCTGAAATAATTAACTCTAATAAATTAATTTTCGACTTGTTATTTATACAATTTAGTTCCTTGTTTTCTCAGATACACCTCATTGATTATATCCAAACCAATACAGAAACAATCAATCATTATTAATCCCATTTCAACAATCACTTCAATCAGGGCTCTCGGTGTTAATTTATTCCTATGAAGATGTGATCCCCTAAAAACCTTGCAAAGAGCCAAAACAATTCCATTAAAACATCCATTTAGAAAACCAATAATCCTTAATTGTGTTTGTGCATGTCTTGTTTGGACTAAAATGCTATGAAGGTTGTTGTTTAGCAGCAATCAAGAGAAATTAACAAGTCGTTGATGGGTTACAGGGTGTTATAACAATTTAAAATATAGCCAATGATTATTTTGGTAAAAAAAAGGATATTCATTCATACCCAATCCACGTATGACATTTGTATAAAATTATAGAACCTATCTTTAAAAAATCCGGATTACAGATTTTGTTGATATTGTTTACAGGTTGTACCGTTATTTTTTTAATAGGCATTTTATCAAGCCAATTCAGTTAGTTGATAAAACCTATTAGTTTGATTGACTGGTGAAACTGATTAAATTAATTCGTTTCGTTGACTTGTGATACCGTTCAGCCTAATTCGTCTGGTTGAGTTCTGATACCGATCCGTTTAATTCGTTATATTGACCTGTGATATTAAAGCAGGATAGTTTCTGTTGACTTGTGATACAGATCGCGTCAATTTGTGTTTTTGGCCTGTGACCCCGAACGTTCTAAATTGTTTGGTTCACCTGTGATATCGTTCAGGCCTATTATAATTCGTTTGGTTGACTTGTGACACTGATGCTCAAGCCAGTTCGTTTTCTTGATATTTATGAACCAAATTCGCTTTGCTCACCTGTGATACCGACCAGGCCTATTCGTCTGAATGACTGTGATATTGGTGATCAAGCCAAACCGTTTCTTGACTTGTGATACTTATCAACCTAATTCGTTTGGTTGGCGCAGAATAACGATCAAGCCAATTTACTTGATAAAAACCAATCAAGAAAATTCACTTGGGCGACCGGTGACAAAGATCAAACTAATTGTTCACATCTCCTATCCAAATGACCCCTTACACAGTCCTGTTCTAGATAACCATTTAGAAATCACCATATCGAAGAATCGGTTCATTTTAAAAACCAAGTGTTCATATTCCTAGTGTAATTCAAATCTCCTTGGTCCTTTTTAATCTAGCCGTTTTGACATGAATATCTCATTTACCAAAGAACCAACTTGCACACACGATATGATGTTTCCATATAGAGAGAATGGGAGTGAATACTATTTGATGGGGTTCATCTGTCCGCCTAAGATATAAATTTCTTTTAACAACATTTAATTATAGGCAGATATGAAAGAAAATTCTAAACCTATAATGGAATGTCTAGCTGTTATTATATTATTCAATGTGGGCCGTCTGGATTCTTCTAACAGTCCAAATTACACCTAGTTTATTTCCACTTTTCTCTTTTAATCGCTTAAAATATCTACTATGATTTAACTAAGCGTCTTCGCAAATACATTTGTTGATTTTAAATGAATAATGAAAGCTCATTAATCTTGCATGAATAAAACCTGTCTCAGACACAACAGATTCTTAGTTTTATCGATTTGGAATCGTCTTAAAGGCTACCTGCAAATACTTCTGTATATGTCTTGAGAGATGATTTTTGGCACAGAATTTGTTTCTGGTTCATTAGATATGGGATTGTGTAGAAGTCATTGATGACGGAAATAGGCATATATGACAACGCAATGGGTATAATAAGAAGGAAATCGGGGTCTGGATAAGTAAGACTATATAGACTATCCCAGAAGAGCCCGCGAGTACTTTGTAATGAATTCAATTCAAGTCTATGATAACCTAATAGCCAATGACTGGTTTGTTACAATATGTATTGACGTCCATTAAGGGAGAATTTAGCGTCCTTAACTACCCTATTTTTTTCATTGTGTCCCATTGACGTGTTAGAGTAGAACCATCGGTTCTGCCCCATGTCTGGCATTCTTTGTGTGTAGCTTCTTATCGCAGGTTTCTTATTAGAATTTATACTGATCAGAATTCCGCTTCAATAGGAATCCTAAGTACTCGGCCTTTTCTCTGACCTCTTCACGTTAAGCAATTAACGACTGTATTGTGACCGTTTGCGTCCTTTGGTGTGGGTCAAATACGAACGACTCGGTCAGGAAATGAATGTCCACCGGGGTTGATGAGCTTCACAGACTCGTATAAAGGCCAATAATCAGAGAAATTCCGGTGAAAACATAGAAATAGGATACTCGTCTTATAAAATCTGTTTCGGGTTGGTTAGGTTTCAGTCGTAGTTTTATATTGACCAGTACAGTCATCGTTGCTCTGTTTACGGGAAATCTCGTCTGATTTGTTGGTTCAGGGTTGACAACTGTACTTGCTGTGTCTGCCGCTGAAACAATAATCTAACAGTTTAAGAGAATGGTGTAGTCAATAGTTTTAATACAGGGTGTCTATCACTCCACTATAGCCTTTTACTAAAGTGTTAACGCATGGGTTACTTTCTTTAAGTGAGGGGATAATCGCGTCAGATTTGAACTAATGTGGTGACCATTTTGTCAGTAAACTGACTCCACTCAATGAGATTTACATCAATACAATACAAGTTACTTTGTATTAAAATGACTTCATCAAGTCGATAAGTTCAGATTCAGATCTCATTGTCCCAAAGCAGCCTACTAATGACCCCTCGGTAGGATACGTTACTCGCCTAATTGTTACCGTAGACGATGTTGCGCATAAATTCAATTCCCTTAACAAATGGTCATTGTCGATGAATGGATTCTATTGAATCAAACAGATTTGTGCCTGTGTTCAGAATAAATAGATCGACTTGACCAACCGATATATTAGCTGCTCTTAGATTGTTGGCTGCTGTTGAGATAGAGGAAGACGTATTTAGGAAGTATTTATTAGACAACTATAGAACACATGAAAAACTACTAACGACTTGACGGATCAGAATAAAAGTGTAATGCTATTGTAAATTCTACGATTGTCGTATTATTATATTCTAACATTAACTGCGATGTAATGTCTTATGACGTTTGTTCTGTTATACTATACTGTTCCGGGTGCTGAATGACCATTCAAAATAAAACCATTAAGTACAATGATGGAACTGAAGGAAACGTCAGTCGCGACAGGGGTCAGGTTGGGGTTCTAGAATAATATCGGCATTACGTACTCTCTTTATCCATTTTCAGATATCAAAAGGTCGCAGGATATATTAAAGGAGCTAAATCGCTAATTATTTGAGACCTAGAAATTGCCACAAATGGGTCGCAACTGGTTATTCCAGTCTACATTTGCCGTTTAATTTGGTGCAATGTTTCTAGCCTCGTCCCTCGGGTCTCTTGCTAGAACGATTTGTGTACCAATGACAAAATGTTTATTTTGTTTTAAATGTTGGATATCAAAAAGCCCATCCTTTCCCAGTAAAATGACAACATCAGTGTTGATTTAAATTGACAAATAATTCGTGTTTTAAATGCCGAAGACTTTGGACGATACTAAGCTACTTTGCAGTGCCAGCAGGCACGCATTATGTGCCATATATTAGTCTCAAAACGACCAACAGATAGTGTTGTCAAGAGGCATACTATTGCTTCTTTGAATTGTTGTTATTTGTCTGCCAGATTATCTTTATCTGTGTGTTACGATAAGATTACAAATCAATTATTTTTGTTAATTTTACACTTCTGCTATCTCTAGTGAAGGAATCGCAATAATGCGGAAACCTAAAAATAAAAACTATTTAACAAAATAAGATTCTTGTTTGGCGAAGAAATGAGACACTGACATCATCATGGTATTTGTATTTATGTGTACATGTTGTTAATCAAAGTATGACGAACCCAAGAAATCTTTGTTTGTTTTTATCATTACCATAGTGGCCTGTAGTTAACCCAAATGAACCCTATGTATGTTAAAGTGGCTCAGTGTCTTTAGTAGAAACCAAAGAAAAGTTAACTGATGTAACAATATAACCGTAAAATAGACCTAATCAAATGTATAGTTTGCGATACTAATAGAGAGATGCCCTTTTGATCACGAATACCACGGCGACCCCCTTTAAAATATGCCAAACCATACATAGAATTGCTAAATCTGAAACCTAAAACTTCCTGATTTCTCCACTGACCACGAACACAGTGGTCCATTTCAAAAGAGCGCTGAAACGTTTCAACGTTACATTACAATAAGCGAGCGCTATGGTAAATTATTAAGTTCCTTTAATTTCCACATCCGAAATGAAATGAAATGGGGTTTAACGTCCTTAGAGTTCTGCTTTCAAACTGGGCTAATGAAGACGAGTATATGCCATACAGTGTGCTATGAGGGAAATTTGGCCCGGGCAGCGGCGCTAAGGCCTACTCTTATATCGAATTCCAACTACCAAGGGATCTTTAATGTGCACGCCTATGTGTACACGGGACCTCGGTTTTTCGTCTTACCCGAACGACTAGACATGCCCTCCATTCTGCATCACTGACAAGCGGGAACCACGCCGGAAAATCTATTCAGGGATCGAACAACCAACCTCCAGGCTAGCGAGCCAGCGTCTCACTTAGCCACCGTGACCCCCTCACATACGAGAGAAAAATAACGTTGTATGATCAATGAACGTTATAAGTGAAATCTACAGTATATATTATGTAAGTCCCTTTAATTCCATCTACCACACATCGACATCTTAAATACTAAGATGCCATTTACGCTTGAGAGAAAATCATGTTTTAGATGACAAGGATGATTCCAGAAACAGCAAGCAGTGTTTTCAGATTGATAAAAAATAACAAGCACAATTTACAATAAATCTGTTAAACTAATTTTAGGTTACATGCAAATTGTGTACCTTGGATAAAAGCCAGACTTTAAATACTATTATCTAAATTATTGAACAAATTTGTTCATTACCCCACACGAAGTAATATTCAAAAATATCTAAAATACTATAATAAGTCAAAAATGATGATAATTCACAAATAATTGTCTGTCGCTGCACTGTCGTGGTAGAAAATTATTACAATTTTTTTCATTTTATTTTACTCTGTAGATTTCAAATTGATGATGGAAGAAGACAAATTAAGTTTGCGTCTCTTAAATTTCGGAAGCTATCAAAGTTATATTAAACATGTTGTACTTGCTCTTATTGTTCGGTTACGGTTTAGATAACTATATCTGTGGTTGTGCCATAATACATCACGGAATTATTACACGGGCCCGAAATACTTCGCATACACTAAACAGGCGTAATGAAACGAAATGGGGTTTAAAGGTCTACTTTTCAGCATCAAAAAGGGGTTATGAAAACGGGCATAGGCCATACGAGGTGCCATGGTCTACTGTTATTTCGAACTCCAACTGCCAAGGGTTCTTTTGCGAGAAGACCAACGTTGACATTGGACATCGATTTTTTTTTTGTCCCACCGAGCGACTAGACGCAGTACTAAATTCGACCTCTCTTCCTGCATCGCTAACGTGAGGAAACCCAGCCGGAAAAATCTTGAGGATCTTACTCGGGGCGAACCCACAACCAAATCGACGAGGGTTTCCAGGGCAATTTTAAACGTGCGTCGTGATTGGCTGGAAAGCCGATTAATTGAGTTACTGTCCCTAATTTATTTTTGCAATAGTCAGTGATTAATCATTAAGCCAAATAAATGCATTTTTTTCTCAAATTTCAAAACTATCTGGGATGTTTCGATGGGTTCGTGTTGGCAGGTAATATGAGATCTACGTGTATATAGGAAATATATTAGCAGTACCATCATCTAAGAACCTCGTACGGTAAATCCAATTCTGTCTAAATGTAATAAGAGTTTGGTACTACAGTATTAACCACGAGTTCACTGATTTACCTCATATAGCCTTCAAGCTAAACTTTCAACATGCGGTTCTGACATGTTCAATCTCTGCCAAGACCTTTTTGTAAGCTTTCTACACGGCCTTACAGAAAATTACATTTTCTGAAAAGACCTCGATTACACGATTCGACTTCAGCCCCAAGTAAAAACTTGACTATGCTAAGATTGAGATAATGATAGAAAATTGCCACTGCTGAACTTGGCACTCGTGGTATGTTCCACGGCAAGAAATATGTTGCTTTGTTAAAATGGACGTCAGAAAGTGCTACATTTCTTTCCATTAATCGTTTCAATTTACACACAAAAATATATGAAAAATATAGATACAGATAAACACTCAACTTATTTTGTTTTTCGTGAGTGATTATAAAGTGTTTCTAGAATGATTGTTTTGGAGAATTGTCGTGGTCACAGTGGGGAAATAATTACATCGAAAATCATTATTTTTTTTAATTTAAATTGTAAGAATCAAACACTGAAAAATATGCAAGTGATTACAGCAGGCTTCAGTTTTCTAAACATTATTAAAATTAAAGGGGTGATATCAGTGTTTTACAATTCGATTGTATCAGCGATTTTCGATTCGACAACACAGTGGACTCTGTTGCCACTTCAGACATCTGAATACTATGGCATTCTGTAAAATCCATCATCATTTTCATGTCCCGGTTTATTTCCCTTTTTAATTCAACAAAACACGTTTTGAGTACATTTATATCAGAGCCTACGCCCAAACTTTATTACCAGCTTACATTGCTGAGATAAAGGCGTTTGAATTTAAATTTATGCATTATGCTGGTGGTTTTCGAGGTGGTTAACGGGATCTGGTTATAACATCTTATTCTAAGTAGATCAGTGCATGGAATTTTGATAATCAGGGAAATCTAATTGATGATTTTATATTGAAAATAGTTTAAATTTATCTTTCGCCGTCGGGGCGGGGGGGGGGGTTGGGGTCAAGTCTTTTTTGTGGCCTGTGGCGTAATCAGCGGGATGGCATTGCACAAATTTCATCAACAACTTTATAAATCTACCAAAGTAATATTTCTTTAGGGTAATTAACTCCTTTGTGTCCAGCTGCGCTCACAATAGCGATTTACAAAATTCCTAAACGTTTATGCTCCTACCCCTGTCTGAGGTCCTGCACTACACCGAATCCCCCACACCCATCCCACCTCCGACTAATTATCTAAGGGTTTACAGGGTGTTGATTATCAGTTCTTCTCGATATAGACAAATAACTACAAGATCTTACCATAATACTCAATGTTATCGAAACCTACACCTGACATGTGTAGATCAATCAGACAGCATTTATAAATAAAAAGTAAAGCACGTAATTGCTGAAAAGTATGACATTTTATGTATACTGTTCGGATTTATTTATAAAACTTAAACCCAGTGAGTGCCAAATGGTAAAAGGAAATTATGAATACATATCGTGGAAGACACACTTTTACTTCCACTACTTATCGGCACATAACAATGACAATGTCTCTGAAACATCAAATTTATAGTTCATGCTTAATATAATATAAAGTGGATGTTTCAAGAGTAAAGCATTTGGCTGGTTTATGTTTAGCATTGCATCTGTAGGTAGTTATGGACTGGTGTACACATACCCTTGTCTGTCGAAATTCGATGACGAGTAGGCGGAAAAGCCACTATCCCGAGACCCCACCCCCACCTCTTGCATTGTCCTTGTAACATAAAACGAAATCACCATATGTTAGCCTCAAAATGACTGAATATATGTTGACGAGACGACAAACCTCGTATAATTTCATATCTAGCGGCAAGGGAGTATTTTTTTATTACAGATGTCAAAAAATTCTTCTCAAATCAATTGATTTTGGATTCAAGAAGGTTATCCTCGAGGCAACCAGTAAAGGTGTTCAAGAAAGAATAAGCCTAAACAATCCTGCCTAGTACATATGATCCGCCACAAACTAGACCGTAATGAAGTTATGGTTTTATACAAAACAGCGATGTTTTCAAGGGTATTTTTGTTTTAGCCAAATGGGCACCAAGTGTTGAAAATGATGCATTCTAACATATAAGAATACAATTAATATACATTTTTTATTTGTGAAATATGTGAACGACGTGGCTTGTGCCTTTAAAGTATCATACGCAAATCCAATCCATGAACAAGACACGTTTGCTCTTCTGGCACAAGTTACCGAGTTTTTTTTATAGCAATGCTGATTCCATATTAAGATCTTCAAACTATTACTAAACTCTGGTCTATGTACTTAAACACGATGTAGATGGACTGTAATTTGACGTGGATTTCTACTTGACATGTTGATACAAAAAAATAAGATTGCTGGCCCAAAAAACTCTTAACTCGACATTTTCAGATTTAAAACTCCAACCAATCGATTTTACTGCATGTAACTGTAAACGAAGATTCGAGGGTATGTTTTTATCTCTAAACGTTCTATCAATTAATTTATATGATTATATTAAGACAACTACAAGTCCCGTGTTCATGATTTCAAGATAAAGTATTATTTAAAAAGTCAATTATATACTGCTCATTAATTCAACTACAAACACAAAGTTAGAATAGATTATGTTAACTAAAAAGAGAAGGGACATCAGATGCTATAGAAAGAATATGCATACATTGCCTAAGGCACAAAACTCGTCACTAATGGCGAATCTATTAGTAAATGTTTATTGCGAAGATGTTTCAGATTGTTATCCGTTTCTAATGAACCACGAATTATTTAATTGAAAATAATATTTTTACAGATACTATTAAGTAAAAACAAAGCAATAAATTTCTATCAATCTATTGTATTAAAATGCTACGTCTCATCAACTGAACGGTGATTCTGTAAAGCTCGTCTTCTAAATCACCATGTTATTAATAATTATGACAATTTTAATGGGGCGCATCAAAGGGGAAATACGCGTGTACAAGTTCTAATAGCGTGTATATTCCCTTGTTTTAATGTTAAAACTGTTATTAAACGTTCCATTTTACCCCTGTAGTTCCTTTCTTATACAGCATGTAACCATCCATCAGGAATCAGTTCCTGACATTGTCACACTATAAGAACGATGTTTTAATGTTTCTATATCACGCTATCACCTGACAGCCTGATATGTTTTAATGTATACATATACATATTTTCATCCTGTTAGTTTTCCAGATCAACAGGTGTAAAAAAAGTAAGTGACGATTTATTCAAAATTTGATATTTCTGAATTCTCAAACGATTTACATATTTTTTTTATAATGGATGCTTTTTTGATAAACATCGCAAATTTATCATCAATTGTCCAAAGTTGCAAACAAATTTACATTTACATTATTCCATACTACGAACTATGGAAACGGTGTCGTGTATCGGTTTTTGAGAGATGTTAGAATCTGTTCGTCAAATGTTCCTAATCCTAACCCAGGGGTAAAAGGTATCAGTATTCAGAAACAGCACCAAGTGCAGATTTTTGAAGACTGGCATTAAGCGCATTTAGCTAGTTAATGATTTGATATATCAGAATAAAGAATAAAAAAGTTTGATTTTTTTTTCATGAGCGGCTGCGGGACACATTTTTATTTGGAATGTATTTTTCTACCGTACCTATAGAGTTACTTTTATTTTAAACTGTATAATCTATTTTAGCAAATAAATTTAAGAGATTTTGCATCATTTAATGCCGTGATATCATGTTATACGTAAAACATTAATAAATAAGTAATCGGATAATGTAACTTGATAGACGATATTATGGGTAAATTTCATTTAGAAAAACTACATTGATTTGTCAGCAGATAATACTGATAACTTTTATTACGTATATATTAATATATAAATATACATAATACAAAATAGGTAAATTCCCAATTGCTAAAAATAAATGACTAACTGTTTTGTTAAAAATATAAAGAAGCGGTGGGTCTACAATTTAAGGGACATGAAATAAAATAAAATGGGGTTAAGCGTCCTACTGTTCTGCTCCGACTGTAAAAATAAAGATGGGAATACGCCATAGGGTGTGCTATGAGGGAAATTTTGTCCGAACAGCGACGCTACGGCATAATCTTATATCAAATTTAAATTGATAAGGGATCTGTTACATGAACTCGGTTTTTCGCCCTATCCCACACACTAGACAACTGTCCTTGTCAAGTCCATCGTTCTGTACCACCAACAAAAGGAAACCACGCCGAAAAATCCCGATGAGCTTTCTCGGCTAACACCGGAATGGCACCCACGACCTCTGGACTGGCGAGCTTGTGTCTCACTAACTTGACCTATTAACGATCTTAAGAGAAGTGAAGTAATATATTTAGGTAGCAACCACACTTCTATACGCCAAAATCTAAAGATACGCTGAAATATATAATTATTTTCTCGCGTCAGGGGACAATAACCCCCAACACCCGACCATGTTCCGGTACTATAAATGCCTTTACTGTCGAATTTTGAAGACGGGTATCTAGTTAACACTTTACAATAAATTATAAAAAAGAAAAAAGTAGAGGCTTACCTAAATCCCACATTAACAGCAGGGTTACCAATATATCCAACATTTTGCACGGGTAAAACATTTTGTCTGAAGTGACCATTGTCACAAATTTATGACCTATAACAACACAGTTATCATAATAACTAATAATTACATTAGAACCAAATTATGACATGCTGAATTTCAAATTGCTTTTCAATGATATGCACAGATGGTTGTCTGTCACTAATGTTTGATAAGTATTATACCCCCGTGTGGCTCCCCGGGGCTGGTAACTTATTCCTTTTTAATGAATCATATAGTTTGGCTGTAACATCGCGAGTGGACACGTACAAAACTAGCAGTAAGCTCTATTAGTACTATTGCTTGTTAAACATAACCACTATAGCAGAAACCGTTGATAACGAAGCGCGTGCTGGCGATTTCACGTGGCTCGTGAGAATAGAGCACAGAATCAGTGTAGCTACCAATCGTTTCCCCAGCTAGAATTGATTTGGGATGAAACGTAATTGATGCATTGTCTGTCACTACTGCTCCGCCTTTCTCCCCTTCCATTAAAACGGCTCCAGATCTATTTAAGAATTATTAAGAAAAGCTCCCATACGAGTTCTGTGAATGCCTTTTAACTTTTGAACAGCACCGGTCAGAGTTGAAGTCGATGTTAATGTCATATCTAATGAAAAATATGGTCACTTCAATCGCCATGTGGACTATGCTGTTAAGGAGATTAGAACTTCCGTCCTATTGTTCGAGAGATGTAGAATACAATCATTATAAAAGATTTTTGACAGTATATAAATGTTTATGACCGATGTCGCGAGAGCATTCATTACGGAGGGAGTGGGTGGGGTAGATTGAAGTTTTTGAAATTTATGTTTCCTTTCTCACTTTCTAATACGTACTGGGACCGATACGTGGGTCTTAAGGGTATATACAATCAAGGGGTTGGTCACGGGTATAAAACTTCGGCACCTCACTGTATATGATTAGCAATAATTTAAAAAGAAGAACAAAGAGGGAAACCAATCGCAAAAGTATGAATTACGAAGTAAACAGACAATTGTTACTCTCTTGCGTTAGGCTAAAGGAGTAATTCCATATTTCACAAGAAAACAAAATAAAGGTGGTACCGCAAGAAAATCCAGTTATAATGATACGAAATGGGCTGTTTAACCTCGGAAAATTTAGCTTCAAACAAAATAATGAGCGCTAAATTTGCTTTACGGGGTTACGTAACTCATTTAAGCCCCCATCACATCAAACTAGTCCTTACTAAGTTCTGGAAAATGTTACCACACGGACTGAGACTATTTCCGAGCGCAGTGAACGTAATGGCAACGGTTTGCGATCTGTTTAAGAACTTCTCAAGAACTTTTAGTTTGTTCAAAACTTAACCTGTTCTGCCACTAGACAATGGGCGTTCTACGAATGAAATTGCCGAACTATGAACAGAATTACCGCACTATGAACGGAACTGCAGTACCTCGATTCTACTGTGGACGTGTTCAACGTGTTGCAGTCATCAATTATATGTAGTCATTTCATCATGCCTTCTTCGTGCTCAGGGGTTCGATGGGTGCGGAGGCAATGTAGAAAGATGAGGTCCAGGTAAAGACCCAGAAGGCTCAGCAATCTGGGTCTACTAGTGGTTGCTTTCCCACGGGAAGTCTTTCCAGGACTTCTCCGTGGAGGCATGCTAAACACAGGAGGCAACTGTAGTAATATATTTAATAAATGTCTTGAGGCGTTAACTGGGATGGGGAATGGCACGTCCGTTCGTTCGTTCGTAGGGTCGTTCGTAGGGTATTACGACCACAGACGATATAGCAGACACGTGGCATTATTTACACATTGTTTGAACTTGTTTGCTGCGATGGAGGTTTTAAGGATTTTGTTTCTTCCATGATGTGAGTCACTTGATAATCGTTTATTTAATAACGCTCTTCGATTTCTTTTAGCGAAATTACATATTAAAGTGAAAACAATATTAAGAATGTATATTCTATGGTATACGGTTATGGTTTTAACTCAGTGTTGTCCCCTGTTAGCATATGATGCATACAATTTTGAGCTGAAGGTTGAAAGCGTGTCTATCTAGGTGTCTGTGTGATCGAGGATATGTAGTTTTTAACATATGTATTTATTTCCACTCTGGTAAGAAACATTGGGGTCATGAGAGGACGAGATTTATTGGCATTCAGTGTTCCGCAGCTAACTCTCCTTTTCCGAACATGATAGACACATTCGTTTTTTAACGGAGTTTTGTTCAGATTTAAGTGTGAAGCATCCGGACTGTGACAGGACGAATCCTATTGTTCCTAGATTCAATGTGAAGCAATGAGATCTTCCTCGAGGATAAATCTTGTTGATTTTCAGTCTTCTTGTACTTTCTTTTCTAGAGATATATTACGTATCCTGGAGAGCTTGTGAACACGATAAAGATTACATTTCTTGAAGACATATAAAGGACAGACATCAAAATTCCACAGCAGACATGTTCTCATTTCGTTTTGCTTGCCTAGCTTCTAACATAAACCATTGTTGACGATTACCTGTAGAGGTTTATTGGGAGATTTTGTTTGTGTGTGTGTGCTTTTTTCCCCATTTTGTTGCGGTTTTGTTATTTGTTGAGATTTGTTTTTGTTGCTGTTTTGTTCTTGTTTTGTTGTTGTATTTGATTTGTTTGGATTAGTAAATTGAGTGCATCTGATTTAAAACTTACAAATTTCGTTTATAAACTTCATTTGTTTATATTGTATTTAGTTGTATTGTTGACTAATTGGTCAGTGGCAAATTAAATAAGACTCCTCTTTCCTGCAACAGTATTACGGTGCTCAAAGGTTTGAAGAAATCTATGAAACAAAATGACCAAGAATATACTGGTTGGCGTTTTACCTTGTAGGGCAACTTACTGAATATCTCTTTACAATTCCCCGCAACATAGATTGTGATATAGTTTGAGGCCGGGCTTGATTTTAATCTGCACAAAGAATGTGTATCTAATTTAAATGTCTGTATTGTATCATTTGTTCTGTCTTTGTTTTGCCATGCAATTTTTATTCATGAACTTGGCAGTGGTGTTGTTGTTTCACAATCTGTAATACAAGAATTCATAAAAACACACGTTTACCATTACAGCCTTCATAGTTATTTCAGATTATTTTTCAGGGGAAGTTGCCAGGTTCGGTGTCAGCTTGAACTATTTATTTTATATAACACAATTTGTCTACCGGACAGGGGCGATAGAAACCTCGTGTTGGGTTGGGTTTGGGAGGGGGGGGGGCTGACATCTTGAATGGCGGTGGTATAGGCACTACTTTCGCCAGTTAATTTAACCTGTTCCGTCTTTTAGGACAACATTAACATGTACACAAGTATTGCTTTAGCTCGGACACTGTAGCCACCAAATTTTTGTTGGGCAGAAGGCTTTCTGCCACAGATGGAGCAATGTGTGGCAAACTGTTGCCCAAAAGCATGTATGAGATTCACCATGAAAAAATTAAGATACACAAGCTGGAAGTAGAGACAAGTAAACATGCAATTCCCGGCCCTACGTTTCAACGTAACCAATCTCACAACTCTTGTATCCCTCCGCCTCAAAATCATGAATATTCACCAAACCTGACAAAAAATGTATTTACAACACGATTCTACACCAAAAGGGGGGAAAGGGAGAGAAAAATAACTTTGGCACTTGTTTCGTGTTTGACGGCCCAGCAGTAGTTGGTGACCTGTGTCCTTGTCTTTAATTGCTAACATAAATTACTGCGCTCCAATAATGTCGAATTATAGTTTCCTAGAAAAAACATCACAATTTATATGAAAGAACAGTCACTGGTTTATACACATATAGCACGACGTTTCGACAAGTATCCTCTTATCGTTATCAAGCACATATCTAGATTTCAGCTTTCGTCAGATATCTTTTCCTAATTCTGGAGAGATATACCCTGTTTTAATGACCTCTACCCAAGAATAGAAATACGACAACTGTTTTATTTAAGAAGACTTAATTTTACTGAAAATAAGATAACATAGGTATATTCCTTATTTCAAAACTGTAATACATGTTGCTATCTAACGAAAACACATATTTAAAACAAAAATAGCCTACTCTATTTATTTTCTGCAAGCCATTTCTTAAATGTGTTTTATTTTTTAAAGGTACTCAAAGAAAAAATAAAATCTTTTAAATTAAATACGAGTTTTCTTTATAGGCCATGTGTTCTAGAGTACCCATCACGCTGTGATGACGTCTGGTGACAAGGAAAATGGCCGATCTAACTTTATAGCGTCTTTCAAGACGTCTTAATGTTTGTCACATCACGATCGAGTCGAGAGCTAGTAAGTTGTTAGAAACAAGTTTCTGTCACCATGTCACAATGTGTTAATGGTAAAAGGTGCTAAAAAGACTTACACAATGTATGAAATTACCCTTTAAGACGACAATTCAGTCTGAACCGCCATTTTATTGTTCTCAATAATCGCGCCCTTCTTCTGCCGATCTACACTTTCTGGGAAGTTAAAGCTTGAATTCAATCTTAATGGCCAATTAACATGTACAAGTGGAATCGGTTGCGCTCTTTGACTGTTTTCCCTTAATGTACTTCATCCTTATCATAAAATGTTTTCTACTGTCTGGAATTAAGCCCTAAAAGAATATTAAAGGAGTCGTCCCAGACATTTTTTTTTTCTATTTGACCTATAGCAACCGGGTAATTCGGCGTGAATGGTTCCCTGAAATCTTTATCTGCCAAGTAATTGTCTTAAAGAACAGATGCACCAGTGTCTTGATAACCATTTCCAAAACGCCTTCTATAAGCAATCAATATAGGCCTACATTTTTTTATCTGACACGCATTCTTGTAATTTTGGCCATATTTTCCGATAGGCCGAATATCTAAATCTGAATCTATTGCTTACATTTTAGCGTCTGGATAGCATCGACGAACACCGAGTGAAATCTGGGACGCCACCTTTATTTCTTTGCAGTTGTTTTTAGCAATATGTGCTTTATCCTTATCACAAAATCCCTTCAATTGTTTAAAATTAAGTACCAAAGCATTAAAACTACTTTATGAACTGCAGTGCGCGGAAATATGGCACTATCGCGGGTTAATTGTTGATTTTACTTAATATAGTTCACACGACACCCTTCCGCATACATTGTATTTAATTAAATTAACTCAGAATGTATTGATTATGTAATTGTATAATACTATGATAATCAGAGTTGGGTGGATATTAAATGGTGTGTCTGTTGACTTATTGCTAGTATAATGACATGCTACAGCTTCGGTCCTAGCGAATAATTGATGGATTAAGTCATATACAGGTCACATTTACATGGATTTAAAGTCGAACATGCTGTAAGAACACCTGTGCTTCATTTCATGCTTAGAATTTGACTTAGATAGTTTATGTTTATTCAGTCTGTCCGATTATTACAGGAAATGAAAACTATCTTAGATGTAATTATATGCAGTTACTCTTTTTCTTCTGTTCGTTTCTGGGATGTGAGTGGCCAAATGATTTAACTTGTGAGCTTTAGATCATGAGCTATGTCCGAAGGTCACGTGACGTGATTTCGATCCCAAACTTTTGTAGATGACAAGGAGACGGGTCGCTTGCCCAATCTCGTGGATTTTCTTCGGCCCCTCAGACTCCCTTCCACTGCTAAAGGCCCCTTCGCGCATGCGGATTATTGATATCTGTATCATTTATTTGCCCAGAAATGACCTGGATTGTGTGGGGTAGCCGATTAACCACCTTTCGCTAAATAAATTATATTTACTATAGTCACGTATTTAAGAGACGAAAGACAATTCGTAATCATACCGAAATTTGTTATATTATACTTTTTGTGGGAGTGGTGAGTGTGTTAGATTAAAATGTGTAATGTGTAGTCGTAGCTGGGTAAACGTTAATTAAAGTAAATTATACGTAAACTGAAAAATATCTAGGCATTGATTTTAGTTGTTAGAAATCAGTTTGACTGATATATACTTTAAAATGGTAAAAAAAGGTACGAAAATGGGTCTTATAGTACATATTAATGTAATTTCTAATCAATTATGTAGGGCGAAATACGCAAACAGCCCAAATTAAACGGCGGCCGTCTGTGCTTGCCTATTCATTATACACTGGTCGTTTGTGAATTACCCATTTTTAATTGTTTTCTTTGTTTATTATCAAATGGCACACGAAGCTATGTCGAATGTGCTGATTTTAAAATGTTCATTGTGTCTTAAATATTCCATATTAAGGGCCCAAGTTTCCTGGTAAAATAACAACATCAATATTGATTGAAATTAACCATTGTTGAATTCTAATTCGTGTATTTAATTTCAGGTATTACGGATAATATTGAGTAAGGGGTTTAGATCCTGTAGAGTTAAAATTTATTCCGGAATTTTGGACGTTAAAAGCATTTCGATGGTAAATATACAAAATGTCTGCAGAAACAAGTAACGCGGTCAATCGTATCAATTGCTTGGGGTTATAATTTAGACTAATCATATTGGACAGTAACAGTTGGCCCCGACAACAATTAATTTAACAGCAATTGGTACCGATGATAACTATTGCCTCTCTCTCTCTCTCTCTCTCTCTCTCTCTCTCAGGGTATTCTCCTGCAAAGAAACTATTGTGAAATGCTGCTGCGAAACCAAAAAAAGAATCACAAAAAACAGACTGAATTATATAGTAATTTTGAACTTTCTCATTAAAATAAAAAAATGAAAAACACTCTAAACAATGCCTGTACGCATAAAGTAATTTAGTCACAAAACGTGTTGATTTTTCTCCCAACACGCAGAGATAAATGTCTTATTAAGATGATCTCTGTGTACATGAGCAGAAATGAATAGCTTTCACTGTTTGAACCATATGGTTGTTAATATTCTTCTTCCCAACCAAGTTATTTAATGTATTAATCAATAGCGTGTAAAACTAAAACAAAACCATGCTACGCAGTAGTCTTTTTTCTTATATTTTTGTTGAGTTATTTTCCCTAAATTGGTTATTTTCATACCAGTGCAATTTTGAATTAATCTGCAGACCTCATCAATCTGCCACTGTTTACACTGTTTGTGACACAAATTCCTTCATTGTTTTAACCTATCATACATTTACCATTCTATTGTTTCTAATCTGTCATACATTTAACCTTCTGTTGTTTTGAATCTGTTATATATTTACTCTTCCATGTTTAAAATGTATCATACATTTGCCCTTCTATTTTTTAATCTATCATACAATTTCCCCTGTTGTTTTTCATCAATCATATTTCTATGGTTTTAACGTACCATACATTTACCCTTCTAATGCTTTAATATATTATACAGTTACCCTTCTATTGCTTTTAATCGATCGGGACACCTCACTTTCCTTACATTTATTGCTTAGAGTCTAGGTCCACCCGGCCATGACTACTTAATGAACAAAGGGGGTTTAAGAGGATTTAAAGTATAATCTGTAACATGTTTGTGACACGTCAGTCAGCATAGTAAATAAATACGTTTTATAGTATAAATATTTATAAAAAGTTTGATATATAATAATATTTATTTATTTAGTTAATATATGCATATATAATTATTCCCAGTATATGATAATATTACGTCTAGGCTTAACTCTGAATTTAAAACCATCTAGCGCTAAATTCTGAACAACTTTAGTATTAGCATATTTGCAACGTATTTAAAGTTAACCAGAGCGTTCGCCATTTTGGAATGACCATTTGCAATTCAGAGGAGCTGATAAGCTGTGATTAAATATCAGTAGTTTATTTGTTTTTATTTCAAATTCTTTATTACATCAAAATATTTGACAATGTTGATTTATTAGTAAACTGACTTCACTAATTTGCCCAATCTACTGATAGTGGGAAGTGTTTACAGTAACAATAATTAGAGTGAGAAGTTTACACCAGTGATACTAATTAATTAAACAGACCATAGTCCTACACCCACGGTCTACTAACCTCCTAATCCTTTATCAAGACATTCAAATGTGGGGAAAGTGAGGTTAAAACCATCTATCATATATTTACATATCTGTGGTTTTAATCTATCATACAATTATAGGGGCGGATCCGGGTGACTAGGGTGACTAGTCACCACCTCCCCACCGGTGTATAGGAATCCCGGATCCTACAAGCTTCCACCGGAACATGTACGCATATCAGACACATAATCAGCATTATGTTACCTGCGGCAGAAATTAGCTCCGTAAACCGCGGTCAGTGAGCTATACTATATTTAGATATCTTTGACTTTAATCTGTTATACATATTTTTTTCTATTGCTTTAATATATTATACATTTACCCGTCTATATAATCAATCACAAAACCCTGTATTAAAAAGCACTAAATAGTCATTTCTTCTTGATTATCTTAAAAAATCTTTTTTTTTTAAAAAAAAACCCACGAGATTTCTATACGATATAACCTATTTCCAGCTAACAATTATTAGAGGAGAAAGAACTCCACCAAATATTGATAAATCTAAGTCTTTGATTGTACAGACAGCAAATTTGTGTTATTCCTTTGTTATGGCCGTAATGTTGAAATAATATTTTCAATGGCCCTGTTGCATGTCGAATGGGGAAATAATACATTAGCTGGATTTACGGTGGTGTGGATTTATCGTCACGTAATATGTAACCATTTTATTTTAGTTTCAAGACAACGATTTTTTCACAGATGGAAGGCGAAAAAACAGTTGAAGATAAATCGGTAGACTCATAGCCCATACTTTTTATATACTTTTAAAATTATGGAAAATCCTTTCATATCTAAAGCTAATCGGAATACAGCAGGCTGGTCCCATTGTTCCGTCGGTTAGAACAGTAGGTACTGCCTTTCCGTTCCAGACATATGACATTTCTCACGAGGAAATGTGTTCTAAAAGAGCAGCCACAGTTCACCTGGCCGGTTGCTTTGCGAACAATGTGACCATCGTTCATAATTTCCTTGAAATATAATTTTAGTTTCTTTTTTTGTTAAAAGAAACTGGAAAGAATCGTCTGATTTTAAATTAATGCCTTTTTAGATATAAATATTCAGAATGTAGGCGTTTAATAATGTTGGTGTTAAAAAAGACATGTGTATGTTCCATCTGTTAAAAGTGATCCCTTGGGTAATTGCTTACTAGAAAAAGCATTCATGATTTGAATGGAACTGAAGAGTTTGTTCAAACTTGGTTATTAAGAATTGCATTATTCCTGCCCATATTATATGAACGATAGCACTCGATGACCCGTGGTACATCCATCTTACAGACATTTGGAGAAAACTGATTAATCGCCGAGACACCACCAGGAAAGTGTTGTTCTTTTTTCTAAATTGACCCACAAACTACTTTAATTAGACTGCAATTTTGTGTGTGGTGACTTATTTACCCGTTATTGTTTATATTATAAAATCAAACTATTGATTTACTTGGAATTAAAGGCTGAGAGATTTAGTCTCACTTACCTTACATTGTGGATTCTACTAAACAAATACGACAGCCATCTTAGAATTGTGACGTCTTATAAAAAAATCTAAGTCCGTCAATCAATGCGCAATTGTCCAAGGAACACGCACGGGGGTTGGATTGCTTAATGGTTAGAAAGTGCACGCTGTATCATAAAGCTTGTCATTGAGTCAACTGGCGTGGTTTCGAACCCCTGGTTGTACATGACAAGGAGTCGGGTCGCCTGTCCATCCTCGTGGGTTTTCTCCGGGTCCTCCGGTTTCTTCCCACTACTCAAGACCCCCACGTGCATACGTACTATTGAATTAAAATTAAACCATATGTTAGTCCCGAAATGGCCTAGTTTGTGTCGAGTGGACGTTAAACCCCACCCCACCCCCAGGGAACACGCATTCAAGGTTTATGTCGATCGTACTGAATTTCAGGATCAACAGGATACGCAGTTGCTGGCTAAAAAGTTTAAAATATTGCAAAACTGGTCGATATAATATTGTAATGTCAGTTATAATAAGTAAGTAAACGCAAATAATTCATAGTCAACTCATGATATGACCCGTCGCACATTTTTAAAGTAACTGTTAGATATTATAATTCAATATAATAATGCGCTTATACAACTTCTAAAATCAAGCAACGATCCTCTGTTCAGACCTTATTTAAACTTCTGTGAATTATTTCACTGTTTTATTAAATTAAATCATATCAAGATACAAGACAACATTTTACACCAATAAATACCCTGCCTTGCATATTGATAAACCACTTTCAAGCCACTACAGTCAATTAACTAGTGCCACTATTGGCTTAACTTTTTTAAAAGTAAAAAAAAAATGAAATACCTTGCAAAAATTTTGATTATTATGTGAAATATTAAGATCAGAAAGTCAGGTTCTCGTATCGATTCAATCTTATTTTATTGTTGAAGAATAAAAATGGAAATTGGAAAACAAAACTCATACATATTGATCAAATTGTATAAATTGCTTGTGTTCATCACGTTCCTGCATATCATATTTCAAAATTACGACATTTTTTTTTAGCATTTCTCGATGACGATGGTCGCTTTTCATAAAATTTTACGTTATTTTTTGAACAACCGAGAATTCGACGCATTTTTCACGTAACATTCATAAACTTTGAATGAAAAAGTTGATTTTTGGAATATAACAAATACTGAAAACAAAATAGGGGGAAAAGAGGCTTATTGAGAAATACTGCTATCTATATAAAGGAAAGTTGACGGGAAAGTTTTTGAGCCGTTTTGAAATGATTGTCAAAATAGTTTACATGGATTAAGTAACTTTATTAAAGCGTTCGTCTACAATTCAATTCAATACCGTTTGTAAATTTATCCAGGAATTACTTAAAACACAGAAATAGTATGAAAAAATATTCGCTGGTAAACAGCAAAAATAGAAAGTACAACGGGATGTTGTCATTGCACATGGCGATTGCCAATCAAGAACATCATGGGTCCTGCTGGACGTTGTTTCTACTTTTAAAAGCCTCAGAATTGTTCAGATAGTTAAAGGCTTTCGACATTGAATTAACCAACATTATTCACCGAATTTTATCTGAGGTTTCTTTGCAAAATTAGAGTTTGTTAACATTGTGAATTAATATTATTATCGTAATGTTGTTGTTGTCTTTAGTGTTTAACGCCCCCTTCCACCGAAAGTGATAGCGCAGACAGGTCTTATTTTTCATACTGCGCGCGCATGGGTCCTTCCCGTGAGAGGAAATCGGAGTACCCGGAGTAAACCACGAGGTTGAGAAGGCGCCCCTATCTCCAAGCCATATACGCTCACCCCAAGGATCGAAACCATAAACGCAAGCCATAGGTGACCTGCCAGCTCGAGGTCGAAACGCGACACTCTTCCCTCAATCGTAGTGGGAATATCCCCAACTAATATATTGTTCAATTGTATATATGTTAAACTTGTCTATATTTTTGTTGATGACCTGACAATCAATTCCTGTTTATTGAGAGGTCTATAATATAGTGAATGCCCCATGTACACGTAATCAAATTGATATCGAAAAGTAAATTTTCTCCTACATATTATTTTTGATAAAAGAAGCCTAGTTATAAGTAGACACCACACAATACAGGTTGGGACGCTTGTTTCGTTTCCAAATGAAGATTGACGGGTTTAAGTTATATCGCAAATACTGAGTTACTTTCTCTGCCCTTAGGTAGAGGATTTTAAGCGATTTTAACACAAAATTAAGCCGTTTTATTCTCCAAAAAGTTATCGGGATTAGCCCTTTTATAGCACAAAGTCCGAAATATCGCACTCTTTCCTTTCCCTTTTCAATAACCATTAAGATCATCGATGACCAAAGCAGATGTATGAAGAGAATTCCTAGTTTTCTTTTGTTATATTTTTAAACCTCCAAAAGCTCGGAGATTTTTGGAAATGTTCACATAGATTCTGATCCTTCCATTATATTATAAAATTTTCAAAATCTAACACAAATTAGTTTTTCAAAATCCATTATCGCACCTGAACATAGCAATGCAATAAAACATCTTGAGGGGGACATTCTAGATTAAACAATATTTTAATCGTTTGACTGGGCAACAGGTGAAGATGTGAAATCCAATATAAGTTATTTCCCAGTAATACAGAAAATGTATCTAAAATATATATTAACCTTTAAAAATATTCAGAATGATCCTTTATAAAACACTTTACAAAATAAAAAGATTTGAATAGGGTTTAACGAGCACATTTTCAAATAAGTTTGTGACTGAGCACAAGAAATATACAATATTGTTTTATAACTTCTAGATCTATTCACTTTAAATTAATGGTTGCTTCGAATATTAAAGATTTGTCGAACCATTCAAAATGAAAGTGCGATTAAAATTGTCTGCAACTACAATTAAGGGCATTTTGGAGAACTCTTTAAATACATTTAAGTTTTTTCCACAGTTTTAAACGCCATGGGGCCTAAATTATATACAATCCTTTAAGCCGTATAGTTTCTATCTACAATTATATCATTCCATTTTAAGACCATTTGCACATATAAATATTCTCGCGTTTTCACAGTACAGAACCATTATCATTTCAAGAATGATTGATTACTAATCGCCAATTGCTTGTACGCAATACATGGAAATTATATGCTTGTAAGTTTAGACTTTGACAATTTCAAACTACAACATATAACTATTCATTATTTACTCTTCTGTTTTATCTTCCTTATTGATTAACCCGTTTTTCTTTTCTTTTTTTTTCAAAGCGAACAGATTTTGTCTTTTTCAGAGGGCAGCTTTCAAGGAATGACAGAACAGGAGTCAAAACTGTTGTCTTTATCGGCATTGGTAGATAAATCATTAATGAAGTCTTTGAAATCTGTCTCTGGTAATCAAAATCAGTTTGTTTTACATACATCTTTTCAGTAAAAATATATACTATTTTAAATTCGCTGTAGGCCATTTGCGTTTTTCGGAAAACATCAAATTCACAACTTAATCTACACTAAATTATACTCAAATTGATAATTCAATGTTTAATTAAGAAAAAATAAAATATAGGTGGTATATAACCTCCTGACATGGATCCATCAAAGATTCAGCGAGACTTATACACGTTGATTATGTCTACTGATATTCATTTTAGAAATTTATTTTTCACAATATCGTAGTTTGCAAGAGATTACCAGTGTATAAACTGTTGTTACAATCTATTTATAGATTGTCTATGTGTTGCTGTTTTATTTGATCTCTATACAGAAAAAAATAAAGGAATTAAAAAATTACTCCGTGTAACTCGTAAAAAAAATGGTCGACCAGAAAGGTGTGAAGAGAGCAGGCAGCAACCCCAACCCACTCAATACGTTACGGTAACATATTTTCATATAGTTATGTAAGTGGAAACCCTGCAGATCAGGCATGATTATATGTTATAAAGTTTTTCTAGCATTCAGACTTAAGCTGTGGGCATTTTAAATACTTGATAATACGAACAAACAATACCAAGTACACAACCAAAGGCCTATCTGATCTAATTCAGACTGCTTGTATTAAAACACAAAAAAGTTCACAAGTCATGACAGCCTTGCAGCAGTATTTTAATAAAAGAGCATAAACATGATATCCCAAATGGTATTTTGACAGAACTTTCTATGGTTTCTTTTCATTTGGCCTGTAGTAATGCAATTATTGTACAGCTAATTAGAGATATGGCATCGTAGAACGGGGAAAGTGACAGAAGTCTCAGGATCAAAGTTCAGAGATTGTCACTGGTGAAATATTAATTAAACACGACATTAAGTGTGCCTGGTCGAACAAATTTAATTCAATTATTGTTGGTCATTAGAAACGCCTTGATTGTTTTGATTTTCTCGTAAAAGGACTTAGATTAGGTTTTCTATGTTCTGCATTACTACAAATGGTTGTTTATTATCTGTTGTTAGAAATGGGGAATTTACTAATTGAGATGCGAAACACTGATTAGTGACGTGTTTAAAACGTCATGTGAAATATTAAGAAGATCTCTAGAGGATTTCGGAAGCAGAATTTAGAGAGCTATTGTATTTATTGCTGTGAAACATGCGTGATATGGAATAGTTAATTGTTGTCATCTTGATGAATGGATTTTTAAAATACCTTAGACCTGTTCGTCTGACTGTATCCCATAGCTTGATAGTTGCGAAATTCGTACATTTGTCTTAAAAGGGATAAGAAATCATCCTAGACTCCTAGGTTGTATAGTCACTGATATTGAAATATAACCTTAGTTCTACCCCAATCAAAGTTCTGTATTTTGATCATGTGATCCATCCTTTGAAGTATTCATTTTCTGTAATCTTATAGGCGCATTATGTCACTTTAAGTGGAAACACTAAATCATACCTTATGCCAACTTTAGTAATGATAATCGAGCCTAGGACTACAGATCACATTTTTTCATATTCCCTTTACATAATTTAGTTTTAAACTATTGTTATGAGAACTACCAGTTCTTTATCCTTTTTCCACACTGCCCCTTTAATAGATGTTTCTTTATTCTGAAGATACGTATTTGATCATTATCATGGTAATATAGTATATAAGTTCAAAGTCTTTTATAAACAGCACTACACGATTTATTGTGGTCTTCCTTCGCCATTATCAAATCTCATAACTTCTGACCTCCCCCATTTTGTCTTATTAACTAGCATGGCGTATCTTCTGTTAATTATTTAAAGATATATTCTCTGTTATAGCCTCTAGGTACTATGAAACAAATAACACCGTTCGTCATTTTCAACTGTCATTTTCATGTACATAAAATTGACCAAAATGACCCGAGAAAATGACATATCTTTTGACAATTGGACATAATATATGGAGTCGATAGATCATGCTCAATTTCTGTTTCTATACTATCGTGAAAGACTACCGCCACCAGAAGTCACGTTAAGTGGATGCTATCAACTGTTGCTTTGAATCTTGACCATAAATGGTAGATTGTTTTCCATTCCGGCCCCATGGTGTTTGATTAGAATGATAATGGACTGTCATTGCTTCTGCTAATATGGTACTACCGGTCAGTATTTACTAGTAGTGGATATTATGAAAATGGTTAGAACTACAACTACAGGTAAACATCCTGGCTTACAACAAACAAAACCTTTCGGTTAATTCGCTTCCTTTCTGGTTCGAATACATTCCAGAACAGTCAATATAAAAAAAACAGATACTAAATCACAACATCTCATATCAGTTATCTAAACTATAGCCTAGGCTTTTTAAGGACAATATTGGTGTCATATGTGATAGAACTGGTTAAACACATTCCAAATATAAATTTTACACAGAGATCATTGCTACGATAGTTGAGTAATACAGGTTTCAACAATCGGAAGTGACGAACGCGAAAGGAAAACACGAGTTATCCCTCTATATAACTGACTGAAGTGACGAGTGATAACAGATATATGTCCGAATTTCTGCTCACTAATAATCCATTAGAAGACCAAAAGTTGTTATATGGGACTGCATGTGGATATCTACCAATTCAATAAAGTAATTGAGTGTCATTAGATAAAAGAACGCAAGAAAAATAGAAAAGGTCCGTACATTCCTTCTATACCTTACAAAAAACATGGTAATGCATGGACTTTTTCTAAATTTTTTTTCGTGTTCTCTTATCTAGTGGCAGTCTATTCTTTCATGAATTGGCAGATATCCTGGCACAACAACTTTTTGTCTTCGACGGAATTATTAGTGAGCAGAAATTCGGCCGTGTATCTGTTATCACTCGTCACTTCAGTCAGTTATATAGAGGGATAACTCGTGTTTTCCTTTCGCGTTCGTCACTTCCGATTGTTGAAACCTTTATTACCCATCTATCATAGCAATGATTTTTGTGTTAAAATCATATTTGGAAAGTGATTAATCAGTTCTTTCATATATGGGATAATGACTGACACCAATATTGTCCCTTAAGTTTAATTCAAGGCCTCTTTAATTGTGTGGATAGGATATTAAACTCAGTTGTTATACCGCTGTAAATCAAGGTTCCCTGTAAGATGAAATTCGAAAAGGAGTATGCAATAACGTCATTATCCCCATAAAACAATGACGCAAAATAATATTGGTCGACGTATTGTGCCAATGAGCTGTTAGACAAACAATGGAACTTGACCAATTAATAAATAAGGAAAACAAAAAAAATATCTGAAAATTTAAAGGATATGGATAATGAGTTTCAATCAAAAACACCATAAACCAGAGGCGCTGGATTCTTGGCTTTGGACTGTTATTTAACCAATAGTAAAACTACAATTTTGTTCAGTGGTCACTCTACTTAGATTTTAAACTCAGGTTTATTGCCTACAGATTGTCTGGCCAGTCAGCTTATTGTGACACTTGATACAGTGCTACTTAGATTATTGGGTGTTAGCTTTGTCTTGTTGTTCATCATCTAAACTCTGTGAACAAGTACATGATGTTGGGCTACCAGACAGTTAACAGACTGCCCCGAGCTTTGCAGAATAATTGAGACAGAGTCTTCAAGTTCAAATCAGATCCAGTCAATCTGATAACCCGACCCTGTCTTGGTGAAACGAATGTATTTCATTTAATTGGTATGAATGAAACATTTTTAACTTTTTACAAATCCTGATAACCCGATTCTGTCTTAGAGAAACTATGTATTTCATATTAATTGGTATGGATGACAAATTCTTAAAGATCCCCACATAGCAAGATTTACGGAGCCTCGGTGGCTCAGTGAGGAAGACGTTGACTCACTAACCTCGGTGTGGTTTTCCCTTGTCAGTGATGCCAGGCGGAGAGCCTGGTAAGAGACAACGTATTCTTTCGATATACGAGTATTGTCAATGTATGACGTAAGCCCTTCTTAATTAGCCCAGTTGGTGCAGAACACTACAACGTTAAACCCCGAGGTGACCGTTCTAGCTATAATAGTTCAAAAATAGATAATGATAAATGAATAATACATGTACATTGAACATTTCAATTAAATTACTTTATTCTGAGAACCAATAAAATGGCACGGACGATCTAATTCATTTGGTATCTCAGCCACCCGAGAGTTGATTATGTACTCCCATATTTATGAGATCTGAAATGTTAAAGTGTGTCTTTACATTCATGTAACTTGAGCGAATTCGTTTTATAGTGAAATTTAACTAGTTCTGATTATTTAGTATAACATCAATACAATTTTAAGAGAAGGGACCTAAGTGACATAAAGAATAAAGTAACGTCAACCAAAATTCACATTACATTCTATTGTTTTATACTACTCTGGCATATTTTCTCTTCTACTGAACAATAAGTTGTTTTAATTAATTTCAACCAGTTTGTTTGTGTGTGTGTGGGGGGGGGGGGTAAATTCAAGTTTTCTATCCCAAGAACATCTTTAAACCGAAACCGACTATTAGCCATAGCTATCTGGAGGAGGAGGGATGGGGAAGGAGGTGGGGGGGGGGGGCAGAATGGTTTCACGTGCGCGCTTTATATCATAAGATAGGTCATTGTGTTAAATGACGTGATCTTGATTCAACGCACGTACGTGATAAGGAGTATGGTCGCCTGTCGTGGGGTTATATTGAATTATTAAATTAAAATTGAACCATATTAACATAGTTTGTGTCGTGTTGACGCTCGCTCTCTCTCTCTCTCTCTCTCTCTCTCTCTCTCTCTGTGACTGATTACTAAAACAGGAGTTTAACTGGCAGATTTAAATCCAGCATTAAGTCCAGCGTTATTTTATGACCTCGGAAGTAAAATGGTTGAAGTTAATATATTTATAATGGTAATCATCATCGTCATTAATAAAACTGTCGGCTTCTATAAATAATTATATATGTCACTTAGAGATGAGTCACAAGATCTCTTTATCGATAATACCTTTCATATCAAATCATATTAATATGCATATCTAACGTCACGTCCATTTACTAGGCTCAAGGGGTCAATTTTGGTCAAATTCCGGCACAACTTGTCAAAATTAATCCAGAATCATGGATGATAATAATAGATACGGATTTACATTGACTCATATCCAGGAACTGCTTTCTTTGACGTCTACTGTCGATATCTTGTTGTATGTCGGATTGACTATATTGTTCCCGGTATTTTTAATAGCTTCTTCAGATGTGGTAGTATATTGGTTACTTGTCTCACGGGAACTTTATTAAATTACAAAGCAACAATTATCAATTTATTCCACCTTCATTGAAAGGAAAGTAACGGTTAAATAAAATTACCCAAACTTTAACCCTAACGTTATTTGACTACTCGAACAGCACAGGTAACATGAGTGATGGAAAGACTCTGGTATCACACAAAATTAAAATTGTAACTTGATTATTAGACCAAAGGTTTTACAATTTATAGAACTTCCAGGAGTAGAAATTGTTAAAATAAACTTATAGAAATGGTTTAAAAAGGGAAATGAAAAATGCATCATAAACGAAAGACATGTGAATGATCAAAGAAGATAATAAAAGATTAAATTTATATTGGGATGAAAATTTAATCCGTGCAGCTTGATTCGCGTGACAATGAATAGAAATTAGTATTATTCATAAGTGAAATAATTAATTGAATATCAAATTCATCATGGGCATTGCATTTCCAAATTATGACTATTAATGTATTCTTCCGTCCGTTAAACTAAACCTATCAGAGATGATATTTTACAGTGCCGCTATTGTTACCCATAATACCCTTCAGCTTAACAAACTGATTAAATGATGTTAGCTTCCGGTAACGTCTGCAACACTCGGCGTCTCATAAAATTTTCATCGGTGTTTTCCCCTCATTACGTCTTACATCCTCGGCAAATAGAATCTAAATTAAACCTTTTCAAGTAAGACTCCTAATTTCTGGTCTAATAGTGACAATTATATTCAGAAGAGTTGAGTCAGTCAATGTTTGTCTTTGTGGTAAGCAGCTAGAGGGTTTCATTATGAATATATCGTCGAATACAAGATGGCGAAATACAGAAATATAAGATAGTCTATTATACTTGATGTTAAATTTACTGTAATAAATAATCAAATCCCAGGAAATTTTCTATTTCAGAATAAATCTATATTGAGGATAAGTGTCTTTCTGGATATATCTGGTTATTATTGAAACAGTCTATTATTATAGTTAAAAGCCATTCTTTTTGAGCATCATTTTCAGATGCCGCATTTTGTTCTTGTAACCAAATTAAATTACCTATATAACTATATGGTAAATAATATAATACCAAGTACGAACAATCCAAACCATTAGTCAAAATTCGAAGTCCTAAAAAACGGTTGAGGCAAAATAGTGTAATCAGCAAATGGACTGTTCACCGTGTACAAAATACACGACAAACAGTGGTATTGTGTGTTTTAGAAAGGTTGGTATACCTTACCTGGCATAAAACACCTGTCTCCATTTCACCTAACTGATGACGGAAGCGAAATTAATACTTATTAATGTCCTTATCTTTCTCCATACTTGAATTCTTATTTCTCCAAAATCGAATAACGGTTACTTACCTTTTAATAACCAGGAACGGTGTTAAATAAAATATGCACAAGTAACGAAATGCAACTAATGAGTTTACTGGAGTTTAGTATGTATGCGTTTATATTCAGTATGAAATGAATGTTATCGAACAAGCAGTTACCCATAGTTGACATAACAAAGGAAAGGATCTGCTATTTTAGCTTATACTTGAACCAAGTATGTAGCAGCATGTAGTAACCTAGCAGCGGTACCAACCACCAGCAGGGCGTAGTTTACCTACGTGTGGGGAGAATTCGTCATTGATTATCACTATGGGCCTATATTTATCGTTGAGGGAACAATACGCCAGGCCCAATTCTAATTGCACAGACCTCATAATCCTGGCCCTATGCTTATTCTGTATGGGTTCTAATTGTTTTGAATATATTATATTATTAAATGGCCGGGGGTCATACGCTGACTCGCTGCACGACTAATTAGTTTTAGTGGACCCCCAGATACCCGTGGGTCCTTGGCCAATGGCCTACTATACCTATTAACCAATCCGGTCCACTGCTTCAGAGGGAACGGTCCTTGTATTTAATAAACAAGGGTACAATAGAAATAATAGCAGATTGAAATTATAAAGTAACATTTAATTGGCTGGAAATATTTTATGTAATCTTAATTATGATGAAATCTGATTATAAAAATGTAACCTTAACGAATCTGACGTATAAAACTGAAGCTCAATCAAGATAATCTATCAGTGATTAATTAACATTAAGAATAGTTAATATGACGACGATAAATGTTAGGTATTATGTAGTTTGAACAAATTCATTATATACATGGTAATTAAGCAGTGTCTACATCAGATAAGAGTAAAAATATGCAACTATTTGTTTAAATGGCAGGTGGTGAGTTCAGTACAAGGTCGTTTGTGACCTTTATAATTAATACCTGTCACAAAAGGCTGCTCCGAAATGATAATACAGCCGAATCAAGGTGCTTCAAACAATTACGAACCGCGCAAAAAGATTGAAGAAGCATGGAAATTTGACATAATTATCTTCATTGTATGTACAGTAAAAAGTGGATAGTCTTCTTCCATTTTGATTTCAAATTACTTCACTTATTTTTATGTATTACATGTTCTATTAAATATTCATAGGATCTCGAACAATTGAAATCGAAACGCGCCCCGACTTAGTTCAGAATACAATGAACTGGCGTGTTTTGTCCCGTCACCACAAGACTTCGGCTATCCTGAAACTGACATCGTTATTTTTACATACTTTTTACACTGGTGGACCCACCCTAACGACTGGGCAAATGTTGATCCTGTGGGCAATACCTAACAGTGAAAACCAGACATGGAATTTGGAAGTTTTCGTAGGTATAAGTCGCGATTAGAACCCGGGTCATTATACATGTATTTACCCATTGCCTTGTATATTAGATTTCCAAGGCCCGACATAATTCGGAACCATTTACAGAAGGGCAAATGTTGTTGTAGGGTGGGGGGCTTTAAAATTGGTTGTAAATTGTAATGGAATTCCTTATAGTAATGCTTTGGATATCAAAAAGTCATTTGAGTAGAAATCATGTTCATATTGTACTTCAACCATTTTAAATAAAAACCTAATTTTCCCACTTTTACTATCTTACTGTATTCTATAACTATTTATGTTATTATTCATAACTTTTATTCTTCCTTTAGTCAATATTAAAACATCATTTTCTCAGATGCCATGGTTATTATGACTATGATTATTCCAAGTTTCCGCTTCCAGAATCATAGTAAAACGATGACAGGAAACATAAAATATGATAGAATAACACAAGACTTGTTATTTCATAATAAATATTTGAATGATTCATCAACAATCGACGTTGGTAATCCGTTAGAAAAACAGATCCATACAGTCTGTCTTCAGTGTAGGGAGATTTTGAAGCAATATTTGACAGGAGGGGGGCATGGTACAAAAAGAGATTTTTTACTGTTCCATAACTAGCATGATCATATCCGAGTTACAAAACACCGCAGCTGTCTATTTATTGCCTTGGTGTGTATATGATATAAAACAAAAGATGGTTTTCCTAATATCTCATTGCAGGGGCGGATACGGGAATTTTTGTAAGAGGGGATTTACCAAGTTCCTGTTTAGGAAATCTTTCATCATCGTCTCTAAATTACATAAAAATTGAGCTTTTTAAAGAAAGAAATGATGTGGGATCATATTGGCATTTAATTTCATTGATGCAAGACATTCAATTTTTTCTTATGTAGCTGAGCAGGGTGGGGTTTGGACCCCCACCCCCTCCTCTGGATCCGCCCCTGTATTGCTAGCATGCTCACATGCTAGTACCGTGTTACTTTAAATTGACATTTAAGTTGTCAAAACACACCAGTTGTCGGTTGATTGAAATGTATACTTGTAATACATATTACTTAAAGATAGGGCGGTCGGGTTAATTCAGTAGCATCCTTTAACATATCCATTATCGGAAGACATGTGCAATATGACGTCATTTCCGGAACTGACAAATCAAACTGTAAGATCTGGTTTGGTCATCTGTTTGTAAGGGCAAGATCACCTATACTACTGTGGTAGTTTAACAGTTAAATTGTCAAAAACGCATAGATTTATTGGAAAACTTTCTTGGCGAAGAAACAGGATAAAGAAATAAAGAAAGAGAAAGCGACGTTATTTCATGGTACCCTTGAATACCCCCATTACCGGGAAAAACCCTGGATACGACATCATTTCCGGCAATCAACAAATCGGACTATAAGATTTCTATTTATCATCAATAATTTGCTGAGGTATTGGGTTGGAGTAACCAAGTATATTCCTTAAGGACAGAATGAGATTTATTTACAGGGTCTTTCAGAAATCACATTCAGGATTTTTAAAAATTTCATTCCATACATATCACTTGGTAACAGAAACACACCATAAAAACACATTTCAAAGTATTTTATTGTTACCTTAAGACGAAGAACATTGTAGATCCTGTTATATCTACGATCAGTTTGCCAATCTCAACTCTCCTAGCAGTGATGTTCCTCCAAAAACAACGACGTGGACTGAATGAATGAACATAAAACGAGCACTCTGCAACCTCGGTTTCATGATCGCCATAACTGATAAGAACACAGCGATGTAAGCCATCTCTCTTTATATGCCAATTATTCATATTGACTTGTAGCATACTGAGACTGGTCGTGTCTAATCGCCAATATTACCTATCAATTATTGCTCTATATCTGTCATAACTATAATTTGGTGTTGATGCTAAAAATTGTTATCTTGTCACTCGGTTTATCGCGACCAATTAACACCAGGATTAGCATACCACTCTCGGGTTCTCTTCAAAAACGAATGGTTCAAAAGATTTCCATTGAAGAATATTCAGTGGGTCGCCTACGCAGTTCAAAATGTCCTAAGATCTTTTAAAAGAAGAGATTAAAGTTGGGTGGAATTAGTACGAACAAAATATTTGGAATTAATAGTCAAGTATTGTTACGATGTAAGCTTTCGTCTTTTGTTTATCAGTGGTTACGATGACAGAATAACCAAATTAAGTTACAGCAACCCTTAACGATGAACATACCAAAATTGTTTTGTTGTACATTTTCAGTACATGCGCAAAACATTGGACAACCCCTATTAAATTTGAAACCCGAGCTCCGATGGTACATCACATGCATATTGACTCCTGAACCCAGAGAGGAAAAATACCAATATCTAACTCGTAGTTGTGGTAGTTTTAATAGCAGACAAATGAAATAATATATGTAATCGAATACTGTTATGGCAAACTATCAATGGTCCGATGAGTGTTCAGTGCGATGTACATTTGTAAATTACAATTTTCTATCCGTAATCTCTATTATCTATTGCATTTATTGTAAATTAGATTTTAAAATGTAAGCAATATTCTAGCCTTCAATTTTCTGTTTGTAATCTCTATTATCTATTTCATTTATTGTAAATTAGATTTTAAAAATATAAGCAATATTGTAGCCTTCAATTTTCTGTTCGTAATCTCTATCATTCATTTCATTTATTGTAAATTAGATTTGCTTGATAATGAATAAAGTAAATGTATTAGAAACAATATACATTTTTTTGAAAAAAATGCCTTGTATAAAGCCAAAGCTTCTATGGACAAGGGAATTTTTCAAAGGGTTACCTGAGTATTGGCATTTATAGGTTAATCATCTTTCATCTAGATCATTTATAAACCTGTGGATGAAAATAGAATGTCCAGGCTTTGTATTATTTGAAAGGTACCTATCTTGAAATCCCTGGTACATATTGTTGATTTAATAGATAGGTAAAGAATCAGACAAATCGATGATAAAGATGTCTGTGTTGTGTGTATTTAAGTTGTAAGTAAAACAGATGAAAGACAAACATAAACTCTTGAGTTATCTGAATATCTGTGAAGTTTGTATAAGTCATTGTTAAATATTTCTTCTGATTTCTAACATCGAACAACATAAAGAAGTTGAAGATTGTTTTATTTTCTATGGGAAGCTAAGCATGTTGTCCGTAGATGATAGCCTGAGGATGCATTAACGACCTACTTAAATACGTTTTCATTTCAAATGGAAGTAGATATTATCACACCAGCCTGTCTGTCTGTGTGGTTATTCGGTTGGACATAGCATGGAACCCTTTCGGGATTCATAGTCACGAAAAGATGTATATAGTCATTTGCTCGGCCACGGATATTGTAAAGAGGCTTTTGGATCTTTCGTGGAAATCATTGGTATCGGGTTCACGTTTTTCCTTCGTTTGACGTGTTATCGTTGTGATCTGATGATATAGCATTTCGAATTTTAAGATTTATGAGTTTTCATTCAAACTCGTTGGATCTGTTCCTTTAATGCTAAACTAAAAGTCTGTATGGTACCTTGTTCACGATCCATATCGGACAATGTGATAATAAAACCCTCTTGAAAGCAGACAATATAAATAAAGGGCAAATATGTCTTGTTTGGTATTTGTCTTTGAAAGTTAAATTCGATAAACATAACAATCATGTTACACGCTGTAAATTTGTCAAAAAGCTAAAATCATGAAAAAAGATAACAGCATGGTAAATGTGTTTATGCGTCTTGTAGCAATCATAAATTCCTATGCAATGGCATTCCAATTATTGGACACATCAAGGAACTGTCAACTGGCAGCTAAATCCAGCCGAGGTATATTGGCGGGATGCTTATTACTGTGTTATCAGAAAGACCATTGAAGTATATTATATATTCTGTGTCAGTAGTCAGCTAATCTCCAGTAATAAACATCTGTCTGTGAGCGGTGATGATTGGGGATTTTCTGGGAGTTTTGCGCATCATTCGACAAGTTGTAGGATTATCAATACTGGTCATGATCAAGCAACCTGTCGGAGTTTATGGTCGTTTTATCACGGTGATTATTGTCAAATTGAGATGTTTTATAATTCTAACCAACTCGTAAAAATGTCCGACTGGTCTCCTAAAACATATTGTGATAAACGATTTCCTGCGATTACGCATCTTTCCCAAGAAAGCTGGTATTTTGGCTCTATAAAACTTCCAGTGATAAAAGGTGGTCTGTAAGTTTGATGATGATGATAGTCAATTGTTTCAATTCTGATAATTTGACCCATCTAGTGGAAGCACAATCCATGTTCAATGTATCCAAAATAAACCTGAACATTACGACGAATGATCTCCATAGTTCAATGCAGGCAAGATTGGACCGTGACGATACGGTTTTGAGATTTTCTGAAGGTCGCGGGTTCGATCCCTATACGGGTCAATAAAATTCATGGGGATTTTCCAAGGTGATTTCTCTCTTGTCAGTGGTGCAAAACCGAGGGACTGTCTGACAAGGACAGCTGTCTAGTCGTTCGGATGGGACGAAAAACCGCGAGATGGCACAATGTACGACGTATGCCCGTCTTTAATAGCTCATTCAGAGCAGAAGAATCATGTGTTTTATGTTCCTGTTTATCTCAAGGGGTGGATGGCCGAGGGGATAGCACGTGCGTGATATATCATAAAGCCAGTCATTGAGTCAACTGGCGTGGTTTCGAATATCCTGTAGTACGTAACAAGGAGTAGTGTCGCATGTCCAACCTCGTCGGTTTTCACCGGGTCCTCTGGTTTCCTCCCGCCGCTAGCAGTGGCGAGAGGCCGGGGTACCCGGAAAAACCCCACGAGGTTGGAATGATGTCCTGGAAACACTCTGGTAACTTAGTGATAGGACAAGCTCTATAAGATTAAATTTGTATTTCAAAAGATTCAGTGATGTTTGACCGGTTTAGTAATATTAATTTAATTTTTATTAAATGTGTCGACAGTGCAACACAAAATCGGTATATCTCAACGCCGACTTTATCTATAGTGGGAAAAAAAGATTCTCATATCACAAAAGACTTTAACACATAAGATTAAATTTTATATTTGACTCAAGTCAAAGAGCTGTCTAGTCATTTTAAGCACAATACTTAATTTTAGATAAACATATGCTATTTTTATTGGTTATGTTTACATAATGCAATGTAACGGAAAAGAGCAAACTCGCTCAGCGTATTAATCTGGAAATATTCTTTTGTTTTGTTTTATTGGCACATATATCTTGAGAGTATTATAATCGTGTTCCTGTAAATGCAAGGGAAGATTAATGTAAGGAACCTATGGCAGCCTACCAGACTTTAATATTGCCGATTTATATAGAAGGCACGTGGACGACATGACGATCTACATTCTTTTATGTCATGGTTACCATATTTATTACCATTATTACACTAACAAAAAGGCCCCAACCCAAATCTCGTCAATAATTTATGGTCTCGGCTACCAATGCAATCGTTAAGTGCCGCTTTCATTACCAATATTTATGTGGCCATTGGTTTGGATTGTCTTTTCGTTGTTGTTGACTAAATTTAACCGCCTGGAAGGGACCAGTGGACATTAAACGATAAAATGATTGTTTAACTATTGAAGGGAGATATGGGCCTTTAATGATAGCGCCGATACAATAGCAATGGCGGACTATTCACACACTTAACATGACAGACGATCAAACATGGCTACATCGTGCTTAATGAAACCCGTGATTTACGGTTACCTAATAATAAACATGATATTATGACCTTTTCCGACCGCAACAAAAGATTCATATTAAAGAATGTGTTTGCTCTTCCACGCCAGCTGTTAGAGAAATAGTCGCCGTATTGAATCAAATATCCTAATTAAGTTAACAATTCTTTGAAGCAAATATTCCATTTTCTGCATTTTGTGTTTGTCGATATTGTGTATGCGATATTAGTTCCATACCACTTTCTGTTCTTCTTAAATTTGTATCTAGCGACACTTAATCAAACAAGCTTTCCCTTTAGTTCTGTCTCGTATCATTATTCTTTTGATTAATATATGTGGCGGTACATGAGAAATTATCAGAATCAATGTATTCAATACAAGGGGGTGGTCGGGTCGTTGGAGCATAGAATTTCCATCTTTTTCATCTTAAAGTGACATAACACTGGTATAAATAACTATACTTTGAATAGAAAAAGTACGACTTAATAAAACAAAATTGCCATATTTTTATTGGCAATAACCATACGATAAATACTGCAATGAAATGGGCTTAAAAACAAAGAGCAGTGTATTATGTTTTGAGAGGGATTTGAAGCAATTTTTGATTTATTAATTAGTTGGAATATGTTTTTAAGTTCAAATGATTATCAAATCACACAATTTGTCACAGGAAGGTATCTTTGAAGGCTCAATACAACTATTGTTGTAACTGAATAATATGTCCCAATCTTCATTCTGGTCAACAAATTGTATTATTTTACAATATTCCAATTAATTGATGATACAAATTTCATCTTAAAGCCTAATTTAAAAAAATGGAAAAATTCAATTAAATGATTTGAAAAGCCTAACTTAAACCTTTTCAAATGTGACTTGGATTATAAAATATTTTTCGAGTCCCCTGGACAAGTAAAATAGAATGTAATGGATAATTTACACGACCGGTAGGACACTTAAACATCTAGTACTCAGAATAAGGCTATTGTTTTTTTTTCTGGAGCTGTCCCTTTACACTGGTATGGTAAAATGGTAATTGTATTAAAAGTCTAAATTTACTCCTGTCTCATTGGTCAAATAAGGCGAATAACCGGGTATATATATTGTCAGATACTTTTTTTTATTCTTTTCGTTCCCACTGACCTTCCCCACCTCATATGTACGTCGACAAAAATCTTCAAGAAATTCTGCACAACCTGACAATCACACCATTTTCAAACATCATATTATTATATCCAAAGACAGCCCTGAAATACATCAAGGTTAAATCGACAATTCAAAACTTTAAGTGTTTATCTTAAAATCATTCTAAATTAATTTAATCATTTTGTCTCTGATATTTTAAAGACTACTGCTCATATTCAACCTAAGTTTGACACGGTGTGAAAAGCGTTCTGGAACAGTGCACTCATGCCGGGCAACGATTTAGACGAGGGTTTACACTGAACAACTGGGTAAAAAATTATTTGGGAGCCAAACGTTCCCAGCAACAGTATGCATCTGAAACCGGATTTGTTATTACTTGGCGAGTTTTGTCTATCCTAAGCAAATCTGAAATAAGATGGATTGGGGCGGTTGGCCTGACCAGTTCATAGATTGAACACACGCATTTATTATACGCTATTTCAGTCTGACAGAATTGTCCTGTCGCACTTCTGTCACTGGACAACACAGGCTTCCTATACGATCGTCAATAGACTGCCATGTGACATGCTGTGAGCGATAACAATAAGTGACAGTTAGTCTAGTTAGGAGATGTTGAAAGATTAAAAGTTAAAATTATTTCTCCTTTGAAAGCACTCAATACATTAATTGGAATGGACAGCTCACTGGTAATTTGAAATAATGCAAGTGGGAAATACATTTTAATACAATACGTATTGATAAAGAATTGGTTATGACCAATACATTAACTAACGCAAAACTGCCGCGTCATTGTATGGTTGTATCTATTGTTAGTACTTGGACGAAGACTTGACCTGTGTGCCCCTTGTATCGGGTCTTTCAGAAATTCAAGATACTTAAAGAAAAGGCAAAATTTCCAAAAGTATATTGTTTAGTTTGGTTATTCTTTGAATATTGAAATATACACATGAAATGACGGACGCATATTATCTAGACAACATCAAAAAGAAATAATATTAAGAACATTGTTATTTATCACCTGGTTATACCATGGTCACGATCGTGTAGGTTAACTATAAAAATCAAATGATTGCAATTCAAAATTATTTATTAGAATTTCATTAGCATGTACCCACTACCCAAATTCCATGAAATTTTAAAACCATTTAGTAACATCCACATTAAAAAGAAGTTCACTCATTTATATTAGAAAGACATTGAGATTTCTTTGGATTTGAGGGGCAGATTTTCTTAATTTAAATCTCCTAGGACATCATCATCAATGGGCGTAATAATTACTCATCGACGTAATAATGACTTTTTGACAAAGCCCTTGTTATTAAAATGTTTCACCCTAAGAGATTAATATTCTTTCACAAACGACATGGATGACACAATAGTCACGACAGTGAACAGAGAAGTCTTAAAGTTCAAAGTCACTAAAAGGTTTTCATAAAACAGCCTTTGTCTTTGCCTGATTTCAATCCTTTCTGATAATTGACTTGAAAATGTGCAAACACTGTTTTAAAATTGCTTGCATTTAGACAGGAAGTGCACTGTGACTTGTGTTTGACCGATGAAGAACTTGAATGTATTCTTGATAATATCCCATTTCCTAATGTCAGCTTGCTCAATCTTAAACCTTTTGGACTCCCCACTATCAATAAATTAATTGGTCAACGAGACTGACTCAACAATGCAGAACTGATTTCCATTTTGTGATTGTTGGAACTTTTTTCAATTTCATCAATCTCATAAAGGTTGAAATTAAAAATAAAAAAGTTTGTTTAACTGCGAATGTTTCTAGCTTTCTTCTAACATGATTCTTGAACTGAATTAAGATTATAAAATAAATGAAGATGATTTTACATAAATTTGAGACACGTCAGCTGGGCTTGGTCCTTTTGTTCTTAGACCATTGCCCATCCCCACTAATTTCTCTGTCTATCATAATTGCAGGCAATTTCTGGGTATTCGAATGGACAGTGCTTTTGTTTTGCATATTGTGAAGACTTTTAACTGCTATATTATACTGTACCACATGAAAATAAAAAAGCTGCTGTCTAAAGTTGATAATGTTCTGTCTTGATCTACAATAAACAACCGCGTCTATTCTTTAACAAGTACGAATCTAGGAACGGTGCGTGACGTCATCGCAGCCATCTTGGAATTATGATTTCAATCGGAGAAACAAGATGAGAAGCACATGGGAAAATTTTTATTATTATTATTACAGCATATTTATAGTTCGCCCTTCATATAACGTGTTCAGAGGCACTTAGCAAAGTAATCATAATCAGCAAGATTATGGACATGTTAACAGTTGTATCAGGAGTCAAAATCCATGAAGTTACCGTCCCATACATGTCAATATCAAAAGGAACCTAGAAATGAAATGCAATGAAGTTTAACGTCCTACTTTTCTGCTCCTAAACTGGGCTAATGAAGACGGGCATACGCCATACAGTGGTGTGCTCTGATAGAAATTTTTCCCGGGTAGCGGCGCTACTGCCTACTCTCATGTCGAATTCCAACTGCAAAGGGATCTTAAAAGTGTGTTTAAAAGAGTATAAAGATGTGCAACATGTAAAACTAAATTGTAGATTATTCCATAAAACCAGAGCTTGGAAAATAAAAGAGCACTGGCTATAAGAGACTAGTTGGTCAGTTTGGGGATTTAAAAGTACTTTATCTGACATACGTAATGTTCGACCAGGTGAATAAACTTTTAAATTTATGATGGGACGAAAGATACAGGTACCTGAACTATTCGTCCATATAAATTATTAGTTGAAAGTAGGGACTAGCAGTCCAACTTTTTTTTGTTAATGACAACGTGGTCGCCAATCATTTATGTTCAGATTGCGTGTTTATGCTGTCCATAGGAACTGACTGTTAAATTGTTCCCTTTTGTCGATATAAAACAAAAAGACAGCGCCTCGAATTATTTCTACAATACAGATAGTCAAGTTGGATAGTTTTCCTGATCATTGAGTTTCTCGTTTCTCTAATCTTGATTAGTATATTGGTAATCTGTCATCTTGTTGGTTATCTGAATGACTCGAGTTCGTGGGGGTCAGTGGTCCATGTCTTTATACCAATGTATAATATTGACTAGAATATCATAGCAATGTGCTATCTTTCACCTCATGCTCCTGCGTGATTCATCATCTGCCTACCGTACCCAGTATACCCTTTTTTAATTGCTTTCTCTTTCAGAACATTGGCGAGGAAACAAGGTCTGTTTGAATTCTTTAAATCCATTGATGCATCCAAACTTTCATGTATCAAAAAAGGGTTAATGCCGCTACTGGCCGTGTCGTCTCGTAATTTAATGATTTCTATTAATCCTAAAAATACCCAATAGCAATTCTCCTTAGATACTGATCAGTACTGGAAATCTTTTGGCCTGAAATCAAACGATGCGAGAATAACGCCAGTTTTGACCATCAATTGTGGACTTATCAATCAGTACCTGTAAGTATTTTGACCATTCTGAATGGCCTCTTAGCGGTCGGGCTTTATTGAAGCATTAAATTTATAGTATGGTATAGCAACAACGCATGTTTTAAATTCAAATAGGCATCATATAATTTCAAATAAGAAGACTTGGTCACCAATATGGACATGTTTGGAAGATACAGATATTGGCATTCTTTGTTTTACAACCAAATAAGTCAGGGTGTGTTTCCATTTCTAATTAACAGTACAATTAGTATAATAATGAGATTTGTAAAGATATCTTGAATTCTGCATGAGTGTTCTTAATCGAATGCAAGCATTTAAATAAAATAAAAAAAATCAATAACTACATAAACTATCAACTTTGAATTCGAAACCATAACTATCGGGGATCCACGGTGGCCAAGTGAGTAGGACGTCGGCTCGCTAGTTTGAAGGTCACGGGTTTGATCCGGAGTTGGCGGAGAAAGGTCAGTGGTGCAGGACGGAGGGCCTGGCAATTACAGATTTCTCGCCTTTCCGATGGGACAAAAAACCGAGGTTCCGTGTACACATTGGCGTGTACGTAAAAGATATAAGAGTAGGCCCTAGCCGCGCTTCCCGGGCAAAATTACCCAATAGCACACTGTATGGCATATGTCCTTCTTTAGCCTAATCGTAGCAGCACAGTACTACGTTATACCCCATTATATTTCATTACTTTAGTTTCTGATATTGTGTGTTGATGATTGTATTAGGATATGTTTAAATTAGGATACCATATTCACCATTTCTCCATACGCCCTTAAAAACTAAAGGCAAATTGTAAGATTCCATATTGTACCTCTACCTTATTATTCGGATATCTTTTGTTCCAAAAATAACGTGCATTTTTGTTCTTTGATTGATGGCATAAAACAGTAATTTCCATTGTACCTAATCAATTGTGGTAGTTGCCCAGTTTTATTCCATACTGAAATGGTTTAACTTTATCGTTAGTGGCAACATCCGGTAATCCTTTTACGGTTTAAGTTTTAGGGGGCAAAAAGATTTGATATGCAATTGGATCTTATTCCATTATTAATAGATAAATAAATATCTTTTATAGGCCTACAATTGCGTCATTTATTTTGACTAACAAATCTATATGGTACTACAGTATGTTACTACAAACGTTTGTTAACCTATGATATAATTTTAGTTGGCAATCTAGATTTTTTTTAACGAAGCCAGATATAAAATTGAAATGGCGCAGCAGATGCCATTAGTCAAAGATTACGTCATTCCTACCAGATGAACTGATCAAACCTCCTCGACTACATACTCGTGTCATCGCCAATTATACAGCATAGGCTGTTATTAAGAAAGATATTTCCAGAATTAATGAATAAGAAGCACTTGAAGCAGTCTGCTAATTTGATTTGCTACTTATAAACGACATGCTAATTATCGTGATTATTGTCATTGCTGAGAACGAGGCTCAAGATGGCAGCCAGCACGTGCGACGATGACAACGGTGAGCTTATGAAGGAGGGGAGAATAATAAGAGTTATTTGATGTATACTAATTACAGTGATTAACGCAACATGGGTGTAATTTACAAGAGATTATCGCGAATTGGAAATTAATATGAGGTTAAGTAGATCCTAATACAAATCAAGATATATATGAGAAATCCCGCTGAGATGAGTTTTAAGATTGCTGCTTGACAAAAAGAGATTGTGGTTGATGTTGTTAGTGACAAACCGTTTGACGTGAATTGACATCTTCAATTCATTTCACATGCGAACACGCGCCCCTCATATGTTGAAGAGCATCCTTCAAAACAACATTCAAATTATAAGAAAAAAAATAAGCTTACTTTCGTATTTAAAGACTAACTGAGAACAGCTCGGTTTGACACACTTTACCATGAGTGGCGCTGGAATATCCGGAGTATTTTTTTTTTAAAAATATAGTTAGGTATTTTTAGACTATTTTTCATATTGATCATGGATCCGTAATTTCATCAAATATTTTATTTTGTGTATATGTATTAAATTAATTGAAAGAACAGAATGATCAACGATAGCGTAGGCGATGTTATCCTAATGGGCTAGTTTTTGGTATTCTTCCTCTCATCGGTTTGAGTATGGAAGGGGGCAACGCGTTAGCCATAAACCACAAGAACTGTAATTGAGTCGGGTAGCATGATTTTGATTCAAATCCTCGGAATAAAAATCTACCATAAAATACATCAAGTATTTTTGAACCCAGTAATGATCTTAACTCCACGTCAAATTCCTGACAAGAGTGTGGGTGGCTTAATAGTGAAAAAGGGATAACGTGTCAGCCATTTTCTATTCAAACCAAAATTTTGGTTGGTAACAATTCCAATATTTGTATATTCAATTATAATTGACATTGTCGGATATGATCCTTTTAATTAGATAGCCATGATAATAGGCAGTCTTGTCTATTGGATGTTTTTGTGCTCCTGGCGTATTTTAGATACATCATTTATCACCATGACAATAAACATTGTAAAACATATTAAATTGTTAATTAAATATACAGTGAAAATGTTTTTATTTTGAATTCAGTTTGCCAATTATCCTAGTTAATTGTGATTGAATGATAAAGCTCTACTATGTCATTATTCATTCCTCCGGCTACATAAAAATGGCTGCCAATATTGATTCGTGGAAAAAATTGTATTGGAATCTAATGAGAGAAATAATTTTTGAACAATTTACCCTAAAAAAAGAAAATATTAAAAGTAAAGGCAACCTGTCGTTAGCAAACAGCTAACACGCAGTAAACTGTTTATTATCAAAAATCAAAGCTTTGAAAGATGTCAATTTCTTTGGCTTCCACCATGCTATTTGTCAATTATAGAAAATATCAAAGGTGATTGGCTGTTTTGAGGCGGCAATTCTTTGGGCGATTGATGTCCCTTTTTTTCAGGAATAAACGGTATCCACTAATATCTCATTAGCTTGAAAACATATAATATTCAAAAGAAAACATAGAATGCCGACATGAGCGATAAGCACAAAACAAAAATTCGGAAAAAGTTAACTGTCAAGCTGGTAGTTTTTCACAAAAGCAATTATCAAATTCCAACTTTATAATTGAAAAAGGAATTGAATATTTTTCACAGCACGTGCGTAAATTAGGTTTCAGCCAATTAAATATAAATATAGTAACATCGGGAGAAATAACTGTAGACTGGCGCATTAATGACCAATATGCCACTCAGTTTAGCACGAGACAGTTGGCTTATATTTTCTAGAACATCTGGTTCCACTTCTCATTTATTTGTTAAGCTGACAAAACTAACAAATTTTATTATGTGTAGTTATTTTTTTGCTATTGTTGATATATTGCACTAAATATTGGTTATCAAAACTAGGACGTGGCAGGTTTGGTTATGGCGTCACTATCGCCTGGTCGTTGGACTTTCATCGGGAATCTTGTCTTGTATGGTGGTGGGTCTATCTTTTTAATGTTGCAGTATATTGGTTCTATGGGACAGTCATTATGTTTTGGAAGGATAGTAGATGGGGTAAAGTTCATTTCTCGCCCCTTCCAAATCACATGAGGGCACAAGTCTTCCCAATAATAAAAGTGTCTTGAGATGAATGTTTTGATGACAAAATACTGCTCGCTATCCTTTTCATCAAAAAAGGACTTGGGACAAAGAAATTTTCAGTAGAAGAACACAACAGCGTAGTTTTTGGTTTTCTTTCCTGCTAGGGATGGATTTTTTTATTATTATTTTTTATTTTTTTGCGGGGGGGGGGGGTATTCTCTATTGGGAATTATCATTTTAAATGAGACGTATTTTAAACTAAACATGACAGACTACCTAAACCCACCTGCACGATTTTAAATATCTACTATTGTGAAAACGACAATCGTCTTAAAATGGGTGCATTGTCACTTTAAAGACTTGTTTGATCAGAACTGTAACTTTCCCGTGGCGTTTCTGATTTTAGGAGGAGTGAACTGTGTTTCCAATTTCTGTCTTCTATATTTGATTCTACTTTTACACCAGCACTTAGATAACACACTATCAGCTAATTATTGTTCACAAATTGTTGTTCAGGAGAATAAAAACATTCATTTCGATAAGAGTTGAGGTTAGGCAATCATCGCTGACCATCTATATCCCACATTCAATCCAATGTTTTCTTTTCTTCAGTCTACGGAAATTGGATTCAGGACCTTTGGTGTTTGCTTAGAAATCACCCACAGAGATCTAAGATTTCATTTGGTAAATTTCTTGGCTATTCGGAAGCAATGAACACTTGATGTGCATTAGATAGCCTATCTGTGCTAATTGGAGAGTCAACACACAAAGTTTGCTGTTGTATATAACATGACTTGTTTCTTTTCATCACAAACCTAAGACGCCGGTCAAGAGTCACGTCTTCAACTTACTTTTAATCTAAAGCGTGAGTGGAAATGAGCAAACGATAGCTATCAGTGTTGATCGTTGGTCTCTTATATTACCCATTCTATGATACATGGTACATGTCGTTAGTCTGGCATTGACAACGGACGAGAATTTAAGAAAAAATAATTTTTAAATCGTAAAGATAAAATATCGCCATCCGTTAAGCATTGGCATCGGACGAAAATTCAAGAAACAATGCTTCTGAAATCGTAGTATTTAAATATAGAGTTAAAGATTATACCGTGCACAATCACTGGGCGGTTCTCTAAAATCGATCGATTCGTTTCCCTAAATTTATGTTTTATATATTTTGAAACACCCATTAGAGTGTTGAACCCTACCGGTTATTTCCCTTGTTTTGGGCTTTGCATGTCTTATTTCTACAAATTGAATAAAATTAACAACAGCAAACTTTGTGTGTTGACTCTCCAATTAGCACAGATAGGCTATCTAATGCACATCAAGTGTTCATTGCTTCCGAATAGCCAAGAAATTTTTCTTGATTGAACTTTCTTTTAAACACACAGATGATCATGGTTTATAGGTTTATTTTCTTTGAAGCGAAGCCTGTATCATTACAGACATGAGACTGTACAGCTCATTGGGCGCTTCCGAAGACAGTTCATGCATTTTACAGCGTGGGTACCCCTTATCAGTGGAGAAGCAGGGCACCAAACGTTGGCGTACAGGTAAATGATCCCTGACAGTTACAACTCGACAAGGGATATGACTAGGCGGATGTGCAACTATCCGGTTAATATTTCCCTCATAGCACGGTGTATCCCCTGTGTCCGTCTCCATTATCCTGGTCTAAGACCAAATTTGAAGCATAGTTTGGCTCAGTTTTCTGAGAGGTGACTCTGTCTATGGGTACCGTTCTTGAGAGAAATGTTAATATCATGGATGAGAAGTAAATATAAATGCATAATTTTATAACTAAATAATGACAAATTTCCAATTTTCGAATGCAAACAAATTATGATGGAAAAGTATGATCTTCTGGTACGAGATTACATATTCTTGTAATCTCGAAAATGGGGTATGGCTTTCTGAATACACCCAACCACCATCTTAGTATCCGTGAGCCTCAATACTTTATTTGAACTTAAACATCGAAGAGCATAATTTTCAATATGATAGCATATGAAATGAATCTCTGCATAAAAAAGTGTGCATTTAGTAGTAGGAATCAAATCTTACTTCACCAAAACTGTGTAATATGTATCGCCAAGAATCGCTTGAATAGCTGTCTTAACGTTTAATAGGCTACAGCTCGCATGTGATATCATTATTCGGGATGTTACCACCTGGGAAGGGAAAACGCTAAAATAACCAATCTCAGTGGAAACACTTGATCACTTCGTGTTTCTGTTGTTTTGGTTTTATAATCCTTTACAAGAAACAGTCTGCCGCCAACTGTGTCTTGTTGGTCATCCACCTTAACAGCTGTCATGCGCTAACATACATGTAGTTCTTTGAGCACGTGCCGTATAGTTTGTAGGGTAAGAACATGGGATAACTCCCAAAACCCTGGGGGATAATCGAGAAACAAAGATAACAAATATAAAACTTTTTGTATCTCAATTCCAGTTTGTTTATTTCTGTATATACAGACACGTGTGATATTTGACAAGTGTTTCCTTCATCAAAGGTGAGATCAGTCACATGTTTGGACTAGAAGCCATATTCCATCTATTTCTAGAATCGTCTTTTATACATGTTTATTGTGTGACCTGTATCAAACTTTATCTTGTTAATTTCCCGATATAATTAAAACATTCAAAGTGTCGAGACTGAACATAAGGTTGCGACAAATTATTACTTCTCTGTATCGTATGATCAATAGTAAATACAAAATTGTAATTTTGTTTGTTTTTGGCAATTCCTGAAATGAGAAGTGGCATCAGGTGTTCTTGAATTGGTAAAGTAAACAATGCCGATTGCATAACATTCTCCACTGCAATAGTAAATTGGGTCTGGATTTCAAGAGTTCAAGCTAAGAACTAAGAAGATAACTTTGGTTGACAATCCGCTTTTGGATTTCAAATTAATATGGTAAGCATATTGCTCTTTAGGTTCTTCCTGTCTTGTTCGTTTGTCTTCAAATGAAGTTGCTAGCTAGACCCAAATATGGTGGGTTGGTGCTCATATTCAGACACTTTGGAAGATTAATTCCCCAATTCTAACATGGCTGGATTTTAAATAAATTTTGTAAGTATCTTGCTGGGATAGTGGCTAATTAATGGGACGCTTGGATCATCTGTGCGTGTTCTACTGAACCAATAATGACTAGAGGATTCCTACATAATAGTAGATACATTGTGACTATTCAAATTTTCCGAGCACCTGTAAGTTTAATGGATAAATTTAAACATTTTCTTATTACCACTCGAACAACAATTTGTAAAAATGTTGATCCTTAGTTCAAGTACTTATAGAAATTTGAGAAGTTGCTTAGCTACAATATTAGACATTTTATTTGATCCAAGATAAATTTATATGTTGATAGCTTAATCCAATCCAGACTAACCCTGTCTCTTCATCCCAGATATAAACATAATTTACTTTTGGTGACAGAGGTTTCTCGGGTGCCGGGATGCAAAGAGGGTGTAGTGGTACATACAAATTACGTCCGCAACTTTTTTGCAATCCATCGCAGCTTCTCAACCACGTGTGTTCTGTGTTACACCTTCAGTAATCCCGGAATCAAGGATAGCTTTGAGAGAAACATGGAACAGGGGAGATAACCACATATAATATTTGTAACCGGATGCACGCCACCAAATATTTCCCTACTGACTATGAGTAATTGTTCTGTCGCTGCCCTAAGTAATTGGTGATCTGCCTCTAACTGATTATTGTTTCTATCGTACATATTACCTCCTTAGCCAAAGTTCAAAATTTGATTTTCCTCCACAAGATTATTTAACTTTGATAAATATGACTTTAATGGAAATTCTAAGGAATCTTAACTCTTCTTTGATTGGCATTTAGTAATTGAACATATTAACACAAGGTACAATTTTATGGATACACAATTACTGAGTTTGATGCTAAACGACGTTTCGACTCATTCAGCAGCAAAATCTATTGTATTTCACAGTTTTCGTTCATTTCGGCTAGACTTTAGAACCTGTTCACCACTCACATACCAAGTACGTGTATTTTTATTTAGAAAATATATTTATAGGATAAAAGGAAAATAATTATTGTTCTAACATGTCCAATGTACAGCAGTGCTTGAAATCATTAATAAACTCCCTCGTGGTTATCAGATTCGGTAATGCCCCTTAATATGTTCGACAAATGAATCTCATTTTCTTCTTATACGTTGGTGATAATTTTTAAAATATCAAATATTTTATTTATAAGATATATACATAGATTTACAAGTGAAAAACACAATCAAAGAGCGTAGATCATAAAATGTGGTATTATATAGAAGCACGTGTTCGTTCTTTCCGTTTGAAAAGAAACATTCGGTTCTTTAATTACGCAGAGCAGAATGCCGTGTTTTAAAAAAGTGTGATCAAATCAAAGGTTACCTCCCTTGGTTTGTTGAAAAGCCGCGTCCAATTAAGAAAAACTGCCAAATCCATTATGAAGTCAACCATTCATAATCCATCGAACAGTAATTATGATTTTTTAAAATTATATAGTATTCACGTTAAAGAAGACATACTTTTTCCCCAATCGGGTGCAAAAGTTTTAAAAATCAGCATTAATTATACCGATATGAATTATTGGTCCATTCCATTCAATATTAATGTTATCACACCAAGAATATGGGCCCCTGGTATCCAATATGTAAGTCAGTTATTTATAGTGACCAAGAGACGACGATGTGTATTCTACGCTCTCGAGCGCCATTTGTATAGAGATGCCTTTGTAAATGTGGCAAAACATCAGAGAATGCCCGTTTCGCTGGTTACATGGAAACGGGACCATTACATTTGTAATGCGCTGACTTTTTTTACCGGCGGAAGCGATGCGAAAACACTGGTCTAAGTGCTATGTCAAACATCACTCCATGTGCAGACTTGGCTAACTTGGCATGAGCGACTATCGTTCAATTTGGACTTCTTACGCGATAAGAAATTACAATAATTGTTTTTAATTGAATGTATATCAGTTTATATATTACATTAAAGTTGCATTATGTAAGAATTAGATAAAGAGCTGGCCGTTCTTGCTATAATTGTTTAAAAATAGATAATGAAAAATGAATATATTGAAAATTTCATTCAAATGACTTTATTTTGAGTGAAGTTATCGGCGTTGCAAGATTATCTATTATCCTATACGTACTATAGCAAAGGTACTGGCTATTCGATACTTAAAAACCTTTTCACTTGCACGTCTAATTATTGTTTTTATATTTATTTTAAACTGGCATTTCCCCACTGGTAATCCAATGATGAAAAGGGCACTAGAGGTTTACACACGAGAGTTGTAAATGTCATATACAAATCACAGGAAGCGCACTTGAAATGTACACAACAGGCATATCACCCATTTACTCACACCAAATTTTATACCATAGTTATCATCATAGGCTTGTGCATTTAATAACTATAACTTTATAGGCATGTAAATCATGGGTGTCTATCAATTACACCACCCAAAATTCAGAATAAAAAGCATGACACAGATTTTTAGCAGACCACTGACTCTCCAAAGTTCTCACTGTTATTATCACAATATCACAAAAAGGTCACGTGTATATATCCGAAAATAAAGATTAAAACACAATCCAAGAATATCGACCAGGGAATATGAAGCTTTTACTACTCAAACGAATCCAGTCGAAAATTATATTATTATAATCAGGATTTATCTGAACTAAAATATATAACTAAAGATATTCCACCAGCTACTATCACAAATAAAGCCACTACTATCACTATCAATTTTATTATTTGTAGTCTCTTCCGTTTAGCCATTCTCCTTAACAACAACCGATCATATCCTTGAGGAACACCATACAAAGCTTCGGTTGACAGATAGCTATCTCGGCCTTCCTGAAAAATGTAACATGACATACATGTAGATTTAAATACCAGTGAAGCACATTATTATCTATATTTGGACAAACTGACCTCGCATTGAATATTCGCTTTGCCGCAACAATCACTGATAAGCAGCCACGACACCTTGCGTTTTTCACTAATGGGAATATAGGACATTAAAACCCATTTCATTTCATTTTATTTACTAATGGGAATTTGGATATGTAATGGTTGTATTACATATCCATTTGTTTACCTACATGTATTTAGCAAAAGGTTATCAACTGAATTCTCCTTTTACAATGTGGAATCTTTATAACTTCGGTACTGTAAAAAAAGTAACTACTAGTATCCCAAGAATCGTCTGGTACCCTTTTTACCATCTACCATTAATAATACCCATGCAGAACGGAGGGTCTGACAAGGACAGCTGTCTAGTCGTTCGGATGGGGCGAAAAACCGAGGTCCCGTGTACACATTGGCGTGCACGTAAAAGATTCCTTTGTGAGAGTAGGCCGTGCGCCGCTTCCCGGGCAAAATTCCCCTCATAGCTCACTGTATTGCGTATGCCCGTCTTCCATTAGCCCAGGTTTTGTGCAGGCGAGTAGGACGTTAAACCCCATTTCATTTCATTTTTTTGATAATACCCACCCTTAGTGCTGCACGGATTTGCTGCTTGATCATTGTTAATATATTTCTACATTTCTAATTGCATTTCAATTACATGTATAATCAAATCATAAAAATTACATTATACCTCTTTGTTACTATCAACATCTATATCTAATGGTATATAAATATCAGGAGAACCTGTACTTGTTTCACCACTAGTTGCAGTATGGCGTGTATCTCTTGACACGTGACTTAGGTATTTTGATAAATAAGACGGGGTGTTTAAATCTAAGTTCTGAAATTAAAACAATATCAAAACCAAGTTACCATTACTGAAGTATCATTCCTAACTGGTATTTTTTTGGCAGGATGTTGACAATACCAATACACATAAGGGTGCAATACACATAAAGTTTAACCCAAACAATTACCTTTTTGTGCATCTCAATCTATAGGTCCACCGGTGATAAATTATGAACAAAAAGTAATATCCTTTTAAGTAGATTCGAATCAGTCACTTGGTCTATCCACCTAATTGCCATGCATTCAAATAGATGTGAATGTAATACCAACCGAAATCATAACTAAAACTGTCTTACCTGAGCAGACAGGGTACTTCCGGAACTAATGGAAGATTGGGAAATTGATCCTGGATAGGTATGTCTTTCTGCTTTTTCGTCATCAGTTAACCCATTGTTATCCTCATCAACTACCGTTAAACCATCATCATCAGTAAATAACGGATTAATTTTAGCTATAGCCGAACTACTAAATATTCTACCACCATACAAGTCTTTCAGATTAATCCTTTCCTTTTGGTAACGTTTAGGTTTATCTTCGTTAAAAACCGTGTCCTCTGCAAAGGTCACCATTTTGCTCTCCCCAGAAGATACACAAGACTTGCGTCTGTAATTAGCTGTTGATTCTTCACAAGATGATGAAGATAAAAGGATCGGTTTGATGGGTTTATATTCCATGGATTCATCATTGGAAGAAGACGACACAGCAGTCTTTTTGTACCGGGAAGAATTCACACGCCCAACGAATCCTTTACGTTGTATTGACATCCGGGTTCGAGACTCGAGACTCGGCGGTAATGACATCGGTTCCATGCACTCGTTCCAATCAGAGAAAGTCGTTGATAAGTCATCTTGAGTTGGCGTAAGATCATCAAAATGGCTGTCCGTTTCGCTACTATTATCATCATTATGTTCTTTGACACTAGCGGAATCCAGCTTAATGCTGTCACCACTCGAGTCAAAACTGGTCATGTCCATTATGGCTGCCCTCCGAGAGCTTTTTCTTTTAACACGTTTCGGCTCGTGTTTGTAACTCTTCTCGGTCATATCACTGCTGAAGGTATTATAATCGTAAGCACACTCCCCATATCCAGTGTCATCATCGTTTGTTGTACGACTCCCAACACTACTTTTAACACGCTTAATATCGTATTTATGCCGCGCACGATGTTTACGGTGACTACCGAAACGGTTTGCTATTCCTATCCTCCGTGAACAAGCATCAGAATCATGTTTATCAGAATCTAGTAGGGATGAATCCGAACTAAACTTCCTCTCTAGAGGTTTGGAATGAAACAATTTTGAACGCGGGAGACTTTCGTACACCCTGAGGTTGATATCGTCAGCTGTGAGATCACTCTCCGATTGGCTACGTAGATGGAGGTCCTCATACCCTCGTTCGTGAAATATCGGATTCAGCTTTATTCCGCGTAACCGTCTTCCGGGAAGATGACCACTAAAGAGTGTCTGAAAGAAGCAAAATATAATCTTCAATAATGTGATAAAGACATTGGACAAAAGCTGTAAATCCAAACCTACCTCTACATACAATCACGCCTCGTTCGGCAATTTTGACTGGAATTAAAAAGGTTTTGTCACTTTCAATGCTATTTACAAACCCAAATGAGCGTATGGAATATAATTTAATACAAAACTAAACATTATAGTATTAAGACAGTGTAGTCTAATCTTTTACATGTTCTCTCCATCTTTAGTCAACGACTGTAGATTCGCCATCCAATAGGGTCGCCATCCAAGACCCCTACGCAAAAGCGAATTATTGAAATAAATTGAACCACATGTTAGTCCCAAAATGACCTATTTTGTGTCGAGTGGGCGGTAAACACATCTCTCTCTCTCTCTCTCTCTCTCTCTCTCTCTCTCTCTCTCTCGTGTCAACTTTAATACTGATAAATGTAGTATTAATAATAGAAATAACTGGGTAGTCTGTTTAATATAAAATTACCCGTGTAATACTCACCCTCAAAGTTTTACAGTTGGGTTCCTCGTTTGACAGTCTACTTACCTCTAAACCTTTGCAGACAATTTAATCACAATGTCTTGAAAGCTGAAAGTATTCTCTTTTTACATGGTATATTTTTTCGTGGAAAATAATAAGTTAGAAAGTTGTATGACGGGAGCTTGATTGGCTGAACATCAAAGTCTTCTTACACATGATTGCCTTACTTTTTTTTTTATCTCAAACAAGATCAGCCCAAATAATAAGACTTTATATTTGTTTGCTCATTACACGAACTTGGTCATACTGTTCAAGGATATAATTGACAAAAAGTGCCTTTTGATAACTTTCCTTGCTTCCCGGTAGACCCATCATATCATGTTCTAATTAAATAAAAGACAATCGCTTTCACATTTGTATACAAACTTACCATATACGACGAAAAGCAGAACTTTCAATTTACATATATAAAAATCAGATTTTCTGGGTGGATGACTATAAAAAAGCTACATTCACAAAATCTTGAAGCTACAATTTCATATTTTTAAGTTATATTTTTAAAATATGTTAAAATAAAGCCTTAAAATAGATGGTATCTATAAAAACAGTCCTACCGTGTAAACGAATAATCCTATAATTCCCTATTGCCAGTTGAGAAATTGGCAAAATATCATTTGCAACTTCAAATTCAACCGTTTGAAGATAGCTATTGCATTGGGGGGGGGGGTAAACAAGGGAGGTAATTGTGTTATTATTTCCGGTGAATGATTTTCAAGTTGGGGAAATAATGCCTATGATCGTATAAAAGCGAGTTGATAACCTATTGAGTCAAGGACAAAAAAAATAATTATTATGTTTTGACTTTCTTAGAAATATGAAATTCTCGCTTTAGGATAGAGCGCGATATTACCCTCGATTGAAACGGGCGTTAATCTCTACGAACAAACGAACTATGTCCTATTAAACTATTAACCAGACGAAAGTGTGCCTCTAGTTTAAAATAATATTTCACCATATTCACAACTTGTATTTAATTTTATGCATTAAAAATTTGACACTGTAAATTGATATGTTCTATAGAAACAATATAACACTGGTAACGTTGAGTCAAGTTGACATTCGAGTAAAATTTTTGAAAAAAGTCTTTTTCAGTCTTTCTTTATTTGAAAAATAAAAATATTATTTACACAAAAATTAATTTTCAAGAGAACAATACCTACCTTTCACTTTGCTGAGTCCATGATGATTCACAAAAACAAATAACAAGACATATAAATTACAATGTTCACTGGTGTATTACCTTTGCAGAATTACTGCATTTTCCCTACATTTGGCGAAAAATAATATAATGTATCTAATTTTACTAGGATACAATAATAATTCATTTGCATACACTGTACAAACAAGTTTGTACAACCAAATACCCATCCTTTTAAAATGATATTCACGCGTGGCTTGATTCTATACTACATACACATTGTGAATAAGCCTACATTTTTAAGGATGGGGAAAAAAGAACAAGTCAAGATAACTTTATTTTCATTTGAAGTATTTACTTATTTGACGACTCGCAACAGTAAAACCAGTCTGTCTTCAATTTTCTTTAATGTAGATGACTATGTTGATAATTTCAATAAAAGTGTCCACATATGAATGAATGCATTGGGGTTTTACGTCCTACATTTCGACATCGATCGCGATTATAAGACGGACATAAGCTATGCGAACAACTTTCATGGGTTCTTTATATCTACGCCAAAGCGTACCCGGGAACTCGTTTGTTTTCAGGCGTCTAAACAATATGCCTTCTTACAGTTTTAGATTTCGGGCGTCGCGGGCCGAGAGTTTCATTAACACGGGCAATAAACTAACAAGTTCTTTTCTCCATTTATTAGGTTTGTAACATTTTTATTATTTTGACCATTCGCTAGATTCTTTTTTCTTTACCTACAATGAGCCCAATATGTCACAACTATCTGCTAAAAGTCGCAAAGGAAGTTTATTATAACTACATTCTGTGGTATACATGTACAAACATACCATACCCATCTGTTTAATTTCGTATGCTTCCGCATTAAAATCGTAATCGCGTGATCAAAAAAATTTCAGAAAATCTACATTTAATACCTGCCCTACCAATCTATACCAAACATGTCAAACATACAAGACATGCAAAAGGAAAGAAGCAGGAATTATCAGTACATAGATGGACCATCAACAAATAGGTAGAAACAATGTGGTCCAAGTCGCCGCATTAGAGCAAGTTTCAAAGAATGGCGTATGCAGTGGCTAAAATTTTGTTAAATATACAAGTTTATACCGAATAAATGATATTATAATAAGCTTTTAATTCTAAACTTGGCACTTATATTTGTACAGAAAAATAAATCTGACCAAATAATAAATAACACCAGTGCTCAGAGAAATATTCTCGTCCCATAGCATTTGTGTCCGGAGTGAGTGTCCCTTCTGCCCAACCCTGTGTCCACTACCTAGATGAAATTGAACTACCGAAACGTTGTACCACGGAAGTCATTAAAAGATTTTAGTCTATATGTAGACTAACTATACCTAAATAGTCTAAATTGAGAAGTGTGTATACCGAGATTACTGACTTATTGAAAGGCTTACGATATTCCCGATAAACGTCATGGATTCGACGCCTAAATCCTCCAGTCTGACCTCCATGTAGCCATCGTCATTAAAATACGAATTAACCACCATGTGAGATGGAGACTTGATCACAATTAATTTGATTCAATGATGTGGGACATGCTGAATAAAGAAACTACCCCCTTTCTGTTAATTACGCTTAGATTACGCGGACTTAAGAAAACCGTGACATTTAACAAAAAGTGACTTATCAGGGTCAGAATCGTGCAGTACTTACACAAATGATTCACGACCGTTTCATTGAAAAGATGGTAATTGAATGTTGACGATATATGAGAAAAATACATTAAAATAGCATTATGCAAAAATGAGCAAAATCTGCTTATTACAGGTTTTTCTTTAGGCCTGAGATGTTATCTAAGTAATCAATTAAAAATTAAAATTAACATATCCAGGCCATAAAAAACTCTTAAAGTCAAGGCTAGCCTTCGATGTTGGCGGATTGAATTCCTATATGCCACTTATTGGCCGTTGATAAGTAAATCGATCAAGTGGATAATCGAGACTATGCTGTTTATATTAATGATTTGAGTAATGATAACCGAGGCTATGTGAATATTTCAAGCGCTTTTTTCTCGGCTAATAGTTGACCAATTTGACTGAAATTTTCAACAAATTACCTTTACACTATCTAGTTTTTAACTATTATAGTGAGAATTGCCATCTCTTTATCTTATCTCCCATAATGTAACTTTAATTTTATGTTTCACGCTTTGTCGTTTATTTAGGAACGCTATTTGTATGATCCAAAACGAAGAATAACACCATGTCTGAATGTCGAAAACAACATACATAACTTTTCAAGAAAATACGTATAGCTCTATTTTTTTAAACCTTAAAGGAGCTTAATCTCGAACTCAATATTTCCCATAATATTCGAAATTAAAGAACCAATTAGGATTTCATATTGGTCCATATCAATGATTATTGATATTGAAATCATAATGTCCAATATTTCTGGCACACTGAAAATTTTAAAACCAGTAAAGGAGTAATGTACTGTATAGTTTCGGACGCCATTTGTAACGAACAAAGAAAAGTGGGCCCTACAAGACAAACGTGACGACATTTATCTTCTTATCGGAAATTAATGTTCGCCGTCTTGCAGATCACATGTTCAAAAATTTAACCGGTATGTTAGATGGAATATGCACATTTGCACGCCTTTATCTCGGGAAACCTGTTTAGACATGGATATATCTCCCACATCATTCAGAACGCGGGTTATATATCATCTCTTCCAGATCCTAGTGTAGTAAATACAAGCAAAACAATAGTTTGAACTATAAAAAAAGAAACGAAATGGAATATGTGTTTTAATCATATTGCGCCCGAGTAAAGCTTCTTTTCAGTTGATCTCTTGTCTCGATTATGATCGCTTGTGGTTCCTCTTATTTTACTTACAAAATGAGTTTAATCGTGTTCAAGGTAAGGCAATATAACACCGTCTTGTCGCGTATTTCACCAAGTTTTTTGAGTATTTGTGGGTCGTCAAAAATGTAAAGCATTTTGGTTGTTCACAGCAATGTGTAGCTACATATAAACTGTATCTAAAACCATTGTAAATACTGGTCTTGTTATCCGTAAGGTTCGTATCGATTTTCCATAACCTTTGATCTCAAACTGGTTACAATTTAGAGGAAACCTCAGCATTTTAAACTTCAATCCATTTATTGGTCATATTTATTTTCTTGTTTAATGTGGCAAAATGCAAAATGAACGTGGATTAGTGGTTCTGACGTTATTTGTATAGCTGGGGTGGCAGACATTAAAAAAACACCTTGAATATACCTGAAAGTAATCCTAGAATAAAGAACACCGGTTTGGGAAAACGACTACAGAGGGAAACTTTATTTAAGAGGGGAACCTCCCAGATGAGAAAAGTGTGTATAAAATGCTTATGTAACCAATGTTGTTTAAAGTGTGTTGTTTCAAGCTTAACCTTGCATCCAGATCCCTTTCCAACAAGTAAGATAATGTAAATTGAATTGTGGGAACTACCTTCTATATTTTTTTCCATGTGAGATTGTATTTAATCCTAAAATCCCAAACTGAATATTTCTGACTTTTTCTTTAAAATGTAAAATTATTATAAATCTATGGTTTTATATTGTCAGAAATGTGGAATTACATTATCATATTTTGATGTTTCTATTTTTAATAATCACACGGATATCAATACTGTAATCAGGGTTGCCAAAAAGGAGCTCCTTACTAATGACTACCATTTGGATAGTATTTGAGTGTAATATTGTCCATATTGTGGGACATGCCAATTGTAACATAGCTACTTACCCGAAAGACGGGGCAATGGTGCTGAATATTAATAAGTTTTAAATTTTTAAGCTTATAAAACATTGTTGGCATACCACTTTAAAATTTTACGTCGCAAGGCTTTATTTAGAAAAAAATTTTACAATTTGAACATGCATTTACTAAATATATTGTACATATATTTTAATACCTCTACATCTGCCTCGGAATCTGAACTAGGTAAAAATAGTCCATACTGATCCGAGTTACTGATCATCTTTTCTCGCCTGGGAGATGTAATTCTTGGAACACAAATGGATTGTCATCTCTTCATCTTCTGGCGCTGCATCTGAAATATAATGGACAAAATGTAAACACAATAACGCTCGACAACCTTTCGTTCTTTAAAAAGTGAATGTAAACTACGGTGTAGTTGAGGTGGGTTTTTTTGTTTTGTTTTTTGGGGGTTTTTTTTATCGATCACCTGAAACATTTAGGATTTGACTTTAGGATTTCATTTTATTTAAAAACTCTTCAATGGTTGCTTTTATACTCCGGAATCATTCGCTTTCGTACCTCGCTGTTATTCGGGGAATTGTGACAAATAAATTCAGTCGCCACATGTTATTATATTGATTAATTTCCAGGGCTGTGTGTAGGATTTTAAAAGTGGGGGTGCAGCAGAGTGGTGGTGCGCCATAGCCTCCACGTAACCATTGGCGTGTGAGCGCCTTTAAAACCGATCGACTGCTCAGTAGTGCCGTGTGACCATAATCAAGTGTATTATTTTATAATTGAAAGATTGTCAAATTATTTTTGGATGGAGGGGGGGGGTCTTATTTTTCTCGGGGTGCAATGTACCCCCTGCACCCCGCTAGGTACGCCCCTGATAATATCTCGAATTAATTGAATAAATTCTCTTTGAAACTCAATTGAAAGACAATGCCGGTGAATTTTTTATACAGATATTTTGTAGAAATATTTGATATGGCAACATTGTTATGTACCTCGATGAATTTATTATAGTCGAAACTTTCTTTAAACTTGAAATATTAAAGCAAATTTTAGATTTCTACTTCATACAAATACACTGTACATCATGTACGTTCATATTTTTAAAGCAAATTCTCTGGATGTTTTCAAAAAGCAAATAATCGAAATATGCTAAACAATGTGGCGCTATTTAACAAAAACAAATTTTGTTATTTTATTTTAGTCAAAATATAAAGGACAAACCCTGTGTCACAGAAGTCTGTTTAGTCTGTTATGTCATAAATGAACTCCATCTGATCGGCATAGATTTGGATTGTCGTCTGCTCTTGGGTGACACGATAAATAATGATTGTTGCCATTTCACATCATGTCTTTAAAGTCTTGAATATCGTGCGTTAAAATGTCTAGATTCTTATTTGTATTGGTGTGAAATATATTTCTGTTTGGACTAGTTGTAACAGATTTCTCACAGTGTGGCTTCTGGGCTTGATTAAACATGGTCTGTTGTCATTAAAACAAAATGTTTACCGTATCTCAGCTCTAAACCGCACTAAATACTCTACAGACACTTGTGTGCATCAGTAACTTTAGGTTGAATGGCATACATTTGATAGTCGTTACGACCCCATGAAGGATACATTATGAGAGATTAGATAAAAACTAGATAATACAAAGGAAATTTGCTGAAAAATTCAGTCAAATTTATTCTCTCTGAACTGAGATTTTAGCGATTGAATTTTCGGCCGAGCCTCGGTCATCATTACTACTAAAGTCCGTACGATAAAACAAACATAGTCTCGATTATCCAGTCCGTGATTAAATCATGAATAAATAGTGAGCAATAAATCCAGTAAATATAGCAGGCTAGCGTTGACATTTATCGTCTGGATAAGTTAATACATATCGTAAAGAAAGACCTACAATATGCATATTTAGCTCTTGCATGATGTATGTTCCAGGATTGCAAAGTTCCACGAGAAAATATGCCCATTACAGCCATAACTTTGAAATTGGAAGTGATAAACGGGAAATAATGAGATTTGCATTCGAAGTTTCCATAGAATTCTTTCTTATTCATTAATTAAAATAAAATTGTTCGAGATCGTTGCCCTTTTTAGTGTAAACGTGAAAAATCCCTAGCTTTGAATTTGACCATCTAAATACAGGGACGGATCCAGGGAGTGGGGCGCTCAGCTACATAATCAACATTGTAAAACAACACTTTTTATGATCGTGTGCGTTAGCCTTTTATCACCAGATGGAAGGATGGGATGGACATTCAAAGCGCGAGATAATGAATAGTCATTATATGTGATATCACAATTAATGCTTTGCATCAATGAAATTGAATCACCATGTGATCCTATTATTTCATTCTAAAATTTTCATCAATCGGGATGTTGCATTTCTGTCTTTAAAAAGTTCAGCGTGTATGTATGTCTACGTAATTTGGAGACGATGATGACATCATGCATTGTTTCAACCTGGACCCCCCCCCCCCCTGCAAAAATTCCTGGATCCGCCCTGAAGTATCCTGAATTTCAATCGAGTTCCTCCTTAGGTCCCAATGGGAAGTTCCAACAGCGTTTGACAGCAATCCTATTCAAAGTTTCCGTGCATCTACAACTCGATATTTCAGTGTAGTATGTCGTCTTTCGTGTATCCAAAAGTTTGAAGAACAATTTTACATGATTATGTTGCTGTCCTATCATCTGCGCAACCTTTTGATTGAACAATCTGCCCACATTAAACGTGGGCTTAAAATAATTATCATTCGCATATCAAATTGCATTTGAATTTATAATTTTGAAATGGTGGATATTTGTTGTAGACTATATATCTGCCTCCAAATTAACCAGTTTTTATCAACTTGTACAATACCTTCAATCGAACGATAAATAACTCCCCTGGCAGATATTTTAAGAATGTTTTTGGTCCTGTTATAGGCCACATGTGGTGTTGTTTTAAAGCGAAATGTTTAAATAACCAATCAATTGTAGATCGAATTGCCCACATTTTCCCACATTTAGGCCAAGGTGACAATAATATTACAGGTTAAGTAATAGGCTAGGATTAAATTTATGATGTTTACTCCTACAGGGTATGTACAAGACTAGTTCTATACCTGGATAGCTATTGATTTAATATTTAAATACATGTATTTAGTTTACTGGAGCTCGATCACCATCTTGGATAAATATATTGGACTTTGCACGGTGTCCGAGACTTCTGTACCCAAAAGTCTGGTGTGCTGTTTCATTCCCTTAATATAAAACGGAAATTCCATTATTCTGCTTTGGGTTACTTTCAGTTTTTATTCTTCGTCCTACTTTTGTTTCGATTTCCCTCTGTCATAGATTTTAACCTGCTGCCAGCAGCATGCTGTATTTTTCAATCCATCCGAACGACTAGGTGCGTTTAAACACTAGGCTCTCCGTGCTGCACTGGGAGAGGGAGGAGACTGGAAAATCCCCAAACACGAAACGTTCTATGGCCGTGGTACATGCAGCAATGATCTTTTTATGTGTCGTCTTATCGGTGAATGAACCTTAAAGTGAAAAATTGTTTTAAGATCCTAGATTACACAAAATACTCTAATTAATCAAATAAAATGTGTTTCTGATACAAATAATCACACACTTTTAAACGCTTCGTTTTAGTGTGTATATGTCTAGTTGTATTTGTTGGTAACACTTCTGGAAAATAATGTAACTAGGGCTTATAAATACACTTATTCAAAATCACTTAATAATTTAAGCATAGGCCTACTGGAGATTGAGGAACTTCATAATCACTGCCATTGGGACGACTCAGAAAATGATGTAGTATATATCAAAGAATTCGCAAATTTACGGGAAAAAAAATAAATGGCTTCTAGACAATTTTCTATATAGTAAAGGAATATAATTATGAAGAAGCTGGAGAATAAAATAGCAGAAAGCATATTTTTGACTTAGATGTCAATGAGCCCCCCGAATAAGTATCTTTGGATGCGATCCGAGCTAAATGCTGGAGTGCATATGGGCTGGCATATGGCCAGGAGGGCTCTACGTATATTTATATCCTCTAGCTGTACATGCGGCATACACAATATTGGGGAACCTCAAAGTTACTACCATTTGCACTAGGCCTACCCCGAAAATTATACAGAATATTTAAAAGAATACACAAAATTATGAGAAATAAAGAGTATTTTCTTCAATAATTATGTGCTTAAATGGAATCAAATTTGACAGCAATTATCATGTAGTTAACTTTCCAATGCATAAAACATATCCGTAGAAAGCTTTGTACAGATATTAGCATATTAGCAATTAAACAGATGTGCCCTTTGTTAATTAATTATTTCGGAGGAATAGTTTTGATGCTGTTTTTACCTTTTTCAGTATTTCCAAAGAATAGAGTCTATAAACTGGCACCATTCATAAGTCTAGAATTTAGCATAAGACATTTTAATACTTTAATATTGCTGATAGTTTGAATTATAGGCTACTCAATTTATAACCACTAATTCGGTAGCATAATTGAGGTGAATAACACCATTTTCTTTTTATATTATTTGCTCGTACATTGGAAACTAATAGTATTTGGTTGTCCCGTACTTTCCCAAACAAGCACAAGGGCGTGGTATCTTGATGCCCTAACCGGGTCATCCTTCTTTATTCAAAATTCACTAAAACCTAGTTGGTTTTTCTTTTAGGTTTCAATTCTCTTACATACAAGAAGGAATGATATGTATGTTCCCTACTTCCAAGAGAAAAAAAACCCCGAAAGATAATTAACTAAGTTATATATTATAACCCGTAAACTTGCTAACCAGGGTTCATAATCCATGTTGAAACGAACCGACTAGAATTGGGTCAAATGATGAGGTCCCGGTAGGAAATCGGTTTTAAAATTATAATATTCCATTCCCTTTAATATAACCAGACTTCAACAAAAATAATTCTTGATTTTTTGTTATGAGGAATATTGTATTCTCATGTAGCCTATGTTATGTAATTGCCACCGCAATAACTACAAATGTGTAGACTTCACCGTTCGGAAAATTTTCCATATTTAATTCATATATTACAGTATATACAAAGTTTCTCGACCGCCATCTTGTTTTCACGCGTTCAAGGCATTTCTTCTGCTATCATCAGCACTCGGCTAATCTCGACAGATTCCGTAAACTACATCTAGTCTCGGATGTATGACAGTAAGTGATATGTACCTACGAACATACATTGGCGATGCGGCTACCGGTTTACTTTAACAAGAAAACTTGACGCTATTACACGAATTGGGAACCTATTCGGCTAGCGACCTATTCGACCGATCGAGCTGCAACCTGTTCGTTGGAAACCTATTTAGAGTAAAGACAACAGTCTCTATTTATCAACCAATAAAATCCAACGTTATGTCTATCAAATGAAAGTAGAATATATTATTGTTTATCCATTCCTTCAGCTCAGAATAGAAGTGTAATTTCGTCATTATCTTACAGCTGGATCGGTCGAATAGGTCGCTAGCCAAATAGGTCGCCAACTTGTGTTTGGAATGGGCGCAGCCATGTTTCATCCGGGACCTTTAAAGTGGTTCCAATATGGCGGAATTCATCATACAGCCGAGTTTAGATTCCCGAAATCTTCCGAGGTTTGCCGAGTGCTATCATCAGTATATACAAAGTTTCTCGCCCGCCATCTTGTTTTCACGCGTTTAAGACATTTCGTGTGCTATCATCTCACGAGTTCTAACGCTGTAAAAATGACCAATTTTAATTACATTGGAAAGTGTATAATGATCAAATAAAGTCTCTTTGGCAATAAAAACGACGGGAAGTGTCAGAACTAGTGAGTATTGTGAGATGATTGAAATTCATGTTCCTAAAATCTGTACTAAAAGTTGCGATAGTGTAAAACTGGTGAATCACAATTATGAGACCAAAACCGTCACGAGCATACGGTGACCGCGCTTTTTGCATCTAGGCACCACAGCTGTGGAATAGCCTGCCAGCCTCTCTCCTCCGTGATATTTGTTCGCCTCATTCAAAACCGCACTGAAAACACACGTTTTTGGAAAATTTTATTGTTGAGGCCGTAAGATTATGAAATATGCCATACATTGTAAATATGCAACTAGAAATTATATAATTGTTAACATACTCGAGAGTTTTATAGTATTATTGTTGATATTCTTTTAATGACTTGTAATGTTATCTTTAGAATGATTTTATGTACTGTTTATCATTGAATTATACACTAGTTAATTACTATATTGATGTAAAGCGGTTTGAGATGCTTTTATGTAAATCGCTATATTAAAAATAAATCATTATCATTATGATAGCAGACGAAATATCTTGAACGCGTGAAAACAAGATGGCGGGTGAGAAATAAAGTATACTGCAATATATAATCAAGCAGTAGTAAGAAGTTTTATTTTAATCCCGTTAAGTGCATGTGAACAAATTGTATTTAAAACTAATGGTAATTAGTTTAGTTATATAGTTATATAAAAATAATCAGAAACTCAATTATCAGTAGACTGGGGGGTTGAGTTTAGCACGAGATGCATTTATAATCTCTATAAATGATGTTGTTGTTTACAGCATATTTAGCGTCCAGTACATATTACATGATATTATCGACAGGTCGATTTAAACAAGGTTCGTGCACATGAAAAAAGAGTCATTTAAAAAAAACCGCGGTTTTAAAAGTTGCTGTCGTGAGAGGAGGATGAAGCTTGGTACCGTCAATCCGGATAGGAAAAAAAATAGGAAAGAGAATCCGCTTGCTTTGTGGAAAAGCGAAGTTTTCGAAATAAAAGCCACATATCTGGACATGTAGATTATCTACATATTAAAACTGTTCGTGCGATTATTTCCATATATTTAAACCTTTCAAGTCCTTTAAAACAGTTCGCCACGTTTCCCGGATAATATTCCCTGGAAAAAGAAAAGTGTGGTCAGCAGCGCTTAGTAAGTCTTTAAGTAGCAATTATCAAGTGATATCTAATTACTTATTCCCGTATAACTACAGACTGAATATAGGTTAGCACGTAAAGCTAATATTACGCTTGTAGTAAAAAAATAAGCGTGAAACATTGTCAACCCGGGGGTATTTGTTCGCTTGGTTTTTAAAACAAGAACCCGCTGTTCTAATTAAATGCTCGTACACATTCAACAATCACTAATACAACATAGCTGTTGAACTAAGGTGAACAGACCTCAAAAAAGACAGAATGCCTTCTCACTCATCGGTCTCTTACTAATCCCAATTCTGGTCGATGTAAATCCCTTGCGCGGATGGGGCGGTTTGTGGGTCTTTCTGACCTTTATCCCACAATTAAAACTAGCTTGCTTCTTCGGTCACATATTGTAGATCCCGACCACTACCTCCGGCAATGATCTGTACATTCAAATGCATGAAAGGAAACAAACTACAATATTATTTTCAAAACATTAACTATCTCCTGTTTAGGTCCACAACCCAAGGTCTAGTCGTAAACAATAATATTTATAATCAAGTGTATGAGTTTACTGTTATGTCTAAACTAACAGATTATAATCTCGATCAATTAGTATTTTATTTCCAATATTATGTTTTGCGCATCGATGTTAGCGTAGGTGATTGTAACCTATAATATATACTGTGCATCTTCATATTTTCATCTTCATTGATTAGCCCAGTTCGGAGCAGAGCAGTAGGAGTTAAACCCCATTACATTTCATTTCGTTTGAGATTTTAACTGTGTATATGTTCACCCGTTTGTTCCTTTGTAGTAATATTATGTATAATATATATTATCTAGGGAGAGGGGTTTTACAGGCCAAGCATGTTCCCCAATGCCCAATCCCATTCCGGCATCCTGAATAGAAATAATTTCCAAATCATTTTGCATTTAAAAATACCCGTTTCGTTTTCTGTATAATAATTATTGATCTCCAAAATACTAATCAAGATTTAGTTCAGCGGAGTTTTCTATGAAATTTATTGGTTGAGTATTTAAAAGAGGTTTAGTGTCAGATCAGAAACGGGTATAAATGGAAGTTTTCTTGACGGTGAAATATGCTAATAATACAATATTCTTCATAGATTTCAAAGAATGTTTGGATTGGGGTTTTTTAAATCCATGAACACTGTTTTCGAGTTATTAAAACAGTCCGCGGATAAGACACAACCAAATACAGAACCTTGCGACACCACATATACGAGATCCTTTCGCTTCTTTAACCTCCATAGTAACTAGATCAATATACTGGCCTGTACGAAAGCGATTTAAAAATGCAGACGGATTATGGAGAGAGATAACCTTCAAGTTACTTGGATAATCCAGGGACCCCGACCATGGTATGTCTGAGTGGAAAGTAAATTGAGGGGCATAAAAAGATCACGGGCAGAAATAAGTAACATATTCAAAGATATACTTGATGTTTGTTTCCTGGCAGTGAGTATTTATTCCAAAAATCTTTACACCACCTGGCCACACAGAATTCTTGTTCAATGCAGTACATAAATATTTGCAATCTTTATGTGAAATAACTTTTGGTGCACGTAAGACCAAGCATAGACTCCTGTGATAAAACTTTTAAAGGGTGTTTCTAATCCATATATTAAGTGAAAACTGATTTCAAAACCCCAAATACATGTACTTGTGGTAAACATATCTCATTTTACTTTATAATGATAAAACTTCTTACATTCTCTATTGCTTTCTTGCAACTTATCAAGGGAATTCTCTTGATTGCTAAAATTGTTCGCAGTGCCGCGAGAGCCCTTGTCGGGTGGTTTAAATATTGGTGTCTTAAGCAGTAGATTCTACTTACTCTGATGTATCAAAATGATTATTTTTGTGACCTGCAGATCTAGGTCATGTGTAAGGTAAAAAACAAATAAAGTATTTACTTCAAAAGATATTGAGAACGTACAAAAATGTGTAAGAGTGCATACTTTCTAATGGAAATTGGGGAGCATATCTTTACGATCGAATTTGAAAGCAATTGTGTCAATATTAACACTTTTGCAATCGTCAGGAATGATTGGAGTTTTAGATCATTGTTTATTTGTCTTCGCGAGGAAAGTTCGTGGTTTCTTGTTGGTGCAGTGAAAGGAACAGATATGTGGAAAAAAACAATAAGGCCAAAAAATAATTTCTACACGAGAGGTGGCGATGTATCTAGTCCGATCTGTTAATTGATTCTTTTATGGAATACGGTTCGAATGAAAACTATTTTAGTTATGCATGAATTTATACCAAATTTCAAATATAAGGAGGGTTTGAGGTTAAATAAGCAAAAAGTACAAGTTGGTCTAATCTTGGTGTGAAATGACCCATCACTTTAGTAGACGAAATCTGATGAAAAGGCTTACATAATTTTCAGAAAGTTTTTTTTATTCTAGATGTTCAACTTGCTGAGTCAACAGAATCAATAATTAAACATTCATACATCAAAGTAGTCCCCTTGTTTATTAGTGCAAACTTGACTTATATAATCTAAAGCAGTTGTAGTGGCTAGTGCATATTTTCAATATCGAAAAGAAATGAAATGGGGTTTAACGTCGAAATGAAATGGGGTTTAACGTCCAACTGTTCTACTCCGAACTGGGCTAATAAAGACGGGCATATGCCATACAGTGTGCTATGAGAGTCTACTCTTATATCAAATTCCAACTATCAAGGGATCTTTTACGTGCACGCCAATGTGTACACGGGACCCCGGTTTTTCTTCCCATCCGAATGAATAGACAGCTATCTTTGTCAGGTCCTCCGTCTTGCATCACTGCCAAGGTGGAATCTAGATGAACTTTATAGGCCAATGCAAGGATCGAACACCCGACCTCCGGGCTAGCGAGCCAGCACTCTACCCGCTTAGCCACCGTGATCCTTTTTCAATATCGAGAGATATACGTATCTCCTTATTATATGTTTCCACTTCGATAGACGTATGTAATACGGGACTTTAGGGATAGGAATGATATTTCGATCAGTGAAAAAATAGAAACACCAGTCAACACTTAGCCACTGTATGCATGGTCGGATGAATGATGTGAAAACCCATTTAATATAATCACATACGCCTCAGTGTTACAATCGAAGACACCAGCAAATTCTAATGTGCAGCAGTAACTCTGTATACATACACTTTACGACTCTAATGAACTATGGTGACCTAGTCGCCGATTCCCCTATTGTAAAAGTGATCTATGAAAGGGTGTCTTTCTGAAAGAAACATGTTTGTTGTTTGTTTAGACAAGATGCTATAAAGTTTCTTGCAATATATTTTTTTTTCATTTGTTAGTTTAGCGAACACACGCGCATCGTGTCAATAAGGAAGATCCGAGAATAGGTTTGTTACTGTTAAGTACAGATTGAATTTAAACATCCTTCAAGTTCAAGTGAGGAAACCTTCCTTTTAACCCATTCAAAAAATGACAACCTTTCCGCACGTTCCCAATAAAAATGTGTGAAGCCGTGTTGCCAGGTGGGGGCTCAAATGCACTATTCCATTTTCTAAACAATATTCCAGTTCCCATCTTTGAATATTTAGGTTACTTGGTTACAGTTATGTTAATGTCCAGATATCTGCAAAATGTCACCAAGATCAAATCCCACGTCCAAGACCGGTGATATCGGACCAAAGAACAATTAAATTCCAGATTAGTGCTTCGATCATCAAATGAAATTGTAGACAGTTGGGTTGTTACACACGCCCCCAATTTGGACTTTTCAATAATGAAACATGTATTCATATTATTGGAATGACCCTTTCTTGATTTGGCAACATATTATTTTAAAACGAAATTCGTGTTTCCTGTCGACAAATGTTTGAAATGCATATCAAAACTAAAAGTATAAAAAATGTTCCAAAGAATTCCATCTTGATCAAATATATGTATTATTCAAATAAAGATTTATGAGTTCTGTGTTCACTGTATGCTGTGTTATTGTGACCCCATAGACGAGTAAACATGGTTCTTTCAGGTTTTAAACACAATATTTGTATTAAATTCCGCTCAGGATTAAGTCAGAATATAAGAAAATTCTTTATTTTGTAATAAAATGCGTACATGTATATATGTTATCGAGAGCAGAGCGTTTTGTTCCATCGCCTATTATTCCTAAAAATTCCTGTATCTGCATCTAGATGTAGCTAGATAAGTGTTCGTTCAAGCCCATTTACTGGATCTATATTTTAAGGAGACTTAAAAATAACTTCTCCGCCTAGAATCGCTTATATATATGTGCAATGTTGGAACCCAATCTGATAACTCGTTTTAGTGATCGAATGAAATGAAATGAAATGGGGTTTAACGTCCTACTCTTTTATACCTAACCTGGGCTAATGGAAGACGGGGGTGATCGAATGGTAACAATATGGTAGGGTAAAGCAACGCGAACCTAATTTTGTCCACGAAAATGGACATTAGCAAAGGGCACTTTGTGAATATATACAACTGGTAGTAGTATTTTTCTTTGATGTCCATAGCAGTTATATCTCGTAACAACCTCTCATGACGTCATCAGAGGTTGATATATTCGGTTCATATCAACCGCTGATAACGTCATGGCAGGTAGATATCACACACTGCAAGACTTGAAAGTATTTATCGCTCAAAAGTCCCTTTGTAAAGTATTTTTGGATACAGTCCACTTAAACCAGTCGGTCGAATCCTTCTCTGAACATACCTAAATTTCAATCACGGTTCATTGTCAGAAATATCGGAAAAGATTGCCTTTTGATCCAAATTGTCTTCAGGCTTTGGATAGATCCTTATCATATTTGCATCCACATCTATTCCATCGTCAATATGATGACTAAAAAGGATTGATTATTCGTCTGACTTCGTTTAATTATCCATTTTGTTCTTGCTTTCAATTCAATTTCCCCAAAATGGTGACGTGTAAACAAAAACACGCGCAATATTACATCGGTAATCCTCGCTATTTGGTGGAAACTACCGAGCAATTATCCAATCACTGTTGCCTTTTTTTAGAAGAGCCCTTTAAATTTACGGGTGAACGTTGTATATGTCAGATATAAACCTACTCTCCCTCGGATTGATATGATAGAGAACCCTTGGGCTTCGCCCGCGTGTTCTGTATCATATCAACCTTGGGTAGGTTAATATCCTATACATAATGCTGTAGGTTGTCAAGATAATTGACTTGACAAAACTTCATTAACTGACCTGCCTCAATAATTCGTAGAAAATAAAACTGGATATTTCACAAGAAAATAATGCACAACAAAATTACGTTCTCAATAGAACATTCACTAGGCTATCTATAAGTGGTGGTAAATCTGAGAGGAAAATCCACTCAAGGTGAAGGAGAGACAAGCGTCAATGACCTCTGGGTGTACTGACATGGTATGGACGGCATTGACCAAGAGATTGTGAGTTTTTTCGGATCACGGTAACCCTTTCTACAAATCCTACTAAAATACTTTGACCAATACTTGATAATTATCCAAAACCAGATGGTGCACGAGCAACCGTTATAACTCTTAAAGGTACATTTTTGTTCTAGCGGCTACTCCTGCTCATCAGAAAATTTTATGCTTTGAATCTAAAAGATGTAATGACCACATATTCTTCGGGATTAACATTTAGTGTATTAAATATCATTTTCAAATTGGGGGCTGATAAACATAAAGTACAAAACTCAAACCAGATTTTCTTCGGGATTAACATTTAGTGTTATTAAATATCATTTTCAGATTGGGGGCTGATAAACATAAAGTACAAAACTCAAACGTGAAGTAAATCAAAAGCATGTTAGCTACGTGAAATTTGCGGCACAATAATATTATATAGAAAATAAACGTTTGACAAGTGGCACGTTAAACCCCCTTTCCATTGGAATCCCAAACATGGCCCATCACATTTTGGTTAATTCACGCTGTGAACCCGAAATGATGGACATTTAAAGTACATAATAGTCAAAATCATTAAAAAGGGAATTATGAATGAATATGTGTATTTACCAATTACGTTCAGTTGGGTTTTCAATACTATACGATTTCTATTGTCTTTTTCTCTAAATATTTCAATTATTTTCTCAAAATATATGAATTATTATGAAACTAAACACATTTTTATACATGAATATTAAAGATACTTTCGAGAGATATTTGTTTTAAAATCTATTCTACACTTACCTTCCCACGTAATTCTTTACCCATGAACCGTTAAAATCACAGATTACATCCGAGAGGTCTAAAGCACTTCATTTATTTTTCCAGCCGAAAACACTGTTATGGTCTCTTAAATATCGAGAATGAAACCACACAGAACGAAACTGTAAACGATGAACCAAATTTGAATTAACTCCCTATCCGGTTTAAGAACAAAATTGCTCCACTTCAAAGATATGATTCCAAAAACAATCGTCATGTGAGTAAATTTGTTTCTACTGCTAACTTTTGTCGATTTCACAAGAACACCAAGTCACATAAGAATTTAGTTTTGTGCACAATCAATAGCCTTAGCCCAAATAACAAATATGTTGATCTCCCACATCGAACATAGTGTGTACAATGATCATTACTGCATGACAATCAAGAACAAATTGGCAGATATTCCGTTTAAAGATATGTTAAACACTATTTAAAAAAATTGTAATAAACTTTTCTTTTTCTTGAACTTTAGCTAGAAAATGCATGAAATGTAAACGTAAAAGGCAGATTTGATTTGCGAATTATATTTGAATTACAGCGAACAGTTGTGTCCTTAAAGAGAAAACACCCTCATTCAAGCACAGTTAGAAAATCTTTGTCATTCTAAGCAAAGGCAAATCCGGAGTTACAATCGCTGAACTATGTTTGCTGAAGTATTGAGGACAACTTTCATTTACGGTACTTAGCAATAGTATTTTATGGTTCGTCGCTAATCAGTATACCAGACTGTATCTGGACGGACATGCTAATGACTTTAACGTGGTTACAGAGTGACGAAATGACAGGTCTGTGTGTTGGCACGATATCACTGACACCTGATTATTCGCTCTACCTTTCAATTCAAATACATCCAAGATAGAGTCTCAAAAATCAAAGTAAATTGTCTGTAGATTTGGCTATGGAGAAGGGAGACAAATAACTAAATATTTACTTGTAAAGAATCATCTGGGCACACTGTCTTGGCTTAGCCAATGGGCTCGAATAGTAAGATCAATGTTTGGTAAACAGATAAAGAAGAATTTTCGAGGGTAAAGAGGAAGTAATAGGAGCATCGTTCTCGGTCAAAATGTTCTTTTATCGTTTTGTTCAACAGTAGACATCTTTGTTTTACATCGTGTCAACACAATAGTGAAACACTGGTGGAATACCCAGTCTACAAATTATTAGTTCTTTCTGGTTACACATTCGGTCCTCATAGGTCTAACTTTGCTAGAGGCGTTTGTTTAATCAAATTGACAAAACTTGTGTCACTTTCTGTCAATCAAGTGCTAATAGAATTTTAATAATTATTAGCTAATGTGAAAATGTTTATAAGGGATTTTATAATCCGTCAATTCGCACCACTGAACACAAGAAATGTCATTTATAAACTTCCTCTCCTTAATGTAGTTACGCTTATATGTATATTTTATATAGTGTACTTATTTCTTTACATATTAAAATTTTTGGGAGGAATTATATAGACATTGCCCGTTTCCCAATCTTAAAACTAAATAAAATAATGTGATTTAAAAAAAACACAACCCGCCGTCGAAACATAATCAAACTGATTTGTCTTTCTTTCTTCGAAGGGATGTCGGGGTGTGGCCGCTTAGAACCACATCTGACACAGAAAGGTGACTTCAATGAAGTGAATCTAGATCCCAGGACATTTTGCATAACCGAGTTAAATATTTGTACAAAAAAAATACGATGTTAAAAGTTAGCCAGACTGTTGTTCGCCATACATAAGCCAGTTAGTTCGACCCTACTTAACTTTATTCGATCGTCAAAATCTGGTTAAACAATATTTGTACTACATAAAATAGTTACCGATTGTTTTTTTTTAAGATATTTTTGGTTGATGGTTTTTCGATGTCTGTTATTTCTAATCCAGGCGGCGTTTTCCACATTTGGAACATCTATTTTTGTTGTTCGTGTGTCTGTTTTTGAATTTGTACACATATAGCCCAAATAAGATGTATAAGTGGTGACTGTAGATACGAAATATCAACACATTTTAAGATAATTGAATTTATCTCATTTCTGAAAATAATTTTGGAAGCATAGCCATATAGGGACGCAGGAAGCAATTTGGCAAACTGATGTGTTGTATATTTTCGCTTGGCTGCTAATATCGGAGGAACGATTGAGAAATGCCAAGTGTTTCACGAGTAAAAGTTTCGGATTTTTAAAAGATTCCTAACGGAGACACATAGCTTCTGGTTGGTTTATTTGGTGATTATTTTCTAGTTGGTGATTATTTTGTATCCCTTCCCACACACACAAATGTTTAATCCTACAAAATAAGCCTTTTCGGCATGAAAATTTGCAAGTTAAATGGAAGACTGTTTAATAAAGAGCGGTACTTTGCGTCAATTGGAAGATTTTACCCATCAGAATTTTGTGAGACTGCAAAACATTATCTCTAAATATTTATTAACTAGTCTTCTCTGAATAAAACCATTCTGAAATAGTATTTTCTGAAGAAAACTATTCTGATATGGGCTTTTCTGAAGAAAAATAAACCTATTCTGAAATACGCTTTTCTGACTGAAAAAAGTCTACTTTCTTTAGTTGATGTTGTTTCAGCCATATCATCCTTGAAAGTTGCTCAAAATATGGCGTTTATTTTGTGCATGCTGGATCAAATAAATCCAAATAGGAGAAATTTCAAAACACAGTTTTGACCAAATTGTGATATTTTCCACCAGGTAGATTTTGGGGGATCAATTGCACATATTTATGAGAGTTACATAGCATCTATTCTCATGATCATATCTAAATTTCATTGAAAGTTTGTCTATTGTCTCATTGCTATATGAGCAGGTGGTAACAGCTATCAGATCATGAAACTCGAATAACAGTATTCTGTGAGAGAAAAAGCTCAAGTCCGAAGATAAACACAAATTAAAAGACAACATACAACCATTAGGAGTAAACATCCTTTATTATAGGTAACAAATTTCACCCATTTAAATATAATAACAAAGTTGTGTTGAGTGGGTATTTTTCTATCTCTCTCAACACAGTTTTAAATGATTCTCCTATAATAATAATATTTATTGCACATAAATTAAATGAATGTCTTTAATGGCTATGTTAATCAATTTTCCTTTTTAATTGACTTTTGCTTTTTACTTGTTTGTACCCTGGTGGATTTTGATATTTTTCTATCTACATCAATTTCATCACCAAAAATCTGAGCAAAATGAAAGTAGAGTAGAAAGAAGAGAAAATGTGCACAAGAATATGATGATATAAGTACTGGAAATAGGTCTGGTAGTTGTGGAGGAGGAATAATAAATTGACTGGCACCAGTTAGTAATATGGCTCCAACCATTGATATAATAAACTAAAATAAAGAAAAACAGAATTATAAGATACCATCAGATAATTTACTTTAATTACAATCTGATTCAAATACAGATCTATATTTCTTCGATGGCCTACACCACATGAAGATCTGACAAGTTGTACTGGAAGGTTGCATCGGGGGCTGTAAGAGTGGCTTTTGTCCCTATGACATCATACAATGATTAATCAATCAGCGTTGATGTTTTTAGTGGTTTACCCACAGTTCCCCCAAGAAGTCCCCGTAAAAGACCGTTTCTTTGGCTAATTCCTCACTTCAACCACTCTTCCAGATCCTAGTTTAGGCCATCGAAAAATACCGAAATAGGACCTGTGTTTTAATCAGGTTGCTTTAATTGCAGTTTTAAAATTTCTTAAACACAAAATATTACACCACTCTTGACTACAATGTCCAGTCTATTCAAACCTTGGGGTTTTTCCATTCCGTTTCCCGATTGTCATGGGTTGTGTCTGCTAGACTGATGATTAAAGTGTTTCCTAGTTGTTTCGATGGGATGAAAAACGGTAAAAATAACAAACTATAACTTACATTTATTTTTTTCAGTGTTGATAAACTATCTGGTTTTTGGTTATTAAATGGTTGAGATATATAAACACATGCAATCAAAAACATCACTGATAAACCAATATACGGTATAATTAATCCATCTTTAACTAACAGAGGCAACATACTGAAATAACACAATAACAAAATAAAGTGACTAATAGATGGTTGTTCAAAGTATGATTAAAATCAACAAAAATGGTGTTGTGCAGAAATAGTATTAACATTTTCAATTTAGTGCCAGACATGCATTAATAATGTCATAAAAGACAAACCAGAGGTTTAGTGCCTAACAAAGCCTACATCTGTGTCTGACTTTGTTAGTGACAGGTGCCTTATTTCCAGGCTTGCGGTTTAGCAACTAAGATTTTTCATGGGTTGGCCCGATATGCAGATATTCACCTTTCACAGACACTCAAACTAATTAATTACTGGTCAGTTCAGTCTATTGAACTTCCAAAAATTTAGATTTTTTTTTATCGGTAATAGTAAAACAAACCCTTGCTAAATATTTCTCAGAAACTTTAAGTCCAAGCTTGTTCAATTTGAAACTTGTTTTTATGATCGTTATTACTACAAATGAAGTTGAAGAATTCATCACTTTATCATTTGTATGCACAATTGGAAATAAAGCCCCACTCACAAATATTCTCAAGCACAATTTCAGGATTTGCCATGCACAATCCTTCTGGGAACTGTCATTAGTCCAGCATTGATTAATCTTTTATTAATACATGTCGAGCACGAAGTTCAAAATGTCAGGTACTAGAAGATCAATGATGTCTGGCATTATGTCCAGGCCTGCTGTATGGTTACATTAGGGAATAATTAAATAATATATATATATATCTTACCTAAATGTAGAAATAGATAAAAACCAAATACTTGTCAATGGTTCTCTATTAGCTAACATACACACAGATCTATAAATAAAATATACAGTACATTAATAATACAAGAATATGATCTGGCCCGCAAATATAATACTTATTATATTCATAAATGGTGTCATCTTAATTGGTGTAACCCAGAATTTTACTTCAAAATTTTACCAACCAGTCAAATTTTGACATATTTTGTTTAGCTATCTCTCTATATATCATAATGTTTTTACGCAAAAATACTACAAAATTAAGGGTATTAATTGTGTTTTAATATTAAGCTCTTCAAATTTAATGGATTGTTTAATGTCTCCTTATGACTGACAGGTAAGTTCTCCAGCGGGTTCATTTCACTGCCAGTAGGGTTAAGATTGGCAAACATGCCTGGAATGAGAACCCTGGTAAGCAGCCTATGTAGGAGGAGTCAGATAATTGCTTGGATGGTGTATCCTCAAATAACAATTTAAGGATCACGGATACAATTATTGTTGAAGTTTAATATGACTTACATGGCTGGTATTAATATGGATTTTTCATGTACTTGAAATGAGAAGAGAAAGAATACCAGTGAAGAATTCACCTATAAATAAAACAGACTTTTATGTCATCAACAAAGTAAGAATAAATATTTTGTGTGTAATTCAACACAACACTATTCTTAGACAGAAAAGAAATCAAGCTTAAAATGTAGTGTAGAGAAACTAGTTTATTGGAAGGTAATTTATTAGACGATTGAAGCAAAGATAGATAGGTTGCCACCCACCAAAACATACAGCACAGTCCACAATACAAGTTACATTATTTAGGTAAATAAACAGTGAAATCTTTTAAATCAATACTTTATAATAACTTGGACTTACGACCTTAAGGCATTGGCACATGATAAATGACATAATTAAAGGCAATAACTCTATAAGTAATTTAAAATTCAATAGGATTTTTTGTTTCACTGGTCTAATAAATGCACATCAATTTCAAAGCAGATTGGATAACTTCTGTCTCTCAAAACTGTTGATATTGAAAAGTGTTCTTCACTTTTCACTTTTTAATGTGGGTTTATAAAATGTAAGTTTGATACCCTTTTAACCTTGATGTTTATGGATTGAAATAAGTTATTATTGTCGAGAAACGATTTCAAGGAATTGAGGATGGTAGCATCAAATTAATAGAAAGAAATGCAAAATTAAATGATAATTTACATTAGGATTGATCTGCATTTACCATTTTTGTACCAAAATTTTTTTTGTTAATTAAGTAATCTAAATTTGCCGTTTACTCTGGAATATTGCTAAGAAAGTACACACATTAATTACTGTGTAGGCCTATGTTATACGTATATACAAAGATATGAAGAAAAGAGATGTTTAGTTTATTCTGAAATATTGTTAATAAAGTTCTACATCAATTACTACTACTAGTGTACACATTACTGTGTAGGTTATACAAAATACCAAGAAATGAAATAAAAAATTCTCACCAGTGCATATTTAAAATTTGTTATAGTTGGTTTATATAGAAGATGAAGTGATGAAGGCAGTAAACATAATAATGTTGTACTTAAACTGAAAAATTGAAAATAAGAATGCATGCATAATGTTTCAAATATGATTTACTTTAAGTTGTACAGCATTTGTTTTGCCAAGGTTCTGTGATCTGACCTGACGACTGTGAGAAAGCGACTTTTTTCAATTTTATAATTTTTTGGGACATTTTCTCGCGTTGTGTTCACGTTTGCCGGCGATATTGTGCCTTTTACGAGTCTCTGTATGGTTGCAGAAGCGCAATAAGAACGCCAACCTGGTCTGACAGTGACAGGGGCATAATGAAATTCATACGTTCTTGAAGAAAAGAAGACTTTGAATCCTGACTGTAGCAACTAAAATATACACTAGCCTTAAGTAGAATTGTACAATCTACTTACCATAACAAAACTAGATTTTCTTGTGATAAAATATTTTTCAACTTTATTAAAACCGACAGACTACACCAAAAACTAGCAACTTTATCCTGCAAAACAAGATGCATGTATATAGTACTCATACCCAACTAGATCACAGGGTACCTACAATAGGTTAGCATCTCATCCTAAACTTATATTATTGACTAACACCACCAAAGCAAGCCTTAATTGAGAGGTTGACTGATGTTATTTGTGACATGACTACATTAATACATGTAACATTTACCTCATACAGTCCTCTATTAAAGGGAAATAACCTTGTTAAAACTTGCTTAGCAGACTCCACACTTGTTAAAAATGGAGACCAACATAGAAGAAAAGTTATGATTACTGTTATTCCAATTTTAATTAATTCAAATAACCTGAAAAACAGTAAGTGAAGATTACTTATTTTATGTACATTATCCATTTGAATTTTATCACCCGTTAAAAAACAGGCCCTTAGTTCACAAAGCATTCTCAATAAGAATTTTTCCCTTATTTTAACTAAAATCATGGATCTTATATAGCCCTTGATAAAACTTTTGTTGTTTTAAATGTATCAAATACAAATACGTGCAAAGTGTTGTGTTTCTGGATCACAGACATTTCCCATAAACAGTGATTTAAAGTTGAGTAAATTCTGAGAATGTTTTGTGAACTTTTGGGCCAGATTTAGATAACTTCTGTGTTTCAACAAATCCTGCATAATATTTGAAAACACTAACATTTGTTTAAATTTTAAAGAATGGAATAGGGTTTAACATTTCAATGATCTTTGTAATTTTAGGACTAACATGGTATTTTGTATTCCTATGGCTAAGTGTGCGATATCAGATCGAGAATTTTTTTATACACTCTGATTCAAATTCCAACAGCCAAGGAATCTTCATACATTTTTCTCAGCATCTTAACATTATTCTCTGTCTGAGATGTTTTGGTTATGAGTGTCCTAATCACACAACCACTGCAACCACATTTTTATATAGAAACAGAAATTATTAGCTTTGTGACCTTCTCTGTTCCTAAGAAATGATAAGTGGTATCAGGTGTTCTAGTAATGGCATACTCCATATATATGTATAAATTTTACATATTTTCTAAATACTTACCCTTTAAAAGGCCCTGCTTTAAAACATTTACCCAATAAAAACGTAAAGAAGGGCATGGCATGATAGAGTTCCATCTGTTTATAATTGAGAGCCAATGTAAATAAAGCTGCTCCTATCATTTGTAATTCAGAACCTAAACAAGCTACAGCTAAAACAGCTAAACCTAAACTTATGCCATTATATCTTACAGATAATTAAGGTTTACAAAAGTTAAATAAAAAGAACATTACTCTGTCATGGAAGGGCTCGATAACCCATCAACGTTAACTTTACCATTGCTTCTCTATTATGGACCAAATCTAATTACAATATATCCAATAGTTTTCATAACAAAATTCACAGAAAAATGACACTCACAGACATAGTCTGATATTCCTGTGCATTACTAGTAAATGATCCTTTGAATTTTATCAAAGAAAACTGTTCTGAATTGAAAGGATACTGAAAATGACCATAATCTATTAAAATCAATCCCGGATACAACAAAATCACCATCAAACCAAATAACTGAAATATAAAATAATACATCATATCTGTTTATATTCAGAAAATCAGAGGTCAAATTAGAAAACTTCCCTTTTTTTATCTCATAATTCCTGGTGACCTCTTGGCAGTTCCATTAATTTCTTGTCATTTTTAGTCTAGGATTCTCACTATGAATAGAAATGTATTTGATTTTGAATAATCTATATTAACAATAACCTTAGAACTCCTAAGATTAAAAAAAATCAAACCAAGTAATGTATTCTTCAATTTCTTAAAAAAAAACATTTGTATGTCTCACGTTAATCGGGGTCACGGTGGCTAAGTGGATAAGGCGCTGGTTCCCTAGTCTGAAGGTCGGGTGTTCGATCCCTGCATTGGCCGAGAAAGTTCATCTTGATTTTCCAGCATGATTTCCTTGCCAGTAATGCAGAATCACACTAAGGCTAAGATACAAAGACAACATAATGTTGATAACAAAGGCCTTAAGGGCTAGAATGATGGATAAAGTATAGCTAAAACTAATAAACATACCATTGATTTATCATCTAACTGATCTTGTGCAAGATAAAATAATACTGCCGCTGGTAAAAATATTAGAAAGTCTGCTACCAATACTGAAAAGATAATTATTCAACACATCTCAGACACAAAAATCCCCGTACAAAATACAGTATCAGTACTTAAAAGAGTGAATGCTATAATACAATGATTGTGGTCAAGAATAATGAAAGAAATTTCACTGCATTTATTTTTATGCTCCAAGGAATTTCAAATTCAATTGAAACAAACGAGCTACCCAAGCTAAAGCATATGCCAGCAACCATTGAAAAAAAATGCTTTAGATAAACTTATTGGGCATTGATAAAAATCTTAAGATGCACAAAGCAGAACAATCTGTACTTACCTGTATATCTCATAAATAATTTATGGTAATAACTTTCATAACCTCTCGACTTGTATAATCTCACCCAGTCAGGATTAATATACTGTGCTCTAGAAAAAAATAAACTTTAATAAAATATAAGCTATAATTAAATATTTACTTACTGTACAATAAATTGTGAATTAATTAATAAATGCTTAGAAAAAAATGTCCTATATTAAATGCTTAAAAGTTAAAATTCTTGATTAATTATTTCTGGTGAACCAATATCATTAACAATCTACTACATTCATTTCCAGTGTTGGTACAATTTATTACTTACATGTAGCCACAGATTTTACTATGGTAAGCTGTTAGAGGAGGATAATCTAGACCCCAATACTGTAAGTCATTGTTTGTTGTATTTCTGTACCTGTTTCAAAAAATTCAGCATATTTCTAATTATCTAATACGTATACAATTCTGATGTAAACTATATCTTAAGTTTAATTTTGTTCAGAATTACACTTCAGTACAGTAGGGACCATCCACGAGTACAATCTAACAACTTCTGCAAGAAATGGCAAATGACATGACTGGAGACATAATTTCCCCAATGAATTATGATTTTAGCCCAGCACAAAGAAAACAGGTATCACTGATAAAGAATATAGTTAGATCTCAATATACATTTCAAAGTAATTTCACTTAGATGACAAGTACAGAAAGGAGACTCTCAAACAAGAATTGTGGGGGGTGGGGAGTATTTTTTCTCACCAATCAGATACAGGAAGATTTAATGTTATTTCCATCCAGTGTCTCTGAGCTTCATAGTCACCATACATAGGTGGTTTACTTTGTCCTTTAAACAAACAAGAATACATATTAATAAAGGCAGATCTGCAACCCATGAACTTAATTGCTTGTAACAATGGTTGCAGAATAGAGAAGGTATATTACCCTCCATTTTCTTTCACTGGACCCAAGTTTATATTAGTTAACTAAGTCTCTGACAATTGCAAAAAATAACAATTGAAAAAGTGACCAAATATAACTTTGTATCCACTAATTAAATATTATTATATAATAGTAATCCATCCTGGTTTGAATCCTGTGATTATGTTTGATCTGACTTCCTTTTTTTCATCAATAATATTTCCACTATAATCCTTACCCTTATCATAAATGGAGGATAAACACGTTTGAGAAATTATGGCAAAGAAAGATGGAATAAAAGTTGGAACAAGGGTGTTGGATCAAACATAATCGCCTGTAATCCCTTCACGGGTCAGAACCATAATGGCATGGCAATGATGATAGTAGGTGCTGTAGAATTTTCCAGTGTGGTTTCTCTTTGTCACTGGTGCAGGATAGAGGCTCTGGCAAGGAATAGTATCTAGTCAGATGGGGAAATAAACTGAGGTCCACAGAACCCAAAGATGGAATCGAAGAAAAGGTCACAAGGTTGAAGGTAAGGTGGAAATCTTGATATCGTCATCGTGGCAAAACTTCCATGATTAGCGAGAGAGAGAGAGAGAGAAATGGGGTTTAACGTCCACTCAACACAAACTAGGTCATTTCGGGACTAACATATGGTTTACTTTTATTTCAATAATTCGCTTGCGCGTAGGGGTCTTTAGCAGTGGGAGGAAACCGGAGTGCCCGGAGGAAACCCACGAGGTTGAGAAGGCGCCCCTATCTCCATGCCACATACGCTCACACCAGGGCTCGAAACCACAGCCGCAAGCCAGAGGTGACCGGCCAGCTAGAGGTCGAAGCGCGGCACTCTAGACCACTAGGCCATCCCAACCCCCTCCATGATTAGCACTTGCAATCAATGTATATAATGGATATAATATGTGTGTGCTGTCTTTTTCATTAGCAGGATTGGTATAAAAAGTAGTATGCTAAATCCCATTAATTCATTTTTGGGGTGGTATCGAACTATAGGCTATACGATTATGATGATTTGCATTGCCGTATTTTTCAATTCATGCCTTGTTGTAGCTATGTTCTGTTGGAATAAGGCATTGGACAGCAATTTATACAGTATGAGTAGGAATACACGTAGTTATTTTCATAACTGTCTTTCTGGGACCAGACGGATCCCAGAAAGACAGTTATGAAAATAACTAGAATACACGTAATTCAAGTCTTTAGGAGGTGCATTATTATAATAATTATACCTGAGTAGGTATTTTGTGAAACGGACCATCTTAGTGCGATTGATATTACGACTAAAACACAGACTTCAACTAAAAGACCCATGTTTCTTTTGTAAACAAACCGCGGCCACGAAATCACGGAAGTAGTCCCTGTTGTCATACCAGAACTACCAAGAAGATAATTGAAAGGGTCTGGATAATGTGGCTTTAGAGCGAGCGAGCCAACTAATCGTATCTCTAAAATGAAAGAGTTTCAACATTTCCACTGCCACTTTGAGCTGCCATTTCTGGCAATAGTACAATCCCAAAGACAATTAAATAACAAAAAAATAGAAAAAAAAATAATAAATAAATCAATAAATAATAATAACGAAAACATGAATTAGTCTTTAAAACATAAAATAATGAAAACTGATGCTAATATTTTTAGATTACCGTAATGAATTAAAGAAGAATTGAATTGTAAAATCTTCCTTTAATATTATGGAAATCAAACTTATTGCTAAAAAAAAAGACAATACTGTTCCATTGAATGGCAATCTCTAGATAAACAAATCCAGAATAATTATATGTGGGACTATTACCAGGGCTAGATAAACAGGAGGGAGTGGTGGGGTGGTCCTTGCCCCTCAGACCTGTTGCAGCCCATGACACGTTCAACATTAACGAATGCAATCCTCACTTACAGATAAATGAAAAAAATCATGCAGGAGTTTGTAAAAAATGCTTATTTCAGATGGGCCTGATCATTCGAACTTTACTTGGTAAGCGTGATGTGGGCTCATTGGCTCCACTCTCAGGAGGAATTGCTCAAATCACGCCTACTGCATTTTACATGAGACATTTGTTTTAACCCTGTCACTGGTGCCCAAATAGGCCCCATTGTTGATCCACTACTGGGTATATCAAGATTAACATGACATTTGTCATTAACATTGCAATTTGGCACTCTAACATCAGAAGTGCAGATGAAAATCATTTTTTTAAAATTTTGCTCCGCATCCAGTCAAAAGGATAATTGAACTTGTCAATAAATATGAGCCAGCAGGTCATTTATATGTTGTATTAAGAATGGATCTGTCACACTGCAATCAACTCTGATATGACCATAATAGAACAATTGAAATGTATTTTAGAGCGTGTCAACCATAACCGTCATATATTTAATAATAAATCCACTCCTTTAAAGCTGTCCTTGCTATCTCTCTCGAATTCAGACAATTGAACTCAGTGGTTCACTCTGTAACTGCTTAACTCTGTTCCTGCCAATGTCAGACGCAATTCCTCTCTGTCAGACAAAATTGGCATATTTTCTGTGATTTATGGATATTTTTAATACATATTCCTCATAAAATGAAACTGTTAAGTTCAAACTCACACGAGTATTAGGAAGGGTTGAGGGGACAATGTTAAAATGATTTTCTGCGCAAAAAAGGCACAAAAAATACAATTTTAGGAAGTCAACAGTCCCTTTTCTTGTAAAACTACCATCTCTGGTCAATATTCATAAGCAAACATTTTTGAGCCCCATATCACTTGGTTTCCCCACATGCCAATGATATTATCTGACATTTATTGAGGTCATTACTGTATATCCAGACTTGGGTAAATTGAAATATTTTCAATGTCATTAGAAGTCTTTTTATAGGATATTATTCATATGTAATTTAATTGATTGAATGACGATTGAGATGCCCATTCCCACAAATTGCGTTGTCACAAAGAAGCATGTATTAAAGTTATGCTCCATAACTGGGGAAAACAAATGGAACGTGTTCTTCTTGTAAATATACAAGATCTTTCCCCACTTTTCCTGCAGCATAAAGATAAACGATACTGCAAGAGTGCCGGATTTAAATTAACCTGTAATTTAATGGAATAAATAAAACTTTGAGTTAAAATAATTTATTCAACAATGTCACAAATATATTTTATTGCAGAATCTTTTTCATCCAAAACAATTATGTAATAATGTTGCACTTTCCGTTAATTTCTTAGGTTCTGTTAGAACTTTATATTTGGACAGAATAGCTGGTAAATCTATTGATACAGCCAACACTTTAGCCTTATCATCATCGTTTATAAAGGTTCCTATACACACAATTAATCTAAATGCAGCTTCGTTATCCAGACTTCCTTCCAGTAATGAACCTGCAGCACATATACACAAAGATTTTTTGTCCAAATCATCTATTCCAAATAAGGACACAGCAAAATTTAACAAAATAGTAGCAATAGCTATTTGTATATTTTTGTTAGAAGAATCTTTCAGCTTCAATATGGCTGTAAGAAGATTTTCACAATTTTCAAAGTTACTGTTTAAGCCTCCTGATTGGCTGAAAGCATTGACAATGATTCTAAGAGCCAGCATTTGATTTGCTGTAGGCTGGTCTGCTGATAAATACTGATAAAGACCTTCAAGGAACCCAGCTTTACCAGTAAAAAGACGATTTACATCAGGGTACAGCATCCCTAGTCTTAAAATATCAAGAGCTGGAAATATAACATCTGAAAAACAGAAACACATTCAACAATTAAATTTAAAGTTTCTCCTACAATAATTCCACCTCTCTTGATAGAAATATCAGTCAAGACAAAACAACATTTCTTGTGTATACAGTGTCACAGGTCATCTTCAAGATGCATTATGTAAGATAAAGAGCTGACCATTCTTGCTAAAATAGTTCAAAAATAGATAATGAAAAATAGATAATTTCAATTAAATTTCTTAATTCTGAGTGAAGTTATGAGCATTTGAAGTTTTCACAATACAGTTTTGATTGCCAAGTACCATTAAATGCCAAGATAATAAACAAAATCTTGACTATCGAAGGCCTGACAAGGACAACCATTTAGTAATTTGGGTGGGACAAAAAAACAAGGTCCCATGTACACATTAGTGTGCACATAAAAGCTCCCTTGGTAGTTGGGATTCAATGTAAGAGTAGGCTGTAGCACATTGCATGGTGTGTGCTTGTCTTCATTAGCCCAGTCAGAGCGTTAAAAAGAGAGAGAAATGGGGTTTGTGCTTAATGTCCACTCGACACAAACTTAACAGTGGGAAGACACAAACTTAACAGTGGGAGAAAACCAGAGTACCTCTAGAAAACCCAGGCTGGAAAGACAACCCTACTCCTTGCCACAACCGGGGATTCGAAAAGTCAGAGCGTTAAATTAAACCCCATTTCATTTCATTTACTACCAACTGGCAGGATACCTATTAACATAAGCAGGTTTCTGATAAAGTTGTTACACTTGAGAATTGTCTAGCAACACTAATGATTGTTAATAATAGTTATTCAACTTGTGTCCATGTACTATATATATCTATGATTACAACTGGCAACCATAAATAGAGTTGCTCTGTCTATAATGCGGGAAATACGAAATTGTGACAATGACTTACTTTCTGGCCAAAGTAAAAGTTTACATAATACAGCTATTTGTTGATCTGTTGAGGATTGTCCTGTTATAAATGTTGATAAACTTTCTAATTCTATATCACTAACAGCTTTATCACCACCTACAGACTGATTAAACTCCTTTAATTTACCTAAAATACATGTATAACTTATATATCAGACATATATAACATTTAAATCATAATATCTATAGTATATAAACTTGGTAGTATTTATGACATATTAGCTAATTAACTCCAGTTTACCACATATCAACACCAATCGTGACATCAGAGGTATGAAGGCTGGCTCAAAAGTTATAAGTCTGAAAAGGATAGATCAATTCGGTTGAAACAAATTTTTGCCACCGGCAAGTACAATCACTTAAAGAATCATAAGCTTCGTCTACACTAGGCTTGAAAAAGCCGGCTTTTTAAAAACCCGGTTTTTTCAAAACCCGGCTTTTTCAAGTGTAGCGTCTACACTGACTGAACGGAAAAAGACGATGAACACCGACCTTCGTTATTTGTGGAACTTCCGGTTTATTTATTACGCCATCGGCCTTAGTCAATTTTGCAGAGATAATAATATAATAATAATGATTACTTTGGTTACTTTGGTGCAATTATATATCCAGCTTATGGAATATAGCAGATCGCTGACAGACTTACGGAAGAGGGCGAGAAAACGACGTGCACCCATTTTAGGTTAGGCATGTTGAAATTAAATAGGCTAGGCTATAGATGGATTTGAGATTTACCGCAATTTCTTAGAACCGGAAGCAATGGCAATGTTATGAATGTCTATATATGACGTCAATGGTACGGAAGCTCGGGACGAATGACATCCGGGTACTTGATAAATCCCGGATTTACCGTCTACACACATTAAATTGCCGGTTTTTTGAAAAAGCCGGCTTTTTGATTTTGAAAAATCCCTCAATAATTGCCGGATTTTAAAAAGCCGGCTTTTACGATTGAGAAATTGAAAAAGCCGGCTTTTAGGAAAAAACCGGGATTTAAAAGGCTAGTGTAGACGGTGAATGCTGCTAGTGTAGACGTAGCTATAGACATAAAAACTGCAACTGTAGATTTATCATTGACTTTATACCTGGGGTGGCAAAGGCTTCTGGGGGTGTCGATATATCTGCACTTGACAGTCCAATTTCATCGGGAGCGCCCAAGCAGTGTCAATCGCCTTTATGTAGCGCCCATACTGATATGGGCATGTTGGTCAGTGTCTTCGTATTGCGTCCAATCGAAAGGGCGCCAAACCATAGGGGGAGCCGTTTTTCCCGCAATCAGCTATTTGCCCCCCTGCTAGACACAGGCTAGCCTACTCATTGAAATCACCAGAAATGGATAAAACTAGCTATAGGGTAGTTATCAGATACATGCTGACAGCCCACAGTAAAGAGAGAGAAATGGGGTTTAGCGTCCACTTGACACAAACTAGGTCATTTGGGGACTAACAATTGGGTTAATTTTATTTCAAAAAATCGCTTGCGCATAGGGAGGAAACCAAAGGACACAGAGAAAACCCAGTAAGTTGGAGAGGCGACCCTACTCCTTGTTACGTACAAGCAGGGATTCGAAAGCATGTTAGTTGACGCAATGACAGGCTTTATGATACAGCTCGCACATGCTAGCCACTCGGCCAGCTACCTCCCCACCCCTCCCACAGTAAAGAAGTGGGCTTTCGAATTTAAGTGTGGCTGACAGAGCCTTGATAAGGACCTGCAACCTGGGAAACCATCCACAGCAACCATTTAAGAAAACATTACCCAGGTGCATGACATGGCAATCAATGATAGACCACTCAACATACTGCCAGTGTTGTAGGCATCTCTCATGAGAGGGTTGAGCACATTATCGCCAACGTGTTAGGAATGACAAAAGTTTCTGCAAGATGGGTGCCAAAGGTCTTGACAGCATCTCAGAAACATGTCAGATTCATGATGTCCTGTGACAATCTGTGCCACTTTTAAGCAGATCCTGATACTTTTTGGCCCAGATTTGTAACATTGGACGAGATCTGTTTCAAAAAAGGAACTAGCTGGTTGTCACTGCCTGCTACTTTTGAAATATAAGAATTAATAGGCAATACACAGGTAATTGGTATTGTTTGGCTTACATGATCATTAAGGATTAACTTACTCATGATTTGAGCTGGATTAGACTGTGTAAAAGTAACACATTTTCTAACAGGAAAATAGGTGTTTGTTGTAGAAGCCTTTGTAACACCAACAGGATTATAACTTCCAGAACCTACAATTAAACAGTTATATGAATAATTATATATGTATCATAAAACATTGATAATATTCGAATGAAAAATCGGGATGTGAGAGAATAACAAATACAGCAGTGTATTTCCTACTGCCAATGGAATTCTACGTGTTCTTAATCTCTATTTAAACTAGATTTATATAACAATATTTACCGGTGAATGGATCGGCACCATGAGATGTATTAGTTCGTGTCTGGTCAGTATAAGATGGTACATGCCGTCCAGATCCTGTAAATGGATCACCACCACCAGTACCCACACCATTAGCACCTCCACTACCTGGTATATATCTTCCTCCAGCTATACGATATAAATATACTCACATTATAACTCACTCAATAAATTAATCCACCTACATATAAACTTACATTTTTCACCATCATATACATGAACAAGCATTTACATAATATCTTTACAAATATAAATTTGGTACAGATCATTTTAAGTAAATTTGATCAACATGACGCTCACGGTTATCAGTTGATAACTTTAGCCCTTAGAAAGAGTCATAAGATTCTGTCAAGCCAAAATTGGTCATGATTTCATAACCTTGTAAATAATTATCTGACTGAAAATTAATTGGCTTCCTCTGTCTTGTTAGCAAGATCAGACTGCAACAACTATCCCTAGGGTATCAAATGATTCTATAAATTGGTCAAGGGCCATAACTTATAAATAAATGAAACTCTGTGAAATTGTTCAGCTAAAAAAATTCCCCAAAAGATTAAATCATTTCTTTTGCATTAAGGAAATACAGCTATATTATTTACTGACATGTAAAAGGATCACCACCAAGATTTCCACCAGTTCCCAAAGTCACACCTTTCGTATTGTCTACTATAAAGTTTGCTACTTGATCTAAAAAGAGTTGAGATAATTGATTTTGATCCAGAAATTTTTGTGCAGCAAACCAAGGGTCTTCACTTGTATTGTAAGGTAACTTTAATGGTGGCTGTCCTTCTTGTATATCAACACTAAATACAAAATCATATTCCTGCAATACAAAATTAACATCTTAAACACTTGCCAAATTGCAACTATATTAATATTACATGTAAAAGTGGTTCAACAATGGGCAATAAATCAGTTACAAAATAAATTGTAACCTGATTACTTCCCAGACGTTTTTTTTACCAATTTAGTTAAATCATATAGAATTTCATATATTGCAAAAATTATACAGATAAAGATAAAATTTATTTTATTAACGTTTCACCATCTACATGTATACAGAAGTTTTAAAATATTAATACATTTATTTATACATTTCTATGTAAATCAGATGTGTAAAACCATACTGAAAAAAATAATGGGTTTCTGTCTCAGGGAATACGATTGAAAATTTGTTTGCATGTACTATAAAAATCAAACAAGAATTTGATGTAAATAATGTGGTCACAACAACATTTGATCTATATTTAATAAATCATTTGTAAACTATTTATTAACACAATACTACCATTTGAATCAATTTAAAACATTCTGTTTTATTCTCTATAAATCTTTTAGTGACATTTAGTAACTGGATAATATATATACAGACCCTTATTATAAGTTATGGAAAAAGCCAATATATTTGGGCGATGTTTCGAAGAGGATTCTCTCAAGTTTTCTACTTTCATCTAACTGTATTATAGTTATAGTTTATTATTTATGGTATTCCTTACCTTTCCTTGATATAATGTTTTACCAGATGTTGCTTGTGTGCCACCAGCAGAACCAACAATATCTCCTACTTTATTCCATTTACTAGCAGACGCATCCCAATTATATAACTGTACTTTGTCACCATCTTTTACCATCTTCGTCTGACCATCTTTACGACCTTTATCATTCATAATAATAATAAATTAGTCAAGCTTTTATGGATGATAAATCCAAAGGGTTCTCAATTTTCTAAAGAATTAAATCTCGACTACCTGCTGCTGCAGGACTGGAACTGCATGTTTTTTTTCCGACTTACATGGGAACGAAGGGTCGTTCGCCCGTTTTCTAAGCATGGCGACCTCCCGGTAGCCCAAACAACCTTTCGCCAATTATTACTAACCCTGCTGCTGTAATGAACATTGCAGGAGAACTGCTCTACATAACAATGGAGAAAGCGTAATGCAAAAAGTGGAACATAAAATCATATAGAGATATTAGCTCTGATAACATTTGATAATTGTCTAATGTGTACTGTAAAATTGTTTATAAAACTGTTTAAATAAAGGCAAACTGAAATACCTGGATTAATCAATGCTTCTGGACCTGGTAAATCTTCCATTTTAATATCACCGAGTTGAGTTGGAATTGTAGATGCTGCCAACGCTTCTTCAAATGCCTGTAATTCATCGTCAGATGCTCTTCTCTCTGGACAAGTTGTAAACACTCTTATTAAACCATCGCTGTAAAAATACAATATAAAGAATAGAATTGATATTTTAATTAATTTGCCTACATCCAAGCTGTCCATAAGGTGAATTAATGGGAAAATTAATAAGACAATGGGGATGCTGGATTGAGTGACGCAGAATTCAGTCCTGTCACAATTCTATCAGTCCAAATAACTGATGTGTTTTGAACAGAATCGTGATGCAATTAAAAACAACTAATACATATCAGCTGTCATGGTTGGTTTGGATATTTTCTTATCCAGTCGACATATGTGTTGTATCCAAAAATTTCCATTTTCATTCCATTGTCATATTTTTGGATTTAATTCCAGAACATTCAATCTAGTTATTAGACTATAAGCTGATCAAGGGCAATAACCCAGATGATAACAAAACATGTTCGAGTTATCGGAAACCATTGAAAATTAATAGGCTTTTTTCATTTTAGGAACAGAAACAGTGTGTATAAATTCGGAGTCAATCAGATGTCCATAAGTGGGTATTAACATTTCACAGTGTTATCTTATATCTGATTGAAAATAATGACCATAGACGATTTTCTCTCATCATATTTACAAAATTCGTTTGTAACCCTTTTTCTTTAAAACATACCTAGCACCCGACACAATGTCTCCATTAGCAAGCGTACAAACAGACCATACAGATTGAATAGGATGTGGTATAGTTTGCACACATTCACCACCCTTCCACACCCGTACTGTTCTATCTTCACCACTTGTAACAAAATCTTCACCATTAGGTAATAATGCTATACTATACACATAATTAGTATGACCATAATATGTTCCAATACAATCACCACTAGTCAACCATCTTTTAATAGTAGCGTCATTGGAACAGGATAAGAATTCACCAGAACGGACAGCTGCTAGACCTCTTACACAATCTTCATGACCTGTATAAAATAATTGATAGGATCGTAAATATTCCTATCAAATTTGATATCTTACCCCTCTCTTTCGATCGTAATCGGTTGCATTGGATTTATTATAGAGTATAAAAATAGGTTGCCAGGCAACGAAACATACGCCCACACAGAAGCTAAATCGTCCGGGCAGTCAACAAGAGTTTTCGCATCTTAAGTAATTATCAGAAAATCATTAGAATTTGTTTGGTTTTTATAAAGTTCTTTGGGTTATAAATTTAACCACATCTAGTAAAAATTATTTTAGCTTGAAAACATGAGAAATCTGTCATCAGCAATGTCTAGACTAATAATAATTGTATCAACCGATGATTAGAAAATTAAAATGTGGCTTGCCAAACAAACATTTAACCAATGGCAGCTTTAACATAATAGAGCCTATGAGCAAGATATGTTAAGCATGTAAACCATAGATTGTCAAGTAAGTGTGGATGAAATTATGCAGGTGTATGAAAAGAAAATATTTAAGTACCAATAAAAGTCTGTAGACATTTTCCTGCTTTCCATAGTTTAATAGTTCTATCAGCTGAACCTGTTAACATAACCCCTTGTTCCGACATTGTAGCTACAGCCCATACAGCTGCTTGATGGCCTAAAACAAATCATAAAGGAAATAAAAATATAAACACTAGATAAAAGATCATAATATTTCCATGAAAGAACACTTTACAGTTAAATATAAAAATATCCTAACAAACAAAACTAATAATAAAACATTTACCTTCTAATGTCATGACAGTTTTCTGAATTTATACATGTATTTTCATGAAAGAACACTTCGAACAGATAAATATAAAAATATCCTAATGAACAAAACTATTAATAAAAACATTTACCTTCTAATGTCATGACAGTTTTCTGATTTAACCATACACGTGCTGTTTTATCCCATGATCCACTCAATAGAAAGCCAAATTTTCCAGCTGATAGAGCACAAACTAAAGTTTTGAAGAAGAAAAATAATATTAAAAGGAATACAGTAAATTCACAAAATACATTTTTTTACACTGTTACCTACATGTAAATTACATCTATTTTAATAATAATTTGAATTTGTCTTTGTAATATTTTGAATTTGTCTTTGTAATATTTTAAATTTATCTTTATAATGTTTGAATTTGTCTTTGTAATATTTTCCATTAACTGCAAAAATTAAATAGATGTAAACTTGAAAGTTTTATCTTTATCTACAAATACTAATGATGCAATCTTTTCAATGAATAATAAAACGTTTTAGAATTTTATATACATTGTACCTGTGCCTGTGTGGCCTGTCAATTTAAATATGGATTGGGGAGAGTCTAGTGTAAACGCTAAAATTGTTGAATCGTTGCTTCCAGTAAATATCAATCCTTGTGGGTATTTCTCATCTGGGGGCATAACACAGACGCTTGAAACAAAGTTGCTGTGGCCTCGCATAACATGAGCCTCTTGAAAACCATTGTCCATTCTGAAATCAGTAATACATGTACATGCACATTACTACATACAGTATACATGTGTTAACTTTTAAAAACTGGTAACATTAAAAAAAAAAAACAAACAAAAAAACAATTCACAATTTTGAAATAATACCAGAAAGTTCAATCAATGTATTAAATATGATGATTGTAAATTCTGATCTTGGCATAAAACTTAGTTTTAAAAAATTCTTAATCTCTCAGTTTCTTTATGCACATTTTATAAGTGTTGTCTGGTGCTTCTTACATGTATATTAACTGATAGCTGAGCTGAAAGCTAGTAAATTTACTTGTCATTGTAATGGGCATTACACAATTGAAATGAAGTATAATATATCTCAGAACCAATATCTAATGAAGAATAGAGCCCTGATGTAGTCATAACGGCCAAAATTCTTTTTGGTCAAACAACCAAATGATATGCCAAAGCGGCATTAGGTAAGATTAGGTAAAAATCTGATAGTTCTCGCTATAATAGTTCAAAACTAGATAATGGAATGAGACAATTTCAGTTGAATTACTTCACCCTGGACTGAGATAATAGCAATATAGGATTATAGGCTAGCCTTGATCATCATTACTACTGTTGTTACATTTGAATCCACTAAATCCACTGTTTTGATGAAAAATGTTGGTAATTGAGTATGGAGTGTTGACAGATGAGGCTACTATAATTATCTATAAACTATAAACACAATGTTTCTATGACCAACATTTCGACCAGAGGTTTTTTTCCCACCACCAAGCTCCTATATATTTTGGCCAACAAGTTGTCTTCTGTCTGATGCCAGCTACCAATCAAGAGATATAAATATACAAGTATACATGTACAAGAGAGGATGCAGAGCCAGAACGCACTACAAGTAAAAATTTCATGCCCGTTAGGTGTTAATACACTATAACCATGACAGAATCCAGAAACCAATTGGACCAACCAAAAAGACTACTCGGACCAAACGGATCAATAATTAACATTGCTACCAACCCAAAGGACCACTCGCAAGATGAATAGCTTGTAATGATGGATCCACTACTGATGTCTTCAGTCGAAAATACAGCAAAACTGTTAAAATTAAGATTTCAGTGTTCCAAGCTTCACTATTTGTTTCCATGCAAACTCTGGTGATATAATACAGTACTGGTTAGGTGGAAGTACGAAATTCCTCCGTGGTCTGACCTGGGCAGAAATGAAAAATCGCGGACTACAGTTTATTATTCCGCTCAGGTCCCGCTCTAAATTTCCGCCGCGAATTTGAATAAACCGCCAACCACAGCGGATTTGTTAAACGACCGACGTATGTGTTGAAACTTTTGCAATTGAACCCAATTTTACTTGTGTATAGCCTCGAATAATGTATCAGTTGTAGTCGTGAATATCGCAGCTAGTAACACGGGTGAGTACATATTCATAGAAATTAATTACGGTACCAGTGACTGTCAGTACGTTATTATAATAGCGTGTACCAAGCTCAAGGGCAGTTAACTCTGTTTGGCTTAATATTTGGTCCAAAAACACGTCATGAATTTAAGCGGAAAAGTAGGTATCAAATTACGTTCGACCATACCTTTATTTTTATTGGTGGATGGTGTAACTTGGCGGGAGATGTTCGGGAGAATGTTGGACCTGTAGAACATAACAATTTGACCCGTATCAGGTGAGTGTAACGATTTTTTCTAGAATTTTAAAAAATTCAAATATTTTTCATTTCTTTACGGAGGAATGTTCCAACTTAATTTTATGATTTTATGACACCTTAGAGAATATTCTATTCATGAAAAATTAAAAATCGAATTGTCGTGGACGTAATCATGTGTTAAATTGGGAATTAAGTAAAAAATACAGCAAATAACGGTACATGACGATAAACCGGAAGTTAAATATCCATCATGGATGCCTTGACGAGCGCTGTAGCTATTTGTTTTCATTCCGTAAAAATGTACTTTTTCGGTCTTTTTTTACATTGATCGGTTACAACATGACTTAGAAAATAAAACCACCCATGTTTATAATATAAGAATGATTCAATTTTAGCCGATATGATTCTATCTGTAGAAAATGGACCGAAACCGACCCGAAGAAACGGCATTATTGACAGACATAAATAAAACATTGCAGTATTAACGCACTTTTTTTAAAAGCAGAATTATATACATTGTATCAACAAAGAATAATTTACGTAGAAAATAAAGTGAAATATTAGGCCAATTTATTGTCACTGACATATAGGACATAATGTCATGCGATATTGCGAGTAGGCTGTTTAATTCAAATTGTAAAAGTAATATTTTTGTCAATATAGTAGTAATAATCAGATTGTGGGTATGAAAACTAATCCTTTGTACTGGTTTTTCCATTTTTATTTTATTTATTTTTTTCCACAAAAGCTGTTTATCTCTCATATCAAATTTAAATTGTTACCCCAACTAGAAGATAAAAAAAAGAAACAGCTAGCAAAAACAATTATTGTTTGATATTGTTATTATTTTTTTTTATAAATCACCAATATCTATTTATCTATTTATTTAAGATTCAAATCGAATTAAATTGAATATTACTAGGATGAAATCTTAAAAAGCCTTGTTGTAATTTTACTATTTTATATTTATTTTCAGGTACTGGTAAACAAATCAGTAGCATTAGAAACAAATTTTACTTTCTTACGATTCTATGTTTCATAAATGTACATTTTTGTTTTTTTCCTTTTTTTCAGTGAACTTAATAAATCATATTAAAAGTATTACATGTTTAGATTCAGTTTCTAAGGAGTAGGGTCAACTTGGTTGTCTCTACCACATCCTTACTGCTGAAGACCCCTTACTGACAAGCAAATTATTGATTAAAACGGTGGTGTATGTTAGTCCGAAATGACCTAGTCTAAGTCACGTGGAGTTAAAACCCTCTCTTCATATCCTTCTACTATTTCTCCATATATCTACCCTTTCCCCTGCTTGAAATGCATATTTTAAGATTTGTGTGATGGGAACAAATGTTTAAAAAGAAGAAATAGCAAATAATCGTCAAATTTAAGACTAACCCTGTTCATTGATAACTACTTTTTCTGCAAAAGGGGAGTCTTATTTGTTATCTGAATGATTGTGAATTTAATAAGGAGTAACCAAGATGTTTTTCTACCAAGTTTCGTGTTAATTCATTGAAAAATAAATTTTTTACATTGCACTGAAGTCAAATTACCACTTTTTGGACCAGATTTCGATTTCGGACCGAAAAAATAAAATTAACAAAAATTGAATATTATAAAAAGTATAAGTCCGATTCTAAAAATTTAAACGGTTTTGAAATTCTAATGTTTGGGCAGTTATTTCTGCCAAGTTTCAAAGCAATTGCTCAAAAAATAAAATTTGGTTGGTACATGCTAATTATAACCAATTTTCTTTGACGTGCCGTGCTTCATGATGAAAAAATACCACAAGTACATGACACTTTTATTTCAAAGAAAACAGATGCATATTAAAACACAAACAATTATCCATTTATTAAAACAACACTTGCTGGACTTATTTTACAAATCATTGGTCTGAGTAGCTGAAAAACACAAATTGAAATTGACGTGAATTGTTATTATTATTAAAACAACACTTTATTAGGCTAATTGGTCCGAGTGTTGTTTTTTTTGTTCAGTCCGAGCATCCAAGTAGTCTTTTTTGTGTCGTTCGAGTGGCGTATCAGTTGGTCCGACTGGTCTTGTTCCGAGTGGTCATGGATTCAGAAATGACTGACTATGTTATGTATGACTATGATTCAATGTGAATGATTGAATTTATGAGTACACAAATACGATATTATTTAACAACCAATAAACGATTAATCTTGCTATCTAACTCACTCTATAGGAACCCAAATTCTCGCTGAAACATCTCTTGAGCCAGACAGAATTCCATTTTCAGGGAAAATCGTAGAACAGACGACCCTAACATCTTTTTCATGACCAATAACATTACATCGCAACTTGTACGGCGTCTCCATTTTGGATTTACTGCTCCACAGTACGGCCGGAATGAGAATTAACATCGCAAAAAACAGACTTTTAACAACAACTAAAATTTTAAAAGTATTATACATCCCAGTTTTGAAGGATATTATGTAACGATTTGTAAGCAAACGATGAATTTTTATTTTTTTTACCATTTTTTTCTGCTGATTATATAAACAGGAAACAGCTTTCTGGCGGAATTGTTGTTTATTTTGTTTTGTTTTCTTTTATAATTGTTCAATAATAAGTTATAATAATTTCTGATATGGCTGGTGTTAAACGTGAGAGAGAAGATGACTCAAGCGATTTGGATCATTCCGACGGATCCTCATTCAAGAGAACAAAGTTTAACGATGGTATAATTACACCACTAATTATTTTTTCTACAACTAGGCCTAACCTAAACCAGAGTAGAGGGACAAACTACTAACTAGGTCATTTCGGGACTAACAGTAACATATGGTTTGATTTTATTTCAATAATTTGTGCGCCTAGGTAGGGGTCTGTAGGCGTAGTAGTTAGAGGAAACTGGAGCACCTGTACTGTAGAAAAACCATGAGGCTGGACAGGCAACCCTACTCCCTAGCCCTAGGCTAGTAGGTCTAGGCCTACTCTGTCCGACCAGTCTTTGTCACATACAACCGCGGATTTGAAATCGAAACCATGATTTGACTCAATGACGGGCTTTATGATAAAGTGCACACATGCTAAACATTCAGCATATCCACCCCCCAAACCCCGCCCCAAACTAATTCAAAAAGGCAAACGCTTTATATGAAATAAAACAGCACACATCATATAGAATTAGAAATGGTTCCACTACTGTTGTACTGATCGCTTCCGTCTTGCTCCAGCCACGCCACAGTAGTTGATCGTTCTTGGGTGTGTACACGAAAAGTCTAGTTTTGTGGTCCACAAGTATCAAAATTTAGTTAAGTCGTGCACACAGGATTGGTTATGTTATGGATATGGATAGTGATTAAGAGTGATAATAATTAATGTTTTTCATAGTGTTTGATATAAGACTAATTTTCATGATGTCAAGCGGCCAACTATCGCCATTCAGAAGATGACCACCGTTTTAAGTCATAGATTTTTTGACTGACTGGAAATGTATGTGCGTCTTACCTACATGTATCTCAAACTGCAACCACCGGGTTACATCCACACAGTATATTTTGACAAAACCAATTTTGGTTTATGGCCATTATGAACCCATCTAACTTGGTATTGGTTGGATGATTGGGGTACTAAAAAGCAATATGTTTAAAATTCATACAAATACATGTCTGTCTGTTTGATAATTTAATTCAACTGTTTGTAGTGTAAAGATTCTGGCATTGATAACAACAGATGGATCTTGTAACATCACACCTAATGGATATACATGTAGCCTACATGTAGTTAAGATAACATCATTTCAAAAAAGTGCTGAGTGCTTTACACAAGAGGATTCAATTATCTAATTTTCCATCAAAACAATCACTGAGTAAATGTTAGTTAAAATTTCGTTAATATTACTCATACAGCTCATGAAAAAAAAAACTTTTAAGAGTCAATGTTCATTCTATAAAGTTACATGTACCAGTATATTAATTTGTAATCAGTTACATGTACAATTGTTTATCTTTTAGGTTTTGATGAATGCAGAGATGATGAAATGTTTGATTCAACTCCATCATCAAGAACTGTTGGAAGGGTATGTTAGAAAGGTTCCAAAACCATGCGTCAGCACGGAAGGGCTAGTTTATGATTATTTAATCTTGAATTTTTTGTGAGATTGTGAGAAATGGATCAGAATTTAAACTTTGTGTAGATTTGGCACTGGGGTGGATAATCAAGTTAAACCCATAACAGACAAATGGCGTATAATCACTCAGAGAAAGCAGGGGACCATTAGTGTGGGTCTGTCTGTTTTGAAATAAAATGCTCAAACCAAGTTTGTGTATTTATTGTATGAAAGTCTGAGTTCAAGTGTGCACATTTACTGTTTTGGTAGGCAAAGAAGCAATTTTATTTGTTGATGCTTTGGGGCACAATAACTTTGACCAGTATGAAATACATGTGTACCAATTTGTAACAAATCTGAGATCGAAAATTTCTAAAAAGAAAATGTTTAAGCAATGGTATGTACATGTAATCCCAAATATGGAATCTATTTTTATTTTTTTTTTTTCCCCTATAGGTACGGAAGAAATCAGCTAAGGTGTTGGAAATGGAGGAATTTGAAGAAGCCGAGAAAAAACAATACAAAAAACCTCCAGATTCGAATAAAAAGACTACAAATTTGATCAAATGTAGTGGTTCAGCTACAAAGGTGAAAGTTAAAACAGAAGAAATTGTTGCCACTGATTCACCTGAAAACATCCCAGATTCTACAACACCGCCTCCTAAAAAACCTAATAAAAGCAGTGTTATCAAGTTATTACTGAGTTCACCTGCTGTTCCAACTGCTCCCTCTGTTAGTACTAAAACTGTTACTAAATCAAAGCCAGAAATGCATACTGAGGTAGAATCGCAGGGAGTGACTGCAAGTACTAAAAAAGCCATAAAATCTAAAGTTAAGGTCAAAGACTTGACATCCCCATTACCTCCTAATGTTAAATTAGAAATTGAAACTGTAGAGGAAGTAAAAACACCAACTGTCTCTGACTTAGCTGTTTTATCTCCTACTTCTGCCATTTATGCTAATATGCCTGATATAGCTTCCATATCTCCAAGTAGCAAAAAAGATGGCAGTCTGAAAATGAAATTGATACTGTCTCCAAAACAAGAAAACCCAACTGATATAATAAAACCTGAATTCAATGTTCCTGAAACACAAGTGGCAAAAAGTACCAAAAAGCCCAAGAAAAAAAAAGAATTCCCAACAAATGAGCCAACCAGCACAAGTAAATCACCATCTGAGGCCATGCCTAATCTAGCAGCATTAGTGAATGCGGCAGGGATTACTGCTAATATTAAAAAGAAACCCCAGCCTAAAAAGAAGTCTAAGAAAAACTTAGAATTTGAGTTTGAAACTTTAGGGGAAACAATGGACCCGATTGATAGAGATGAAGAACCACAGTTAGTAATAGTAGATCCAACACAGTCTACAGGTAAAAAGAAATCCGTAAAGAAAACATCTAGTGGTATTGGTAAGATAAAGAAAAAAATTAAGACTGAACCAGACCTGGATGGCGAACCATTAGGTAAGGCTTCTGAAATTCTAATCAGAATTTATTTACAAAATAAAGGTTGACTATTAAATTTATATCTTCAAAGTTCTCCTGAGGGCTAAATTAACATACTTTAGTTAAAGAATATTGCTACGAAGAGAAATTGAAAATGGTCAATGTTGGTAGAATTAGCTTACAGTTTATTTTAAATTGTTAAAACCAATCTCATGTATTGAAAAAAATTGAAGGAGTAAAGAATGCTTCAACAGTCATCAGCATATAGGTCCCTTAATGATTTTAGTTGTTTAATTTAATGATTGTTTGGAACATGTATTTATTGATCATAGAAGGTCCAGTTCCACCTGAAGGTGATCTCGCAGCTCTCTCTGCTAAAGTTCATAAACAAGTTATTGGTAAAAAAAAGAAGATGAGTTCAGATATTCTTAAAAAGGTAACTGTTATATACAATAATTTGACAAAAATGATCCTCAGCACTAATTAAAATAGACAAAACTGTCTAATCATTGACTGTGAATTAATTAAATCTGGAAAATAATTTAGGTGTGATAGATATTTTTCTGTGATTCATCTTGCAGTTCAAACATTATTTTTTTTTTTCATTATAATGGATATTGACTTTAACCAGTGTTATAGCAGGACCTGTACATGGTTGGTTGCCTAGTCTATATTGTATTTCTATAATTTCCAGCCAAAGATTAAGAAAAACAAGAGACCTCCTACAGCCTATACTCTATGGTGTAATGCTCATAGAACTGATGTCCTTAAAGAAAATCCTAAAATGGGTAAGAATTATTCTGGCTATCTAATACTAAACCCTGTTACTAAAAGGAATTATGTGAAACAATGATAGTGCATGGATAAACATTAAACAAAATGTATTATTTGGCAACATTTGTCACCTTACTAGTCATAAGGCATTCTCTCAATGAAAATGGGCCTATTTAAGACCCAAAGAACATCAAACCAAACAATCATGATATTGATCAAATGCATCGACTTCGAAATATCTGACAATGTCAATCGAAATAAATAGTAATGAATGTACATTATTATGTACAGTAAATTTGGAATTTGAACACAGTCCATGCATGGAGCCAATGCTCTGTATATGCTAGATTATTCTGAATTATTAAGTTGAGGTAAATGTATTTTCAGATTTTGCACAGATGAGTCGAAGACTGGGTGTGATATGGCAGGGTTTGTCTAAAAAAGAAAAATTGGTAAGGCTTTTTATCTTTATACAAAAGAAATTTTTCCAGACTTTACAGATAAATTAATCCTGTCACTACTTAGATATTTTTTGAACAAATAATATTTCTGAAAGATCTGGATTTGGGTCTTCAATCCAGATGTGTTATTCATCAGACTTTTTCAATCATATTCTGCAATAAAGCCAGCCAATTAAAGGGAGACAACTCCATTTTCCAAAGATACTTCAAGGAGAACGGGAAGCTTTGATAGAATATATTATATATATAAATTTTTGTTCATTATCTAGTAATTGAATAGATTACACAATGTACAACTCACTTCATAATGTCTACTGGGCCCGTGAGAGGGCGGGGGGGGGGGGAGATACAGCTTGACACTTATACAATGGCCTGAAGTCTAGAAGGGTCCATTGGTACATTTTAGAAATATGTATCTTTAAAAAATGTTTGACCAACCCCTTTGTCGAGCTGCTTGTTCCGGGGCCCAACATTTCCTATATTGATGAAAGTCATAAAATATTGATAAAATATAATATCTTTTCAAAGAGCTCTTTTTATCAAAATTATGAAGATCTGAAATGGCTGTAGGAAGATCGTACTGTAATAGCTTACACATGCTCAGGAAATCACACTAACTGAGAATTTTGAATTGTATTAATAACTTTGGTCCAGAGATACATACATAATTATCCTTTAGCATATTTCTCACATTGATTGTTTATATACCATGTCATATGAGATAGAGATGTATTGTTGAACACAGAAGGGTAACAATATTTATTATATTGACTTGAGAAAGCATGGCAAATTACAAACTAACTTCCTATATAGCTGCAATACCTTCTAGTGTATGGGAATGTTAATTTAAAAGAAGAATGTAAAGTAGCCTAGTACATATGTAATGTTGATATAATTTCCAATTAATAGCATTTGTATATTTGATTTTCTTTATTTCTTGCTTAACAAAAAGATTAAACTAATCAAAGAATATTATAGAATTTTCAGATGAAACATGAAACAAATTTGCTTTTGGGGCTTAAACATTTTGCTGAGATTGTTTTACATCAATAATAAAATGCAGGTACACTTATGTTTTAGTCATGGAAGAGAAAAGCTAAGAAGTTAGCAGGAAAAGGATCAACATTGATTAGTACTGGTAAAACAAAGCAACCAGCTCAGTCTCAAAGCCTTGCAGCATCATCAGCTCCTACTGGTGTAGTAATACCTACTGCAGCCAAACCAACGAGCCCTGTTGCTCCAGTTAATAAACGAAATTCAGCAGAAGAGCATTTAAATATTACTGTACCCAGAGTATGTATATTAGTTTTCTATAGAGTTATCTCCCTGATTTTTTCGCACATATGATAGGAAGTAATTAATATAGATTTTTAAGACAAGTATCTGTATTTATGGTCAAAAGAATAAACCGACAGATAATGCACTTTGGTTCCATAAGTTGAATTGTGGGAAAGGATAGACAAAAAGATAGCTTCATAGGTTTAAAGTATTATGCTGTGGATAATTGGTTTCACCAACTCTATTGTGGTTAGGATTCTCCTATGATTGTACATAAAACCGTCTATTTCCTTTGTGTTTATCGGTCAGTGTTCCCCAACTTGTAAAGAACAAACATGTGTGTAAGTTACGAGGATAAAGAATTTCTTGATGTTAGTTTAAAAAGTACCTAGTTCTGTGTATACATTATGTTCCTACTTCTTCTCGTGTTTTGCCTGAATCTACAAACCATATAAAGGCTCGAAAAGAAGACAATGAATCTAACAAGTTACCTTATTGACATACTTATCGTATTGTATTTGTTTCTAGGGTTTGGGAACTGATCCTGTAGATGTGGCAGCTCATCTCAAGTTAATGGGAGAATCTCTAAGTATTATTGGCATGAGACTACAAGAAACTAAGGTTAGTTTTTTATTTATTTTAATTTTTGTATATTGTCATCCATTGTTCATCAGTCAGCACTGAATCTACAGATTGAAGTTCTCAATGGAATTTTTATGAATATGGTGGGATTATTCATATGGGTCTATCAAAATTGAGATATTGCAAATCTTGGAGTTATCGCTCACTTTACAGTCAAATTTTTCAGATCTTATTATGTAATAGAAGTCAGTATTTTTATAACTTGGTGTGACAGGTCATTTGGGTATAAATTCAATTTAAGAATAAAAGAGTTATCATTCCATTAATAGTTAACTTTTAAACCATTATAAAGGCTTGGGCCGATTTGTTTGACAATGAATTTAGAGCTAATATGAATGTCCCTTCTCTGCAAGCATGAGAAGCCCCAATCTATATGTGTTTTATAGTTTCTTCTTCTCATTTACATTCCACATTGTTGTCAAAATCTCTAAAGGTATTATGTTGAATTACTGATAAAAAAACATTTCTATAAAGAAAGATTACAATAATGTGGAATTATTAGAACTTTGGCCATTATACAGATTTAAACTTAGGCTGTGTTGAATTGAAACTATGTTTCTTGTCACTACCTTCATGACAATCCAATGAGGGTGTGAGGCAAACACAACACAAAGTGTATTTTTCAACACAAAGTATACAAACCAACACAATCCATCATTTTGATTTTATTCTACCCCCAAAAGCTCAAAGTTAATTCATATTCCCAGGTATTAACCTATATGGTAAACTGAATGAATGAAATAATGAAGTAAAATACAAAAGTTGTCTGAAATACTTTTTAAAAGTTGAATGCCATCCAAATAAAAGTTAGTTTGACCAATATCCCATACTAAATTAACTTTTTGATTCAACAAACAATTGGCAAACAATATTCAACACCAAATGTTTTACTTGGTGCAATACATCAGCAACTATTTTGCGGATTTCAAAAAAAAAAAAAAAAAAAAAAATCTCCTATTGCACAAAGTCAGTTTAGAAAGTGGTTCCAAGTTTCAATAAAATCTGACCGTAACTTTCAGAGATATAATTTTGACTAAAATTGTTAACTGTAGAAAAAAATGATTTGGGATCTGTTAGGCAGATATGTTCCATAAATTTATTTATTTATTTTACTTTAATAAAATGAGTTTTCATATATGTATTTCTTATAAATTATACAATATTTCAATATTGGCTTATTTTATTTCTTGTGTGTATATTTACATGTGTAACTTTGACACATATACATGTAACTTTGACATACAATGACATAAATGTTATTCAAAACAACAGAACTTAGCAATGGTATTATTATTCTTTATTGAATTATGGTTGTCTGTCAAACTTATAGAGTGATCTACAAAAAATTTAAAGCCATTTATTTGAAAGTCTTAAAAAATATCTACAAACAATGACTTATTTATCAAGAATATTAGCGATAAACCGACGAGAATGAATATCTAGGACATCAGCTCAGTGCGCATGCCTAATAACCTGACCTGCTTGTTTCTGATTGGACACTTCAACCATTGACCTTAGCGACCGACCAATCAAATAACTCATTCTTAAAATAACTTCATTATGTATGCAAAAACATGCCCGCACCGAGCGAAAGCCGAGAATTTCGCTTGTGGAATACTTGTTTTTAGATTTATATTGAAAGTTTTACTAGTTGAAATACATCTATTAGAGCAAAGTGGCCATGGGCACATAAAATTTATGTAAATTGCAGCTATCCGCCAACGAAATCGACTGTTAAATCGCTCTGTATTAAACACGGCAACAGACTGCAACATAATGTCACTTATTTTTGTTTAGCCGGTATATATTGATAAACGAGACATTACGGGGTAACTTATTTCTAAAATAATTGTTAGAAATGTCAGACACATTCAAATAAAACTTCAAAATTTTTTGTGTTGAAAAGCTATGCGGCCGAAAATAGACCCCCCGATCCTAAGCGCGCGGGCGACAAGAAACATAGTTCCAATTCAACACAGCCTTAGTTCATACGGTTAAATGTTTTCACAAATTTTTGCAGTATACATGTACTATCCTTAGATATATTATATAAATGTTTATAAATATTATCTTATTTACAATGGAAAATATAGAATAAAGTTATAAAACATCTATCTAATATTTGACCTCAGAAAGATGTGAAATTCTAAGCAATATTTTTACAGGGTCATATGGCAGTTCAAGGTGGACTGTCTGTTTTATTGGATTCTTTAATTTGTTCTTGTGGACCCTTAATGTGCTTAACTCAACAAGTTACTGAACTTAATGGATGTGATCGAAATACTCACTCAAAGACATTAGATAATATAGCTTATATTATGCCTGGACTTTAACAGAAATGCTACACTAAAACCTAAACTATGGAAGACAAAAGTGCTCTGAATTTCTAAATTAATGAATACCGGTACTACAGAAACTTGTTTATAAGATTCTATTTCTGTTTAATTGTACGGAAAAATGCAGAAGTACTTCAGAAGTGATATTGATAAACCCACATTTGGATTAAAAAGATTTCTAGTTGGTTTAGAAAAAATGGACAAAGACTGTTTACCGATTATTAGGATTCATGGACAGTGGTGAGATTGATTAGTGCAAAGGGCACATTAGATGGATGAGAAAACTTTTCGGTATGTAGAGCCAATGGTTACTACATGTACATGTATATCCACTTTACAGCAAGTTCACACAATCAGATTGAATTTGATTCAGCTGTTTTCAACCAAGGTCACAAAAAGAAACCTGTAAAAATGATTTTTCCAATTATCGAAAACACTTTTAATCCTCTCAGATGCCAGTGATCGAATGCATATTCGGAATGGTTATTCCTTAATTACGGATATACAGCCGACTTATTCCTTAATCCCCTAATTAAATAAAACAACTGACAGACATGATTGTTTCCCAGTTTAAAGTGGAATTCAGCTTTTTGTCCCATCCGGTTCTGATTTTTTTCAATTGATTCCAATTTTTGACAACACTCTTGTTACATTTAGTTGACAAAAAAAAAAAAAAAAAAAAAAAATTAAAATTCACCCCTTATAACTTTAAAAGTTCCTTTTGCCCCCCATAACACACTGGCGCTGCCCCAAAATTGTGCCCCAGTCAGATCAAAGACATCACTCTAGGTGGAAACGGAGTTAGCAAACGTAATACCCCACAAACGAACAAAACAAGTTACGGGTTTGATTTTTCCACACCACAACTAATCAGTGAATCTTTCACATGTTAATTATATAGAATTTTACTCCTCACTTGTTTATCATTATTATTTACCCAATAATCAATTAGCTTTGTTCACCTATGTTTTTGTAATTAAGTAGCCATGTATTATTTGATGGATAAACGTTTGTGATAAGATAAGGTTATAGTGCTTAACATTGTTTAATTTCTTAATCAAAAAGGGTATTTTACAATTACATTGTCAATTTAATCACTCACCAAACCACATCAGGAACTCCACGTATGATCAAGTATATTTGATATTCATGTCCATGAATCCTGTTCAATTTTCGCGCCAAAATTTAACATTAGTTACTATGCCTCTGTAGTATGCATGGAGCCGTACATGGTAATAAGATTCCCAGCATTGATTGTCTGAGAAACGAGGGTGATCTATTGTTATGCATAGTCATTGGAAAATTCGATATTCGCTGTGAGCTTCAAATGGAGTTACAATAAAAGTTGTTCTTTATGTATAGAAATGGTTATTATTATTATATATAGCTAATAATGAATATAACAACAAGTGAATGGCAGCATTTGTATTTCTGTATTTATACTATAGAGAATAGTTTGGAATATCAAATATTACATAGTTTTCAAATTACTGGTAAATGTGCTAATTGCTTGGATCGTCTTCATTTGCCACGTGGCCTATTTAAACAAAGGCACAAATGTTGGATCTATCAGGACAATAATTCGGAGATTATGATTAGGCCAGTCATATGCTATTGAACTGTCAATAAACACGTATCAACTAGTGGTGTGTAAAAAGTGTTTTTTGGGTGTTCGATACATAAACGTTTATATGTCAAATAATTTTAAATAGATTGATGTGACTTGCCATAAAGTGGATATAGTAACCTTTTGCTGTACATACCAAAATGTTTTCCACTCCATCTTATGTGCCCTTTAATATTAATAGTAAGTGCAGGGGGACTGCACAACACAAAATTTACATACATGTAAAAACAAATACATGGACAAGATATTTGTTTTGTTTATTTATTTGCAGTTTTTGGGTATAATGATTATACTCAGAAACCACAAAAAAACAAACAAAACAAAAAGAGTGAATGGATCCGGGAACTACATGTAGCTTTAAGCATCCAGTGCGCTGTCCAGTGCTGGGTCTGTAGTGACATAGACTTCAATCAAATTTAAAAACAATCATGAATACAATACAACCCAAAGAAATCATTGTGTAATACCATCAAGAATTTATTTTAAAAGGGATAACATTGTCATGATCAAACAGAGATTATAAGATTTTTTGCCCCTGTTAATAAACACTGCTGAATGTTTGGTAATATTTTATTGAAACTTAGTGGGATTGTTCAGCTGGTTCAACATGTAATTGGAGGCGCCGTATGGCTATAGAAACAGATACATTACTGCTTCTGTCACTGAATTAGCAAAAACACTGGAATTCAGAAGTTTTTGTTCAGTTGTTTCCCCTGATTCTGACAGTTTGAAAATTGCCCTTTAAAAACATTATGTTGTTACGTACAGTAGAGTTATATATCATTACTTACATCTCACACTAAATCATAAATGTGCTTATCTTTATACATCATTTTTATGTTTTGTTAAGATTTTTAACCAAACCCTCTTTACTTTTTTTTAGTCATCTTTTCAATTCTGAACTGTTATTTATTTTTATAGATATATGAATGCTATTGTTTTATGTTCTATTCAGATGGTTTCAAATTGTATTATTTAGTTCATTTGTTATTTAGGTGATTCATAATTTATTTTATATTTTAGAATAGGGCTGTTATAGTATTGGCATTATAGAATGTAAAATAAAAGTACATTGGTATTAAATTAAATTTGTTTTTTTATATTTTATATGTCCCCTTTTGTAATTATGTTATTATTAATGAGCAAAAATATCGATAATTTTATCAATGTCATTTCCAATCCTGGGATGATGAAATCCTCATTCACAGTGACAGAATTAAATACACAATGTAACTGTAGTAAAAACTTGAAAAATAATGGCAAGTAACGTTCAATAGAATGAATTTTCTGAAACTGCAGTTTCAGTTCGAGAACTAAACACCTTGAATCAAACCAGAATCTTGTAATTTTCTGAAACTCTGAATTGCATCACCCCAGTCTCAGATTTCTGGCACTTCATTTTGTGGAACTGGACTTGAATGTACCAGGGTTAAATCTCGATGTAGGCCAAAGAAAAACTTGCAGAAATTTCAAACCCTGTTCCCAATTGTCCAATGTAGCATTGAAAAGTCTGACTGGTCAAACCATGTACAAATTGAGGATGCTAGTGCTACAATATGGACAGGTGCCATTTTCACAAAATCTGCCCAAAATGGTATTTTAGGATATTTTTAGACCAGGTCACAAAAATTGACATATACCGGTGATCAGTTTGATGAAAATGGATAAAATGAATTTATTTAAAAGAATCAAATAATCTTGTTTAAAAACAGTGGCAATTGTCAACCTGTGGGTATGATGCTGGCTCGCTAGCCTGGGGGTCAGGTGTTCGATCCCTGCCGAGAAAGTTCATCCAGATTTTCCGACATGGTTTCCCCCTTGTCAGTGAAGCAGGAAGGAGGGTCTGACAAGGACAGCTGTCTAGTCATTTGGATGGGAAGAAAAACTGAGTTAATGTATACTCATTGGCATGCATGTAAAAGATCCCTTGGCAGTTGAAATTCGATATAAGAGTAGGCCGTAACGCAGCTGTCTGGGCAAAAGTTCCCTCATAGCACACTGTGTAGCGTATGCCCATCTTAGCTCAGTTTAGTAGTAGAACAGTAGGACGTTAAACCACATTTTATTTCATTTTATTTACTAGTATCCTCAAATGTAAACAAACCTTGACAGCTCGAATTTGAGAGGATATCAACTGTCTTTGTCTAAAAATCATGTATTCTTGTCACAAGCCCCCAAAATAGATCATCCACCACAGCATAATAGAAAGTACTTGTGGGAATTCTAGTGCATGTCTTTCGCCATATCATTACTTTAATCATGTTGAAGTTATAGAGATGACAAGATGTCTTACAAAATACAGAAACACTTCAATGGCTTTCAAACAATTTGTCTAGATAATATTGACCTTTCTATTCTCATATCCTGTCTATTACCAAACTTGTATCAATAACTTAAGGTTTTACAAATTATAGTTTATAATGACAGCTCAAATATAGCACAAAATACCGCTATTCCCCTAGGCCTAACCCCAACATCTTAAAGGGCTTATGCCATATCATATACCTACTGTATGATCGTCCCTAATAATTTATGAACTATTTAGATTTTCGCCATTGGAAGGATTTAAACCAAATTTGGTAGTACCGGGTATGTTGCTTGGGTCTTTTTACCAGTGTTTAGATTTGTTTGAATGACGTTATCATCCCCATACTTTTTGGGTGAGGGCAGCTCACAGGGACAAAAATAGATATCCTTTCATTCTTTTTGATGTTTTCTCCTAAACCCCTGGATGAATTTCTAGGGAGCAACTTGTTTACATTTGTTCAAGTGAATTTGATCTGTCCCTTTTCTGTATATTTTCTTTTTACCAATTAGAATTATTCTGAGTTACTGAGGCCAATGAACGAACTTTTTCCTCATAATCTGCTGTAAATTGTGTAAATCGAAGTTGGTGAGACCCAAAAATGGACAATTTCTCCTATTCATTGCAAGTGAATTCTTGTTGTAATCTTTTAATAGATTGCCACTTGTATGTGCGCATTAAAAAAATTCAATTTTTTAAAGGTCACTAAATGTCTTCTTTCGAACTTGTAAATATGACAGAAAATATTGCCGCCTAAATAATTTTGATAATAACACTGAAATTATACGTGTTCCTTCCTGTAAATGTCATAATAATTTCAGATTTGGATAGGTTTTCACAATGTTTTATAATTGTATTCTTTAAAACACATATTTCATTGCTATTAATATAAAACTGGTAAATGTCATGAACTTAAACTCTTCTAGGTGACCGCAATATCATAATATCTCAATCAGTATTAAATGAAATAATATTTGTTAATATATAGAAATTATTATAAAACAAATGTATATTTAAGGCTTTGTTACCTAATACATTATCACGTCGTTATTATCAGTAAAATAAATGCTATAACTATAAGATTACTGTAATAAGGTGGATAATAGGCTCCTAACTTTGTCTAAAACACAACCATGGTGTTGGATTCTTTCTTATTGACGTCATTGTATTGTAATATGACGCTGATATAATGTCTGTGCATTCGTAACAGATTCTTTTTTTAGTTCAAACGTTAATGGTCAGTTTTACTCTTGTTCCCACTGCAGGCAAAAAGGCACAAGTATTTGTACCGGCAAGATAACATACAATGTACTGTTAGCGTCAATGAGAGAGAGAGAGAGAAATGGGGTTTAACGTCCACTCAACACAAACTAGGTCATTTCGGAACTAACATATGGTTTAATTTTATTTCAATAATTCGCTTGCGCGTAGGGGTCTTTAGCAGTGGGAGGAAACCGGAGTGCCCGGAGGAAACCCACGAGGTTGAGAAGGTGCCCCTATCTCCATGCCACATACGCTCACACCAGGGCTCGAAACCACAGCTGCAAGCCAGAGGTGACGGGCCAGCTAGAGGTCGAAGCGCAGCACTCTAGACCACTAGGCCATCCCAACCCCGTAGCGTCAATGAAACATAAACAATAAACAAAATGGTTTGTTAATTAATTATGTTGTGTAGCCAATGTTCCGGTGTGGTTTTTTCTTGTCAGTGATGCAGGATGGAGGGCCTGACAAGGACAGCTATCTAATTGTTTGGAGGGGACTTAAAAAACAAGCTCCCTTATACACATTGGCGTGCACTTAAAAGATCCCTTGATAATTGGAATGCAATGTAAGAGTAAGCCGTTGTGCTGCTATCCGAGCAAAGTTTCCCTCATAGCACACTGTATGGCGCATGCCCGTCTTCATTAGCCCAGTTAGTATTAAAACAGTAGGACATTAAATTTCATTTCATTTTGTACAGAGAATGAAGCCAGGTTCAAGCAGGCGTCAGTGAAAATGCTCCAACTCAACACTGCTCATTTAGCCCAGATTAAGCATTTATTAGAAGTCTTGTTCAATTAGTTTATATTTGTTTTGTGAAAAAGATATTTCAATAGAAAAGTAATTCTTTCAGCCATGAAATCAAGTAAAAGCCAGGCTTTATTTGGATTTCTTTCTTCAATTGTCTGTGGAAACAGTATTATACCTACCTATTAATTAAAATTGGATGACATGTCTTATTTTCTTCCTCTTTTAAGTTGTGGTTCTTTAACAAGATTTATGAAAAGTCAATATAAGACTTAGTGCAAGGTAAATTCTGAATGTTGCATTCTTTTCAATGCATTCTTTTCAACAAACATGGGACTCACTTTAAAAGCTAAGTCTGCCAATCTTTCCCATTCAGTTGTCATGAACAACCTTCTTTTCACTTTTTATGCGCCCACATTTTCAGGTGTACTTATATTGTCGTCGCCCCTGTCCGTCCGGACGTCCGTTCGTCCACAATTTGTTTGTGGACTCTCTACAGGTCACAATTCTTATCCGATTTTGACGAAACTTGAAATATAGGTTTATCCCCATAAGATCTCGGCTGCTTTCGATATTGATTGGCATGTATCGGATCGAAACTTCGTGGATTATGGCCGCTGATTGTACGAAAAATCAAGTTTTCAGCTTGTGGACCCTATAGAGGTCACAATTTTGAACCAATTGTTATGAAACTTGACATATTTGCGCTCATCGGATCGTAACTTCCTGATTTATGGCCCTTGATTGACCGAAAAAATTTTTTTTAACTTGTGGTCCCTCTGGAGGTCAAAATTATTATCCAAAAAAAACGTTTGATTATATCACCGTTACATGGTAATGAAGGTTGAGTTCGAATTTCGTGAAAATCGGACAAAATGACCGCCATTTGTACGTGAATAGTGTGAAAATATGTTATATCAATGTTGTGGACTCTCTACAGGTCACAATTCTTATCTGATTTTGACAAAACTTGAAATATAGGTTTATCCCTATAAGATCTCGGCTGCTTTCGATATTGGAATGTATCAGATCGAAACTTCACGGATTATGGCCTTTGATTGTACGAAAAAATCATGTCTTTAGCTTGTGGACCCTATAGAGGTTACAATTTTGATGAAACTTGACATGTATGTTGATAATCCAAAGATCTTGCGGCCTCTGGATATGTGCGGCCATCAGATCGTAACTTCCTGAATTATGGTCCATGATTATTCGAAAAATCACCCTCTGGACGACAAAATCATTATCCGATTTAAAAAAAACGTTTGATTATATCACTGTTACATGGTAATTTAGCATGAGGCAGAACTTAAAAACCAAACAAATTCTAATGATTTTCTGATAATAACTTAATATGCGACAACTCTTGTTGACTGCCCGGACGATTTAGCTGCTGTGTGGGTGGGTGTTTTGTTGCCTGGCAACTTATTTTTTATTTTCAAGCCCAGATGATTTTCATATTTAAACTAAACTCTTTGTGTGTGCAGGAGGTGTGTGGGGGGGGGGGGGGAGAGAGAGGCAGACACTGAGAGATTAACCCCTGCTCCACACAAACTAGGTCATTTCGGGTCTAAGGGTTTTTAACAGGGGGGGGGGGATACCAGAGGACAAGGAGAAAACTCATGAGGTTGGACAGGCAACCCAACTCCTTATCACGCACAACCGAGGAATCAAAATCACACCAGTTAACTCAATGACCGACATTATCATACAGTGCACACATGCTAACCATTCGGCATCCAACCCACCTGTTTAAACTAAACAGGTCCCAAACAAATATAATAAACTGTAAAAAAAGAAAAAAAATGTTATAATACAATCAATTGCAGAGACAGACTTGATTTGTGGGTCTGTGCAACTGTGTATCAATATCATCCAATTTCGTCACTTTATCTTTTCTTTCATTTTCAAAACAATTAGCATTGATGGATTGACAAAAATGGTACACATCAGTTATACTGAAAATATCCAGACAAAATAGAAAAATGATTATGGTTTTAACTGTTAAATATCATTATTATTGCTGTGTAAATGAAATGACATAAAATGGGGTTTAATGTCTTACTATTCTGCACCAACCAGGTTATAGTGAAGAAGGGCATATAGGACGACCTACTCTTAATTTGATTTCCAACTGTCAGGGGATCTTTAGTGTCCTGTCATCCATATACATAGAGTCGCAGTTTATTATCCCATCTGAACAACTGAATACTTTATTCTGTCCGCCTACATCCTACACCATTGGCAAGATGAAACCAAATTGAAAAATTCCAAGAAAAGTCCCCAGCCAATACCAAGATCGAACCTGGGACCCCCTGGTTAGTGAACCAGCAGCATACTCACTGATCCCCCATGCTTCCAGCAATGTAAACATTAGAGATATATATACGGTATGGTAAGATCATGTCAAAAGACAATTAAGATAAGTCATTAGACAGGTTAATAGCACCAATAATATGTTATTTTGTTCTATTACTTCTTTAAATAGTTTAGTATGAGAGCCATGACTATGTTTATAGTCTAACTATTCTCTATAGAAACATATAATTGTACTTATAGTGACTGCATGATGGTAAATGAAATTTACTGACAATGTCACTATCCCATTGTTAACTCTCTTGGTGGTCAACCAGACAGAAGATAGTTAACCACATGATTGGCAATTTGGTTTGCGATTATTAAATATATACAATGGACTCTGACACAACATGGCTTTCGAATACTACAGCATTCTGTGAAATTTGTCATCCATTCATTTCCCAATTTAATTCCTTATTACATGTACTTCATTCAACCTAAAAGGTTTTGAATAATTTGTATTCTGAATATCGCAAATTACGACATCAGTCAGCAGTCTCATCACACGAAATGCATTGAATTAACATTGGATAATCCGGCCTTCAATCAGTGGCTTTTAACCCCCATTAAAAATTGACAGGTAATCACCAATCAATAATCAGTGAGCTTAAAACACGTGTCAGTCTTTGTTGATCACCTTGCAATCTGATTAAAATACATATCTATATTTTGTTTCGTTTATTTATACTTTCGATGGCCTACACTACATGAAGATCTGACTAGTTATAGTGAGAGTTCACGTCAGGGGTCAAATGCACAATTTTTGATCTTTGACATCATAAATTTTGAATTTATGAAACACACTGTTAGAGAGTTTTTCAACAACATAACTTTATTATTATCAATATCATCAGGGCCGACCGAATAATGTGTTAATTAGTTTAAAAGGCCCCTGGAACCCAATTTTGGCTAAATTCTCTGTCCGCTCTCCTAATTTGAATTTCATTTATACAGACTTGATCATAAATCTTTGTTTTTCGGTAAATGATTTAATTACATATTTTCCTTTTCTACTTGTTAGTATTATCAAGTATAGCAAGGTGTATATTATATATATGTCCAATAATTTTACTTGTCAAAAATGTCAAAGTTAAGACCCCTTATGAAAACTCAGGTATTGATTTGGAACACCATTAGCCCATCCACTATTTGTATGATCTGGGCTCCATTTATTTAGCAGATTATAAAGTGAGTACAATTGGCAATGGGTATATATTTAGGAAGGTGTAAATTGATGTTAGTCAATATTGATTATTACTCTTCATAAAGATTAAATTGAGTCCATGTAATTAGCAGCAAGATATCTGGTATTAATGGCAACGGATAAAAATTACATCAGATTCTACGTATATGTACATGTGTATGTTATGATGATTAAGCTAATTTGCCAAAGCAGCTTGCACAAGATGTCCCAAAACGGAGCTACTGGTTACACCTTTCTGTGCATGTGAAATAACCCAAGACGGTTGTCTAATAAGCAACTTAGATGAGATTCACCCAAAATGAATGTCCTGTTTACACCTTGATTTGTGCTTTAAAGAACCCAAAGAATTCATTTGCTGTCAAGAAAAAAAAATCCCCCATAGCATACAGCATGACATATAAGTGTCGTCATTAGCTCAGCTGAAGTAGAAAAGTATGACGCTAACCCCAATTCATTCATTGAGCAAGATTTGTAATTATTTTATTTTTTCATCAAAATGAATAAATATGTGAATTGGCCTCATGTTATGATCATAACATGTAGTATGCTCTATATAAAATGTTGTCATTTAAATGATTTAGAAATATTTAGGTGTAGCCATTCCTTCAGAGACAAAACATCACTGATTGTGACGTGCAGATTACCAGACAGCTTCCGATTCTCCAAAGCTGTATTTCTTGTCAGGATTATTGGCTGTCAGACCAATAGGTCTTCAGAGGATTAGATGTCTTGGCGGATTAAACGTGGATAAAACTTAAACTTGGTACACTATCGCTGTTCAAATGGGTTGGAAATCTAGTGCTATATAAGAGTGATTATTCTTCTTAACAATATTATTTTCCTTGTCATCATTGATTTAATGTGTGATCTTTGTTTTTCTTATAAGTGATATAGCTGAAGCTGACAGGAACTAGTATGGCAGTAACAATCTGTTACTTTCATTTAGTAACTGGATAGAGCAATAAACTCTAAGTTTCCAAGAGTATTGTGTGAACAACATTGCCCAAATAATTAGTAGCTTTTTTCCATAAGTATGTGTTATACTTTATAAACCCTTTGTGAAGTGCTAATGAACAGTTTTGTTGAGTTATAATTTATAGAAGACTGAGATAGGTTAAGAAGAGTATTCTCTCAACTTCATGAGTTTTGTTGAGTTATAGTTTATGGACTGATGTACCAGACATTAGTTGAGTATTAGTTAATTAAACTAAGTGAACTGTCTAATCTGATGAAATCAAATCTAATCACTAATCTAACCACTGATCATTCTAAACCATAGTTTTGTTTAACCTTTTCAAGAAAGTCTTTGTCTGATTGACAGAACAAAACGTTCATATTAAAGTCAAATTGATCATTGAGTTTGAAGTCACTGGAAGACAGACAACATTTCAACATTTAGAAAATGAAAAAGGGATGATGGAAACATGTTGAAATATTGGAAAAACAGATTTGAAGTTGTTTAATAAAAGGAAAGAAATTGAAAGTGGCAGACTGAAATGTAGAGCTGACATCTGGATCAGATGAGTCACAGAAAAGTTACAGAGAATAAGATCGTATGGAGTAAAAAGGTAAGTTCTTTCATGTATATAGTTTTTATTTACCATTCATATAAACCCATTGTCATTATTTTTAATTGGTTATTTATATACCCACATTGAAATGTGTTGTATATTTGCATTGCTCAGGCGGGTGAATGGCTGAATGTTAGCATGTGCATACTGTATCATAAGGTCTGTCATTGAGTCAACTGAGGTGGTTTCGGTTCCGCGGTTGCCTGAGTCCTCCAGTTGCCTCCCACTGTTAAAGACAAGGGAATTGTTGAAATAAATTTGAACCATGTGTTAGTCCCAAAATGACCTAGTTTGTGTCAAGTGGATGTTAAACCCATTTCTCTCTCTTTGCATTGCCAATCTGTCATATATTAATGATGTCTATCCCTTTTCGGCTAGTATGCCGTCACACTCAACAGCAATATATTAAGATAAGAATTTTAAAGAATCAGAATTACTGCAAAATATTATCGCCAAAATCAAATTTTTATCGCCTATTACATTTTTTTAAATGTGAGCCCTGGATATGCCATGGAACCACAATGAGAAGTTCAGATATATAATGAGCAATCTGAACTTTAAAAAGTTTAGCCAAGTGTTGGATTGATGTGAGCTATATCTGATTAATCCTACATACCGTGTACGTACAATAAGAACTTGACAGTGTAATACATTGTATATTATTGTTTTTCTAGCTTAGGATTTTGAAGTATGCACAGAAGTTATTATCGCAATATTAAACTTTATGATCACAAGTTGTCAAGATCTAAAGTAACATTCATGGAGAGCAAATAGATAGTTGTTTGTATCAATGGGGGTATTGGATGGCCGAATGGTTAGCATGTGCTCACTGTACCATAAAGCATTTCATTGAGTCAACTGGCGTGGTTTTGAATCCCAGGTTGTATGTGACAAGGAGTAGGGTTGCCTGTCCAACCTCGTGGTTTTTCTCTGGGTTCTCCTGTTTCCCCCCCCCCCACACTGCGAAAGAGTGAATTATTGAAATAAAATTAAACCTTATTTTAGTCCCAAAATGATCTAGTTTGTGTCGAGTGGACGTTAATCCCCATTTCTCTCTCTCTGTTTTTGTATTAATACAGGGGGGAGGGGGGGTGTGCTGCACCCACTTTGGAGGACGAAACCCGGCCCTCGGTGGACTGACTGACGCACAATCACCAAGTCACCAACCAGCTGGTTTCGGAGTAAACACTACAATTTCCAACCTAAACAGACTCTTGATTGCCCCCCTCCCCTCCAGATCTGCACCTGTATTAGTTATCAATTTGATAATTCAATAATATAGTAAATACTAATTGGTCAGTTTATTTTTTAAATTTCAAATAATCACATTTCCAAGGATACTGAACATGATTATGCTGCCTTGGACTAATCATATTCTGTAAGTCCATTTAGAATTCCACAATAGACTTTAAACTCCTGGAAGGAAAAATTTGGGTGATAGATGCTGACAACCCAATAAATTTCATCCCGATTGCCTCACAAATATTGTTTAACTCTTCACACATTCGTAGTTGAATACCAATTGGTTTTGTGTTGTAGATTCCCCTGTGACTAGAATAATCCATACTGAAGTAGTTTCTCTAGTCTTCTACTACTTGATTATTTATGTTAATTTATAACTTTGATAAAATTCGTATTGTTCAACACCTTTGATTTGATCAAGTGATATTGGTAGATGATGAAAGTAAAATATTATCCACACACAAATGCTGATACTTACAATTTCAATACCCTTATGAGTAGCTTCCATAGATCACTACAGATATTATTCCTTTTTATCTTGGCTTTATAACAGATTCTGTCAACTAGACAGGATACATGCTTAATATTTTGTAAGTGGCTGTTGGACTTTAATAGAGAGAGTTTGCATTGAAATTTATTTTAATGCCTACAGTAGGCCTATATATAGGACGGTGATTTAATAATGTGAACAAACTGATTAACTTTCTATAATTTTAACTTATCTGAAATATGATGGTGGATTATAATGAATTTGGTAGATACATTTCCTGGATGTTTTCATTTTCATTTTCTTCTAAAACTGATTGGAGGATTAATCCCATTTGGTAGGTGTTTTGTTCAATGAATTTTTGATAGTATTTCATTTGTACCCAAATCTGACATCCTTTATTTATTTCAAAGTCATTAAATACCAATAATATTGTTTATATCCGACAATATTATCTTGGAGTTCAAGGTTAAACATTATATTCATTTGTTGCAACATTATTAATATCAATCGAGGCATGGATTTCAAATTAGACGGGAAACAAGATAATCAGACGATACAGCCTAACAACTCAATATAACATCTGGATCAATACATTATTTGAAAAATAACATTTGGGGTTTTTTTTGTTAAAATTGTGATCCAAGGTGATGAACTAATTCTTGATGGGAGATAAATCCCATTATAGCTCTTGTTATTCCTATGTTTAAGATATGTTTAAATCAGCTTTGACATCTAAATTTTACTTGATATAATGAAAATGTGTTGTTTTGTTGTCTTTTTATTACAAAAAATTTATTATAAAAGAAAATATATGATTATTTTCCTGACCATATCATTTATGGATGTTTTTTTGTCATGTTTGATTTATGTCTGACAACATTAATCTCATTTTCCATTTTGTTTGCATGACCTTTTTCTGATAGATATTTCTACCTAGATCAAGTATGAGTGATGTTTTTATTTCAAATTAAAAATTTGCTTTATGAAAAAATGCTTGGTTTTGAACATTTCAGACAGCTATTTTTACGACCTTCAGTCCTATATGATTTTCTTTTTAAAAGTATTGCTCAAATTAGTTGAATTGTAGATGGGGATCATATGTGTCATGTACAATGCAGGATATGCTTACTCTTTCTGCAATACCTGATCCTGAAACAATTTCTCATTTGAGGGAGGAGGTTACAGAACTATTAAAATTTTGACATGTTTTTGTATTTTGAACCTATCCTAGTTTATTGATAGAAATTTTTTTTATCAATAAACTCTGTGAATTATGTTTAAAACTGTTACAATTTACAAATATCTACAGTTTGTGGAGTGTGCACACTATTTTGTAAGTTCATGTACATGTAATAGATTACATATATACATTTGTAATGATGATTTGACACAATGACAACTCAAGATACTAATTAACTACCTATGGAAATCTGGTGTTGGAACTCATTAATATCCTTACATGAAAGCCAGTTATGAAATGACCAGATTACTCCAGCTCAACCAAATCATAAACATTGTTAATAGAGATATATATATGTGTGTGGGTAGCGTTCATGAACATGTATTTATCTTGTCTCCGTTTCACTTGTAATCACCTAATCGTTACTGTGTATGCGGGCAAAGCCAAAGTAAACCTGTTGTTATCTATCTCATTGTCTAAACACTATTCATTTGAGGTATATGGTATATTGATAATGTCAACGTGCAATCACATCAAGGGCTATTAGTGTAGTGAAACACTATTTGATCAATTGGAAGTTAGAATTTAGCAGAGATGGATCTTCTGTTCAATAGTTCTATATGTTCCTGGCAATTGGATTAGGATTTGTTCAGGTAAGGGAATATTATTGGTTGCATTTTTTTTCCAATACTATTTTTATTTTTTCGTAATTGATTATAAACCCAGTCAATTTTGTTTTTCTTAGAAATTACCTGATTATGTTATGAGAAAGGTACATGTATCATTATATCTCTAAATACATCTAATTATATGTTAGTTGACAAGGGAACATAACACCAATTATGTCATTTGAACATTACAGACAGCTCAGTGGTAGTTGACATTAGCAAAGATTACTAAATTAAAAAAGTCTGAGCTGTGGCACTTTCCGGAGCCATGGTGGTCAGTGAATAATTGAAACCATGGATTTACTTGCCAAGAAGCTCCTGGTTTGATCATGTTCTTGGGCTTGGTTGTGAAGGAGAACCTGGCAAGGAATAACATCTAGTCCTTCAGATGGGATGAAAATCTGGGGTCCTGTATAGACTCTGGCATGCACATTAAAAAAAACCCTTGGCAGTTGAAATTCGATAAAGCGGAATGTGATAGTGCGAGCCAAATTTTCGTTGTAGCACACTATGGTGTATGCATTAGCATGGTTGTGGTAGAAAAGTGGATGTTAAACCCAATTCATTCCATTTCTATGGTTGTCAGTATGTATGGCTTTCACCAACATTACAGCTATCTGAGAAGTGGTGTCGGGTGTTCTTAAATAATCATACCTTGTCAGCATAATACAAATTGATTGTATAGTTTATGTCACCACAGATCATTTACATCATTACTATTGTTCCCATTATTGCCGGTAGTGTAGTACTAATAGTAATAGTGTACTATTCTATCATGTATCTTAAATCGTCAGATACACAGTGGACTTTCAGATTATCAGAAAATCCTAAACAAAGGTAGTTACACAGTCTAGTATACTATTTGCAGAGCATGCTTAGGGCTAGCGCCACAGTCCATTCACTTGATCTGAAACATGCAGTTTTTGTTGAGGTGCATGTGTATACACTGTTCTGTCTGAAGCGTTGTCTTGTAGAGAAGAAGCCTGATTAAAATCTAGTCATGCATCCTTATTTCTGCCATCATGCCATGCCACCGATAATGGTAAATGCCTTACAGGTCACAGTATCCTCAAACAACTTTCTGAGATTACTTGGCTAATTAAGGACAACCAACTTCTCTTAGAGTAGTAAGAGCACCAACCCAATGCCAACATATCTAATCTGCGAATAAAGTAATTTTATTTTCATAAAAATAGGCTGTAAATGACAGATAGGCAGAAACAGAGAGAGAGAAATGGGTTTTTTTATGTCCACTCGACACAAACATCATTTCAGGTTCAGGACTAACATATTGTTTATTTTTATTTCAATAATTTGCTTGCGCATAGGGGTCTTTAGCAGTGGGAGGAAACCGGAGAAAAAAACATGAGGTTGTCACGTACAACCGGGGATTTAAAACCGCACCAGTTGACTCAATGACAGGCTTTATGAATGATACAGCGCATACATGCTAACCATTCGGTCAACCAACCTATCTTTGTAAATGACAGTTATGTTAGATAAACTCTTTTAAAACATCTGCCTTTTGTTGTTTTTAAATAGAGTGCATCAATTTACTGTCATTGTTTACTGCCATTGTTTACTGCCAGTATACTCATTGGCACATGATGTCTTTGATCTCACCATTGTTTTCTAAAGGCTGCATATTGACTGTACTGTTATTTCATTTATTTCCGGGTTTAATAATTTAATCATGCTTGTCCTTGATCTATTATTCCATTTTGATATATATATGTTCAGATTAAGATATGTGTCAGGTTCGATTGATTTACCTTATTAATCGTGAGTGAACATACCATTGCAAAATGTGCATATTGCACTATTGCAGGTATTTTTGTCTGTCTTCAAATGTTATATTAATTATTTAGACATTTATGTACATGACAAGCCCATAATCAATTTTATAGACCACTGGATGCATGGGCTATTAAGTGGATAAGACAATTTCTGCCATATTGTCATTAAACGTTACAATGGAAAATTAAGCCTTTTTTTTTATTGTGGCAAAAGTTGATCGTTCTTGATGTAATACTTAAGTTCAAAAATTAATATTTGGAAAATTTCATTCAAATTACTTTATTTTCTTCTGAGCAAAATTATGAGTGATGGAAAGTTTGACCAGATCTAGCATACCTAATAATTCTCCCCAAGTAGTACTCATCTTCTTGTTGGGGGTAAGGTCCTTCAGAAAAAAGTCAATTCATTTATGATTGACATGAAACTGGAAATCAATGTTCCTTGCACAATTGTGAATCGATTGACTGACTTAGATTTTTTAAAAGGTGCCACGATTCCACAATGGCTGCAATAATGTCATGCCGGTTCCTGGTTTATATAGTGTGCTCAAATAATGAGAATTTTGCCCACATAGTTGCGTTTCCACTTGCTTGAAAATCCTACTGTCAAGAGGTCCATTACATGTAACATTCATGAGTAATTATTTAGTTTTGTATAAAACTATATTAGTCAGCTATATAATGAGTTATAGGATTAATTAGATAGTATTTTGCTGATTTGATCAATAGACATAATGAATATTGTTGAAGTCGAGATTATTGACGGCTTCGTTTGTTAAATATGGACAACTTGATCATAATAGAATAACATGCTGTCTGACCATAAACATGTTAACATACTTGACATTTTATGATATGCGGCTCGTCTTACTGTGGTCATGTAAAAGATCAGTTATTAGCTAAAATATGACCTAGGTTACCAATATATGATATGCTTTGTATAACCAGTAGTCATAAGGTGAAGTCAAATTGGGAATTTCTGTAAAATGGAGTAATATGGAAAGTTATTACTGGTTGCTATGGGAAGGGTAAGCATACTCTGCCTTGTTCTTGTTGCTATGCTTAAAGGAGCTCAGTCTCTTCTCTGTGGAACCTAAAATGGATGAAAATTGGTCAAAAACCACATATTAATGTGTATAATTAAGTCATTTGCACCTGGTTAGTCCAGTTTATTTCAGAACTACGGTTTGACATTTCAGTTTCACACTGGAGATTTGGTGCGTTCAGCACGGCACACAATTACAAATGGCACTCGAGGGCACAGTGAAAACAATGACAGAGTTTGGTTTCAAAATTTTCATTTCATCTTTAATGTTGGATTCATGAGCCCATATTTTTACAGTAAAATAACAAAATCCAGATGAACCAATATTAAATTCTAACCAATGTTTGAGTTCGAGATTTAGCTACTTTATGTACACCTATATAACCTGCAGAAACACATGATCAAGTTAGGATTTATACAATTTATGAAAATTTATGGTTCAAATAAAATGTCAAAAGGCCTGTATGATAATGGCACACCTTTTGTTTATTAGTTAATTAGATAAAAATAGATTATTTCTGCAGTGACCTTACCACCCAACCTGTATATTATGTCTTCCTATTGCAATTATTCCACTTTAACATTCAAAACAAAATGGGTCACCACACTATACTTAAAAATAGTTTTGTGTATATAAATTGTCGTCAGATTTGAAACAGTGGAAGCATACAGAAATGCTTGAGATGTTATCAGGGGTTTTCTCTATATAAAGGTTGCTAAGAAACAGTGTTGACATTTCCAGGTTTTAGATAAGAAAAAAGCTAATTTAGTTTTTTTGATTTTTATCAGTTTGATTAAATTACTATTAATTGTTTCAAACCTGGTGCCTATATTAGAAAATCCGGACCTTTGCACCGAAAATTTTCTTGTTATTGCCTGTTGACCTTCAATTTGACAAAACTATTTGTTTATAATCTTGTGGGAGCCACAGTGGCTAAGAGAGTAAGATGCTGACTCACAAGTCTAGAGGTCACAGGTTTGCTCTCTGTGTTGGCTGAGTGTGGTTTTCCCTTGCCAATGGTGCATGTAAAAGATCTCTAAGCAGTTTGAATTCGATATATGAGTAAGCCGTATCGCCGTTGTCTGAGCAAAATTACCCCCATAGAACACTGTATGGCCCAGGTCAGGTACAGAAGAGTAGGACGTTAAACTCCATTTCATTTCCTATGATTCTGTAGAGTGTCAAGAAGTTAAAGAATAGCTGTAACTTTAACCAATCTGATTAAAACACAAATCCTAGCAGAAGAGTAAGATGTTAAACTTCATTTAGTTTCATTTATACTCTTATTATTATTTTGAATTTTCCGTTGTCTCCTCAACCAATGACACTGGAATCTCATATAACAAATTGTTTCTAATTGTTAGTTGGCTTGTTCCGATGGACGAAGCCTTAAACTGTTACCCATTGTCAAAAATCTTTTTAATCCTCAAATAAACTCATGTATACTAATTGATCTTCAGAAACATGGGGTTCTTCAGGTAATTGCTTCATAGTTTTAATAAACACATATCTTTAATATAGTCTAATAATATATATATAATTACTATCGGAACAACTTGTGTTTATTTGTTTTCACACTTGATCTTACCCTTACCAATGCTACATTTACGAAATCTTGGGATCAACTTCTGACTCCCATGGCAAGGATGATATTTGCAAATCAAGCTCACTCAAATTCACTTAAGAATTTCTTCCAGGTCTAACTTTTCTGGATCTCTACATTTTATTTGACATAGAATATAATCGGTAAACAGCCATATTCCTACAATATATGCCCAACTTGCATCTATACAATGAAATGAAATTTGATTTAACGTCCTCGTGTTCTTCTCCGACTGGGCTAATGAAAGTAGGTATACATCATACAGTGTGCTATGAGCGAAATTTTTTCTGGACAGCAGAACTACAGCCTATTCTTATATCAAATTCTAACTACCAATGGATTTTTACGTGCACGCCAATGTGTACCAGGGACCTCAGTTTTCCATCTCATCCAAATGACTATATCTTGTCCCTTGCCAAATTCCTCTGTCCTGCACCAATAACAAGGAGCTGCCATGCCGGAAAATCCTGATGTTCTTTCTTGGCCAACACAAAATCGAACTCTTCAGGTTAACAAGCCAATGTCATACTCGCCAAGCCACTGTTGCTCCCCTCTACCCATCTAATTCATCTTTTCAACCAACAGCATAAAAGAAAAGCAAACCATACTTTGAATTCCTTCAACTAAAAAAAAACCTGTTATTATTCCCACGGCATCCATGCCAAAGCTGAACAAATCAGTGCATTCGCGAGCCCCAAATTAGTAGTGCAACCATACTAATGAGAAAGTTCATTGGGTGGTTTCCCCCTTGTCAGTGGTGGTGCAGGACAGAGAGTCTTAACAATGATAATTAAGATGGAATCCCTAATAGAATTAAGACTATTCAGTTAAAATCCAAATTTTGTTAAAATGGTTCCAATACATCCCTATAACAGCTTTCTTAAAGATGAGAGTTTCTAAGAAGAAGTTCTATCATTCAGTCAGGTTAAGTGTTCTAATCCATCATATACAGGAACTTCAGCTTACGCAATACAGCTGCATCTCAAATTACCACTCTCTCTGCACCCCAAAGGTTGTCTATGATATAATTGACACATGCATTTGGACCAGCAGAAATTTGATTTATTGCATACACATCGAAAAACTCCCACAAGACTTGAAGACAAGTGTAGTTAAAGATGCAATACAGGATTTATTTAAAGAGCTGGCTCTTATTGCGATATAATAGTTCCAAAATAGGTAAAGTAGAATTTATACATGTATATTGAAAATTTCATTCTCAAGTTAATTCATTCAGGGCAACATTATCACTGTTTGAAGTTTAGACTTATTATCGCAGCCACTTTAGCTTGTTAATCAATACTCAGCCTCACTCTTCCATTTTTGAATTAAATCACTAAATGGTAATCATATTTTAATCTGTTTACATCTGTGTCATCTGATTTTTTACAGAGTTTGTTATATAGGCTTGTAAGGTGAATAAAAGTCTATAACATTTGAAGCCAAAATAAAACCCCTGTAATATGCAGAAATAGCTCTTACATAATACATCTTTAAGATATCAATTGCAACAAACAAAATTGCCCTTAAAACAATACCATTACTATTAAAAAATTATACAGCTATCAATTGGTTTGACCAATTTTGGGAGAAACTGTGGTAAAGTGGTTAAGGTATCTCACTAATCAGTAGGTTCTTTTGTTGACCATAATGGTCCTCTGGATTTTCCAGTTTGGTATCTCCTTTTCATTGAAGCAGGATATAGAAAAATAACAATTGTAGTTCTTGAAGACATTGTCATTACTTTTGAAATGTTTTGACTAGCGATAAACTTGTGACTGGATAAACCTGTGACAAACCCTTGCTATACTTTTGTTTTGTTGTTTTTGGGTGGGGGTTTGTAGGGAGGGTGTCGGTAATTTTGCTTATTGCTTCATTTCAATGACGCCACAGCAAACTTTACATATTGTATTGAGTACCGGTAGTCACATTTTGCAGGTCATTCAAATATTAAAGGCAAGCTCTATAAGATGGTTGCCAAATTGGTGAATATTTTGTTCTCAAACATCTTAATCATTAGGCTGTTTTGCACATTTTTCCGTTTATTTGCATACTTCTGAAAATCACGAATATTGAGATTTCTTTAAGATAAGTGAAATTTTCTCAGATCATATAAATCTTAGTTCCTGAATTCGGCACCATGTGGTTGGTTAAAGCCGAAATAAAAGAAATATCTCTACATGTACAAAAGCCCATTGTTATTATTAATTACAAATATTGTTAACTTGAAGAGAACATGGCATGTCAGATTATCAACATTTACATATATATATGTTTGTCCTTTGTGTTGGGTATTTTATCGTAGTATTTTATTAGATTCTACAGTAATAAAGAATTATTTATTATCCACAGAAAATTATTTTGGATATTATGTTTTAGATGATATTTAGAAAATTGGTTGGATAAGGTCCAAAGAACATGTTTCAATAATTAGTCACTTGAGGCAATAAACAGTTACATTGTTAAAAAAAATAGTTACCGCATTAGAGATAAATGTATGATGTGCAAGATTGAATGTATGATGATTGATGTTCAATTATTGAACACAAGACAATAATAAGTAATAAGACATATAAGCTTATATAAGAATTCCTTAATGAGCACATAAAGTGGCCAAACAAAATTTTAAATAAGGTAATACTCTGGCTAATGGCAATCAGGTCACATATTTTTAACATCATTCATTTCTTTTGATTAATAACATAACATAAATCAGAGAAGCACACAGTATTAGGAGTCAAGAGTATTTTTTCCCGGCAAAAAATCCTTTTAATTGTGTAAGATATAGGCCTTATCCAATAAGAAGTGTAGCACTTTGACATTTTTGGGGAATTCTATGGGGATTACATTTCAAATCTAGGCATCAGAACAATGGCTGTTGGGTGGATTACTTTTACAGTTACTTGTTAAATACTTTATGTAAACATCACAATTGCCATCTTTTGAGGCAAACATTACATCGCTATGCACCCTTTATTCATCATGTAGAAATATTAATCATATTTTATATATTCCCAAAACACACCCACAAGTATCGTGATTGAAAATGTGTATACAGTGATAAGATGTGTCTACATAGTCCCTGTTACTTCTTGTGCCAATCAACTGGAAAATCGAAAAATTGAGAAGGTTATAGATGGCCTGACACATAAACGGTCATATATCGAATAATTTTATTCAGATTGTTGTGCAATTGGCTAAAGATCAGTGCAAAATCTGTATTGGAATTGGTATATAGGAGAGCAGTGAATGGGGTTTTATGTCCATTTCAGATGGGGAGCTGTTGTGGCTGTGTTCACTAACCAGAAGTTCTCAGGTTCACCTCTGTTGTAAGCCATGAAAATTCTATTTAATGTCCGGCATAATTTACCCTAATCAATGGTGAAGGATTGTCAGTGTCTAGTCATTCAAATGGAGGAAAAAACGAGGTGCCATGCACAGTACGGGCCAAATTTCCCCCAGAGCACTGTCTGTCAAAATTGACTACCAGGCAGGTTATGCTTTATAACTTAATCTAGACGTTAAACATCTGATACATGTACTAAGATTTAATTACATCCTTGATATACTAAAAATATGGATTTGTACTCTATAATTGGAAGAATATTTTTTTAATTTTTTGGCAGTTTATTATGCTTGTATCATAGGAGTGCCACCAAAGAACGTATTATTGCTTTAGTGAAGACCGTATGAATTCATTAATGCATCAGAACCGGACTACCCAACAAAACAGTTAATATATGCATGCAACGGCACTTGAGAGTTATGTATTTATTTAATGTAATTATATTAATCTAGTATAATGTTAAGAGAAGGTGTTTTTCCACAGAAACTTGAGGCTGAATGTCTGAACAGCTAGTCACAAATTACGATTGATTCCAGGGGGAGGTAACCATTACGACTAGAAAAGCAGTCAATGTTAGAGTGTGAATTATTCATTCCTATATTTAACAAGGAGATCTTAACCCAATTTACTTAATGTGCTATTTTCTTAGTTTCATACCTTATACAATTCCATGAATACCCTATGATTCTGTAGTTTCCGGCGTGGTTTCTCCTTGTCATTGATGCAGAATGAGGACCCGACAAGGACAGCTGTCTAGTTGTTCGAATGGGATGAAAAACTGAGGTCCCGGGTACACATTGGCGTGCACGTAAAAGATCCTTTGGCAGTTGGAATTCTGTATTAGAGTAGGCTGTAGTGCCGCTGCCCGGGCAAAATTTCCCTCATAGCACTCTAGCACACTGTATGGCATATGCCCGTCTTCCATTAGCCCAGGTCAGGTACTGAAGAGTAGGACGTTAAACCCCATCTCATTTCATTTAATTTCTTATGATTCTGTAGAGTGCCAAAAACTTAAAGAATAGCTGTAACTTTATAACCAATCTGATTAAAACACAAATCCTATTTTGTTTTGTTTCGTTGTACATGTCTTCACAACACTATCTGGAAGAGTTGTTATATAAGCCACAGTCTGGTTAATGGGGGGGCTTAGCCAATGAAACAGTCTGTTACAGCAAGCTCTTGGCATGCGATGAACAGAACTGTGGGTATACTAGAAACGTCAACACTGGTTATTAATCGTAGTCTGATGTGATAGTCAAAAGCCGCTCGTATGACATCTGACGCGACCTCCGACTACAACCTGTTAGATCTTCATTTAGTGTAGGCCATAGAAAGTGTAAAAAACGAAAAGATTGTAACTTTAACATGATCAATAGTGTCTAATTATCTAGAATATAATCTTTTGCCACATGGCTATTATCTTTGAGATGTACCTGTGCTTAAAATTGAGATAAGTATTGTTAAATTACGTGTACATAGAACATCTTCTTTGGTAGATCACATAGCAAAATACTTTGCTGTATTTTTTAAGTATTTATACTCTATAATTGATGATGTAGCTGTCTCTAGGTTAGAAAAGATGTATATTGTTCAACAGGAATTGGTGATAATTAGTAGTATCATGTGGTTTAATACACGGTAGCTATACCATATCGGTGTAATATCCTACTGGTAGGCTGCATTCAGCTCTATTAACTTATGCAATGATTGTGAAATGTCAAAACAGTAATTAGTAGTGTGAAACTATATGTTCTAACAATGTGTCCAATATTTTTAGCTTTGGAAATTTTGGGGGTATTTTTTACAAATGTTATTTTAATAGTAAGAAGAAGGGAACTATTAAATGTGGACTGTTTCTGTGATAATTATTTTGTGAGTAGACGATAAATACCAAATTTAACTGATTTCAGAGTTGTTGCCCTTGTGGAATCTTAAATGCAGTTTGGATGTTCTACTTAGTAAGTAAAGTTTTATTGGAACAGTTTATATATCAGCAAGACAACGACACCTATTAAAATTCACCCAGTACTAATGGCAGAATGCTGTTATGGTAACCTAGTCTTTGCAATTGTACCTGATACAAGTAAAATTTCATAAACTCACAAACACACATAGTATGTTCATGGAACTTGAAATTTTGTTAATTTCACAAATAGCCATGTAATATACAGGGACGTTTAAATCTGGTGAATGGAATTCTACCTGTCATGGTCTAAAATTGGACAACTATATGTACTGGATGACTGTATTAATTATCATCAATTAAGTGAATTAGCATCTATAATTACTAGAAAATTACTATTATTAATAAATCAACTAAAATAAATATACTATTAACATTAAGCACTTAGAAGGGCTCTCATTTCAGTCACATTTGCTAGTCTTGACAGGCAATGAAATTGACTAAAGGATTTATTTTTATTAGTCCATTTACATCCTATGAAATCAGAATTTCAAAGTTTTTATCATAAGCATAGTGGATACTTACAAATATATATAATTTGCAAAAAATGCATATTTTTTTCTTCAAATATCTTGCTAATGAATCAACTTGATCTGTTACTGGATGCATGCAACTCAAGTCAATATATGGGTTGGATTCTTATAGCCAAATTAAAGATGCATATTTTTAGAGCATACTCTAAGTTTTAGTTCAATTTTTGTGCCAGTTTTATAATCTATTCAGGTTTTTAAAATATCATGTAAAATGTTATATTGTTAGAGATCATAATCATAAACAAAATCTGTCAAAAGTTGACTAACTGATGATATTTTTAAGTTAAAAACGTTGGCGATAAATTGGATGTGCAAAACCTTCATTCAAGAATTATTCATAGGTAAATAAGATGATTGAAATCATTGAATTGAAGACCTTTGATATCTCATCGGGAGAAGCAAATAATGTAATCTTGGACTGTAATTTACTATAAATATAATCTACACAACTAATTAAGAAAGACGAACATATATTTGTTCAAATCGGGTCCCAAATATAAACTGTTATTATCCATTTCGTCATCGCAGTGGTTGGCCATCTTTAAAAATGAAATGAAATAACGTATTATCTGTCAATGTTCAATAATAACATCTGAGTTGACAATATTCAATATTAAAACAGAAATGTGATAAATCTCTCAAGAACCAAACATGATGTTTCTATACACTCCTTTAATAGATAGCATCGTCTAATAATTTAAAAAGAAACACAATCTTATTATTTTATCAACATATTAGATTTCGTGCAAAAAATAATATTTGATTATCTATACCAGTGAGGCTTGAAATAACTGATTTTTGGCCGAAAAACTGTTGAAATCTCTATTATAGTACCACATTATAAACTGTTATTATCCATTTCATCATCGCAGTGGTTGTCCATCTTTAAAAATGAAATGAAATAACGTATTATCTGTCAATGTTCAATAATAACATCTGAGTTGACAATATTCAATATTAAAACAGAAATGTGATAAATCTCTCAAGAACCAAACATGATGTTTCTATACACTCCTTTAATAGATAGCATCGTCTAATAATTTAAAAAGAAACACAATCTTATTATTTTATCAACATATTAGATTTCGTGCAAAAAATAAAATTTGATTATCTATACCAGTGAGGCTTGAAATAACTGATTTTTGGCCGAAAAACTGTTGAAATCTCTATTATAGTACCACATTAAATTGGGGGCAGGGGATGATCCATATTTTATTAAAATAGTTTATGTAAAATTGTATTGATATCAGGCATGTCAATATGAAGGTGATTTCTGTCAGAATGTGACCCTCTGAATCCAAAAAACTTGGGTATTCTTCCTTGAAAAGCTGTCCAATTCCACGAGGTGTCCAAATTCAAAATAGAGGAAAATTATTTGGTGAAACTCATAAAGTCGCCCCCAAAAGGCTGTGCAATATATTAAACAATAGGTTTTCGGTGCCATTTACTTCAGTTATAAACATAAAAATATGTTCTGATCAACAAGTATTCCAGATTGAGCTTAAATTCAAAATGGTGGCCATATTTGGCAAGACATAACAATATTCATAATGTATTAAACTATAGGTTTTTTTCGGGGTCGCCAAATTTCATATCTGAATAGTGAAATATGCCATGACCGAACGAAACACCAAGTTCCCAAGTTCAACAAAATAACTAAATTTAGTGACCTTGGAAAATGATAGAGCCGTTAACGTAAAAACTTATGTATCACTTGACTAAGAGCACAAATCAGAGAGCCATATGAACAAAAGCTACGGAGAGCCAATTGTCAAGCATAAATTATGATCCACTATGACACCCGACCGTGTCACCTCCTCTAATAGAAAACTGAGTAGAATGAGGGATGACAAATGTCATCCCCGTTGCATAACATGGATAAAATGGGAAGAATCAGAATGTTCTACCGATTGCGAGTTTTCCAGTGATTCAAGAGAGGGTGAGTTAGACAAATTCCCGAGGTTGCACAAGACAAATATGTAACAATGTGTGACAAATTGCTATCAACTCACGATGGTCTGATTGTTGATTGTGTTTGACCGTGTATACTCTGTGTCCTTATAAGAATATTAAGGGAACAATATCATCGGATTTCAACACTTTTTGCTTGAACATGTATTTATGTTTAAATCTGAAGAAACTGACAATGAAAACCTATATTTCAATATATTACACACCGTATAGGGGGACACTATGAGTTTACCTCAAAAAAGGAGCTGCCATTATGACTTTGGCCCCCTAGCGGAATTAGTCGTCACTTTTAGGATGAATACCCAAGCTCATTAGATTCAGCGGATCAAATTCTTACAGAAACCACCTTCATACCGAGGTCCGAGAGATTTTTTTCCGAATTATACCCCATTAAATTAAAGTAAATAACCAGAAAATGCCTCAGGGCGGCCATCTTGAATATAGAATTTCCCCAAAGTGCCAGGGATGATATATAATCCATTAAAATATATTAGGTGGACTATATTTCCAGGTTCGTCGACCTGCTGCCGGACTATATTAAGAAATACAATATGATAGATATATAAAATTCGCTGTTTTTCTTAAATTTTCTTCTTTTTTCACTATTTTTGACCGTTCACTGTGATCCACAACATTGGGCAGCAATGGATTTTTTTCTTGAATACGATTCTACTGGTCATACTTGTTCTCCCTGGGTACCACATTTCTCCCGCAACCCCGCAAAGGGGGCACTACAACTGTTCAAAGTTAGGGTATCAAATCTGTGGTTCCTAGGATTGGATTTGACATCCAGTCTGAATAAGGACCACTGTGCAGATTTCGAACTTTAACTAATATGTACTGTTAGAGAACAACCTTGACTATATTATATCCCAAAAAGGTTACTGTATCTCCATTGGTTTACATGAGGCAGCCTCTCAAATTTGAACCTCAAAAAAATCGATTTTTGCCGTTTTTCTGAGGATAAAACTCCAAACCCCATTCCGGAGGATAAAGAGGGGTTCAATCGGTCAAATATCACTTTTGCATGCATTTGGGCCCTAACCTATCCCATATGGAAAATATGGCCGAAATCGCTGACATGACCCCTGTCACCACTTGCATGGTGCTCTCGCGGATACGTTCTTAATAGTTTATGTAAAATTGTATTGATATCAGGCATGTTTATTATGTTGCTTGGGAATTTAATTATTGTGTTGGATTTTTTTTTTCTGCCCCAACAGTATATTACAGAGATCTACAATTCTACTCATCATATGTAATGTTACTTAGACTAAGGAGTTTTGTAATAGTTTTATAAGATTGTATCTAATATTTAATTATTATAAGATTGTATTTTAGTAGGATTTTGAGAATTATTGCTTTATATAAGTTAACCAGTTCAAAGCATGCAATTAATGTTATTGGTAATTAGATCAGTTTATTAGCAATACTTGAGAAATATATTTTGAAAATTGACCATGGAAAACATTTGTGTGATCTACTGTGTTCTATGATTATCGGTATTATTGGGTTTTCGATATTATTGTCACAGTTTGTTGTCAATTGCAGTACACAATCCGACAGTTAATTCATATTAGCAATAGTGTTGTTAACCATTGATTGATGCACTGTTATCACTGAGTATCGAAATTTATTATTAATTTGTAAATAAATCTGCTCCTGGAGCCTCCATACAAAAAATTATACCACATGAAAACAAGTTACACTCAGGTTTTGCAATTGATGGACAGAGATCAAGCTAAAAACGTGATTTTTCATATAAGTAGAGACAGTAAATCAGGAAGTTACGATCCGATATATGTTTCAATATTGAAAGGAACCGAGATCTTTAGGTTATAAACATATGTTTAAAGTTTCATCCATCAATTTCCAATCCGATACATACCAATATCAAAAGGAATCAAGATCTTTGGGATACAAACCTGTATTTCAAGTTTCGACAAATCAGATAAAAATTGTGACCTATAGAGCGTCCACAAACAAAATGGTAACTTTCACTTTCAGTCCTCTTTTTAATCAAGCTAGACCAAATGAAACAGATAATAGGTTGAAAAACAGCCATTGTTCTAATAGATTTTGTACATTACCAGTGATGTCGATATTAATTTAATCTATCACTCCATTATAAATGTTGTAATTGTTGCTCTGGCTTACAACAATTAAACCTGTGAATATGCCTTTATGATAGACTGCCAATTCAAATGTGTTTACTGAATACCGACCATTGGAGCCATTGGTACACATTTCATGAAAACATGAGTAAGAATTGCCTGAACTAGACAATTAATTAATTATTACTACATGGCTGATTAGGGGATTAAGGATGTTAATTAAATCCAGAAAGATATATGTGAAATACCTGTAGCTGTTGGCTAGCTTGATAAAAGAGATGACTGAAATTGCAACTATATTTTTATGTGCTGCGAATGACAGGGATTTGTGAATCATATATGCAGACATACATGGTTGTGTCTTCTGAAATATTATAATTCCGAAACTAATTAAAAAAGTTCTGGGGCAATCTAATTAAAGTATTTATTTCATTAGGCAACTCCATTGATATTACAGCCAATCAAAATGTCTGGATCATTACAGCTTTTCAAAAGACATTGAGCGGAAATTTTATACTTATTTTTCATTTCGTCTTCATAGTTGTGATTATTTCCGCAGAATATCGGACGTGTATTCAGAGTGGCTGCTGTACAAACAGCTGAGAGTAGCTGCATTATTTATATACAAGACATTAAAAAGATTGTAAATAGATCAGTGGATTATGTCTTTATGTGATTGGAACTGCAGTGTTTCATTGGATATTTACTGGGCGAGAGGGGGGTGGCCAAATTGTTAACATATGCGGGCTATATCATAAGTCAACTGGCGTGGTTTCGTTTCCCAGTTGTACTTGACAAAGAGTAGGGTCATCTGTCCAACCTTTTGTTTCTCCCCCCACACCCCATTGCTAAAGACCCCAATGCCCAAGGGAATTGTTGAAATAAAATTGAAGCATGTGTTAGTCCGGATGGTTAAATATGGCTTGACCAATGACAACCGGCACTGAAAACAGCTAATAGTAGACTACCAAAACAAAGTGGAGTGAATAACCGAAAAGTAAGGATTAGACTTTATGATATAATGAATATATTTCAGGTATGGAGATTAATGGACGAGGACAGATATCATTGTCTTACTATTGCAGCCTGACTATTTATAAACATGCTTGAAAGAATGTCTGCTAAAGTTGTTATTCACAATGTATCAGAAGGAACAGCTGAATACAGACCAATTAACTTAACTAAATACAGTAAGTAAACATTCACATTAAATTGTTTCTGATTCCAGATCGAATGTCTTAATTATTATCCATTTCAGATTTCTATATATAATGGATGTCACATCATTCAAACAGTTGGAAGTATTTATTAATAGACATACCATACAGATCCAACCAATACTAAGATCTTTTTAACGGCTGTAAATACATCTTTTCATGTATAGTTCTGTAGCATGCTAAATAATAATCCAAGCATTCGTATTGCTTTTTATACGCTCACATTGATGTGTGTTCGAAATTAGATGTGGACGCTCTAGAGGCTAAAGTTAATATCCGGTTGACCATAAATTTATACACAGTGTTTAAGGTCATAAGAAAAAGAATCCTATTGATTTTTGATAATTACTGCCAGACTTATGAGCTTTGATCACTTCAAAAAATCTTGTGGACGCTCTAGAGGCTAAAGTCAATATCCGAAGAAGCCTATATAAATGGTTGGTGATGCAATGATCGCAGGTTTTACAACATCTGCATGATGCCTGACTGGTCTCATGGTCTACCATTCCGAAATTTATAACTACGTTATCTCCCTTAACCGCAGACAAGTGGAATATATTGTCCAATCAAATCAAACATGGTGACCTCCACGGAAATTTGTTCATCACAGGTAGACATTTTAGACCTGGTATTCACGATGATCAAGAATCCCCAGCTGAATCAGTAACTAATTGAAATTAATGCTGAAATATGCAGGGTATTACGTGAAAGTCTTGATAAGATGTACAGAGTTAAAGGGAGATCAAGTCTTCTATTGAAGATCGTAGTGCCAATACTGACTATCTAAATGTGTACATGGGGCTAATATTAACCCTTTGTCTTCAGATATTCTCCGAGTTAATCAAACCTTGTCGTATATCAAGTCTGTCTTGTCAGTTAGGCTCCTTGGTAATATGTGTGTGAAATAGATTCAGTGAAAAGCTCTGTACATGCGTATTACTTGGGATGTGATTTATCAGTGTGTTGAGAAACCAATTTATCAGTGTGGGAATTAAATGTACTGTTTTATGGATTTTGTTAAAACCCAGGTAACAGATGCATTTCTAAATAAAATACGCCTATATGTTGTAAACCAAGACTGCTATTATCAGACATCACCAGAAAATATTTAATAAAAACAATTGATAAAGGTCTACCGCCCTAAACACTTTCTGCAATAGAACTCTATTCGGACTTCTACGTGGTCTTTTTGATGGCTAAGTGCTTTTTTAGACGTTGGCTTGCTTACCTTGATGTCCCATGTTTGATCCCGATGTTGGCCGAGAAAGTTCATCATGATATTGTGCTCCCCTTGTCAAGTGGTGCAGCGCAGATGCGCCTGGAAAAGGATGACATATAGTTGCTCGAATGGGACAAAAAATGGAGGTCCCTAGTACTCATTGGCATTGACGAAAAAAAGATCCCATGGCAGTTGGAATGGCATATGCCTGTCTTCATTAGCCTAATGGTAGTAGAGCAATAAGACATTAACCCCATTTCTGTCATTTGATTTGATCTGTGTTATGTCAGGAGACTATTTTGCGGGATTATTTTTGAAGGATTGCTTCCTGTTTGCCCCTACTGTATCACTGAGATCTGGTCTGACAGACCGTTATCATTCCAGGAATTCTTCCACCCACTAAGGAGTTAATTTGTTACTGTCTTGGAATTATTTCTAAAACTAGATAATATAAATTGAATAGTTGACATGAAGAAAAGCCTATTCATTATCAAACACACAGTAGTTTTTGGATGGCCAAAATCAAACCTTTATCGGGCAAGTAACAAGACACCACCAGTCATTTTCAGTAAAATGTGATTTAAAACTGAAAGATCTATAATGAATCTAAAACTAAAACGTCTAGCTCATAATATGATACCTGATCCATATTGTGCGGATGTGTACTCTGTATTTTTTAAAACTATAAATGGGTCTGAAAGCACATATTATTAATGTTACATGAGTAAAAACATAAACTGTTTTTTATTCAATTTTTATATGCCCACATTTTCATGTGGACATATTATTCTGTCTTACCTATCCGTCTAAGTCCACAATTTGTTTTTGGACATTTTACAGGTCACAATTTATTTCCAATGTTGACAAAACTTGAATTATAAGCCCCTGATGAAAATATGAAAATTGACCAAAATTGCTTAAAACTAAATGCCCCTCATATATATGCAAATTGCAGGCGCGGATCCAGGATTTTTTGCAGGGGGGGGGTCCAGGTTTGATCATTTCCACCGCCACCATTACCGGGGGGTTTGGGGGCCCTCCTGCAGAAAAATTTGGTAAATTTGATTCAATTTGGTGCATTCTGACGTATTTCCGGAAGGTAAATTCCAAAATTACAGGTCTAAAAATCACCAATAAAATCGCATAAAAAAATTTCAAGCCTGAGCGTGGGGGGTCCGGACCCCCTGGACTCCCCCTCTGGATCCGCGCCTGAATTGCTACCTGTGGTCCCCTGAGAGATCACAATCTGTCTCTGTATCCGATTTAGATGAAACTTGAAATGTTTGATTATATACCAACAATTTTGATACCTGTTGATATTTGCACATATAGGACCGAAACTTCCTGGATTATGGCCCCTGATTATATGAAAACTCACGTTTTTAGAGGTCACAATTTTTATCCGATTTTAAAAAACGTTTAAACGTTTCACTGTTACAACCTAATGATGGTTGAGTTCAAGTTTCGTGAAAATCAGTCAAAAACTGTCTGACAAAATGGACGCTCCAAATAATATGGAAGTATGTACTACCAGGGTTGTGGACCCTCTAGTGGAAGTGGAAGTCACAATTTTATGTGATTTTGAGGAAACTTATATCTTTATTTCCCAAATATCTTTTCAATTCAGACCATATCTTCCTGGGTTATGGACCCTGATTGTACAAAAAATTGCTTTTTTTTTCAGCTGGATCTCTATCCATCTCTTGCAAAATGTGGGTGTATCTTGCCTGGTAACCACTGGTTTTGTTATGTTATTTTTTTGTGAATCAGCCATTACTATTTATTTTACTGACGCATTGTAATTTAGGATATGTTTTTTTTTGTTCATTCCTTCTCTTTCGAGGGGGGTGTGGCCGAATGGTTAGCGTGCATGCACTGTATCATACGGCCTGCCATTGAGCCAACTGGTGTGGTTTCAAATCCCCAGTTGTACGTGGCAAGAAGAAGGGTCGCCTGTCCAACCTCATGGGTTTTCTCCGGGTACTCCGGTTTCCTCCCATTGCTAAAGACCCCTACGCGCAAGCGAATTATTGAAATAAAATTCAACCATATGTTAGTCCCGAAATGACTGAGTTTGTGTCGAGCGGACGTTAAACCCCATTTCTCTCTCTCTCTCTCTCTCTCTCTCTCTCCCTCATTCCTTCTGTGCCTTAAATATTTTCAACATAACAACGTCAATATGGATTGAATTTAAATTTGATTTGTGTTTTCAATTTCGAATATTATGACAAACTGTCCACATATAAAAATCAAACAGCAAGTATTCCAAGAATTAAAATAGCATTATGCAAGAGCAAAATCTGCTTATTACAGGTCTTTCTTTAGGCCCAAGATGTTATCTAAATAATCAATTAGACATTAATTAACATATCCAGACCATAATAAACTCTTAAATTCAAGGCTAGCCTTGGATGTTGGCGGATTGAATTCCTATATGCCGCTTAATGGCCGTTGCTAATTAAATCAATCAAGTGGATAATCGAGAATATGCTGTTTATATTAATGATTTGAGTAATGATGACTGAGGCTATGTGAATATTTCAAACGCTTTTTTCTCAGCTTATAGTGGACCAATTTTACTGAAATTTTCAGCAAATTACCTTTACACTATCTAGTTTTTTTACGCCCACATTGAAATGTGGTCGTATATTGTCGTTGCCCCTGTCCGTCCGTCAGTCCGGCGTCGACAATTGCTTGTGGACGCTCTACAGACTAAAGTTAATATCCGATTGACTTTAAATTTATACATAGTGTTTAAGGTCATGAGACGAAAGAGCCTATTGTTTTTCAGCGATTTCCGATAATAACTACCAGAGTTATGGCCCTTGATCACTTCAAAAAATCTTGTGGACGCTCTAGAGGCCAAAGTTAATGGCCCTTGATCACTTGAACAAATCTTGTGGCCACTCTAGAGGCCAAAGTTAATATCCAATTGACTTTAAATTTATACACAGTGTTTAAGGTCATGAAACGAAGAAGCCTATTGATTTTCAGCGATTTCCAATAATTAGTGCCAGAGTTATGGCCCTTGATCACTTCAAAAAATCTTGTGGACGCTCTAGAGGCCAAAGTTAATATCCGATTTACTTTAAATTTATACACAGTGTTTAAGGTCATGAGACGAAGAATCCTATTGATTTTCAGTGATTTCCTATAATTAGTGCCAGAGTTATGGCCCTTGATCACTTCAAAAAATCTTGTGGACGCTCCAGAGGCCAAAGTTAATATTATGTTGACTTTAAATTTATACACAGTGTCTAAGGTCATGAGACGAAGAAGCCTTTTGATTTTCAGCGGTTTCCGATAATTACTGCCAGAGTTATGGCCCTTGATCACTTCAAAAAATCATGTGGATGCTCAAATTTATACATAGTGTTTACAGTCATGAGACTAAGACGTCTATCGATTTTCAGTGATTTTCAATAATTGCTGCCAGAGTTATGGCCCTTGATCACTTCGAAAAAATCCTGTGGAAGCTCTAGAGGCCAAAGTTAATATCCGATCGACTTTAAATTAACACAGTGTTTAAGGTCATGAGACGAAGAAGCCTATTGATTTTCAGAGATTTCAAATAATTACTGCCATAGTTATCTCCCTTGATAACATCAAAAAATCTTGTCACGCTATAGAGACCAAACTTATCATCCGATTGACTTTAGATTGATACACAAAGTTTAAGGTGTTGAAACGAACAAGTAGTTTGATTTTCAATGAATTTTGATAACTGAACAGCTAAATCCATGATATTAAATGTTTCATGTATATACCAATTGTTAGCGTGGGGTAAAACTTTATAAAAAGCAATCAAATTCTAATGATTTTCTGATAATTACATAATGAGTTGTTACTCTTAATCAGTTTTTAGTGTATTACAAATGTTTCATTAGCGAAAAAAGTAAAAATATGCGACAACCCTTGTTGACTGCCCGGACGATTTAGCTGTTGTGGGCATATGTTTCTTTATCTTATCTCCCATAATGTAACTTTAACTGAAGAATAAAATTACCCAATTCAGGTAACTAATATTAAAATTGTATTGATTTCACTTATTACATAATTAAAAAGCTATGCACTTCTGTAATATGCCAAATATTCAGTTTTAAAAAACAGATGTGACGTCATCCTTTGATACTGGTGCATCGTGCCGTTAACATATTATTGAAATAAAGGACTTGTGTGACGGTTTCATTGAAATGCACGTACAAGATAATGCCTGAATTTTAAGTTGTTTAATGGTCTTGAGTAAGATAATGTGCAATATATTGAAACAACATTCTGACTAACCATCCTCATGCAGTATCAGTTTATTAGTTCATGTCTCGCTCTTGATTATTAAACCACACATAGTCACCATTAAAGTACTGTACATAGAATTGTCAATAAAATAAATCCCTTTAATATTTACTGGTACATTATATTGTATTTGGGCATACGGGCCCAATGATAGTTAGGGGGGCAGTACAAGAAGTGCCCGAAAAAAATTCGGATTTACAAGCAGGCAAAAAAGCAGAGCTTACATTGTATTCCCCCCCCCCCCCACAAGAAAATTTTGGGATATTTGATGGTTGCAGACACGTTATCCTCCTATCCTATTCCAGCCCGTGAATAAAGCAATTATGAAGTGGTCTAATGTAGCCTAATTAAGGTGTCCGACTCGAATTCCAATCAATCGTTTACAGTAAATAACAGTCCACGAAGACGGTACCGTTGGGAGAAAATTTAAAAAATTTAACTGCCACAAACACATTTTCCTGCTATTCCAGTCTGTTCTGTGAATACAGTATCTTCAGTTTGGTCCAATATAGCCTACCTGGCTGACATGAATTCCTGGAGAAAATTTTAAAAATTTAACCACCGCAAATGCATTTTCTCCTATTCTAGCGGGTGTAATCAACTCCAAAAGTATCCAATGGTTTTGTGACCGAAATCCCACTCTGAATTTCAATCATCCAATCAGACTGTTGCAGCTGCATTCACAAATAATAATTGATGTCCGAAAAATGTCGCACTAAGTGCAGTGGCTCCAGACAAAATATTTTGATCCATAGTAAACTCAGTACAAATTCCTGGTGTTCAATTAAAAGCAAAAAGTAAAATTACTGTTTTATTATGACTCGATGACAAGAAATGCCAGAAAAATTTCAAACAGCAGAGCCGTTTTTTTTCGAGAGGCAAGAAGTGGAGCTGGCCTTCCTTGTATGTACCCTCCAAGAAAATTTTGGAATATTTGAGTACAGTTCTATGATTTGACGGGTGCAAATGCGTTTAACTGCTAATCCAGTCTGTAAAATTATTGTTTTATTAGATTTCGGGCCCTTCATTAAAAAAATTGTTCACTTTACCCGTCTGCCCAAAAAGTCAACTTGCCCGAAAGTTAAGGGGGGGGGGGCAGCTGACCCCCCCCCCCCCCCCCCCCCACCCCCCACCTGGGCTCGTATGGCTATGGATATCTCTTATGTTGACAGTTGAGAATTTGAAAAAATAGTAACAACACTTTAAACTCCAGAAAAAATCCAAACTATATATAAATACACAAAACATCCAGAAACAATTTGAAAATAATTATTTTTACAAAGACACCTTTTTCTTCAATCCAAATATGTTGAATAAAATAATCCACTTGACTTATATATGAAATTTATGTCAATAATTTGTAACCTTTTATAATCAATTAAGTAAATGATTATATACAAGAGTATCTAATGCTTAATTTGATCACTTAATCATAAATTATACATTCCATAATAAAAGCTTTTGGGAAATTATTGAAATTATTTTTATGACATTGAGATTTATGGTCATTGTTAATGCATTTGATCGCTGTCACTCCCATTAGTCTTTCATTACCATAACATCAATAGAGACCTTGTTTTCCATGATGCTGTACATTATCCGTAGACTAACAACAATTAGTGAAAAAGAATAGAATTGTCAGTTGTAATATCATCGTGTATGATATAATATTGATTAAAAACGTGTTATTGTCTACTAATATGGACATGGTATAACCATTAATTATATGAAGCTTAGATTTACTTGGATTATTTATCTTGTCAAAAAGCATAGTTTTGGCTGTTGACTTTTGGTGTGTCAAGGGAAATAACTCCTCAATGAATAAACAACAAGAGTCATGCTACTACTTTCTTTAACTTTATATATTGAAATACTTTATTATGTATTAAATTCAGATTGATTAAAGTTGCACTATGTTAGATTTAGATCAAGAACTGGTCGTTTATGATATAATAGTTTAAAATAGAGACGCAAAAGAGAATATAGTGAGAATTTCAGTCAAATTAATGTAATTTTGAATGTTTGAAATTTTGACAAGAAATAGATTGTAGTCGCAGTCGCCAAGTACTAGTGTCACTGTTATAAACAAAGCCTTGTTTTTTCAGTCCTGCCTTAGTGGACTTTCTAGAGGCCACAGTTATAGTCGAATTCAGATGAAACTTAAAATCAATGTTAAGTATTTTGATACTTGGATGACAATTTTTGTCACATTCGAATGAAACCTAAAATGTATCCTATGGATTAAAATATCTCAGATGACTTTAATTTTGCCTCTCATCTTACTGCAACTTCTTGGTTTATGACCTGTTCCTATTACATAATATGTGTAACAAGTTTGTGGTCTTTCCAGTGTAACATATTAGGAATATCAGAGCATGAAACTCATCAATTCTCATCGTTCTCTCATGGTATGTCAGAGATAAACCCTATCGACAATCAGCATTCTGTGACCCACCATTCTGTCTTTAATCCAGTTTGTCAAAAACTTGTGAAAGGGAGAAAGGCTACAGCTTTTGACCCATTATTTTAAATCCTATTGAATATGATATTCATTATTCCATGACCTTTCATTTCCAAAGACTTGTTAACAGGTTTTTATTTTTCAATTTTGATGGAAGGCATTGGATGATCTGTATAATGAGAGAATGAGCCCTATTCAATAGTTCTCAGTCTGTCTATCTTGCGGAGGGGGCCAAATTTCCGGTTGTACGTGACAAGGAGTAGGGTCGCCTGTCCAACCTCATGGGTTTTCTCAGGCTACTCCGGTTTCCTCCCACTGCTAAAGACCCCTACATTGCAAGTGAATTATCGAAATAAGATTAAACCATACATTAGTCCCGAAATGACCTAGTTTGTGCTGTGGTTTCGAGCCCTGGTGTGAGCGTATGTGGCATGGAGATGGGGGCGTCTTCTCAACCTCGTGGGTTTCCTCCGGGCACTCCAGTTTCCTCCCACTGCTAAAGACCCCTACGCGCAAGCGAATTATTGAAATAAAATTAAACCATGTTAGTCCCAAAATGACCTAGTGTGTGTTGAGTGGACATCAAACCCTCTCTCTCTCTCTCTCTCTCTCTCTCTCTCTCTCTCTCTCTCTCTCTCTCTGTATGACAATCAATTGTTAATTTCACACATAACATATTTAGTTAATTTTCAAGATTTAAGCAGACACACTGGCTACTGCTGAATTAAGTGTTAGTTATCTTTCTTCTAATCAAAATATCATCATTATAATGGCATCATGACAAACTGAATTCAGATTAAATCCCTATGTCATTTCAATCTAGATATCATAAAATGTAATGAAGAATATATTTAATTAATAATTTCATAATACTAATACACAGTTTTCCAGTAATGGTTTCTGATGATATCACTTCTGCTCATGAAACCTGTGGAATCTCTTCAATATTTCAAAACACTTAAAGAGGCATTATCAGTCTCATCAAGAAATAAATGTAATTAATGAATTTATAAAATCCATTTATAGAACATTATTGTTTTAGCAACTAGTGAATATCTCAAAAACACTAATGCCTGTTTATCAAATGTTTTACTGTGGAAATCTGAATAAGCTTGCACTTTTAAAATATTTGTGAAAAATCATAGTTAGATAATGTATACGTACATACAAAATTATTATTCTGTCTTTATTGACCGATAATAGGTTTCCAAATCAAATACAACATCCATGATATCAAAGTATGTTTCTACAGAGATATTTTAGTTTGTCCATGTTTTAAAAAGTGATAAAAATTTTATTTCGAAAGGACCATCTTTAACAGTAGAGAATCAAACATGGGCATATGTCTACTGGGTGTTGGTGTGTGTTCTAGGAACGCTGATTGGTCTCAGTTTTGCTTCTTGTAAATATTGGAGGTAAGTATTTAGAAGATATACCTTGTGGGTTAGGGTACATGTATGTCACAGTAGAATATTTTGTGATTGTTATTTGCAAAGATAAGTATATATCTTGCAGCGATGCTCTACTAAATGACTCTTTCCGATTTTTTCTCATCACTAGATATTCAAAGAAGGAACAGGTCAGGGGCCAGTTTCACGAAATTTTAACTAAGATACAATCCAAATTTTAGTAATTTGATTGGATAATATTTGATGGATTTTAGTGTTTATCCAATCAAAATTAAGTAATCTACTAAAATTTTGGATTTTATCTTTAGTTAAAATTTCATGAAACTGGCCCCTGACCATCTGTCACACTCTACTTTTAATTTTTGCTGTGAATTACTGTCTACAAAAATTATTAAATTTGTTGCTTGTAGTCATGTGCTTCTTTGCATGGCAACTTATATTTAATATGTAATTTTGTTTTAGAGATCAGTATCAAAAACCTGAAAACAAACGGAGAAGAAAAGAGAAAGCAGATATTGAAATAAGAGGTATGTAAATGAGGTGTATAACTGATATTACCATGTGCAGAATTTTATTAAAAATCTATTTATAGAACACAATGTTTGATAATGCAACCAAACTGCCATCATGCTAAAGAGTAATTGAAATCAAATGAAATGGGGATTAACATCCTTCTGTTCTTCCCGGAATAAAGAGTAAATTGATACACCATGAACAAATCAAACAGTTAATTCACGGCTGAACCACAGACACAATTTAAGATACATTATGGGAGATTAGATAAAGAGCTGGCAGTTCTCACTATAAAAGTTAAAAACTAGATAATGTAAAGGGAATTTGCTTAAATTTCAGTCAAATCGATCCACTCTGATCTGAGAATTTGGCGATTGAATTTTATAATGAGCCTTGATTTTGAATGTCCATTTTTTTGATTAAATCATCAGTGAGCGTTGGGCTACAAATAAGATTCTAATCCAGTAAATATTGCAGGTTAGCAATGACATCAAGAATTGTTTATGATCTGGATAATTATATTTACGTTTTATTAATAATTTTAAAAGAAAGACCTGCAATAGACAGCGGTAGCTATGGCTTAATGTATGTTTAAAATGTTATTTACCAGTAATATAAGCTGGAAATATACTAGTATTAAATGAATTCATTTGATGAGTTTATGTTCCTGAACTATCAGCAGGATGTAAAATTTGGTTAAACTGACTTAAATGCTTAATGATGATTTTGATCTTGCTTTTTGTTTTTGATAAAAAGTGCAGCAATTGGCATTTCTTAATCAGCAGGATTTAAAATTTGATTAAACTGACTTAAGAAGAAGAAATTCCAGCAATTTGAGTACCCAAAAATTGTAAAATCATTTTAAATGCTGAAAGAAGATTTTGATCTTGCTTTGATCTTTTTTTGGATAAAAAGTGCAGCGATTGGCATTTCTTATTGAACTTGGCAGACCAATTAATATGTAGGATAATGAAACAATTATAAGCTTATTAATAAATCTACAATGTAGTTAGCTTTCAAATGTTTTGTCAACCTTTCTTTCTATAAAACTAGATACTCTTATTGAAAATATAAATACTTCATTTTATATGTTTAAATTTCAGTCCTAATAATAAAAATATCTATCCCACATTTATTGATTTTATAAAATTCAAATTACCTGAACCAAATATGTTCAGACCAGGATTAAATAATGTGAATGGCAGATGAAGAAATGAAATGGGCGTGTAACATCCTACTGTTCTGTTCCAACTGGGCTAATGTTGAAGGGCATATGCCATACAATGTCCTATAATGGAAATTTTGCCCAGACAGTGGCACTATGGCCTACTGCAATTCCAACTGCCAAGGGATCTTTTACGGGACTTTGGTTTTTCTACCCCGTCCAAACGACAAGACAGTTATAGGGAAACAGTGAAATAAAAAATATTGTGTAATATAGATGCATACCAGTTGAAAACTGTTTGGGTTAAACGACCTATACAGAATATTGGTATTGTATAATAATATCCCTACTGATTATATTATTTAACAAAGGTGTAATTAACAAAGTTGATAACCTCCCTTTTTTTGCATTACACTTTTTTTTAAAGAAAACTCTTATTTTAACATTTTAAAGCAAGCATAAATTTCACATTTACATTTCTCTTATATATTAACATGCTTATTGTCTATAACAAATTCGACCTCTAGCTGGCCGGTCACCTCTGGCTTTCGGCTGTGGTATCGAGCCCTGGTGTGAGCGTATGTGGCATGGAGATAGGGGCGCCTTCTGAACCTCGTGGGTTTCCTCCGGGCACTCTGGTTTCCTCCCACTGCTAAAGACCCGTACATGCAAGCGGATTATTCAAATAAAATTAAACCATATGTTAGTCCCGAAATGACCTAGTTTGTGTTGAGTGGACGTTAAACCCCATTTCTCTCTCTCTCTCTCTCTCTCTCTCTGTCTATAACTAAACACAACACAAGGTATATATGGATATAACTACCTCTTTATTACTTGATAACAGGGTTTCGTAAAACATACAGGTCGCATTAATAATGACATTTCTTAAAACATACAGGTCACGTAAACTTGAAAACATGTACTGTATGTTTTACGAAATATTAAATAATAGATAAGTAGTTATATTCATATATACCTTGTGTTTTGTTATGCATAGTTAACCATGCTTCTAGAATATTTTTTCTTCTACATCAGAAGGGTTTGACAAAGTCAGATTACTTCTATAACCATTACCATCGGATATATGAGGAAACTTTGTGACGTAAAGTGTAACATTGTCTGTCTACTTCAGGCTAATGTTTTACACAATGTTGAATGCCAATATATCTTAATTTAATTAATTATATAATAGGACATTGTTATACATAAAGGACTTAATATTTCTAATGTGGCATATTATTAAGAGGGGTTGGATGGCCGAGTGGTTAGCATGTGCGCGCTGTATCATTAAGCCTGTCATTGAGTCACGTCGTGGTTTCGAATCCCCGGTTGTACGTGGCAAGGAGTAGGGTCACCTTTACAGCCTCATGGGTTTTCTCTGAGTACTCCGGTTTCCTCCCATTGCTAAAAGACCCCTACGTGCAAGCGAATTATTGAAATGAAATAAAACTATATGTTGGTCCTGAAATGACATAGTTTGTGTCAAGATGACGTTTAAACCCCATTTCTCTCTCTATGCTTATTCAGGAATATTTGAAATTCAGCATTACAGGGAGCAGACTTTGCATAGGCTTCCCTAATAATTTGCAGCAATTATAGCATTGACTATATATGTCCTTTGAGATTTTACACCATAAAACCATACTGAATAATATGCTACAATATATACAAAAGTTAATAGCAGAAAAAACGGAATTGTATTTAATGGATCCTGAGACAGTCTATAATTTCCTGACAAAGGATGAGGAAGTACAGAGTACCGCTAGTTAATTAGCCCACTATTACACTTCCTTTTTGCAGTGCATTCTTTTTTTTTCACTGACCGAAATCGGATACAAGACTGTCTTTTATGCGTATATCATTCTCCTGTTCAGCACGAAGTGTGAATTTACTCATTAACCTGATGGACTATCAGCTTTTGTAATACTTTCTGATGTCTGTCTTGTCATCCGTCCTCCTTCCGGTTGTCATCCATCACTGTTCCGTTTTTTATCCAGAGATGGGAAGAACCTGGAAGGCACCTTGGATTAATGTCACATTTAACAGGATGGTTGACTGGGTTCTGCTTATACATAATTTGTTTATTTGAAGTTTTGACCCCTAGGCAGGAGTACTCTAAAGGAGGAGTTTCATACCAGTTGGAATTCTACACCATTATGGGTGGTTTTATTTTCAAATTTGTTTATTTTCTGTTGAGACTAAGCGGAGTAATTTGTTTAGACTTTGGAATACGATTACTTTTATTCTACTTGAGTGAGAGTGATGAAATTTGGTAGGGTCGAGGAGAGGATATCAGCCTTAACTGTTGGCTCGTTAAGTTTGTTAACTTAATGCTGGTTTTGTATCATCTTCAATAAAAGGCTTGATCTCGCTGGTTGTGTATCATCTTATCAAGCCCTTTGTGTAATACCCTGCAAATTTCCACACTAATTGTCCCCCGCCTTTCGAAGAAAGTTGGGGGACTGTTAAAATGGGTTTGTCCATCTGTCCGTCACACTTTTTGGGACACAATAACTCTCTTCCTAATTGAGCTAGAATGTTCAAACTTGGTGTATGTGTTTATTAGGTCAATGCCTTGATGGAGTTTGAAGATGAGCATTTTCTGCTTAGGGTAAGCAGAGATAAGCAATTTGATTAGTTGATGCTTGGGACACGATAACTTTAGTTCTAATTAAGTGAGAGTGATGAAACTGTAGTTTCATTACAGTAATACCTTGCCTAAGATCGATAATGAGCATTTTGTGCTCAGGGTAAGCAGAGTGATAAGCAATTTGATTTGCCGAGACTTTGGAACACAATAACTCTCCTTCGAATTGAGTTAAAATGTTCAGAATTGGTGTGTATGCTTATTAGGTCAATGCCTTGATGGAGTTAGAAGATGAGCATTTTCTGCTTAGGGTAGGCAGAGATAAGCAATTTGATTGGTTGATACTTTGGGACAAGATAACTTAAGGCTCATCTTGATTGTTGATTTTTATGCCAATACAATGACTGCATTCTCATTCAGTAATAGATTCGACAGTAACTGTGTATAGAAACAATTGACTCGGACATGAGGGCCCTTCTCCATGGCCAGAGGGGCCCTTTTGTCAAGCGTGGGGGCCCTTTTGTCTGCCTATGTATAACTAGGGTCCATTTTCATTTTTCTTGTCGGTTTTAGCATTTTTCTTTATAAAACACTTTTGGATGACACTTCATGTACAGTTTGATTGCTCGATACGTTTGAAAAAAATAAATGTGCGATTAATTAATGTGTCATCTATTTATTTTGAGATTTCGACGGGGGACATCAGCCTCACTGTTGGCTTGTTTTGATTGGCTACTGACCCAGCTGGGGAGCCTATCAGATTCCTCGATCATCACAAATAGCAAGTATCGCACTTTCCAGCTAAAATGTCTACCTGTGAAAATCGAGTTGCAAATTTTTCCATGGAGGTAACCATGGTTGATTGTGTCTTAACCTCTGATAGGATGGACGCTATTGTCATGTGTTGGTGTAGCTATAGCCTGGGAATTGCCATATTCCTGAAGCAATAGCCAGAGAAATCCCTCTCTGCCCATTGCAGGATTGACTTCTGATTCTTGAACTTTTGAGGGAATGTGTCTATTCTTTCCGTTCAATCAACATGACAGTCTTGCATTTAATCTGGGTCTTCCCTAAAACTTTGGACAGTGATTTAAGGTATTAAAAAAGGTGAAAGTATGTTCGTTTCCAAACAGCATTGTTTACATTTCGTTCGACTTGATAGCCTTGTTTGTCCCGCAATAAGTTTTACTGCAGTATTCTGCTATGCACGGGTTAATTGGGCATAATAAAATCTTGAGCCATGACGTAACGTTATGTAAAAATATTTGGTCCAATATTGGCTCTCGTTTTAAATGTAAAGCTTTTGTAAAGCAGCTAGTCATTGGTTGTTAGTCAGACTTCTGACCAATCAAAAATTAACAACAATATCCACTCATTACAGCAGTGAGTCGTGGGATTACCTGCTATTGCTCAAATTAGTTAATGTTACAGTCTTCACTTCACATCAGGCATTTGTTCTATAAATCAAAAGGGATATTGTGCAAGTTTCCTTTTAGTTTAAGGCTTCATGATGAGTTTTACTCTACTCATGTGAACGCTAGGAAATTAATAATCAAATCATTGACTTGATTATTAAAGCTATCATTCCCATAGGAGGTTGTGATTTAATGATTTAACAGTTGAATGTTTTTAACTAGCTGTGAAATTGTTGTGTAAATTGTAAAAGACTGAAATAAAACAGTTGCGTGAACAGAGAACAGGACTGTGTACTCTTGTAACTTTTCTTAGTTAACCTTTTGTTTTCAAGTTGAATTCTGTCCCTTTTTTACATTTCAGCTTCATTTATTTTCACTGCCCATTACAAGGAGGACTACTCCATGTACTTCAGCTTTAGGCCATGTTGACTCATTGAAATGATTAAAAGTGCAGCATAGAAACATTAAAAAATAAATGTGATGTAGAAACCTAGACATAAAAAAAAGGTCCAATCGTTTAAATCATTGATGGCAGATAATTATTTTTATACGCCCACATTTTCACGTGGACGTAGATTGTCGTCGCCCCTGTCCGGACGTCCGTCCGTCCGTCCACAATTGTTTGTGAACAGTCTACAGGTCACAATTTTTATCCGATTTCAATGAAACTTAAAATATAGATTTATCACCCTAAGATCTTGGTTCCTTTCGATATTGGCATGTATCGGACCGTAACTTCATGGGTTATGGCCCCTGATTGTACGAAAAATCACGTTTTTTAGCTTGTGAACAGTGTAGAGGTCACAATTTTGAACCGATTTGGATGAAACTTGAAATGCATGTTTATAAACCAAAGATCTTGGTTCCTTTCGATATTTGCGCCAATTGGATCGTAACTACCTGAATTATGGCCCCTGATTGTCCGAAAAATGGCCCTTTTTGGCTTGTGGTCCCTCTGGAGGTCAAAATTGTTATCCGATTTAAAAAAACGTTTGATTATATCACCGTGCCATGGTTATGAAGGTTGAGTTCGAATTTTGTGAAAATCGGACTAGAATTGACGGACAAAATGGCCGCCGTTTGTACACGAATAGTGTGAAAATATAGGTCACAATTTTGAATCGATTTTGATACTTGACATGTATGTTTATAACCCAAAGATCTTGGTCCCTTTCGATATTTGGGTCATTACTTCCTGAATTATGTCCCCTGATTGTACGAAAAATCACCCTTTTTAGCTTGTTGTGCCTCTGGAGGTCACAATTATTATCTGATTTAAAAAAAAAACGTTTGATTATAAAAACCAAACAAATTCTAATGATTTTTTGATAATTCCTTAATATGTGACAACTCTTGTAGACTGTCCAGACGATTTGGCTGCTGTGTGGGCGTATGTTTCGTTGCCTGGCAACCTATTTTTATTTATCCTTGAAGTGTACACAGTTTATTCTAATTGTTTTGGCTATTCCACCATTGTCATCTCCACCAGACAAAACAAATTTCCATACATCTAGGACATTTATTTAGTATACTTATTTTCCTCAACGGCAAATAAAATACTTTATATTAATCCTTACTGATGTTGAGTATGCTTGTTCTAGCAACTCAGACATTATCGTATTCACCAGACAAAATAAATTTCCATACATCTAGGTCGTTCATTTATATTTTAGATATACTTAATTTCCTCAGCACTGTTCAGTGATTGCAAATAAAATACATTTTTTATTATCCTCGCGGTGTAGAGTGTGTTTGTTCTAACTGTTGTGGCTTCCACCATTGTCATCTCCACCATTTGCTAAATGTCACAGCTGTATCCTAACTAATAACAATAAATATTTGATGACAGTACATCACCATGAAATTATTGCCATTCAACAAGCTATCCACTTGGCTTTATATACTGATAGATTTGTAATGGAAATGTATTGGAAATAATATTTGAACAATGTCCGAGTTTGTTATTTGTTAATCGAGGTGCATTAATTCATTACCATGTTTTAGCTTTGTTCAAGAGTTTGATGTATGAAAATGTGTAAAGCTGTCAATAGCTCAGGGATTATAGAATTAATGAGATAGCACCATGAGATCTAATTGACTTGCTGATTGGGTTCCGAGGCAATTATCATATCATTGATATAATAGTAACTGTCCGACTAGAATATATTAACTAAAATGTTAAAAACCCTCTAATATAATAATTGGATATATTCATTTTAATATTGTTTCTCTCTCCCACCAGAGAGTGTCGCCAACGCAAGCCTTGGAATACCATTCTTTGGAATGTCAACAAAATTTACTGTATGATTCTTATGGATAGGGGATCACGGTGGGTAAGACACTGTCTTGCTAGCCTAAAGTTCATCCTGACTTTCCGACGTGGTTTTCCAATTCAGTGATGCAGACTGGGAAGGCCTGAGAAGGATAGCTGTCTAGTAGTTTGGATGGGATGAAAAAGTGACGTCCAGTGTAAACATTGGCATGCACATAATAAAAGATCCCTTGGCATTTGAAATTCGATATAAGAGTAGATCGTAATGCCATTGCCTTGCATAATTTCCCTCGTAGCACGGTATGGCATATGCCCGTCTGCATAAGCCCAGTTTTTGAGCAAAACAGTAGGACGTTAAACCCCATTTCATTTCTCTGGTCACATGACTTTTTTATTTCTGTCTTTTACAATTTACACAACAATTTCACAGCCAGTTAAAAACATTCAACTACAAATATTAAATCACAACCTCCTAGGGGAATGATCCCTTAAATACCGGTAATCAAGTCACATGAGTGGAGCAAAACTCAGGATGAAGCTCTCACACATATCACTTTTAATTGATAAAACAAAAGCATGTTAGCGTGATGTGAAAATAAAAGTGATTATAGTCTCAAAATGACCAAAGTATTGGAGGGACGAAATGTAAAAAGTTATTTCCTATTCATTCATTTTATGTGAACAAATTTAAATTTAAGTAAGTCCAGACTCAGGAACATTCCTACCAGTTTTCTATACGCCCACATTGAAATGTGGTTGTATATTGTCGTCGCCCCCGTCCGTCCGTCCGTCCGTCCGTCCGGCGTCCACAAGATTGTGGACGCTCTACAGGCTAAAGTTAATATCCGATTGACTTTAAATTTATACACAGTGTTTAAGGTCATGAGACGAAGAAGCCTATTGTTTTTCAGCGTTTTCCGATAATAACTACCAGAGTTATGGCCCTTGATCACTTCAAAATATCTTGTGGACGCTCTAGAGGCCAAAGTTAATATCCGATTGACTTTAAATTTATACACAGTGTTTAAGGTCATGAGACGAAGAAGCCTATTGTTTTTCAGCGATTTCCGATAATAACTACCAGAGTTATGGCCCTTGATCACTTCAAAATATCTTGTGGACGATCTAGAGGCCAAAGTTAATATCTGATTGACTTTAAATTTATACACAGTGTTTAAGGTCATGAGACGAAGAAGCCTATTGATTTTCAGCGATTTCCGATAATTAGTGCCAGAGTTATGGCCCTTGATCACTTCAAAATATCTGGTGGACGCTCTAGAGGCCAAAGTTAATATCCGATTTACTTTAGATTTATACACAGTGTTTAAGGTCATGAGACGAAGAATCCTATTGATTTTCAGCGATTTCCGATAATAACTACCAGAGTTATGGCCCTTGATCACTTCAAAATATCTTGTGGAAGCTCTAGAGGCCAAAGTTAATATCCGATTGACTTTAAATTTATACACAGTGTTTAAGGTCATGAGACGAAGAAGCCTATTGTTTTTCAGCGATTTTCGATAATAACTACCAGAGTTATGGCCCTTGATCACTTCAAAATATCTTGTGGACGCTCTAGAGGCCAAAGTTAATATCCGATTGACTTTAAATTTATACACAGTGTTTAAGGTCATGAGACGAAGAAGCCTATTGATTTTCAGCGATTTCCGATAATTAGTGCCAGAGTTATGGCCCTTGAACACTTGAAAATATCTTGTGGACGCTCTAGAGGCCAAAGTTAATATCCAGTTGACTTTAAATTTATACACAGTGTTTAAGGTCATGAGACGAAGAAGCCTATTGATTTTCAGCGATTTCTGATAATTAGTGCCAGAGTTATGGCCCTTGATCACTTCAAAAAATCTTGTGGACGCTCTAGAGGCCAAAGTTAATATCCGATTTACTTTAAATTTATACACAGTGTTTAAGATCATGAGACGAAGAATCCTATTGATCTTCAGCGATTTCCGATAATTAGTGCCAGAGTTATGTCCCTTGATCACTTCAAAAAATCCTGCGGATTTTGATAACTGAACAGCTAAATCCATGATATTAAATGTTTCATGTATATACTAATTGTTAGTGTGGGGTAACACTTTATAAAAAGCAATCAAATTCTAATGATTTTCTGATAATTACATAATGAGCCATTACTCTTAATCAGTTTTTAGTGTATTACAAATGTTTCATTAGCAAAAAAAGTAAAAATATGCGACAACCCTTGTTGACTGCCCGGACGATTTAGCTGCTGTGGGCGTATGTTTCGTTGCCGGGCAACCTATCTTTTGAAATCCTTGAAAAAGTAATTTATGAGAATATATTATATAGAATGATTAGATTTTCCTATTCAAGTTGCCACTGCCCTGTATTTGATCAAGTAAATTTATGCTAAAAACTTCCCAAATGACAACAAACACAATATAAGACATTGACTGGAGCCTTTCACTATGTTTACATTGAATCTTAGTACTATAAAATATATCAACAATTAGGCTACCCCTCTTTATAACTTTAGGCCCATACAAAAATATAACAAATATGAAATATGTATAAAACTAGATGACTTGTCATAACTTTTAATCCAAACTTATTTGTGAAGCAAATACAAAAGTATGTTTCTGAAGCAATGACCGCAAGTTTTACAACATCTAGATGTTAATAGACTGGTCTGTAATTCCTAGGCTTAAGGCTACACCGACACATGAACGATAGCATCCATCCAATCAGAGGTTGTGACACAATCAAACATGGTTACCTCCGCAGAAAACTTGAACTTTGCAACTTGATTTTCACAGGTAGACATTAATTTCATTTCATTTTTTATAGATAACATATTTATATATTTACTTTTGGAAAGCATATTTATCTTTTTATTTATGGATAACATATTTCTATATTTATGGAAAACATATTTCCATATTTATTTATGGATAACATATTTCTATATTTACTTTTGTACTATTCTGATAGTATCATGAAATTATTCAATGCTTACAATATCCATTTTATCTATCCCGAGCTTGTCACAAATCATAGGCCTGATATATACCTTTTTACAAACTGTATTTTGATCTTAATGCTTAAAGCCCCAATACCACTCTTGTTGAAACTGAATAATATGTCCCATTCTTCATTCTGGTCAACAAATTGTATTATTTTACAATATTCCAATTGACTGATGATATAAATTTTATCTTAGCACACCTAATTTAAAAAATTGGAAAAATTCAACTAATTGATTTGAAAAGTCTAACGTAAACCTTTTCAAATATGACTTGGAATTAAAATATTTTCGAACCTTCTGAACAAGTAAAATGGGTTGTAATGGATAATTTACACAACAGGTAGGACGCTTAATCATTTAGTACTTAGAATAAGGCTATTATTTATTTTCTCGAGCTGCCAAGCCACCAAGAGTGTTATTGTCCCTTTAAAGCTTGTCTTTTAAAAAATATTGTTGATCCCAGTGTACTACAAAAATTTGCCAATTAAGTCACTAATTTGGCATAATGCCATCGTAACATTGTGAAAATGTTTACCAGATTTCCTCAAGACAATCAACATGGAATAAGGAAATATGGAATATCAAAAGTGATTATTTTAAATATCAAGTTATTATTTTACTACATGGAACATAAAGAATAAATAAATAAATGACAATTACAATTACATGAATTCACTCACTACACACATTATCACTATAAACCCCCCCCAAAAAAATCCTTGAGCTACACGTAAAACAAAAGCCTTGTGGAATTGTATAAAGTGACAGAGATAGGTTGAGAATTGGCCAAATATCGATTTCTCACAAAATATTATAGTGGTTAACATGCAGTTGTATCAAAGCCTTTGACAATAAGAAAAAAAAAAATAGAAACCATACTAAAAATCCTGTGTGAATCCCCTTACAGGTCAACGATCTTGCAGCATCATCACTTTTATGTTATTCTTCCCAGTAACTACATGCTATGGCAAACAGTTTCATTATTATGTTGCTCATTATTTGACATCCATCAAGTACAGAACTAAGGCAACTGTAAGCATAGAATCTGAACTAAATATATACAGTACATTTCACCTACATGTACTGGTGGGTACCATTATTATTAAAGTCATTTGCAATTTTAAGAAAAAAATTAGGTTGCCAGGCAACGAAACATACGCCCCACCAGCAGCTAAATTGTCCGGGCTGTCAACAAGAGTTGTCGCATTTTAAGAAATTATCAGAAAATCCATTAGAATTTGTTTGGTTCTTATAAAGCTCTGCTCCATGCTAATGTTTAGTATACGAAACATTTAATATTATGGATTTGGCAGTTCAATTATCAATAGTCAAGCACTTTTTTAATTCGGAATAAAATTGTGACCGTGATAGGGTGATGGTGATATAATCAAACGTTTTTTAAAATTGGATAATAATTGACCCTTAGAGGAACCACAAGCTATAAAAGTCGATTTTGCGTACAATCAGGGGCTATAATTCAGGAAACTACAATTTGATGTGCGCAAATATCAAAAGGAACCATGATCTTTGGAATTTAAACATGCATTTCAAGTTTCATCAAAATCAGATTAAAATTGTGACCTTCACAGGGTCCATGACACACTCTATTTTTACACGATTCACATACAAGCTGCGGCCATTTTGTCTGGCAATTTCGGTCCGATTTTCGCAAAATTCGAACCCAATCTTCATTACAGTGTAATGGTGATATAATCAGACTGTTTTATAAATCAAATAATAATTATCACCTCTATAGAGACCACAAGCTAAAACAGGCCAAAGTTAATATCCGATTGAGTTTAAATTTACACACAGTGTTTAAGGTCATGAGACGAAGAAGCCTATTAATTTTCAGCGATTTCAGATAATAACTGCCAGAGTTATGGCCCTTGATCACTTCAAAAAATATTTTGGACATTCTAGAGGCCAAAGTTAATATCCGATTGACTTTAAATTTATACACAGCGTTTAAGGTCATGAGATGGAGAATCCTATTGATAATTACTGCCAGAGTTATCTCCCTTGATCCCTTTGAAAAATCTTTTGTAATACTCTAGAGGCCAAACTTATCACCCAATTGACTTCAGATTGATACACAGAGTTTAAGGTCTTGAGATGAACAAGTATATTGATTTTCAATGAATTTTGATAACTGAACAGCTAAATCCGTGATTTTAAATGTTTTGTATACTAAGCGTTAGGATGAGGCAGAACTTTATAAAAACCAAACAAATTCTAATGATTTTCTGTTAATTACTTAATTGTTAATCTTAATCAGATTTCAGAGTATTATAAATGTTTCATTACCGAAAAAATTAAGAATATACGACAACTCTTGTTGACTGCCTGGACGATTTAGCCGCTGTGGGCGTATGTTTCGTTGATTTTTCGTACAAGCAGGGGCCATAACCCATGAAGTTACAGTCCGATACATGCCAATATCGAAAGGAACCGAGATCTTAGGGTGATAAACTTACATTCCAAATTTCATCGAAATAGGATAAAAAATGTGACCTGTAGACTGTTCACAAACCATTTGTGGACGTACGGATGTACAGGGGCGACGACAATATACGTCCACATGAAAATGTGTGCGTATAAAATTATAGTTTTACCCAGCTTTATCCTTGCTAAAATATACTCTAATTGATTAGTTAATTATAGTAATAATAATAATACTAATGAATTTGTATAGGGCCTCTCATCAAGAACTGGTCTACTCGATGTTCTGGCTTCCTTTAATGTTGCTGGGGGTTTATTCCATTGGGTGGGTGCTGCCACTGAAAATGCATTATCACCACACGACACTTTCAATTTTTTGATTAAACATACATCAAACATACCTGAAATGTTATGTAAATAATTAAATAGACATTAATTAACTTATCCAGATCATATTTAACTCTTTATGTCATTGCTAGCCATCAATATTTACTGGATTTGGATGTGATTTTCTGCCCAACTTTCATTTAAGATTTAATCATGAAATGGATAATCAAGACTGTTTTTTATCGTACCGACTTTAGTAATGATGATCGAGGCTTGACTGAAAATTCAATCGCCCAATTCTCGGTTCAGAGTTTATCAATTTGACTTAAATTTTCAGCAAATACCATTTACATTATCTGTTGCTTAACTAGTATAGTGAAAACTGCCAGCTCTTTATTTAATCTCCCATAGTGTGTCTTTAACAAGATTAGTAATATTTATTCCCGCGGTACAGTTAAAAGCTCATGTAGGATGTGACTTGCAAATACTTCCGAAATGGCATCCCTGGCTTGCTCTCACCGTGTATTTCTTGTTTCTCTATGTAGTAATGTTGAGTTAGAATACCCATGGCTTCAAATGAAATGTTTCTTACAAAAAAAAATTAAATCTATTGATTTATCGAACCATTTTCTTGAACTGACTGTTTATCTGTGTGAAAAATACTTCTAATACATATGTAATTAATGTCTTTTGTAAGAAAGTCAAACTTTTTCCTTAATAAGTTAAATTAATATTGAAATCTGATCTTTGGTGTTGTCGTGCAAGGAGATATCCATATATCTTTTGTCACATCCACTGGCATCAATTATACCATTTAGCGGTAACCAGCTACACAGAGACATTTCATTTAAATTAGAGTCTGAAGTTTGATATCTTTCTTGTTTTATGCGATCTGTGTTATAATGGAAGCAAGTCAACTCATCAGACAGTATTAATATAACTTTGTACTTAATGTCTTGTTTATTAGTAATTTGTTATCTTCTTTTAACATGCAATATGTCTAGAGGTCGAAATTGATTTGTTATACACCTATTGAAATGAAATGGAGTTTTAATGCCCTACTCTTCTGCCCTTCGACTTACAAAATGAAATGAAACGGGATTTAACGTCCTACTGTTCTGCTCCAAATGGGCTAATGAAGATGGGCATACAGTGTGTTAAATGAGGGAAATTTTGCCCGGACAGCCTCTAATGTCAAATTCCAACTGTCAAGGGATCTTTTACGTGCATGTCAATTTGTACATGGGACTTTTGTTTTTTGACCTATCCAAACAGCTAGACAGTTGTCCTTGTCAGGCCCTCCATCCTGCATCACTGACATGGGGGAACCATGCTGGAAAATCTGGATGAACTTTCTAGGCTAGCGAGCCAGCAAACTAACCACTTAGCCACAGTGCCCCTCTCCCCTTTTTCAAATAATGAAGGCAGCATTCATCATCCAGTGTGCTATGGCATAAATATTGCAAATACAGCTCTCTACAGCCTACTCTCAAGGGTTCTCTTATGTAACTGGGATTTCAGTTTTTCGTCCGATCCGAACAACAATATTATATTGTCCCTTGTCAGGCCCTCTGTCCTACCACTGACAAAGGACAACATAAAAAACTTTTTTGGGATGGAACACGGATCCCCCAGCTTAGCGAACCAATGTCATAGTATACATCTATTGAACGTGAATCTCAAGACATTATAGCAGTGTAAATTGTTGTATCACTGACAATAGACATATGGCTGTAAAACGGATATCTTATTATAGGGCAGGACGATTTACCCAATATCACCCAGCACTATCAAGTACAAATTAAATACTATCAATTACAACCACATATACTACCTCAATATTGTGAAAAACTAACATAATACTTTAATTATATAAAAAAAACTTTAGTTAATTCAAAGAAAATATGTACAACAAATGTGGTTGTCAATGTCTCGCTATTCCAGTTATCTCCCTTGGTGACCCAATACACACAAATATTAACTCATGCTATAAAAGATCAATTTATGTTTGTAAAACAATGTGCAAATATTGCAAAAACTGAGATAAAAGTAAAATTATTTGGATAACAATATCTTTGTGGAAAATAGATTATTTAGCGTACACCATTTATATAATCCTGTAAATAGATGTTTTAAATGTTTACACTTTTTATAAGAATTAACTCATTCATATTGAATTTTTGAAGGATTCTCTCTGTTTTGGATAATAAAAATGTAGCTTGTGGGTGTATTTTGTAATATTGGAACATATTTAGTAATATTTGCCAGTCTTTCAGAGCTACCGAGTTGTGATACTATAAATAGGCTTTTAATATTTATTATAAAAAAAATTCTCAATTCTGAAAATTAACTCAATTTTTGTATAACTCAACAAGTGTGATAGTTTCTCAAAATAGTGAGGTAGTATTTAATGGTAGTTATTTTTTTGACAGATATCGACCGTTTTCCCAATCCTTAATATAACTGCGGGATTTTGTATCATCTGAAGCAATTATTAACACATACCAAGAATGTTAAACCATTACTACAGTGTTATTCAAAATGAAATTGTTTTACCATTCAATGTCATTTGTATAAATTCTGTTACTTTGCTGCAAAACAGCATACAAACTGGAAGATTATTGGGGATTGTAACTGTGCAGTGTTACTATGGTACAATGTGTTCACTAGTCAAAAAACTCTGAAAACTTATAGAGGTACTGATTGATACCAATTGAAAGGGATCTAGGAACTTTGCATACACAATTGATCAATATATCTTTGATTTCATCTTTAAATACTATTGCACCCATGCTCTTCCAAGTTATATTTAGAAATTGCATCATTTCAACTCTTCAGTAGTGAATCTGACCAAAGATCTAAGATCAATAATGCATTGGTCTATTAATTAAAGTATGTCTTATACTTGTGTACAGCAAGTGCTATACATGTACTACAATATACAGATATTAAACCATGGTCATAAATTGGTTCGTAGGGACAGATGGCTAATTAAAACAACACACATTAACATAACACAATTTTATAATATGATTAATTACATCAAAATGTGATACACATTCGATCTAATTATTTCTACTCAACTTAATCAGATAATTAGTTTCTATATATAACATGCATGGACATTATATACATACATACCTACATTAACAATTAAGTCTGCCCAATTATCTAACAATGTCTGTTTGTTTAACTATAGTATTTAGCACCTAAAACAATGTACTCAGATGGGGTTGAATGTTGAACTAGCTGAATAAAGGATATTTTCGGCTTCATGAGTTAACACTTGTAGAATAAAGGGTAGGATCGTTATTTAAAAGGAAATCTTATAACCCTTAGACCTGATAGTCAAAGTCAGGCAAGAAAAATAAATGGATGTCAATATAAGTTAAAATGGGTAGCAGTATATTCTACGAAATGTATAATAAAATTTATCTGAGAGGTAAGTTAAGTATTTTCTAAAATCGTCAAAAATTGTTAATTATTTATTTTATAGGCTATATACTCAAATTCAGTTATCAATAACATTAATACAAGTAACTAGGTTTTAAGTTTGTTACGCAATATGTTAATTGGAAGGGGCAATGTATAGTTGTTCTGACTGAACGAGTAACTGAAGTCCTGTGTATACATTGGTGTGCATGTAATAAAAAAAACCCTTGGTAGTTGAAATGAAATGTAAGAATAGGCTCTGGCACTGCTGTTTGGGCAAAATGCTCTTCATAGCACACTGCATGAAATAAAATTAAACCATATGTTAGTCCCGAAATGATCTAGTTAGTAGTTTGTGTCGAGTGGACGTCAAACCCGTCTCCTATCAAAAATTTTGTACCCAACACCAAATATTTTCTCAACAGGATGCCAAATGTTGCCAATTTTTCTCTTTATCTATACCTTGGTAAACAAGGAACAAACTTTAAAGATTAATGGACAGGTATTCATTTTAGATTTTGAATGCAATATTGTAGTTAGCAAGGAATTCAAAATCCCTCAAATTATAATCAGTGCTTTAAGAAAACCATCAAAGATAATTTCCTAGTTTTTGTTGAATTAGGAATTATACAAAGAATTCTTCTTTTTTTTCAAATCTGTATTTTAAAATTTGTGAAGCTATAGCGTCATATCTGATTATTATATTTTTATTATTTGTTTTATTATCTATTTTAATTAATAGAATTTCAACAAATCAGTATAGTAGATGTTTATGTATTGTCAAAAATCTGATTCCAAGCTGGTATATGTGCTATAGAACCCTACTCTCTAATTATTGAAATAAAATTTAACCTTATATCAGTTCTGAAATGACCTTGTTTATGTCAATAGGACGTTCATCCCCATTTCTCTCTCTCACATTGTTAAAGATAGGCTGGCACTGCCAGGCAGGATACGCCCACATTTTCGAGAGATGGATAGAGAACAAACAATACGGAAAGTGATTTTTCCTACATCATGAAGTCCTGTATTTCATACTGTATTGGGAGCAGCCATTTTGTTGGTCAGTTCCAGTCTGATATTCATGAAATTCGAAGTCGACAATGATTATGGTGTGACGGTACACAACCTAGAAATGTGACTTTTCGTCAAAATCGGATAAGAATTGTGACCTGTACAGAGTCAACAACCATGATATACCATATCTTTACACTATTCGCGTACAAACGGCGACCATTTCGTCCGGCAATTTTGGTACCATTTTCACGAAATTCGAATAATTCAGGAAGTTACGATCCGATATGCGCAAATACCGAAAGGAACCAAGATCTTTGGGTTATAACCATGCATTTCAAGTTTCATCAAAATCAAATTAAAATTGTGACCTTTACAGGGTCCACAACCTTGATATACCATTTTTTAACAGTATTCACATACAAACGGTGGCCATTTTGTATGGCAATTTTGGTCTGATTTTCCCGAAATTCGAACTCAACCTTCCTTACGGTGTAACGGTAATATAATCAAACGTTTTTTTAAATCGGATAATAATTGTGACCTCCAAGCTAAAAAAAAAGGCGATTTTGCGTATAATCAGGGGCCATAATTCAGGAAGTTACGATCCGATATGCGCAAATATCGAAAGGAAGCGAGATCTTTGGGTTATAACCATGAATTTCAAGTTTCATCAAAATCGAATCAAAATTGTGACCTCCACAGGGTCCACAACCTTGATATACCATTTTTATACGCCCACATTTTCATGTGGACGTATTATGTCGTCGCCCCTGTCCGTCCGGACGTCCGTCCGTCCACAATTTGTTTGTGGACTCTCTACAGGTCACAATTCTTATCCGATTTTGACGAAACTTGAAATATAGGTTTATCCCCATAAGATCTCGGTTCCTTTCGATATTGGCATGTATCGGATCAAAACTTCATGGATTATGGCCCCTGATTGTACGAAAAATCACGTTTTTAGCTTGTGGACCCTATAGAGGTCACAATTTTGAACCGATTTTGATGAAACTTGACATGCATGTTTGTAACCCAAAGATCTTGGTTCCTTTCGATATTTGCGGCTATCGGAATGTAATTTCCTGAATTATGGCCCCTGATTGTCCGAAAAATCACCCTTTTTAGCTTGTGGTCCCTCTGGAGGTCACAATTATTATTCGATTTAAAAAACCGTTTGATTATATCACCGTTACACCCTAAGGAAGGTTGAGTTCGAATTTCGGGAAAATCGGACGAAAATTGACATACAAAATGGCCGCCGTTTGTACGCGAATACTGTTAAAAAATGGTATATCAAGGTTGTGGACCCTGTGGAGGTCACAATTTTGATTTGATTTTGATGAAACTTGACATTCATGGTTATAACCCAAAGATCTTGCTTCCTTTCGATATTTGCGCATATCGGATCGTAACTTCCTGAATTATGGCCCCTGATTATACGCAAAATCGCCTTTTTTTTAGCTTGGAGGTCACAATTATTATTCGATTTAAAAAAACGTTTGATTATATCACCGTTACACCGTAAGGAAGGTTGAGTTCGAATTTCGGGAAAATCGGACGAAAATTGCCATACAAAATGGCCGCCGTTTGTATGCGAATACTGTTAAAAAATGGTATATCAAGGTTGTGGACCCTGTGGAGGTCACAATTTTGATTCGATTTTGATGAAACTTGAAATTCATGGTTATAACCCAAAGATCTTGCTTCCTTTTGATATTTGCGCATATCGGAACGTAACTTCCTGAATTATGGCCCCTGATTATACGCAAAATTGCCTTTTTTTTAGCTTGGAGGTCACAATTATTATCCGATTTAAAAAAACGTTTGATTATATTACTGCTACACCGTAAGGAAGGTTGAGTTCGAATTTCGGGAAAATCAGACCAAAATTGCCACACAAAATGGCCGCCGTTTGTACGCGAATACTGTTAAAAAATGGTATATCAAGGTTGTGGACGCTGTAAAGGTCACAATTTTAATTCGATTTTGATGAAACTTGAAATTCATGGTTATAACCCAAAGATCTTGGTTCTTTTCGATATTTGCGCATATCGGATCGTAACTTCCTGAATTATGGCCCCTGGTTATACGCAAAATCCCCCTTTCTTTAGCTTGTGGTCCCTCTGGAGGTCACAATTATTATCCAATTTAAAAAAACGTTTGATTATATCACCGTTGCACTGTAAGGAAGGTTGAGTTTGAATTTCGGGAAAATCGGACCAAAATTGACAGACAAAATGGCCGCCGTTTGTACGCGAATACTGTAAAAAAAATGATATATCATGATTGTGGAGCCTGTATAGGTCACAATTTTAATTCGATTTTGATGAGGATGGTTGAGTTCTAATTTCGTGAAAATCGTACCAAAATTGCCGGACGAAATGGTCGCCGTTTGTACGCGAATAGTGTAAAAATATGGTATATCATGGTTGTGGACTCTCTACAGGTCACAATTCTTATCCGATTTTGATGAAAAGTCACATTTCTAGGTTGTGTACCATCACACCATAATCATTGTCGGTTTCGAATTTCATTAATATCAGACTAGAACTGACCAACTAAATGGCTGCTCCCAATACAGTATGAAATACAGGACTTAAAGATGTAGGAAAAATCACTTTCGGTATTGCTTGTTCTCTGTCCATCTTTCGAAAATGTGGGCGTATCCTGCCTGGCAGTGCCAGCCTATCTTTTAACAGTATTCGTGTACTAACGGCGGCCATTTTGTATGGCAATTTTCGTCCGATTTTCCCGAAATTCGAACTCAACCTTCCTTAGGGTGTAACGGTGATATAATCAAACGGTTTTTTAAATCGAATAATAATTGTGACCTCCAGAGGGACCACAAGCTAAAAAGGGTGATTTTTCGGACAATCAGGGGCCATAATTCAGGAAATTACATTCCGATAGCCGCAAATATCGAAAGGAACCAAGATCTTTGGGTTACAAACATGCATGTCAAGTTTCATCAAAATCGGTTCAAAATTGTGACCTCTATAGGGTCCACAAGCTAAAAACGTGATTTTTCGTACAATCAGGGGCCATAATCCATGAAGTTTTGATCCGATACATGCCAATATCGAAAGGAACCGAGATCGTATGGGGATAAACCTATATTTCAAGTTTCGTCAAAATCGGATAAGAATTGTGACCTGTAGAGAGTCCACAAACAAATTGTGGACGGACGGACGTCCGGACGGACAGGGGCGACAACATAATACGTCCACATGAAAATGTGGGCGTATAAAAATGAAAAATGACAGCTGTCAAGTCGTTGGGTTGAGACAACAAAAACCAAGGTCCCTTGTACACATTGCTGTGCACATCAAAGATCCCTTGACAGTTGGTTTTCGATAGAAGAGTAGGCTGTCTGGGCAAAATTTCCCTCATAGCACACTTTATTAGTCGAGTTCTGAGCAGAACAGTAGGATGTTAATCCCCATTTCATTTCACTTCATTTTATAAAGATATAACAAAACATGAACAAAAATAGAATCTAATTTGTAGAAAATGATATTATTTGATCAATTTATTATTTTTTTATGAACCAACTTATAATATAGATCAAATATGGTCGATGATGGGTTTTATAACGTGGTTAATTAAATCTTGTAGAAAATCTGTTATTACATTTTTTTGTTCTTGTGGCTGAGATTTTACTACAAGATTTGAACCATGCAACAGTTGGTGATCTGCTGTATCATTTGTGGTTAATTCATTATATCCGTTATATTGGTGGAAAATCAACAATTGCCAATGTTATTGTCACATGATCAGCAACACTGATACAGTATGAGATAGAAGATGGAGAGTATGAGCCGGCAAGACTCACACATCAATAATACTGATACATTCTTTATCAGAATACCACAAGACGAGCTAGAAATGAACATTGCCTAAGACAACCAGTAAAAGTCTACATATATGGCAGTTTTTATGAGGATTTAAAACCCGAACAGCTGCTACAATATGTAACATGGTATTAGACATGTATTGTTCGTCTGGGAGCAGAAATTATGTGGACCTGTTCCGTCAGGAGTAACAGAAGTCAGGACATCATTAGTTTAAACATTGGTGACTCGCAGTAGTGGAGAGTTATTACTGGCAGTCTTTCACAGATTGTACAACTTTCACTCATTTATTAATTAACTGTGTGTTGCTCTTAGTACATATTAGTTTGTCTGTACTGTCAGATTCTATTCTTCCTATAGTTTTATGCGCTTCCAATACTGTTATATTCCTAACTGCTGCCTGCGTGTGCTTCCTAAATGACAAACCAGAAACAAATTGTGATCTGAGAATGGGCAAGAAGTTAAATGATTATTTTAGTGATCAGTTGTATAAACTAAAGGTAATGTTTGGTTTATCTCTTGGTCCTTCAGCAAAAGAAGAGAAAGCTGTAGCATCTGTGGTGCAGGAACCCATTCCTACTTCAAAATTTCTCAGTATTTTAAGACAGAAGAAATCTGACAAAAGACTCAACATTGAAGTTAGGGTAAGTTATCTTTTTAATTATTTTTCCAAATTCTATGTTCTTTTGTGTCCTGGATAATATTTAATAAAAAAAAATAAACAATTATATTTTCTTAATTCTTTTTTAAAGAATTGAAATTTTGACTATTTTATGCCACAACAGATAAAGCAATTTTTGGACAACTTTTTCTTGCATATGAAAGAAAAAGGTATTGTGAAAAGTGGTTGTGATTCAGGAGGATAAAAGGGTGTGCAGCATTTATTACTTTGGTTTTATTTGACATCGGGTTATGTTACATATATATGTATAGTTTCAGGTTTCTAGTTTGCAATATTAACAATTTACAAAGAGTTATGATAGTTTCATTTATCTAGTTTGTAATATAAACTATTTACATAAAGTTATGTTACATGTATAGTTTCATGTTTCTAGATTGCAATATAAACCATTTAATGGAGACCTGATCTCTTTAATTTCAAGACAAAAAGTAGTGTTGCATTGGGTTAATCAGAGGTGTTTTATAAATTTGCAAAAACTTTGCCCTGACTAGAATTAAAGTGAAATTTAGTCTCTTTACATGTGTATTTTATGTGCGGAGGGAACACCTGTAAAATGTTCTTTTTAATTTCTTCAAGATATATACTTATTGAAAAAAGTACCAGTTGTCCTGTTTAAAAGGTTTTAGTTCCAGGTTGTTAAGCTTCGAAAATTTAAACAAAACATGATTTAACTGGCTATTATTAATGTATCAAGAACCTGAATAAAAGGCGGGTTGTACGTGACAAGGAGTAGGGTCACCTGTCCAACCTTGTGGGTTTTCTCCGGGTCCTCCTTTTTCATCCCACTGTTAAAGGATCCCTACATGCAAGCGAATTATTGAAATAAAATTAAACAATATGTTAGTCCTGAAATGACCTAGTTTGTGTTGAATGGACGTTTAACCCCATTTCAATCTCTCCATAAATAAAAAAAGTATCTGCAATAGTTAAACAGCTTAATCTACAGGAGTCATTTTTTTAATTAAGAAAAATGTCCATCTCACATTAAAAATCAGTAAACAATATTCATGAAATATATTTTTTCTCCAAACCATTAAGTCCTCTCAAAAAAGACATTATCCTTAAGTTATTGGGTGCAAAACTTACCAGAAAAATAGACATATTGAACTGGAATATCTATTATTCCAACATTATGAGTATGGTTTTGTAAATATGTTAGAAAATTGTGATTAATGTAGGAACTAACATCTAGACTAAAGCCAAGTCTTTGACATGTAATATATTAGAGTCACGCTAAAATATGACCTAGTCATCCATTATAAAATCCAGTGTGGAATATAAGTTGGTTTTATAAGGATTTAGGTGATATATAGCAGAATATTTGTGATTGGAATATGTCATGACTATGTGATGTACACCAATTGATTGACAGAACAGTATAATTGTTACATTATTCCTGCTAAACATCAATGTTGTGTTTTTTTTAGATTTATCCATTCAGTAATTACATGAGATTTGTCCATCAATCACATTCTCTTCCTGTTTTTTTTTTCTTCTAGAATGATCTGATTTTACTCTAGATTGCCTTGCCATCATATGTTGTGTCTCAATCAATGTCTTTAATAATGGTGAGGGGGGTGGATGGGGGAATGATTAGCGTGCACGCACTCTATCATACGGCCTGCCATGGAGTCAACTGGCGTGGTTTCGAATCCCGGGTTGTACGTGGCAAGGATTAGGGTCGCCTGTCCAACGTGCGTTTTCTCCGGGTGCTCCAGTTTCCTCCCACTGCTAAAGACCCCTACGTGCAAGCAAATTATTGAAATAAAATTAAACCATGTGTTAGTCCCAAGACCTAGTTTGTGTAGAGTGGACGTTAAACCCCATTTCTCTCTCTCTTTAATGGTGAAGAATTTGTAGTCCAATGCAATTTGTCCCACTAATATGATACATTTTCATACTATACTTCAATAAAATAAGGTAATATTATGGAATGTTGAGGATTTGGGTGGTCAATGGGCATAAGGTGTCCATTTGTGATCAAAAGGCTTGTCACTGAACCAATGGTATGGTTTGGGTCCCAAGCTTGTGCATGAGGAGTAGGGTTGCCTACCAATTATACCTCCCCTGTTTTGTCCAGACCTCGGGTTTGCTCCCAAAGCTAAATCCCTAACATACAAGTGTCAGGGGCGGATCCAGATATTTTTGCAGGAGGGGGTTTGCCAGGTTCGTGTTGAGGAATTCTGTCATCATCGTCTCAAAATTACATAGGCGTACATATAAATTGAGCTTTTTAAAGAGAGAAATCATTTTTGTAATGATGTATGATCATATTGTTATTTAATTTCGTTGACGCAAGGCATTCAATTATTTTTATGTAGCGGAGCAGGGTAGGGTTTGGACCCAACCCCAACCCCAACCCCTGCCTGCCCCCGCCACTGGATCCGCCCCTGAGTGTGTTATTGAAATACATTTGTACCATATGTTCATCCCAAAATGATCTAGTCTGAGTTGAGTGGACATTAAACCCCATTTCTCTCAACATATATATGATGTTAACTCAACAACATGTCATATCTGATCTTTTCCATCACAATCAAGTGAGATTTCTTGTCCCAAGTCCATACAGGTATTTAATAATCATTATCATTTCCATTACAAGTAGGCCTACATTAAGATGTGACATACATGTATATTGATGTGACAGGACACTTTCAATACAGGTTGATGTGATGTCACTTGATAATGTAAATGTGATATAATATACTTTTATGACATGTATTACATGTTTGTGTAATATGTCACATTATTATTAATTGTAACATATACAGTAGATCTTTTCTTATTCATACCCATGCTACAATCATTAGTTTTCATGGGGAGGGGCTTAGGTGTGCTACAACTTCGAAATTTCACTAGTTGTTGCACGGTGGCCATTTTTTGGGAGTGTCTTGGCAAAGCATCAAGGTCCCGCCCAGTTTTACTTGGCTTGAAGTCAAACCTTGTTAACTCAAGGTGACAACTTTTCAAAATAAATGAACTCCAAAACAGTGTTTTTTTCAACACCTCATAAACAGTATTTTATTACATAAAAGTAAATTTACAATTATTGAAATGTACTGGTCCGCAAGTGTTGATAAATTCGTTAAAACGTGTGTCCTTCAGTGGGGGTGAGGAAGCCGAAATTTTCGCTTTTTTAGAAACAGGTTCGCTATTTTCTTTAGCACTTATTGGCGCCTCTAAGACACTTGAAATCTGTTTCTGCATTTCGTCGGATTTAATTTTGTAAACCCTACACGCCTCGACAGATCTATGACCTGTGCGTTCCATGATGGATTATTCATCTTGTCCATTGCGGTACATTTCAGTGGCACAGGTCTTCTTACCGGAGTGGTTAGTGTAATTTCCGACTAAACCAGCTTGTTGACACATTTCTTTCATGAAATTACCTAATTTATTTATCCCAACAGGCTGCTTTCCGTATCTTATGCCATTCTGTAATGGCTTTCTATAAAAAATTCCAGATTCTATCGCGTCTAAATAGGTTTTAAATACTGTATACAAACATCTTTGACCTAAAATACACAAATATAAGAAATAAATGAAATGAAATGGAGTTTAACGTCCCATTTTTATGCACTGTAAGGCTAATTAGAGACGGGCATATGCCAAGTGTGTACAATGAGGGTGAATTTTGCCAAGGCAGCGGCACATGGCCTACACTTACAACCGATTTTTAACTACCGAGGTGTCTTTAACGTGCTCGATCGAATGAACACGGGACTCCGTTTATCGTCGTCTCAGATGAACTAGAACGCTTTTCCATGTCAGCCCTCACCTGACAAGGAGGAATCCAGTCGGAAAAATCCACAAGGTTGACCTCGACCTCGGCCTCGCCGGGATGCGAACCCGGGACCCCCCAGCATGAGCGACAAGCGTCCTAACCACTCGGCCACACCGGGCCCCCATATAAGAAAGGATACCAATTGTCAGACAGCATACAAATTTCATAATGTGACTAAAAAGGCCAAAAAAGTCAGAATGAGTAATTTTGTCAAAAATCTCGCATATTATCCCTTTAACATTTCTACAGGCTACACTTTGATAAGGATACATAACCTTGTGGTGTATGATTACTTTGATTATTTTATTATACAGATTTTAGAACTCACCTCCGTAATTAGTGCAATAGTGCTTTATATCTTTGTTCTTTAACTTCAAATGGGCTAGACCACCAGTAAATGTTTTGTTGTTTCTTCCTATGTATCGTATGTAGTAACCATTTTTATCATTACCCAATTCAAACTGGTCAGTTTCTAAATGGCGGTGCTCATCTCTTCCTCGTAGTCCAAACAGTTTACATGCGTAAAAAAATACTGTGTACTGTAAACTCGTTGAGTTGGTAAAACCAAAGACACCAGAATTCCACAACTTATCCTCATCTTCGTTTGATACGGGGTCAGCGGTTTTCGGTTTACAACTGACTCCTTTGCTTACTAATTCCTTCATCTTGGCATCTAACACCTTTCTGGTTAACACAAAACGTTTATCAGCTTCCTCTAGAATGTTAATGTAAATATTATGGTCCTTCAAGTGTCTCATAAGCCCACAAATGATATAATAAACTGATTTAGGGGAATACTCATCTCCGTTCATTTTACGCAATTCTACAAGAAATCGCTGTAACCAATAATCTAATTCTTCTGCTGTCATATCTTGCAATTCAGGTATATCATTATCGCCCTTCGATCGACATTTCCGCCATTCATTGAATATATTTAGTGACCATTTAGTATTCTTTCTGGTATTAGCGTTTGTTTGTGAATGTATTAAAGTGTCTATTTCAACCCGAGATACTGGCGTTTGAAACCTTTCAACCACAACCGATTTCACTTCCTCTTTAACGTGTTCCTCGGCTGTAGAAATTAGGTTAAATTCACCATAATCAGATTCTTTCTCCATCTCTGCTTTAACAAATTCCTCTGCAGTAGAAATAAGGTTCAATTCGCCGTAATCCACATCTTTCTCAATATTGTTTTTCTCTGCTAATTCCTTTTCTATAATATTGTCTAAAATTTGTGAAAGAATAATATCATCGTCGTCGTTCTCAATATTATTTATCACTGCTAATTCCTTTTCTATATCGTCTAAATTTTGTGAAAGAATAATATCTTCATCGTCGTTATCACTAAATAAACAATGCAACATTGCGTCTGTACGTCGCGAATTGAAATATATCAACTGATGTATACAGGTGTTGATGACCTATTTTAATATGTTCGCCGCTCGTTATGCACGTGTAGTTTTTAAGAACAACTCACTTGTCTATACGTCACCTGTCAATCAATATGTTACAAGTATTTTATAGCACGTTTATTCGTTAAATTATTGAAGACACTCGGGGGCTACGCCCCCTCGTGACTCCAATAATTTAACTCATAAAACTTGTGCTATAAATTATACTTGTATGTAGATGTGATATGTCACTAGTATTACATGTAATAGTGATACCCCCTCTCCCTATTTCATTACATGCGAATGTCACTTCAGTGATGTGAAATGCAGGTGTGGTCGATCAGAAGACATTATCATTTATGTTGATATGTTAAATGTGATATTATATGTGATACTGGTATATGGCTTTCACAATATCTACTTTCATTCCAGTTTAAAGATACTCCCCTGTGTACAAACTGGGTGATTTGATGACATATTTGGGATAAAAACATATTCAAACCAATTGATCTATCAAAAATTTGCTTAAAATCCCTCTAAAACTTTGTTTTCATCGTGAAATACCTCAAGCTACAAATAAACTGTTATTAGGCACCATGCATTTCAGCTCAATTCAATGAGGGAGGGTCCATTTTTTTCAGAATGTACTTTATCATACATATTGAGGCCTAAGAAAATTCTTAATTATTTTCTGTCAACTACTTTTTCTGCCATGTGCACGTAAAGAATCCTTAACAGTTGGAATTCAAAACTAGAGTTCGCTTTGTAGGATCTGCTTCAAAATGGTACAGATTGTCATAGAACATCAGGAATCTGACACGTTTTTATCTGCAGTCAAGAGCTTTGACACCCATCTTGCAGAAACTTTTGTCCATCCTAGATTGTTGCTGATAATGTGCTCAACCTTCACATGAGAGATGCCTACAACGCTGGCAACATCTTGAGTGGTCAATCGTTGATCAGCTATCACCATGTCATGTACCCTGGTAATTGGCTTTGAGGAAGCGGGTTATCGTCAAGGTGTTTCTGCCACTTTACTTTAGAGACTATTTTGTCAAGGCTTTCTCTGTTACTTATTTACTGTGGAAAAGGAATTAAAGTGCAGACCATTTCGGCATGTATCCAGGTGCGGATCCAGGATTTTTTGCAGGGGGGGGGGGTCTAGGTTTGATAATTGCTTAACTAATTGCGCTCAACCAATAATTTGGTAAATTAGATTCAATTCTGACATATTTCCCGAAGGTAAATTCCAAAATAACAGGTCTAAATCGGCAATAAAATCGCATAAAAAAAATTTCAAGCCTGAGCAGGGGTGGGGGGGGCGGACCCCCTGGACCCCCCCTCTGGATTCGCGCCTGGTATCTGTGTTGCAGTTAATCCTTTCAGGTGTAGGTATTGGATGACTACCCTGTAGCCAATTTCGTCCATTTCTGATAATTTCGATAAATATATATGTTCACAAGATTTTCTGCTACAAAGACAATAATAACACAACAGTGACAGTTCTTATGTCTATGATTCACTCAATGATTGTTCTTATTGGTGACAAAAGTTTGTTTCAACCCAATTGATCTATCCTTTTCAGGCTTAGAACTTTTCAATCAGCCCTGGTATATATAATAATAAAATGAGTATCATCTGCTGCATGCTCATGGCATAAATCATATCTTAATGTAAAAGCAATTCCCTAGATGTTATATCACTAGAACTATGAATGCTATATAGTCATTTCGCTTTTAGCTTTTCGGTTTGTAATTTGGCATGTTTTTTTTCAAATGTGATCTATTTATAGTTTTCAGATTAGGATGATAATTGAACCATTATATGTCAGTCTAAATAATACAAAACATTTGTTATTTTCGCTTTTGCTACCCTGTGGGTAGCCAAATTTATATTCATTGAAATAAAACATTGCATTTGTCTATTTTGGGAAAGAGAATTAATAAAAAAAATGCAAAGGAAGTCACAATTCTATTGAAATGACCTTTTACAAGTTGCAATTGACTTTCTTTCTTGCATTGAGGATTACTGTATATTTTGTAATGTGTTATAGTTTGTCATTAATTTTGTTTTATATTTTGACAGGCAATTGTTCGGAATCAGGAAGATTTTCCTTATACAGTTGCTCAAGAGACCCATAATGCCTTGATGAATGTGAAACAAGAAGTTGTAACATGTGAGTTAAAAAATTCTTTATAAAATGGATTGAACATTTTTGACACTAACCAAACTACTAAACATTTTCGGACAACATAATAATAATAATGTGTATTTGTAATGCGATTAATAATCCATCCATATACACAATCACAACGCGCAGCATATAGTCGTTTGGATGGAAAGAAAGAATTTAGTTGAGGTTCAGGTCCTGTATCCATTTTGGGTGCACATAAAAGAACTCTTGACATTTGGAATTCCTGATATAAGAGTAAGCCGTGGGGTAGCTGTCTAGGCAAAATTTCCCTCAAAGAAAACTGCATGGCATATTCCAGCTTTCATTAGCCAAGTGAGTAAAGAAAATTAGAGTGTTAAGTTTATCTCCATTTCATTTCTACTCTAGACATTTTCCTTTAATAAGGCCGTACAATACTGTACCAGTTGCAACTGAAATCATGATAAACATGAAAATAAAATTCCATGTTTTTTAATTTTTTTTCTATTACTGTATATCCTAAAAATGAACAAATAACAAAATACTGGTTTGTTCCTGTATCACATCTTGTCTGGATTCAAATATTTAAAAATATTATTGTATACATTATTTAAAGAGAAAGTTACTGAAAACTTTAGTTTTAAGTGGATCAATATAAACAGTGTTTATATGAATGAGAGTAATTGAACTAAAGATGTTTAGAGAGACCTCTGACCTTTTCATGCTGTTATGAGACCTCTTAATGAATTTGAAAATTGGTTTCTTTCTGTATTTCGTTTGTATGGTAATGTGTTCTGAAATCTCAAAATATCAAGTTTTAGGGCTTATTGAGTAACTCACTGATTCACTCACCTGAAAGTTCAAGAATCATTTTTACTTGACCAGGTTCATTCTTACTGGATTTTCCGGTGTGGTTTCCCCTTGCAAGGAACATAGTTTAGTCATTTGGATGGGATGAAAAACTGAGGTTCTGTGTGCACATTGGCTTGCAAGTGAAAGAATCCTTAGATAAGAGTAAGCAGTAACAATGCATGAGTCTGTGCAAAATTTCCTTCATAGCACTCTACATGGTCTATGCTGGAGCGGAAAAGTAGAAAGTGTTATTGTTAAACCCATTTCATATTATAACATAAGATTTATAAGGATAACCTCCTCATAATACCATTCCTGGAGAAAATGTCACTTTAACATTGACCTGTGTTGTTCATGCATTCCTTTGTCTAGTTTCCATGAAGTCTTTCGTGTATGTTATAAAAACATAGTGGTAGCTATGATGATGTACATGTACACTGACATTGCAATTAGTGGTTAATCACCCATTCTCTTTATTTATCAAGTCTTTAAAGTAAGATACAAAAAAAATGTAATATTAAGTTGCTGCTTGGCGTCAGTAGAAAATTGCTTTTCTCTTTGTAGTAAGCTTGATGCCTTAAAGCTTGCAAAGATGGCTGGAATAGTGGATCATCTTTGTATGCATGAAATACATGTTTTATTCTCATGGCCCATGTTACTGACAGATAGATTTTTTCCATTAGTTACATCTTTGTTGCCAGCTATGGAAACTGCTTAATCAAGGATTGGAAACTAATTGCTTCACACCAGTTGTAATTTGCCTGCAGCAAGGAAGCAATCCTCTTGTAATACATATAAAATGTGGTTGAATTTCTCAACAACTAACTAAAAGTCAGGGTTTGAGAGGTTGTTAAAGGTGGCTAACATACAACGAGTTCATTATTTATTTATGTTTTATGTTGAAAATTGAATGAATTTATGATTTAATCGTCATTTCTTTCAAAAATCAATATCCAATGTCCCACATTTTTTTTATACATCACATTTATTTTGATTGTCTGTCAAACTTTTATTATAAACATTTAACACATTACAGTTCTTGTTGGGTTTTTTCTGAACACCCAATGTGTTCATTTGGGTGAAACAAAGAACCGGATAAAAATTTATTTTGAGAAGTTTGAAATCTTGTATTCATAGCACACTGTATGGCGTACATCCATCTTCATAAGCTCTGTTGGTGTAGGACATTAAATCTCATTTCATTTTACCATTGTCTTGAATTAATAAAACATTATTTACAATGTTTTGTACAGACAAAAACCAAGATGTTTTAATCGTAATGAAGTGAAAGTATGGCTTTATTCCAAACCACAAGATCAGATCAGTAAATTTATCTACTACTCAGCATGTCGTGACACTTGGTTTAAACTAATTATGTCAATTGTTCAAGAGATTTTTTACCTTTGCTAGATTAGATCCTATGAAATCTGTGTAAATAGACAAAAAGATTGCCAAACTATATACTGTTATACATTTATAGTCTATACAATAGGCAGATTAATATTATTCATAATGAAAAATATTCTATTGCTAATAAGGTTCATATATAGAGTAAATTCTTTTGAAAATGAAATGAAATGGGGGTTTAGCGCTCTACTGTTCTGCGCCAAACTGGGCTAATGAAGACAGACATACCACATACAGTGTGATATGAGGGAAATTTTGCCCGGACGATAGTGCAATGGCCTACTCTTATATCGAATTCCAACTGGCAAGGGATCTTATTACGTACACACCAATAATACACAGGACCTTGATTTTTCGTCCAATCCAAACGACTAGACAGCTGTCCTTGTCAGGTCCTCCGTTCTGCATCAATGACACAAGGGGTAACCAGGCCGGAAAATGAACTTTCTCGGCAAAAATTCCTTAAAAGTAAAGCTATGATGGTTGATAAGTGTGGGTGTAAGGGGGACTGTATTAAGCATCCACATTAAATGATAAACTAGATCTTCATTAACCCTTTTGATGCAGCATTCCAAAATGACCTTGTTTGTGTTGAGAATGAGAGTATTTTTAGTCCCATTTTATTTGTCTCTTTTGAATATAGGAATTTCTTGATAAGTGTACAATATATATGGCAGGTGTGGTGCCAGGCAGGGTAAGCTTACTCTTACGAACACCTGTGAACACTTTTGTTCACGGTAAACAGTCCTTCAAAATTTTGTCTAAGGGTTTGGATTGTTCGCTCTTGTTTTTTTTAATTTTTTTATTGTTAATAGTTGTTTATATTCAAAAAGAACTAATGTGTGTATTTACAATTTTTTATTAATTTCAATTCTACTAATGATTTGAAGTAGTTCTTCTATTTTATATTTGAGTCTTATGAAATTGAAATGTGGTTGATTTTAGAGGAAAAATTGTTGTGAATTAATTTTGTGGTTTCATCTCCATTAATATTTGAACAGTTGTCTTATGTGGGTTATTTACTTGTAGAAAAGTCTTGAGTATCGACAACTGACTTGTGACCTCTTGTACATCTTAACACGGCAGGTGGCACCAACTGTCATCAAATATTCATCAGTGTTTCTTTAATTAGACCTTGTCACATCATTTTGTAGAAAATATATGTAGAAAATCATGGAATGGTGAAGCATGACGATGGTTTATAGGATAATTTTGATGATTATATTCCGATATCTGATTGCATATCATTGTATAGATGGCTTTATAAATATTTATAACAATAAGAGATAATGGTATATGCGAAAAAAATAAATGTTTATTAATTAATTCGTGCCATGTTCATGTATGATTATATTGCTCTAAATCAGTCTAGACCTGGCTGTGGTTAGTATTTTATTAATTATTTGGATCCCAGGCTTTTACTGTCTTCATTAACCCAGTGAATGCGGAGCAGTATGATGTTAAACCCCATTCCATTCATCTCCCAGGCTTGTATGTAACCAGGAGTAGGGTCCCCAGATTTCCACCCCCTCAGAAAAGACCCTTATATGCTTATGAATTATTGTATTAGAAATATGTTAGTCCCGAAATGACCTTGTTTGTGTCGATTGGACCTTAAATCTTCATGTCGAGTATGTCATTTAGTATAGCATTGATTTGTCTTTTTTCATTGTTTTATTGATATTTTTAATACATGTCGAGCACAAAGTACAAAATGTCAGTGGCTATATGACATTTCAACTAAGATCATTATTTTCAGGCCAGGTTGATTAACGGTGGGCTACTTCTTGTATTTCTTAAACTCTAAATATTGACCTGCTTGCTTGTAATTAATGTATAATTGACTCATCAGGACTAGCCTATAGTATCAGGTGATGATTAATTAGGAAAGAGGGAGTTTGCTGCATTAAACCTCCTGATTGTCAATTCACATTATTTGGGAAAATATCAAATATTCCATGACTTTTAATCCATGCTAAAATGTACTCAAATGGATTATTTAACATTTAATTAAGATATCAAAATGTCAACTGTAGATAATGACCCCAGCTTGGATTATGTATGAAACGGCACTAAACCATAAATGGACCAAAAATTATATCAGAACAGACATAACATTATTATAGTAAAGAAAGTGTCGTTATTAAGTTTTGTTTTGATTTATAGAAGAATGAATTTTAATACCCATACGACAAATAATTGAATTTTTTATTGTATTCCACATTTGACTCGATACTACTGTGAGACACTAACACAAATAAATTGTTTTGAAATAAATTGTTATCAAGATTAAACATACCTATATGTTATTAGGTTTTATTAGATTTAGTCTAAAATAACGTACATTTTAGAGATGGTTTAAGTAAGGGAAATCAATCAAAATATTAATATAAAATTATCACATAATTAAAGATACTATAGTGGAAAAATACAGATTTTTGGACCAAACAAAATAACTCGATAGTTGCACCAAAATTCATATTGGTCCACAAATTATGAAAATTAATGATTCATTTAGAAATTATGGTCATCTAAATAGTCACGTTACTTTATATTGATTAGACTCTATTTGATCAAATTGAATCCAAGCCATGTTGATTTTGTTTCATTTTTCAATTAAATGTTATTAATCAATTTGATTACATTTTATTTTAATGAGAATATGTCTAGAAAAATAAGATATAGTGCCAATGAATACACATTGTGATGTGAAGGGTTTTGAATGATTTTATGTCTGTCATTGTATACCAAATATAATACCAAAAAAAATTCTTCACAGGGGCATGTTCAAATATTTGAGCAGCGGAGGGTCCAAGGTGGAGACAATGTCAAGTTTTGCATGAGGTCTGTAGGGTTTACCCCAAAATTTGATAAATTTTGAGCAATACTACTGCTTTTAGTCTTATGTGCAAACGTGTTCGCCGTTATTTCCAGCAATGTTGGAGAATTTAGTTTTACTTGCCTTTACTACACTAGGATCAGGAAAAGTTGTTATATTAACAGCATTTTGGTTGAATTGAGGGATTAGCCAATGAAATGGTCTGTTACAGCAATTTCTTGGTGTGCCATGTGTGCAAAACTGGGGAAACCACTAGAAATGTCAACACTGATTGATTAATCAAAGTCTGATGTCACAGGTTTAAAAGCCACTCTTACGACCCCTGACACAACCTTCCAGTACAACTTGTCAGATCTTCATGTAGTGAAGGCCATCAAAAGTGTAAAAAAACGAAACAAAATATAGATCTGTATTTTCATCAGATTGGAATAATAACTATGTTACAATGTATGTACTGTGTTCTCTGTTTAAAAAATCTCATCGATGCCAACACACCTTGGGAGACAGCGTTTGATTATTTTTTAATACCCATGTCAGATTTTGATACATTGTACGAAATATCAGACATTACAATTGAATATAAATCCGAGAGTTAATATAGAAAGATTCAATATCGACAGGATGTCAGTAGTATTAGTAACAAGGGATACTATTCCTACGATTTCTACAACATTCACTCAAACAGTTGCGGCTTAATGAAATTTTCTCCCAGGAGTCACACCAAACAATGATAAACTATCATTGAATTTTCGACCCTATTTGTGACATTGTGTCCTTTTTTTTTATGTACAGACAAAATCTGGATCATGTCTCGTGTTAATAGATTTCATTCTGTTACTGCTTTAATCTAATTTGACCAGCCGCCTTATTTGTACATTTACCATGGATTAAAAGGGTGTTTCACTAGATTCTCTTGAAAGGCTTTAAAAAAAGATGAATACTTTGACAGACTGTGATTTTAAAATGTCTCTGCTGGGATGAAAAGAGAATTTCTAGATATATTTCAGTAAAGGTATCTGATTTAAGCCGAAATCTTAGAGAAGGCTATTACAACCCTTTATTCACAACCACCTTGTTCCTGAATAAACCTATCAGTAACTCAGGCATGTGCATTGTGACAACTTTGTGTTATACTTTTGTTGTTTTTTTTCCTGCAGGTATTAGAATTTTACAGGACTTTATTGCATTTTAATTATATTTATTTATATATCATGTCATTGGCAGAACCTTGGTAATTGAAGCAATTGTAGTTCATAGCACAGCTGTCGGGGGAAATTTTTCCCTCACACCCCATCATATGGCATATGTCCATTCTGATTGGTGCAGAATAGTTAGACATAAAAACCCATTTCATTTCATTTTTTTCTTTAATCCAATCAATGTGGCAATTCTTGATATCAAGACGTTAAATTTTACGAGGTCTGCCTTAATACTTTTAACAACCCATGCTAATAATTCACAACATTTACCACAGTTATATACACGCGGTTATATACTCGCCAGACAATCACCAATTAAAACAAAAATGGTGGCTTATAAATGCAAGAGTTCAGTTGAAAGAGTTCAATTTATCAGGGTATTTATTTGGAAGATGTGATCTATTGTGCAATTGTCTTACATTGTCTATAAGGTCTGAGAGAGAAATGAGGTTTATCGTTCATTTAAAACAAACTAGCTCCATTCAAGAACAATTTTATTTCAAAAATTTACTTGCGTGTAGGAGTCTTTAGTAGTGAGAGGAAACAAACTTCCTACTCCACGTTATGAACAAGCCTGAAATCAAAACCAGAAACCATGCAACTTAACTCAATGACTGACCTTATGATCTAAAGTGCCCCCATTAGACCACTCAACCTCCAAACTGCCTATTGTCTATATAAGAGACTTATTAGTGAATTAATTTTAACTCTGATTCTAACTGCTGTTCAATTAAAGAATTTTAGTGAACACTAAATACCATTATTTAATGAGAATTATACGTATATTGGTATCTGAATTTTATGTCAACCCTCTACCATATATATACAACTATACTTTTTGTCATCTAACTAAGCTCATTAACTTTACTACTGACGTCTGCTATTAGCTTACAGATTTCAAGAAAAACCAATTCCAATTGCCAGGAACTCATCAGTCTAAATAAAGAACAAGAAATAATCGTGTGACCTGGATATCTTGATTTATACATATCAGTGCCTTAATTTGACCATTTATGTCCTGGTACTGATATTATCAGGGAAGCGTATAAATCACTTAATTTGTTTGCTGGATAAAAAGCAAGTTCCCAAATGTGAATGCGCTTGAAATTGGATTGTGACAAATATAGGATAATACGCGCCAATAAAGACTGATCATTTATATGAAATATGAACTATATTCAGACACTTGGTGTAGAATCTTTTACCAAAATATTGATTCTGTCGTTAGAAGGCTTCCGTATCATGCACTTAAATTTGATCGTGAAAACTGAGCCGATTCTCCTTTGCTCTGAACATGATATTGACAGAAACATCTTGTTTCAGAAAATGTTTTTGGTCATGTTATTAGGACGACTATTATTATTTTAAATTGCATCGTTTAGTTCCCTTACTTAAGAATTTGATAATGTGCAAATAATTACTCATTTTTCTCGGGAAGAAGCTAAAATACTCGCAGTGCACTCAATATATTTACTCTCTCGGGATAATGGTTAGTTTGGAAGAAGAGAAATCACACGAAGCCTAATCATACACATTTCAAAGCTGCGTTCCAAAAACAGAAAAAATATCTGAATAAGCTTCATTTTGGGAAAAACATTTCCATGTCTGATAAAAGCTAAAAGACTTGTAATGAGTAGTATGATGGGTAACTAATCTGCACGTATTGTAGGAAAAAAGACGACGCTAGTCTAACGGTATATTTTATTCCATTCAGATTAAATCCTGTTTTGAATTTTGTGCAGCAGTATTGTAAATGTGGGCATTTTTAAAAGCTTAATATTTCTACATTTATTTATTAAGTCAGTTATGATGTGACTTTTAATTGGGTTACTTATGTATCTAAAAAGTCAAAGACTGTTGTTATGTAATAATCTGAGTGAAGAATGAACTACTGTGTATGAAAGCAGAAATATACGAAGAGTCCAGGGAAAGAACGATGTAAGTCACATTTTTGTCTTTTCACATAAAAGGCAAAACTAACTCTTTGACAAGAATGCTTGACGCGAACATAACAACAAGTGGGTTTAATTACAACTTCAAAATGATGTTTAATACGAATTATAATTCCACTAAAATAACTGACTTCCACTTTTCTGCCAAATTAATGTCAAATAAAGGGTACGATGGATTTGTTCGAGTGGTCATTTCAGAAAGGCCTTGGTTTGATGTAAATCCGATGGTTTTTGCCTGAAATTGATTTTTCCACAGAAAGCTTATAGAATTTGCTTCCAGATGGCGCCATTGAGTGAGGTTCTTTGAAAAGGTGATTTAGATTGTACTTCCCGTGTGCTCGTCTTATATTATGATTTAAATTGTCTAAGACACATAAAGGTAGAGGTCTGAAATCTATAGAAACCAATGTGAGGTTTCAAGCCATAACTTATGTTATTGATTTCGGACAAACATGTCATTTTAATAAAGATATCTCTGATTGTGTATGGTCTTTAAATCCTATAATATATAACCCACATTCTGGCATGTTTGGTCTTTAAGATTATAATTTTAAAATGTGTTATTATGAACTTACCATATTTGATTTTTAAAAGAACTGCCAAACTGGAGTCAGCAGTTTTAATGGAACATTAAGGTTCTTATTTATGCCATATTTTTGTAATAAAGCAGATATAATTTATTGTAAAACAAGTTAAGTATAGAATTTATTAGACTTAATCCAGAAATAAACCGTCTCAACTAATAGCTTATGATCAGTTTCTCTTATCTCCCAATAACCTTATTGTACATTTATTTTAACAAATAGACCGGATACTTGAATGGCTTAAAATTAGAAAATAGATAGGGTTATTTTGTTTAATTTTACCATTGTATGTCATCAGTTAGTCTTATTGTCAAATTAATCACCATTTGGTTAGAAGAGTGTAATGGTTGATGATACAGCTTATTTATAGGGTAAACACAATACTTCATTTTATCTTAAGTGTTGAAATTCTTTGTAGCTTTTCGTTACGAAACTTTAGACAGTTTATAAATGGATGATGTTAGGGTTTGAATTATTCAAACAACTGCCGTTTCATTGGCTGTTTACTGTATACAAATGGAAACACAACACAATGCTAGAATTTGACTATATGTTAAGTAAAACTATAAAATCAAAAACGAGGGAACAGGAACTAACAGATTAACTTACAACAATGCATAAACTAAACAATCTATTTAAATTCCTTCAAAAAAACGTTGTCACTAGAGGCTCTTTTACGATGGCTGATTTAGGACACGCAAAAAAATATTTTTATCTCTAGCGCTCGAGATACTAAGTCGACTCGAGATATTAAGTTGAGTGCTCGAGATAGTTAAGTCGAGTGCTCGAGATAGTTAAGTCGAGCACCGAACATGTCTCTACCGATGTTTTAAGCATTATATTCAATGATAAACTTGTAGAATAAAGATTCATTTGTTTATTTTTACAGCTCATCCAAAGCTGCATTTACGGAGTGGATACCTCCCACCCCACACTCACACTCCACCCCATACGCATCACCTCCACTAAATATTTCCCGTTATATTTAGCCCCTTCCAAGTGGGGAGTATATCACATGTTATTATACAAATTGTAATTGTATATATCGATGTTACAGAGTTTTACTATGAGAGACTGACATTTCCTCTTATCTAGAACAGGGCGGAGGGCTTGACAAGGACAGTTGTCTAGTCATTTGGATCGGACAAAAAAATAGGGTCCCACGTACATGTAAAAGATCCCTTGGCAGCTGGAATTCGATATAAGAGTAGGCCGTAGTGCCGCTGCCGGGCACAATTTCCCTCATAGCACACTGTGTGACGTGTTTCCATCTTCAATAGCCCAGTTTAGAAGCAGAACAGTAGGACGTTAAACACCATTTCATTTCTTATGTAGAAGCACAGGTCGGATCCAGGTTTATTTATTTATATGTAGGAACTGATCAATGTCTAGTTTACCCGGGCTTTTGCATTCTACACCGGTCCTTACACCTTGCTCTAACTGGGAATTCAACGTCTCCACTTCCACAACCCAAGAAACCTTTATCTTATTAAATTCAGAGTCCTTGCTTTGGGAGGAAACATAAGGAAACAGGGTAAAACCATACGGGTGAGAAAGCAGTTGTGGCTATGTAGTGGTGCTGATGTATATGGGATGGAGTTGGGGCGGGGGTGTTCCCTTCCAAGTTAAGGTGTGTGTAATCTGGAATGGCTGAGGTGATGTCGCGTTTCAAGCTATAACTGGCCAGCTACCTCTGGATTGTAGTTCTGGGGTGAATGTAGAAGCCCGGGTAAATTAGACATTTATCAGTGCCTACTTGTGCAAGTTTATCATTGAATATTATGCACAAATCATATAGCTTAAAACATCGGTAGAGACGTATTCGGTTGTATTATCTCGAGCGCTTGACTTACTATCTAGAGCACTCTAAGTCGAGCGCTCGAGATAAAAATATTTTTTTGCGTGTCCTAAATCAGCCACCGTACTCTTTTTATATAAAAACAAATAAATTATTTCTTAATAAAATAGATTAACCCGGGATGAAATCTGTATCTATTTATATATTTTCAGTGATTTGTATACTATTACTAACCTTAATTTCTTCTAATTTGCCTCATGAGCATCAAGATGGAAACAAAGCTTATTACAGTCTTGCTTCTTAGTTAAAATAAGAAAGTAGTTTGATAGATGTCCAAATAATAGATGAAATTAGTTATCTGAAGGGGATAGTTAAAGGTTCATTATCATTTAATGAGATCTGCTAGACAGCAGTCAACCTACATGTACAGACAAGGCTGCTTTTAGCCACCATCTTTCCTCATCCGGAAATAAATATATATAAAGTCATAAACTTTTGTCTTAACAAGTGAAAATACCAGGTGCCCATATGGTCAGAGGAATCTATTATTCATAGAACTGTGAAAGACCAGCCGTATTTGTTTACATTTCTTCTGTTCTTGTCTTCTATTATTAGCTTTCTTAAGATTAAATAAATTTGAGTTGACCCCTCTAGGGAAAATTTGATTGAGGTATTCCGAGCATACTGGAACATAAATGTCCATACTGAAGAATGGGCTGATGATGGTTGAAGGAATTAATAAAGTAAAGATAGCAGAGACGTAAATCAGCTAAACTCAAGACATTCTTGTATATATAATTGCCATTATTCGCTCTAAATACCCATATTTATTTCCTTCACTCTCCTTGTCAGTTATAACAGATATCTTCAACCCTCGGCTCTCCGGGACTGTGTGTGTACTCTTTGATTTGATATATAAACGATAAGAAACGTAATGGCTAGATTAATACCAACCAAACCTAAATATGGAATTTTTATTGATCTGTGTTAAAGGGTTTTCTTCCAGCTATTGTAAACAAGTTGTCCAATTACCCTGCGTCTTTTGTTTTTACTTGTGAAAGATGTCGGTAGATGACAGCTTTTTGTGAAAGTTCAATTCATTTTTTTTTAGCTTAGTCAAATAACAATTTTCCATTATCATTTTCTTTGAACCTAAAGAGATTTATTGCCCAAAAATATGGTATTTTGTACATTTATGATAACTCTAGCTGTTGAGATACAGCTGCGGAATCAAAAATATTGTTGAATTGATTATATAAAAGGCTGTTATGAAATCTTAGAATGAAATATTGTTTTAGATGTTGATGGATCTGTTATATTTATAAGCATCCACCATTTGTAGTGATATGCTTCTGAGGAAATTTATGTTTGAAATATAAATAAATCAAGAGTTCTTGTTATTAAACACATCATTAATCTTCAAGTTTCTGTAGCACCAACTGCTAGTCTGTTTCTTACAAAACAATCTAATGACTCGATTGAATTAAATTTCATCTTGAAACCCCTAATTATCTTTTAATTTAATTTCATCTAGAACAAGTTATTGACTGTCTGCAATTTCATTTCACAAGAACACTCTTGATTACCTAGAATTTCATTTAATGTTCACAGTACCATCTTATTCATATAGAGCCCCACTGATTGCTCAAGAGCACCATTGACCAGTACAGCATCCAGTGCACCTATCAAGAGTTTGTTTTCATTTAGAACTTCACTGAAGTTGAAGATTATTTGAGTTAGCACCACATTTATGGTCTTGAAATTTAGTTCACATGTGATACAATTGTGATGTTCTGTTTATCCAGAACACCATTGATTATCTTTTATCTAGACCTCCACTTACTATCTTTCATCTCGAACTCCACTTATTACATTTCATCTAGAACTAGATAGTCAGTCAGTTCTTATAGATGATTATCTTTCAATTCAAAATTCATTGATTATCTTTCATTTAGACCTCCACTTATTATCTTTCATCACGAACTTCACTTATTATCTTTCATTTAGGACTGACTGACTATCTTTCATCTAGAACTCCACTTATTATCTTTCATCTAGAACTCCCCAGATTACATTTCATCAATTATTAACTGAGTATCTTTCATCTAGAATGTACTAAGGTTCTGTTCGCGTAGACGATAATCCACTAGCCATCATAAAGCAGATTTTGTAAAGAACGCCATTTTTCTTTTGTCATTTAATTCAAATAGATCTCAAACAATAACATTCTACGGGCTTCAATATTTATAAATTAGAGATGGAACAGTCATTAAAACAATTTTAACCAAACATCAGAATGTAATATTAGTGTGAAAAAACTTTAGACAACATTTTCTATAGTTCTCAAACTTGAAGGCACAGTAACTATGCAAAAGAACATACAATTATGATCTTTCAAATCATTACAACAATTGATGAACTAATGGGCAGCCTAAGAACTAATGGGCAGCCTAAGCTTTGAGACAAAAAGGTTATTAGATGCTTTTTTACAAGAAGAACCAACAGATGTTATGGGTTTTTTCATCCCAGTAAACATGGATGGTTAGATTTACGTTACTTTTACGTCATTATGGTTAGATTATGGTTAGCGTCCAATAATGGTAAAATTTTACGTTTAAATTTACGTTACTTTTACGTCATAATGGTTATGGTTACTTTTACGTCAGAAAATGACGTAAATCTAACGTAAACTTTATGACGGTTTTCTTACCAATTTTTGTCGCTTTAAATACTTCTTGATTAAGTACCCATATCAGTGTGTGCACAGTCTAACAATTGATAAATAGTCGGAATTCAGACAAAATAATTATATATGTGTTATTGGTGATAATTTTAACGTTAATCTAACATAAATTTTACGTCATGTATCTAACCGTTAGATTATGGTTAGTTTTCTGACGTAAATCTAACGTTAATTTTCTAACGTTAATATAACGTTAGTTATCTAACGTTAATGTAAGGTTAGTTTTATGTCATAATTTTAACACAAGTTTCTAATGTGAATGTATCATAAACCTAATACTTGTTCTCTATCGGAAATGAAATGCAATGAAATGGGGCGTAGCGTCCTACTTTTCTGCACCTAACCTGGGCTAATTGAAGATGGGCATACGCCATACAGTGTGCTATGAGGGAACTTTTTCTCCCACGGCGGCACTACAGCCTACTCTAATATCGAATTCCAACTGCCAAGGGATCTTTAACATGCACACCAATGTGTACATGGAACCTGACTAGGCTTAAATCTAACGTAAACTTTATGAGGGTTTTCTTACCAGTTTTTGTCGCTTTAAATACTTCATGATTAAGTACCCATATCAGTGTGTGCACAGTCTAACAATTGATAAATAGTCGGAATTCAGACAAAATAATTATATATGTGTTATTGGTGATAATTCTAACGTTAATCTAACATAAATTTTACGTCATGTTTCTAACCGTTAGATTATGGTTAGTTTTCTGACGTAAATCTAACGTTAATTTTCTAACGTTAACATAACGTTACTTATCTAACGTTAATGTAACGTTAGTTTTATGTCATAATTCTAACATAAGTTTCTAATGTGAATCTAACATAAACCTAACACTTGTTCTCTATCAGACATGAAATGCAATGAAATGGTGTTTAACGTCCTACTTTTCTGCACCTAACCTGGGCTTATTGAAGATGGGCATACGCCATACAGTGTGCTATGAAGGAACTTTTTCGCAGATAGCAGCACTACAGCCTACTCTAATATCTAATTCCAACTGCCAGGGGATCTTTAACATGCACACCAATGTGTACATGGAACCAGAGTTTTTTGGACCATCCAAATGAATAGGCCATGTCAGACCTTCCCTTCCATTTCACTGACAGGGGGAACCAACGCCGGAAAATCGAGATGCAGGGATCGAACACCTGACTACCAAGTTATCGAGCCAGCGCCTCACCCACATTGTCTAACGGAAAAGAATGTCAGTTTTATAATGTTAGGATACTAACAATTACGTAAACAAATGTCAGTTTAATATCAGGATAACTACGATTAAATAAATGTTAGTTTTTGATTGTTGGCTATCCAACCATAATCAAAAAAATCCATTTAAGTTAACCAAATTTACTAAATTTTAAGCGTTCTTTTAGGCAACTTTAACAAAATATGTTAATAATTGTATAATATTATGGATAAAACATTAAAAAGTGGGTGTGGCACCACCCCTAGGTGTTGAGCCATGCACCGAAATTGATAGTTGTTAATATCCTTACGGCATAAGGAATAAATATACCAAGTTCAAAAAAGAAAACACGAAAAGTTGATGTGGCTCTGCCTCTGGGACTCAGACATGAAACAATTCTGATTATTTATCAATTGGTAAAATGTGCACACACTGGTATGGTTATTTAATCAAGAGGTACAATGGGGGATCATACCGAGATGCAACAAAAACTGTTACTAACTGGAAACTGTAGACTATTTATAGACAAAATATTAACAAAAAAGTGAAATGAAATGAAATAAGGTTTAACGTCCTACTCGTAAACAGGGCTAATGAAGACAGGTCTACATCATATAGTGTGCTATGAGGGTTATTTTGCCCGGGCAGCGGCACTATTGCCTACTCTTAAATCTAATTCCAACTGCCAAGGGATCTTTTACTTTACGTGCACGCCAATGTGTACACACGACCTCATGCAGTTTTTTTGTCCCATTCGAACGACAAGATGCGGAAACCTCGTCAGGAAATCTGGATGAAATGAGGTTAACGTCCTACTGTTCTGCTCATAAACTGGGCTAATAAAGATGGGCTTATAGGGAAATTTTGCCCAGACAGCGGCGCTACGGCCTGCTCTTATATCAAACTCCAACTGCCAAGGGATCTTTGACATGCCCGCCAATGTGTACACGGAACCTCAGGTTTTTTTTTCGTTCATCCGAACGACTAGACAGTTGTCCTTGTCATGCCCGCCATTCTGCATCATTGACAAGGGGAAACCACCCCGGAAAATCTGGATGAACTTTCTCAGCCAATGTGCAGGGATCGATCACCCGACCTCCAGGCTAACGAGACAGCGTCTTACCCACACATACAAAAAACTGGCTGTGGCACCATCAAAAAGGGAGCGAGAAAAAAAAATGGGGTTTAATGTCCACTCAACATAAACTATGTCATTTCAGGACTAAGATAAGATTTTGTCAAATAGTGCTACATGTAAGGTAAAACAAAAATCCCCACAAATATTATACCAGTAAGATATTATTCTTTTTGCCCTGCCTGAAAGATCTTCCAGCCCAAATGTTGTGGAGCAACTTACACATATGCCAACCCTTTTTTTTTATATTTTATAATACTCATCCTTAAAAAACTAAAAAGTCAATGTTAAAAGTGAAAATATATTTATACATTTTATATTTTCATTTTGTATGACCCAATAATATAAGGAGATGGGTTGATTAAAAGCTTTTAGCTTGTCTTTACATCTTCCCATATAATATAATAATATGTTCTTAGAATGAATCTTATCTGATTAAAACATTAAATAAGGTGTAAAACCAGACAAATATAAAGCTTATCAAATTTATTGTATATAGGGCCTCGGATAATAATATGAGTGAATTGGAATGTGCAATAAACTTCAACCGAAAACACATTTTACAAGACTTTCACTTTGAGTCAAGAACCAGTTCGAACCAGTTATTTCCGGAATCTATAGATCTAGTCGACATATATCGTCCCCGATAAAAGACATCTGAAAATTAAAATTTCTCTATTGGATTATTCTTATAATATTAAGTATAGCTAATATAAAATCTAGCAGAGGACACGGAAACAGATTACATTCTATATTCCATTATCGAAAATACGTATAAACGGCTTCCGTATTGGGGAAATAATCAAAGCGAACGGAATTGTGGGTATAGCAAGATGGCGCCCAAAAGCGATAGAATGTCGGAGATTTTGGGCAAAATACTATTTATTTCACACAAAAAAGAAATGGTGCCCTGATTTAAAGTTAGAAGAAGCATATAGGAAAGTAAGTGTCTTTTTTACATACAAACATCCGTCTAAATATAATTTGTAGAACCTTAAATTCAGCAAATAATGGCTGTTGACAATTTTACTAAAAAAACAACGGTAAAAATAAAGTCACAAGATTAGATGGCCTGTTATTTTCTGAATGTAAAACTTTGTAGCTGCACGATTTATACACAATCTAAACTACTTTAAACGAAAAAAATCCTGTTTCAAAATCACGGGAATCAAACATTTTTCACTTTAGGTATTATTCAACAGTGGTAATGACACAGAAGAATACAATTGTAGTCTTAGTCTAAATATACAGCCTACTTCAATTTTTAAAAAAAAAACCTACGTAACCATTTCTATATATAGGCCTATAATATATAGCCATAACAACTGTCTTTACATACATGATGGCCCTTCACTCCCCTGAATGTACATCCTTAATGACAGTGTAGACTGAATAATTCTCATGTATACTTTGAATAATATATGTTCTTTATTCTATCTCTAAGCAAAATCTTTTCTTACAGATCCTAAATTTGAGCAGTATTGATGGCACTAATGTGAAAGAAGTTACAAAAAGATTTTTTGAAGGCTTTGTTACGTAAATGGTAGCCAGGTGACACCAGCTTACTCCTTGTCATGTACAAATGTAGGATCAATGCCATACCACTGGACTCAATGACGGTGGACGTTATGATGAAAAGTGTTCTCATCCACCGTACTATCACGATGACAAGGGAATCAAGGCTGTTTTCATATACATTTAATAAATGTAGATATGCTATTTGAAACAAAAAACTAACCGCAACTGGTTAACCAATTTATTCACATTTGATAACAAATTTCTATCAAAATATTTGTTGGACCACAGGAAGACTTGTTGATACATGTTTGAATTAATAATATTAAAGCTTTAAGTTCCATGCTTGGCAGTGAGTGCTAATAACGTTTACAAAACTTTGAGCGGGAATTTCAAGGGATTAACCTCCTGTGATATAATAACAAATGACAAGTGCGAAATAAAGTATTTACGTGGTCTTGGGTGAAAAAACAGTGTTGTGGCTAGCCAAATGAAATGAAACAAAATAGAGTGTAATGACCTACTGTTTTGCTCTGAACTGGGCCAATGAAGACGGGCATACGCCATACAGTATGCTATCGGGGAAATTTTGCACTATGGCCTTCTCATATCAAATTCCAACTGTCAAGGGTATGCCAATGTGTATACAAGGCCTCAGTTTTTCTGTACCATCTGAATGAATAGACAGCTGTCTTGTCAGGCCCTCCTGCATCACTGACAAGAGGAAATAACACTGGGAAATCTGGATGAACTTTCACTTTCAATGCAGGAATCTAGTGCCGGACCCCCAGACAGAGGGCCTGACAAGGGAAGCTGTCTAGTCGTTTGGATGGTATGAATGACCGAGCGTCTGTGTACACATTGGTGTGCATGTAAAAGATCACTAGGCAGTTCGAATGCGATATAGGAGTAGGCCTTAGCCACTGTCAGGACAAAATTCCCTTATAGCACACTGTATAGAGTATGTCCCTTTTCATTAGCCACGAATAGGACGTAAAACTCCAATTCATTTCATTTCATTCCATCAATGCCTTGAGCAAACGAGATAGAGGCTACATGTATAGGTTTTGGCCAAATATGCCCAATATCCCAGTTTCCCTTTCTTATATGCATATCCACACTTCCACAAGACTAATGTAGACCTTTTTCTTGAACATTTTCTATTGACAGTGATGCAGGGCAGAGGACCTGACATGGATAGGTGACTAGTCATAAGAATGGGACAAAAACCCAAGGTATTTGTGTACACTTTGATGTGTGTGTGACACATTTCTTGTCAGTTGGATGGAATTTAATATAAGATATAAGAGTATGCCGTAGCCCTGCTGTCGAGACAAAACTTCCCTCATAGTACACTGGGTGGTATATGCTTGTCTTCATTCTTCATTTCTGAAATGAAATGCTATGGGGTAATGAAGACGGGCATACGCTATACAGTGTGCTATGAGGGGAATTTTGTCTGGATGACAGGTCTACCGCCTACTCTTATAATAGAATTCCAACTACCAAATGAAATGAAATGAAATGGGGTTTAACGTCATACTCTTTTGCACCTAACCTGGGCTAATGGAAGACGGGCATACGCCATACAGTGTACTATGAGGGAAATTTTACCCTGGCAGTGACACTACGGCCTACTCTTATACCTAATTCCAACTGCCAAGGGATCGTTTACATGCACTCTAATTTGTATTCGGGACTTCGGTTTTTCGTCCCATCCGAACGACTAGGCAGCTGTCCTTGTCAGGCCCTCCTTCTGCATTACTGACAAGGGAAAATCACGCCGGAAAATCTAGATGAACTCTCTCGGCCAATGCAGGGATCGAACACCCGACCTCCAGGGTAGCGAACCAGTGCCTTATGCACTTAGCCACCGTGATGCCCGGGATCTTTACGCGCACACCAATGTGTACACAGGACCTTAGTTTTTTTGTCCCATCTGAATGACTACACAGTTGTCCTTGCTAGGCCCTCAATCCTACTTCACTGACAAGGGGAAACCACACTGGAAAATCTGGATTAACTTTCTCAGCCAATGCAGGGATCTAGTGTCCAACTTCAAGACAGAGGGCCTGACAAGGAAAGCTGTCTAGTTGTTGGATGGTATGAATGACCGAGCGTCTGTGTACACATTGGTGTGCATGTAAAAGATCACTAGGCAGTTCGAATGCGATATAGGAGTAGGCCTTAGCTGTCTAGTCGTTTGGATGGTATGAATGACCGTGCGTTTGTGAACACATTGGTGTTTATGTAAAAGATCACCAGGTAGTTCGAATGCGATATAGGAGTAGGCCTTAGCCACTGCGTGGACAAAATTCCCTGATGGCACACTGTATAGAGTATGTCGATTTTCATTAGCCACGTCGGAATAGGTCGTTAAACCCCATTTCATTTCATTTCATTCCATCAATGCCTTGAGAAACAAGATGGAGGCTACACGTAAAGGTTTTGGGCAAATTTGGTCAATATCCTAGTTTTCCTTTCTGATATGCATATCCACACTTTCACAAGACTAATTTAGACCTTTTTCTTGATTATTTTCAAATGTCAGTGATGCAGGACAGAAGACCTGGCATGGATAGGTGACTAGTCATACGAATGGGACAAAAAAACAAGGTACTGTGTACACTTTGATGTGTGTGTGAAACATTTCTTGGCAGTTTGATGGAATTTTATATAAGATATAAGAGTATGCCGTAGCCCTGCTGTCGAGAAAAATGTTTATAGTTATGGTTTGTGTATGGTCACCTGTTTGTATTCGTGTCAATTATCACCATTTTACGATGTATGATTACTGTTAACAATTGTATTTTTTAGATTTTTAAAAAATAAAATTTAGATATTATGTTGACTTTTTGTTGTAATTATATGAATTTGCGATTTCAAGAGGTTATTGGTTGACTGTTAACATTTCAAGGGTTATATTTCTACATACTCATTAAAGATTTACAAAAGAAAGTGATGTAAATTTTAAAATTAATGTTAGATATATAATGAAATGAAATGGGTTTTAAAGTCCTACTGTTCTGAAATCCTGATTCTCAGTGAATGCATGTACCAATCCCGGGTCTGCAGGTTAGTTGAGTCGACATTTTACTCTGAGGATCATGGCCCTGATTTCCATAAAATGGTCGGTTACTTTAAATAATGTTAGATTTACGTCAAAAATTGAAGTTATATTTACGTCAGATTTACGTCAAAATGGTTGGTCAGACTACAATCATTTTGCTCATCTTCTTAACGTTAATGTAATGTCATGAAATGACGTTAATCTAACGTAAAGTTTACGTCATTTTTACCTTATTTTTACATCATTTTCTGACGCAAATCTAACGTAAAATTTACGTCATTTTTTGACGTAAATCTAACGTAAACTTTACGTAAACTTTACGTTAGATTTACGTCAAAATATGACGTAAACTTGACGTTAGATTTGCGTCAGGAAATGTAGTAAATATAACGTAAAAATGACGTAAATTTTACGTTAAAGTGACATCATTTCCTGACGTTACATTTTCATTAAGAAGATGAGCAAACTGATGGTAAACTGACTGACCATTTTTACGTAAATTTTACGTAAAAGTAACGTCATGTTGTTATGTGGGATGACATACAGTAGCTATAAATGGTGCTTCATGTTATCTAGAACAGCGTCAGCATCCACTATTGAGTTCTAGTTCATCTCTAGCACTGATAATCATTCTAGTATCTTTATCATAATTTCATATGATACACTATGGAATTTATTTTCCAACTCTATTTCATTCAATATTGACAGTGTGAGATACTTTTATTGAGAACTTTATATATCCTATCTTGATGACCAGTTCCTGAGGGATATCATTGCTTAATGAGGCTGTCTGTCTTTAAAATTAGTAACTTTATTTCAAGGCTGTTTGTTTTTATTACAATAACCAGAAATATGAATTAGATTGATACAAAGTACTTGACTGTAGGAGATTATGGCATTATATTTCATTAGTTATTGATAATAGAAGAAGTTATTGATAATAGAAGTTATTGATAAAGAAGTTATTGATAAAGAAGTTATTGATAAAAGATGTTATTGATAAAAGATGTTATTGATAATAGATGTTTAGGTATGAAGGGCACAAATTCTATCCTTGAATCTGTCTCGCAATCGAATTAAAACACAGATCCTGTGGTTGTTTGCTTTTTTTAAATCTTCGTTCAAATTTTGATTTGTCTTTGCTAGTAAGATCTAGAAAACATTTTAAATAACTGTGTTCTGTTTGATGGGAGGGGGTCACTATGATAAGTTCCCTGGGTCTGGGCTCATCAAGTGAACCTATAGCAATTGTCCATAAAATAGATTGATCTAATTATTATAATTTTATTCTAAAAATCACTGGTTATACCTAATGGAGGTTGAAGTTTGACTTTGACAACTTTCACATTAGTCATCTAAAACTAACCCTTGCCGTGAAATTGGTTTCTTCTCAATATCTTTCGTTTGCTGTCATCGATTGTTTTCAGATTTTAGTATGTGATAAAATATGCCAGAGGCTTTGACATCTCTTTGAATTTTTCTTTTAAAAAGGATGTGTTTATTTGAAGACTTTGCTGCCTTATTAGCAGACTCCTTTAATCTCAGAGAGTAATTTTGTCATACAATAATTTGCACTGCTTATATAGCAATCAGAAAGTCATTTACTACGTATTGCCACTTATGATGGTGTTAGAATGATGCCATTATATATCTTCAGTGGATACTGTATACTCTCAGTTATAATGTAATAAATATAGCATCAATAATTCATACAATGGCACATAGTTTAATGGTGAAATCTAATTACTAAATGGACATCAGTGTTGTATAAAATATTGACAGGTTCGAAACTAACTATCATATAATTGCTTTCAGCCAATAAATCTCCCCTTGCTTTTTATACTTTCAGATGACCATAGTAGAGTAATCTTATGGGATGTTCCCAAGGGATGGAAGAATGACTATATTAACGCAAGTCACATCGATGTAAGAATTTAATATAATTTATTATGATATAATTATAAACCAATTACATCAAATTTGACTGTACGAAAAGTTTTGTACAAAACATTACAATCAATATTATTAATGATATAACGAAATTTTATCAGTTTAATTCAAATGTATATTAAAAATCAATACATTTAATAGTTGTCAGTCAAATTCACTTTATATTATGGAAATATTTGGTTAAATGGGCAATCTAAATTTCACACAGTACTTGAAGTGGGTTTATGATTATAACTTACGGGCTGGCCCCAAGAACCACTGATGTAATTTGTTATAAATGGTTGTTATTTATTGCTTACAATTTGTGCATCTTATTGTTCACATGTTGGTCTAATTGTTTTTATTTGTGTTTAGTGTGGTCCACCTGAACTTACTTTTATATCTACCCGAACAAAATAATGTTCTAGTAAAATACCTATTGAATGTCCAGGGATCTGTTTCACTAAACATAATTGTTTATAAATTAGACAAACATGTATATCTTTTCATTTTCGAAATTTTGGTTTAGTTGTTCTACGATTGTTTTTTTTACTTAAATCTATTATTGAAATGAGCCCCTGGTTTAGTAGAACATAAAGCAATCTCCTTTAATAACTAATTAATGCAGTCGTATTTCCCCATAATACAAACTTAAATCACAATATCTCACTTCTGCTTATTGTTTTCCATCAACTGCATCTACACTTCTCAAACATCCCTACCTAACTGACCATGGTAATTGTTCTAAAGGGAATCCTGTTCGATGCGTCTGACAAATGGAAAAACCGTGAACCTGATAATTTATCTTGTGTGAAACTCTCCAGAGGAACATTGTATGAAGATTGATAGAATCGAAACTGTGAATTTCCTCATGTTCGTTGCTTTCGTAGTATTATTATTAGTGAAAGGATGCGAAATAGAATTTAGATCAAATACATGTATCATTTATTCATAAAACAGATCTGGTGTGTCGTGATAGTTTACTGTAGAATAAACCAGATGAGTTTTATAAGAATTTATATTGTGACTCGTGCTCTTAGTGGAAAAATCAACAATTTAGATACAAGGATATCAGACTAATGAAAATATGAATAAAAATATCGTATCGAGAGAATTATGTTAGGATCTCTAGCTACTAGAATTGTCTGAGCTACAAATTTATATGTTAATGAGTTTGTTTCCACTTAGTAATTCCATTACGCTTCCTGCAAGTAATTTACTCGATAATATTCACTATTGATTACACAAATAAATATCTATTAATGTACAATTTGAACAGTTATTTTTTTTTAAACTAAACAATACAAAGATTATTAGTATTGTAATTTTCCAATAGTGTTCTATTACGTAACAAGTTTATCAATACTCAATAATTTTTCCTATTGATTACAAATATTAATATCTGGTTATGCACAGTTTGAATAGTTAAAGGGACAATCCCGAATATATTATGGACAATAAAACTGCTTAATTTTCTGTTCAAAGCCCTTAAAATCCTTTACTTCAGGGACAAGCAACTAATGCGTACGTTTTCAAATAACTGAAACCCGTCAGTCTTCATCTGGAAATGGAGACGGTGTCCCTAGCTGTATTGCATGGTGTCTGGATGAAACCAGACTTTTATTTTATAAACACAATGGGCAGATGAAATTTACCTTTCATTATCAAGTACAACACATTGGTCATGCACTGCTCAGAGCTCTAAAGGTACAAAATCAATTATGAGACCCACCAATGAAAAAATTGACCCAAAGTCAGTGAAATGTTACATGTCCGGATAAGCGTTTTTGACGTTCACATCCAAACCACTCAATATCTTGAACTGAAATTTTAAGACACGGTAAATACACCATTGTCCTAATTTTTGGCGCTTAATTTTCAAAAGTACATTGAAATGTGGTCGTATATTGTCGTCGCCCCTGTCTGTCCGTCCGTCGGTTCAGCGTCCACAAGCTCTACAGGCTAAAGTTAATATCCGATTGACTTTAAATTTATACACAGTGTTTAAGGTCATGAGACGAAGAAGCCTATTGTTTTTCAGCGATTTCCGATAATAACTACCAGAGTTATGGCCCTTGATCACTTCAAAAAATCTTCTGGACGCTCTAGAGGCCAAAGTTAATATCCGATTGACTTTAAATTTATACACAGTGTTTAAGGTCATGGGACGAAAAAGCCTATTGATTTTCAGCGATTTCCGATAATTAGTGCCAGAGTTATGGCCCTTGATCACTTCGAAAAAATCCTGTGGAAGCTCTAGAGGCCAAAGTTAATATCCTATTGACTTTAAATTAACACACAGTGTTTAAGGTCATGAGACGAAGGAGCCTATTGATTTTCAGAGATTTCAAATAATTACTGCCAGAGTTATCTCCCTTGATAACTTCAAAAAATTTTGTGAAGCTATAGAGGCCAAACTTATCATCCAATTGACTTTAGATTGATACACAGAGTTTAAGGTGTTGAAACGAACAAGTATTTTGATTTTCAATGAATTTTGATAACTGAACAGCTAAATCCATGATATGAAATGTTTCATGTATATACTAATTGTTAGCGTGGGGTAACACTTTATAAAAAGCAATCAAATTCTAATGATTTTCTGATAATTACATAATGAGTTGTTACTCTTAATCAGTTTTTAGTGTATTACAAATGTTTCATTAGCAAAAAAAGTAAAAATATGGGACAACCCTTGTTGACTGCCCGGATGATTTAGCTGCTGTGGGCGTATGTTTCATTGCCTGGCAACCCATCTTTATAGAAAGTATAAAGATTATTACTATTGGAAATGTAGTCTTTTTTCAAAAAGTATTCTATTATGTAAAAGAGTTCAGATGTTTATCTTTAAGAGGATGTATAGTTTTAAAGATTCCAGACAGAAAAGACTGATGGATATTAATGACTAGAGTTTCTTTTTCTTCCAAGGATATTGATTATTTTAAAGGTATCTAGAAGACAAAGTGAACTTATAATGATGTTTTAATCTATTGAACCACCACGTGTATTTGTAATGGATGTATTTTTAAGAATAGCTGATAGATAAGACATCCTTGGCCTATATATTAGATTTATTTCTTAAAAATTATATTCAGTCAGTTAGTCCCTAAATAATATCCTAAAGAGGAATTGGCATTGAAGTGACTCCAAAATTTGTTATGTCAGGGGAAGTCATATTATGGGTGATGAAACTGATCTTTCTGATAGGTTCAATTTGAATAGGATTATAATTAACAATATTTTGAGGACCATGTACTTTTTTTGTTTGTTAAAATGTGAATAAAGTCATCTATCAAACAAAGGAATGGAAATTATGATGTTGCATACTTATACAAATTATAGTATATCTCATATAGTATAGTATAGTAAATAGTATCATGATTTTGAGGCGTTATTCGTCACAATACTTTATATGGATGGATGTTTTTACGGCGAGAGTGTTTATATAAAATACCAGAGTGATATATTTATTGTCTTTACATAGACCTACAACATGAAATAAAGAACTTCCAAGACGATTCAATAATGGTAAAGTTTTGTCTTGCTTGTGTCTGTAGATCTGTTAGCCAAAGGAAGGAAGATGTATGGATCGAGAAATAAAAGCTAAATGAAATAAACACAAAAAATGTCTGGGAACCAGACTACTATATTATGTGAAAAGATGTACATTGTTGTTTTCTTGAACAATTAGCTTCATCATGGTCCAGAAATAGAAAAAAACGACAAGTTCTCGGGTATAAAGATTATACGATCTTATAAAAGATGAAGTTAGTAAGTCATTAAATGATAGTTGATATAAATACGATACTTCTGCTCTAGTATTATTGCTTCTCAGATATAGCTTTACCGTCCCTGATATAGCTATTCATAAATTGCGGAGGTATTCTTTATTTGAATTCAGATAAACTTACATGTATCTCTACAAATTTTATTGCTTGTATTTACATACAAATGAGTTCCATTAACTAAACTATTATTGTGATGTTTAAATAGAATCAAATGTTTATGAAAACGTATCAGGTGGTCCAACGTATAAAATGTGTAGTTAGGTGTAATATGACTAGTACAACTTCAATAGTGCCTTACATTTTGTCACACAACAAAAAATATTTTTGACTACAACTGTGACATCTCAAATTCCTTTGAAATCAGTTCAGATTCAGTCTTAAAAAGTCAATTGTATTTTTTAAAGTCATATGTTTAATTAGAATAAAGCTTAAAGTACATGGCATCTGTAAACAGTACCAGTTCTACCTTGTGAAAGATTATTCCAATACTTTTGTCAGTCTCTCTACTGACCCTAGTGAAGTATTTTTTATTGAAAGTGAAAGGCTTGATTAAGGCAATCAAAACAAGGGAGGTAATTTAGCCTGTTATGTATCATTGTCCTTATATGTTTAACCACAGACCTGGACAATCAACAACTTCTTTTATGTTGTCTTAATTTTCCAGAGAAAAAAGATATGGTTTTTAAATTTTAGAATGATTCCAATGATTGTATAATAGTGATTTCACAACCTATTCAGTAATAGATATAGAAATAATTACTTTTTTACTCATTATGGTGCAGTTTCACTTGATGCTTAATATATTGACAGCTATATCTTATATGGGGGATTGGATGGTCTAGTGGTTTAATGCATGAAATCATAAGGTCTGGCACTGAGTCGAGTGGCAAGGTTTCAATTCCCCGCATGTACATGACGAGGACTAGCTTTGCCTGTCAAATTTGTGTTTTTTTTCCAGTTCCTCCATCTTCCTCACATTGCTAAGGAACCCCTTGGGAATCATTGAAATAAAACTGAACCATATATTTTTGTTCTGAAATTACCTAGTTTTGTGTCGAGTTGACGTGAAACCTCATTTTTCTCTCTTTATATTCACTTTTATCTGTGTTATCACCCTTGATGGAAGCAAAGATTAAGCCCCAGGAACAACTGCATAAATCTTAAGTGCTTGAAGTTGAGCATTGGTATTATCACCGAATCGAACTAAGAATAGCCCCCGAAACCGTCGGTGATAGTATTAATCAGCTTCTAACAACAGCATGATGTCTAAAAATTCATGAATACCCATCATTCCCTCGATTGCTAATGGAAATATTTATGTAAATATAATGCCATTATATGTATGTATTTATTCAAGCGATTAACTAATCCACACGGACATAAACATTTGTTATTATTTAACCTGATACGGACCTAGACAGAGAAAAAATATTATGTATTCGAAGTTTAATCAATCTGTCAGACATGATTATACTAAAGAGAGAATTTTAAATGTTTCTCTAATCAACGGTTATTGAAAATAAACCCAAAATTCTGTTTAATATCAGGTTTATATAATCAATGGAAAATATTCTTTTTCTCTTCATTTGGCAAAAATCGAAATGGTTTTTGGTAAGGGTAAATTTGTTCTGTTACCAGCCATATTGAATACAGACATTGATCCCTTGACAACATATTGGCTAAAATTAGCCCGATCCCTTACTGAATGGAAAGATTTTCGTGCTAGTTTTTTTTTTATCAAGGTGCAGGACATATTGATTGATTGACATCTTTTATCAAAAGCTTTCAGCTCTCGCGGACTACATTTCTCAATAACACAAGTCTTCTTCCTTCCTTCGTAAAGCAGACATTTAATTTGCTTGGAGTAACGTTTTCAACATTTAAAAGAAAATCTGAGAGTTTGTTGTCTTTTCGAATAAAAAGATATTTGCATAAACATTTCTTGTGGTGTTTGATAATATGTGGTAAAGGATGCCTGGGATATCACTGGCTACTTGCCGTCTGCTTTCATGTATAGAAATGAGACAAATATCTGATCATCTGTTTTCATTATTTGACCTCGGGATCTCCAGCAAATTGGAAAGAAATTTAGAATTCCTTTAGGGATGGTAGAGTTTTATGTTACCTGGAGAGAGTTAACCCTATAACCTACATGTATATATATGTGCCCTGTCTTATTTAATATTTCCTCCCTCGTTTAACAGAACTAATGGATCATAAAGCCATGATGAAATTCCTCATCTATCTAAATCTGCCTTTTGCATGTATTTTTTCTGGCTTCAAATGTTATATAAATTATTATTTAAACATTTATTCACTTGACAAGCCTATAACTTCAAACACTCATAACTTATAGAATAAGCCGTTATCTAAATATTTCATAATGCATCTTTAACAACAATAATAAACAATTCGCACTACATGTTGTTTAAAATTCAAACACTCATAACTTATCATAGAATAAAGTAATCCGACTTCAAATTTCAATATTGATTTGTAATTATCTATTTTTGATATTTATCTTATGTAATACATGTTTCATTAATTAATGTGATAGATTTGTATGAAAAACTATGTTTCATATATCTGTAAGATATAGCCACAATTCCAAAGCTGTATGCAAGAGCTTGCTCATTTTATGACAAATTCTTGGTCCATGACAGATTATTGAATGGAAATTGCTGAACAAGAATAATTACAAACTAGACATTATTATATAGAGTCTAGACTATTTCAATGTTCAGTGATCTCATCACAGAATTGTGAATAAGTATAACATGTTGGATCTGTCTGGTTTATAAAAGCAAATTTACTGGTATTTTCTTTAAATTAATATTATATACATTGTGTTTAACACTGAGCACTGTTGGGTCTCACACAAGGCTGGGTAAACTTATCCTTTTCAGACATTGATACCAGTTTCTATTTTGTAAATTATTTCAAAAGGCGTGTCAGACGTTCCTCTTGCTGTTCCCTGAGTTGTCATATTTGTCAGTTAAGCTATGTGGATATTTTGATTAAAGTTTTAGGATAAGGAGCAATTGGTGTTGACTACTGAATTATCTTTCTTTGTTTTTTATTTATTATTTCTATTGTCCGTGGTGAATAGAAAAAATCAGCAAAAGGAAATACCAAATTGGTGCTGTTGGTAAGAGGTCTTCGTGGATAATCACCAGACAGAAAGTACAAAAAAATGCTCGAATTCAATCGTAATCGTTCAGGAATTTAATACTTCAGGAAACGATCTTTCAGGACTTTACTTCTTTAAGAAACACAAAAAAAACAAAAAACTTTCATCTGTAGTATGCATCTGTACTAATGCAGTTTTATGCATTGTTTGTATGATTAGATTCATCATCACGACTCATGGCATTTAACTTATCATGTAACATTTTATTTTTTGTCTTGCAGGGTTACTGTGTTTCCAAAGAATATATTGCCTCACAAGGTGAGTAAAAACGACCATCTCATAAATCAAATATTTTCATGCCAGAAATTCATTAAGATAACCACATTTTAGCACAAATTAAGAGGCATATATCATACGGAAATGACATATCATAAAATAAAATGCAAGTAGGGAGCAAAAAAATGTACAAAATGTTCAATTGTAATTTTTGTGAATTATGTGGAGGTCATCCTAATCCACTGTAGCTCATGATCATCATGCCAGCACAAATAAACTAGAAAATTAAATTGATGTTTTTCAAACGTGTGCAGCAATAATAGAAAAGAATGTTTTGAATATTGTGCAGGTCCTAACAGCCGATCCATCATTCAGTTCTGGCACATGATATGGCAGGAGGGAGTCCATTGTATCGTCATGACAACTGGTCTATTTGAAAATGCTGCCGTAAGTTTTTTTTGATGAATGTAGTTTCATCTATTTATTAAAGTAATATCAATATATTTCGGTATTTGATATTGTGTTAAATGTCATTGCATTTTACAGTTAGAATGTATCAAAGAAAATGAAGAAAGTGATCTATTTCATATTTTATAAAAACTTGACACATTGACAAAGAAGAATCTGGAAAAATAAATTGGCCTTATTTAAAGGAGAATCTCACTCTTTGCAAATATTTCATGCAAATATCTAGTATTAACATATAGTTTCAACCATGCACAACCTGAATTACAAATTGGTTTCAAATTGATATGCCATGATTGATATAACTCACTGTAAATTTCAAAGAATGCAAAGGTCTTTAACATCTCTTCTTTGGTCTTTAACATTACTTTAGGTTTTTTTGAGACTTAGACTGTGCAGCATTAGGAAGGTTACAGCCTATGAATAAAAATGTGGATCTTGGTTTTTCATCCCATCCCAATGACTGAGCATAAGTATCCTTGTCAACTAGGCAAGAGTCTGGTTCCCTGCCTGCTTACACAATAAAGAAACAATGCAGCAGCTTGACTTAATTGTTGAGTACAAGTATTTATGTACAGACAATTCAACAGGAATATTACTGACATAAATTTAAAAACCGCACAGGAAATAAATGTGAAAAATAAAGAGGTGCACCTATTTTTTTAGGTGCATGAATTTGAAACAAGTACGGGTCGTTCCCTTTGGTATTTACGTAGTTGGAACCAATATTATAACAGATATTCTGTTTGAGAGTAAAAATTCATTCTTTTGCGTAATGAATGGAAAGTTTGAACTTTCATTCCATCTCCCTCAGGAATAATATCTGAAGATAAATGATCTGCATGTGTAAGGATTACTCTAAGAACTTGAATTTTCTATAGAATGATAAACATTGTATCTGGTATTTTTTTTAATGAACTGAAACTGTTTTTATACATCAAATTCCGAAAGAGAATTTTTTTTTGCTCAACTTATTTGGCGAAATCTCTAGGTGGCCTTAATATTTAGACCTGAATGTTTCTGCGTATATTAAATGGATATACCAGAAATATTGAGATAAAACAAAGACAATATCCAATGCTGACAATATCCAATCTGATTAAAACACAGATCCTATTTTCTTTTGGGGGGTTGGGATGGCCTAGTGGACTAGAGTGCCGCGCTTCGACCTCTAGCTGGCCGGTCACCTCTGGCTTGCGGCTGTACGTGGTTTCGAGCTCTGGTGTGAGAGTATGTGGCATGGAGATAGGGGCGCCTTCTCAACCTCGTGGGTTTCCTCCAAGCACTCCGGTTTCCTCCCACTGCTAAAGACCCCTATGCACAAGCGAATTATTGAAATAAAATTAAACCATTATGTTAGTCCCGAAATGACCTAGTTTGTGTTGAGTGGACGTTAAACCCTATTTCTCTCTCTCTCTCTTTTCTTTTGTTTTTATAGTTCAAAATTTTGTTTTACTTGTCTTTAATATACCAGGACCTGGAAGAGTTGTTATCATTGACGTGTTCTGAATGATGTTAGGGATTAGCCAATCAAACAGTCTGTTACGAGGAGCTTTAGACATGTTTTGGATGGAACTGTGGTTAATCCTCTAGTAACATCAATGCTGATTTGTTAATCAAATGTCTGATGTCATAGGGTCAAAAGCCACTGGCATGAACTCTGACGTGAGTCATGCAACATATCGCTACACCCAGTCAGATCTTCATATTGTGTAGGCCATTGAAAGTATTAAAAGACAAAACATGATATAGATCTGTATTTGAATGAGGTTGGATAATATCTGTATTCAGGAAAGTTTGAATTACATGTATAATGTTGACAAGACATTACTGTAAATCAGTTTTATATTATATAAATCCAGTTAGTAATATGTGTGAATATTTGATTTTTTTCAGCAACAATGTGATAAATATTGGGATGATTTTCTTGGTGTTAAGAAATACGTCCGACATGGTAATATACATATCTGGACAGAAGAGAGTATATATATGGCCCAGTTAAATATCAGAACTTTTAGAATACAGAAGGTATTGTAATGACCAGCTTTTTTGATTTAATCCGAGGATCTGCTAACAGAAATGAAATGGAGTTTAACGTCCTACTTTTCTGCACCGACTGGGCTAATAAGGACAGGCATATGCTATGCACTGTGCCTTGAAGTCCTACTATTATTTCCAATTTCAACTGTCAATTGTTCATCGATTGAAATATGGTCTATATTTATTTGGATGATGGATTAAAATTTAGATCTGTGTTCTGTGAATATCATTGGCACTGTGTAAAAGATTCCCTGAAAATGGACATAAAAATGATACTGGTGACGTCGCAAAGTCAAAATTCTCCTCCTAGCATATTCCTGTCCACATCAGCAGATTGGTACATCCAAATAAGATGTTCAAAAATTCATTTCTGCAGTTGGGACAACCCTCAGGGTAATTTGTTGATTTATTTTCTCACTGATGTTCAATACTAAACAGAGAACCAGTAAAATGTACATTCATACCTTGATGGAGTTCCTTAGTAACCACTGCATGGGTAGAATGTGGATTTGTTTAACATTTTTTTCCTCTTATCATTTCGAATTTTATCAGAGCACATTTATAGATTGAAAAATTCTTCGAGAGAAATAAAAAGATCAGTACTTAATTGGATTTGGGATTACATACAGTGATGAAAAAAGGCAATAATCTACAAAATACATGTGTAGACAATGGCATACAACGACAATTGATTTTGTAAGAAAAAGCCAATCTTTTCTAGTCGGATCAGAAAAAGTAGATGATAATACTGTCCATATTGTTATTTGGCGCCACTTCAATATTGTAAATGTAATCTATTATCAAATAATACTTTTAGATAAATCTGAACAAATTAAAACTTAGTTTCTAAATACAGAAAATCGTATTAATAATCATTGTGTAGTTTACCTTGTATTCCATTTAATATTTACTGAGAGCATAGATGAAGGGAATAGAAGCTCTGATTGATATTGGTGTGTCATCAGTTATTTTATGCTAGCTTAAGCCAATTCAAGACCATATTTATCATTATGAAATGACATAATTGGTATTGTTAGAAAGATGATTAATTAATCACTGAATAACAATACCAATCATTATGCTTATCCATTCGGGCTATCACCTCTTGACCAAATGAAATACTGACACACATAGATACATTCATGAAGGTGCAGATGGGTCAAAAATCTGAGGTCCTCCGATGCTTTCTTTGCCATGTATAAGAAGCCTTAGCTGTTGGAATTCAAGTGGAAGAATCCACTCTGTCAGGACTGCGTCCGTAAACCATAGAAATAAGATTAACATGGGTTTTGTTTCAAGATGACCAAAGCATCGTGCTGACGAGATGCTTAACTCCATTCCACTAGCTAGTGGATGTAAGAGAGACAGAGAAACACAAACTATGTCATTTCAGAACTTACATATGGTTGAATTTTCTTTAGCCATGGAAGGAAACCAGAGAACCTGGAGAAAACCCACGAGGTTGAACAGGCTACCAATAGACTACCCACCCCCCTGGGATGTGAAAGAAAAGAATTGTTGATAATTATTTTTAGTCAGAATGCCAGATCAACTATGTCATTTTATGATGATAAACATTTTTATACCTGGTCTAGAAATATCCATTATGTCATTAATTTATAATGAAAAACAATTTCTTGATTTGGGATTTAAAATCGACTCCACAAAATGGAATGAACACGATAATTAGATTATGAAAGAGATACTACGCCCTCTACTTTCTTTTTATTATTTTCATTTTAATGCTATCAAGAATTATTTGATCATTATAACGTCATTTATATATTTTTGCATACTTTAATGTATGACAGTATGATATATATAAAAGAAGCATTAATTTAACCCTTTAGCACTTGGTACATGTAAATATTGACTTTGCCAGTTCTTTGAAGAAATATAGAGTAAAGTCATATAATTGAGACATGTACTATCCTAGAACCGACCAAAATTCTCCGAAACTACTTTTCCTTAGACATGATTCTGGGGGTAGAGGGTGGTCTTAGAATCCGTAGTTTCTGGTATTCAAAGTGCTAAAGGGTTAAAGCATTAAAACATTGTTCACAGGACTTCAGTGGCTATTTGTGTATCGGTAGCTATTTGCGTATCAAGACGCTAGAGAACTAAAATTTAAATTGCTGTGGCCTTATGGATATTTTGTTTAAGAGTAAGATGTATCTAACTGACATGTACATGAACTGACTTTATTTTCCAGGAAGGAAGTTGTCAATCAAGGATTATTCGACAGTTTGAAATGATTGGCTTCCACGACAATGAGTGCGCCGACCCTGGATTTATTCTTGATGTCAGAAGACGTGTTAATAATTTCATATCTACGAGCTGTGGACCTATTTTAGTCCATTGCAGGTAATTGTTTTCAAGTAATATTTCGAATACGTCGTAAATGACAATTAAATTATCTTGAAAAACCAATTAACCTTTTTTCGTAGTTAATGCTGATTTGATCAAGTAATTTAGATATGAATTTAGATTTACAGCCATAGTTAATGACTATTTATTAACGTATATATAGAAGTACATATAGTTCAAGCAATTATTACTCATACGTTTGATTTTAAGTACACAATGGTTTCTCTAGGCCCTAGGGATATAAAAAGTTATGTTTAGTCCTGACATTTAGTTTCAAGATGCATTATGTAGGATTTAGATAAGATTTAACATGTTTCTCTGATCTCTAACAGTTTAAAAATAAATAATGAAAAAGGAATAGGTTGAAAATTTCATTCAAATTACTTTATCTTGAACGAATTTATGAATGTTTCAAGAATAGTATAGTCTCAATTTTCATTGCTACCATTCTTACAATACTAAACAAAGTCTTGATTATCTATTTTTATACACCCACATATTGTCGTCGCCCCAGTCTGCTCGTCCATCTGTCATTGTGGATGCTCTAGAGGCTAAAGTTAATATCTGTGAGATGAAGAAGTCTATTGATCTATTCAGTGATAGCCATGCCACTTGGTGTATGGTTTCATAACATAAAAAACATGCACGATAATGAGCATTTTTGGCTCAGCTCAATCACAGAGTAAGAAATAACATCTTCAACATAACTGTTGGCTTGTTTTACTAGAATTAATACTTTGTAATTTTAGATGTGGAGGGGGTAGAACTGCTGTTTTCATAGCTGTAGACTTTTGTTTAAAACAAGTCGAAGCTGAGGAAAGGGTGGATATTTATGGTGCTGTTTTACACCTAAGAAGATATCGCAAAAATATGGTGCGGACATTGGTAAGTGTGGCAGTTTATGAAAGCCATTCTCAATGACTGTAGCTCCATTTAGTCAATGACAACGAGTGTTGATTATGGTCTAATTAATAATTTAGATAACATTTCAGACCTAAAGAAAAATGTGCATTTGGTAGATTTAGCACTTGTATAATGTATGTTTAACTAAATTTATGATGTGCTTTTGTATAAGGATGAATTGGAACATTAATGGAATCTTGTTTGTCTTTATTTTAATCTGTAGCATTATTGGAACAGTGGAGTTGAGATTGTTATATTTAAATCTGTGTGTTTCAGGGTCAGTATCGACTTATATATGATACAGTAGCCATGTTTTTACAGTGTAATTATACAGTTTTTTCTGCAGCGGAATTACAATCCAACTATCCTATTACTAGTTTAAGATGTCAGCAAATAGAACAAGAATTTATGGTAATAATATGTTATAAAGTCATATTACCAACCAATTTTTTGTTGTAAATCTGTATTTAAATTAGAAATATTATGTTTAGAATTTGAATGAAACCAGAGGTTAGACAGACAATCCTACTACTTGTGATGTACAGTTGAAAGATTAAACCCTTAACCAGCATAGATAACGGGCCACAAACTGTGAGCGTCCCGGGTTCAATCCCGGTGTTTGGCGAGAAAGTTTCTTTGGATTTTTGTAGTTGTATCATTGTATTCTGTACATGTTTGCCTGCCTGTAAAGGACCCTTGACAGATGCAATTCGAAATATGGGTAGGCGTTATTGTCGCAGTCTTGGCAAAATTCCCTCATAGCACACTGCATCTTGATGACCATCTTCGTTGCACATATAACAGACCTTATGATCTACAGCAAGTAAGCCCTAGACTATCCCCCCCCCCCAATTTTCATAGATAACCAGTTACCTATCAGGACTTTCTTCCCTTTATTGTCAATGAATGTATCGTATTTGTAGGCATTACAGTATATAGTACCAGCATTAAGTATTGGTGATTGTGCTAGCGGACATAGAGTAGAAAACCGTTGTAAAAGTAGAGATATTATGATGTTACCTCGTAAGTTTTACTTTTGTTTTACCTCCTATAAAGCAACATAATACAAAAAATAACCACACATGAATTTCTTGCTTTAGACAATTTCTTAATTTAAAGCCAGTGATTCTCATTGCATTTTTTATGGCTCCATGCTAAAATGAACTTATGGTGAATTTTAAACATTCAGAGAACAAAATCTGCCAATGCTAGATAATCTGCCAATGCTAGATAATCTCAAAGCATCATTCATTTGGAGTAAAAAGAGAATCAGCAAAAGACTTGACCCAACGGTTGTAGATGGTGTGGGCTTGTTTATACTGATCAGATCCAATATTGTTCAATTATTTGTACATGTATGTTCAATTTTATGAGAATGAGCCCCAAGTTCATAAAGCATTCTGAGACTTAAGTTGAGAATTTGCTCAACTTTAAATCACTGTTTATGAGAAATATCTGTGATCCAGAAACACAAAACTTTTCACATAGTTTCGTATTAGTGTATTTGATACATAAAAACAACAAAATTATTATAACTGGCTATATTTGAGTTAAAATAAGGTAAACAAATTTGAGTAAATTCTCACCTTAAGTCTGAGAATGCTTTGTGAACTCAGGGCCTGTTTGTCTATGATATCACCCAAATGAAGGCACAAATGAGAACAGCGCTGGATTGAACATTTATTTTGCACTTTTCCATCCGGCCTAGTATGGTATAAATTGTTAAAAAAATTTGTTTTATAGCTGAAAGAGCTCGCCCATATTTAACATCAGCTGATACTGGTGATAGTGGTAATGATTTTATTAATGCTGTATATATTGATGTAAGTTTATTATTAATGCTGTAAATTTGTTATTCACCCAATGTTTATATATTCTACATCCAGATATTGTATATCGTTATTAACCTCATCATTTGATCTGAATTTTAATCTTTTGATTAAAGTGTTGTATAAGTGAATGCTCTGTGAGAGGCACTACTTGTGTATAACATCATTATGAAAAATTAATGTAAAATATTGAGTGTCAAACAGGTGTGCTTATGCTCTCTAGAACACCTGGTGTCACTTCTCATTTTTATTTATTAATGAACTTGCTCCTTCTTGGAACTCTACTTTTATATTGCATTGATTTCTTTTCTTTTTGTACAGGGCTACTTTCATGTCAACTCTTCACTAGTCACGCAATGGCCAAAGAAAAGTACTCTAAATGATTTATGGCGCCTTCTATTTGATTTTAAAATCAATTCTCTTGTGGTATTAAATGATATAAAATTTTCTAGGGTAGGTAACTTACTGTTTATCATTCATAATTCTTAAGATAGTAGACAATTGCAACAACTGACATAAGTAACTAAAGTTCTCCTGGACTTATTCCAATATAGTACAATAGTCTTCATGATCTTTCGTAAAGGTCCTTAAAAAGTATGAGCATAACTTCATAATGTAATAAGGGGGTTGAAGGTAATATTATTCTTAATACGATATGCAATTATGGTCGTGAATAGAATATGCATAAAGACGACTATCTGTTAGGGCGACCCGTGGCCGGTTCATTTCAAAATGAAGTAAGAACCCTGGGGTTGGGTACCGCCGAATGGGGTGGTTTTGACGCCGCTACCTAACCTAAATGACCTAGTTTGTGTTGAGTGAATGTTAAACCCAAGCCTGGAAATAAGGCACCTGTCACTGACAATGTCCGGCACAGATTCAGGATTTGTCAGGCACAAAACCTCTGGTATCTGTCATTTTGTCCGGCACTGATTTATCTATATTATTGATAATGTCAGGTACTATTTCATTTGTGCCCGACATTTTGTCAGATACACCTAAAACCATTATTTCCAGGCCTGGTTAAACCCCATTTCTCTCTCTTTAATTCTCTCTAAATGTTATATGCATTTTGAAGGTAGAGATAGAAATGGGGTTCACAGTCTGCTCGACACTAAGCATACTTTCTATTTCAATGATTTACGTGCATATAGAACCTTTAGTGGGATGAAACAACCCACAAGATTTGGCAGATTACCCTACCCCTCATCACAACAAATTAAATTGACAAATGGCAATGTCAAGTTTAATTTATAAACAACAAACAGGCTTCAATGTATGGTATTGGCTATCTTTTATAAATGTTTTTTTTTTATTGGAGCAAATTATGAAAACAGTAGAAATTCATAATTTATGCCATTTTTGATTTTACTTCAGCGTTATCAGAGATTTTGGCCAAAAGAATTAGATGAAGAAATTAAATATGGTCCTATATCGGTGAAATACTTAGGATGTGGAAAATATCCTCAACTCATCATTAGAGCGTTTGCTATTCATAAGGTAAAGGTATTAATTATTCCATAAATATATTTATTTTATTGTCTCTAAATCAATATCATCCAATGTTTTCGACATTGAAAACACAAATTATTTGTCAATTTAAATCCACATTGCTGTTGTGATTTTACCAGGAAAAGATGGGCTTCTGAGCCATAACCAATATTTAAGACAAAATAAACATTTTACCATTGGTACATGAATTGTATGAGTGCGATAGCACAAGGGCAATATCGATATATTACGCAATGTCTACATGAGACCATTAAACAACTTAAAATACAGATATTATCCAACACTAATATTTCAATGATATACATTACTCTGGTAGACTATTTCTTTAATGTACGGTTGGCACATTGCCAGTACCCGTAGTACGCCAACATCAAAGGATGATGTCACATCTGTATTTTAAACATTCATATTACATGTCAATTTCTAGGTCCCAAATATTAGCAAATTAGCTCCTTTGAACATAATATATACGCAATTTAAACAAACTGTCTACAAGACTTGAAACGTCTATATACCTACATTAAAAATACACTCTACTTATTATTAAACCATTCACTATTCATAGGGTAATAAAAACATTGATTTTATTGTCATTGCTAAACATAATACAAAAACAATTTAAAAGGCTGTAAACGCCTACGTATACCTAAAGAGGATGTTTTTGTTCTCTAAGGCATACTTATTGTAAAAAAATAAAATCTGTTTATTTTAAAGGTTTGTGTGAAATTTTTATTGCAGAATTTAGCAAATTCTCAAAGAGAGCCAAAGTACAAAGATTTAATTGTAAAGATGTTTCAAGTAACAAATGGTACCAGTCCTGCTAAAATCAGTCTCTCTCATAAATCTTTATTATATGTGATGCAATGTGTTGATGACTGGCAACAGAAGACAAATCCCACTACACCTGTCTGTATTATGTCTAAGTAAGTATATATATAAGTAAAGATATAACAACATCTTTTAAGGGAGGTTGATGGCCTAGTGGTCTTAATTTTAGACTCTAATCTAAAGTATGGCATTTCAATCAAACTCTAGCTGGGCAGTCAACTCTGGTTTCAGTTTGCGGTTCCAAAAAAGTGGTGTGAGCATAAGGCTTGGAGATAGAGGGCAACTTCTCATCCTTGTGAGTTTATTCTGAGTACTTTAGTTTAATCCAACAAAAAAGGCCCCTATACATACAAACGTGTAAACCCTACAAACAAAAACAATTACAACCCCTTTCCTCTTTGTCTAATTCAGCAGGTAGACCAATGATGTGGCCACTGACATTTCTGTCACATGTGCTAATATGAGCTCACTGGTTATGGTAGGGTTAGGGTTAAAAACTCCTGGTATCTTCATGCTTCACAATATTAAAATAACCCCAATTTATTAACCATATGTTAGTCCCGAAATGACAGTTTGTGTTTTAGTGGACTTGAAACCCCATCTCTCCCTCTCCCTCCTTCCTTAACTGCCATTAACACATCAAATTCATACATAATTGGCACCAAATATTGATTTTAAAATACAATGTAAGTAAAACTGTATGTAATTGTATATTTTAGAGATGGGTCATCACGATGTGGTATATATGCAGCTGTAAATATATGTGTTAATCAAGTCGAGATAGATGGTGAATGTGATATATTTAATGCTGTTAGATTAATTAAACGTAATAGACCACATCTAGTATCTACTATAGTAAGTCAACATCTTTATCTTTTATCTCCTTGCTGTCCATCCCTCAGACTCAGAAAATTTTAACAAAAATGTCTTTTGTATGAAAAATGTTAGAGGATTTCATCAAAAAATGGCAGGATTGTTGTTTGAAAGATGGATTTGATACAGTCTGTATCATGCAGATAGGTTGAAATAAACTTGCTTATGACATACCCTCTTGTCCACCATCCTTTGGAAATTTTTAATGCAACTGATTTCTTCTCTAAATTGACTGAAAGGAAGTGAAATGAAATGGGGTTTAACATCCTACTGTTCTGATCCTGTTCTGGATGGCCGAATGGTTAGCATGTGTGCGCTGTATCATAAAGCCTGTCATTGATTCAACTGGTGTGGTTTTGAATCCCTGGTTGTACGTGATAAGGGGTAGAGTCGCCTGTCCAACCTCGTGGTTTTCTCAGATTCCTCCGGTTTCCTCCCACTACTAAAGATTCCTAGTTTGTGTCGAGTGGATGTTAAACCCCATTTCTCTCTCTCTCTCTCTCTCTTTTTTTTCTTTCATTCAATAGTTGATATCTATTTTAATGATTTTACAATTTGATCAAATCAATATTATTTTTTATTATCAGGATGAATATCGATATATCTACAATTTTATGGAAGATTACGTGAATAGAACAACATTACAACCGCAGATAGTTATTACAGGAATAACTGGAAACGCTACTAATTATAGAACACATAGAAACGCAGTAGAAGATATATCACCAGTAGAAGACTCTAATATATCTGCGAGAAGTAGTCGATCGGGCAGTTTCGCTACAGCAATTGATGACACCGCAGATTTTATTTTACCATCGGGTGTAGACAATCATACAACACTAAGTGCCTACGTTGCTCAGCTGTCACCTTCATCAACGAAAAACACAATCATGGACAAAAGTAACCATTCCTCAACAGACAGTCTCTATTTTTATGAAACTCCACTCATAGAAAATGGAAATTGCTCGTCATCAATAGACGAATCAGTGTTTGTTCACGAAACGCCTAAAAGTGCTATTTTAGAAAAAAATAACAACATTCACAGCGAGGACAAATCACCAACTCGTAAAAAGGTTATTACATCAAATGGAACTATATTACCAATTTTCGATCCTGGTTTGTCAAAATATGGATGACAAAGGTTTTTTTTTTTTAATTTTGTCTGTTTAATCTGCTTCCCGAACTTTGTGTAGGTGCTCGCAACATTTTGACGGACCTAGTCAGGGTATTTTTAACCGAATCATGAATAAGTGTGATTTGTTAAGACATTTTTGATATTTTGTGATTGAACGAGGATTGTGTAATCTTAAAGAACCTGATACTGTTCATCTAGCTAGTCTGTGGATCTATTTCCATTGGTGCTGATATAAAACCAGGAAAATTCCTGGAGAAGTAAGACTAAATGAATCAAAATGAATTACAAATGGCATTAGATGGAAACTTTTAGTCTGGAGTTTATATACAACAGTTTTGTATGTATGTATATCTGCCTTATGACCAGATTTTATGGCATATTTTCATGGTATTATATTTGGGTATTGTTTGTCTTCCTGGACACGAGGTCACAAAATTTTTGTTTTGTTTGGGTTTTTTTTCTCAGGAAACGAGAATACAGAATTAATATTCATGGTTGTACATATTATGTTTATAATGTCATCTATATTTTTTCTAATGTTTTGCACCGATTACATTTTGGAGAGTTTTCAAACATTCCAAATATCTGTCCTCATAATTCATAAGGTATGTCTCTTATTAATGGTCACCCTTTTACCATAATGTCAGATATATATACATGTGATCTTCTCTTACTTACTTTTTTGTGCCAGAATTCTAAATGCAACAATCATGGTTGAGGAAAAGGGTCTCATTTTCTCTTTCTCGGGGGCAACACTAAGCAATTTAATTACAACTGACATGAATCTTTGTATGCTTGTTCCTTGAGAATATCGATTAATGGACTTCCATTTTTGATATGACAGTGGAGATTGGTCAATGATCATCATTGACAGGTAGATAACTCTAACACTCTCTAGTTTATTCCACTGTTTCATCTTCTATTTTAGTGACCTGTTAATTTAATATTGAATTTCATTAAACATTATTTAAAGTGTGGTGTAGGTGACATTAACTTCCTTTATTTACAAATTTTCGGACTATAATTATCTGATATCTGGAGATAATGATATCTTGAGATTCAGAGAACATCATAACCCAACATTACCGCGCAGATATTGGGAATTGAGAATGAGAAGTTGGTCAAAATACTTATATTAGCAAGGTTTAGGATCGATGGTGCCATTGATGGTGGCCCTGAAACAGTCGAAAGAAGTGATCATCATGTAATTAACTTTCATTTATGAGAAGAAATAATATAGATATAATATTTCACTGTTCACCTCTATTCATCATTTGCATTCTATATTAATCATATTTCACTGATTTATTTCTCTCTAATTTGTGATGCAATGTATCTGTGATATTTTTACTAGTATTTGTTCAAACTTTAAATCTTTCAATTTATTATGTATTATTTTATTAATTCTTATTACAAATAAGATATGCTTGTCAATTGTAGAGTTTGCAACTGGTGTTGTTGATTCACCAAAACCTTAAGGAGGTCCTCCTGTTAGTATTTAATTATACAAGACATATTGACTCTTTTTTTTAGAGGGAAAGACATTTATACTTTTGAGGAAGTCATAAAGTGAAAGTAGAAAATAACACCTTAGTTTATCATGTATAAAATAACAGTTTTGATTTTGTGATTCAATTCATTGTCTCCAAGAGTCTGTATACCAATCACTTACCATAATCTTACTTAAGTAAAAATTTTGATTCTAGGTGTGTATGCATGGTTCCATTAAATGACTGCAAGAGTCCATATGCAGATCAGTCACCCTATTGTTACTGTATTTACAGATAAGAAGCCAGTTTGAATTCATTATTGCATATTAAGTCTCTTAAAAAATATGTAATATTGTCATTTACCTACATCTGTTATTTAAAATCTATAAAGTCATTGTCAGGGGTCAGATTGATGCAAAGGACCCTTAACAATATAGCATTGAGCAAAGTTTTAAAAAAAAGGAGTTATTGTCTCTGGTAATTTTATATTCCACCTTAAATATAGGCAATGTTAGTTATTGCTTTTTTATGAAAGACAATCAAAATTCAGGCTTACCATTAAAATTGCAAAATTGTGTTGCTTTAGTTTGATTTTATAGGAATTTGTCAACTAAATTTATTAGCTACATGTAATGTATTATCCTCTCGGATAAAGATATGTCTTCACCAGAATAATTTTAGAATGGGTTGATAATTTACAATGTCGTGGTCTACCTGTGTACATTATGTTACTTAAACCATGGACCGTATATTTTTACGATCTATGCCTAAAACAAATATGCAACAAAGACAAGATTCCTTAAAATTCTCAATGTAGTTTTCAATTAATATACGATTTTACCAAGTGTTTTTTTTATATGCACGATTGTTTAAAACTGTTATTTACTTAGTTTGATTCAGATATTTATATATCGAATCATGTTAATTCATCATGAAAATTATGATTTCAAAAGTTCTAATTTGGAAGATGCATTATTGCCTTCACTAAGAAAATAAATGTAATTAATTTTGAGCAAGATCATACATGTATTACATAACCCATAAAATAAAACCAAATGGCAATTATAACAGAAACATGATGGATTGACAGTTTTATCTTAAATTTTGCATTGAATGAGAGGACTGGTATAAATAGAACTGAATTTATTTTTTCCCCACAGGCAAACTAAAGAAATTTACCTCTTGCTTTTGTCCGTTTGATTTTAAGAGAGTTGAGTTTTCATGACAATGTTCTCTGGTTGTTACCGTTGTTTATGACAGCTGATTTAATAAATCGTTCAATGCGTTCGATTATTTACTTTTGCACTTTGAATAAAACAGTTTAAAGTCATGGTGTCAGTTTGTGTTTTGTTATAACAAGGACCAGCGGAAGACCGAAGAGATCATGATGGTAATAACTCTAAGGTACCCCCTTTACCTCGGTGCCCAAAGGCTATGACCCTCATAAAAAAGAATGAACGTTAACTTCCAGGTGACATAATCACATAATCATTTTGGGGAATTTAATTTGTCGGAGGAAAAAGTTAATATTGGGGACTCATTAAGTCGCATCGATGTCATACTTATCAGTGACTGTAGCCGCGTAGCGAATATTCACTACTGATCATTGTGCATACAGTATGTATAATCGAAAGATACACTTTACGACTTCCATTCATGAAAATAATGTACAAAACTTACAGAAGTTTACTTAAAATAAAACATTTTATTACAACATAGGTCTATAAGAAAAACATGAAAATATACATTAGAATAATTAAATCAGTATAAAAAATATATGCATCGATGAATGTCTGTATCACCGTCAAAAAATGGCTAAAATATTTTATAAATAAGCAAGATTGATAATACTAAACATACATTATGGGAAATTAAAGAGCTGCCGGTTCTTACTATAATAGGCAAAATATAGATAATGCACACGGAATTTGCTGAAAATTTCAGTCAAATTGATCCACTCTAAACCGAGAATTGCGGAGAATGAATTTTCAACTAAGTCTCGATCATCATTACTAAAGTCGGCACGATAAAAAAGTCTCGATTATCCACTTCGTGATTAAATCATAAATGAAAGTTAAGCAGCAAATCGGTAAATGTCATATATACTAGCGATGACACCGAGAACTGATTATACTCTGAGTAAGTTAATTATTGTCTAATTAATAATTTAGATAAAATTTCAGGCCTAATGATTATGAAAGACCTGCTATAGGCTGATTTAGCTCTTGCATAATGTATGTTTAATATATTCAGTAATATTAAAAATATATATATATATAAAGTTTGTATTATTTGAATATCTAAATCCGTATCTTGGTCAAAAGTGGGAAAATATATTGTGCAAATTATTTAATAAATTAAAGTCTGCATTCGATATCTGCCAGAAAGGAAACGGAAACTACTAACACAAATAAACGCCAAAATGTTATTTATTGACCATGTCTAAACTGTTCCACATTCGATGATGCGAAAAGTGAAAAAAATCGCGGACCAGTTTGCACCTTCCCTTTAGTTTGTGAAAGAAATTATATACTTAAATACACAATAATCCTAATCGCTTCAAAGATTGAAACAATAAAAGTGTGGTGACGTTCGATTTGAAAGCTACCGTGTCCCAGTAGTGGCATTGTGAAATTACATGTATATCAATAAGTTCCGAAAAGTAGCTTTAAGTATTTTCCAGAAGTGGGTTAACAATGTTTTGAGATCTCATAGCCCAGAGTTTCAACATCCGTTGTACAGTAAGTTGCCGTAAAAAAGCTTTATTAAACGATCTGGTTGGAAGAATATGGAGGTTCTCGAGTAAAATGCATTAACCCAATTTTCATTAAAAAAAGATGCCCGTAAGCAGTATCGGTGCTACCATGTACCAACTATATGTAGATAGCGCTCGGGAAAGCAGATACAATAGATCAATCAAAGATTAATGTATTATCTATTCTTGCAATTTAAAATAAATTTAGCAGCTTTGTGCGTTATTTTGTTTAACAGAAACATATATTTTTGAAAAAAGACAGTTAATATTAGTGCTTGGGAGAGAGATGGGGCTTTACGTCCTTTCCACACAAATTAGGTCATTTCGGGACTAACATATGGTTCAATTTTTAATTAATAAATCTCTTGCGCGTAGGGGCTCTTTAGAAGTGGGAGGGACAGTGAGAAAACCCACGAGGTTGGACAGGCGACCCTACAGCTTGTCTCGTACAACCGGAAAATACAAACTACGACAGTTGACTCATTGACAGACTAACCACTCGGAAAACCCCCATTAGGTACTTAGGGGTTCAGCAAGTTAAATTGCATTTAGATAGAATCAAGCCTCTTTCATTTAATTGTGTAGTCAGTGTACTAAAAATAAGACCATTAACTTAAAATGATCCATGTACTATATCCGAAGACATAATTTTTTCAAATCTAATAATTAATTAAATATAAGCTCAATTAAAATGAAAATTAAACGCATACACTATAAAAAGAAAGCCGGGCCCTTAGAAAAAATAAAGTCGGCATCAAAAATATACATTATACTTTAAGGAATTTCTTTTTTTGTGTAAGTTGGGTTATCATAAAAATACTGCCCATTAGTTTTTGTATCGTAGGAGTCAAAAGAGGCCATTTCCCGACGGCGTTTCTCTAATTCTTCTTCTGTATACATATCGACTCTTTGATTTAAACTTTCCAGTGACTGTAAAAAAGATAATAAGTAATGGAGTTAAAACAAACACAACGTGGAGCTAGTATGCATGGAATCGTCGAACTAAGGGTTTATAAAAAGAGGAAAATAACATCAACAAGGCCAAGATTTTATCCCTGGTTTAGCTGAACTACACCCTTCCCTCCCCAAAGAACGTAAAGCAATTCACAACCCAAAATTATCTGTTAAAAACGCGTTTATATCTGAAATTTCAATAAAATATCTGCGATAATCTGAAAAGGCAGGACTGTGCCGCGTACTAAAATTGTATCATTTGATCCTGTTACATTACCAACCTTTGACATTTTATTCGTCCGGTATTGTGTGCGGTGATATTTTATTCGTGGGCATTGTGTGCTGTGACATTTTGTCCGTGAGCATTGTGTACTGTGGCATTTTATCTGTGACAATTTTGTACTGACGTTTTGTCAGTGGGCATTATGTAAACTGTGCTATTTTGTCAGTTGACATTGTGTACTGTGACATTTAGTCTCCGTGGACATCGTATACTGTGAAATTTTGTCCATGGACATTATTCACTGTGACATTTTGCCCATGGACATTTAACTGTAACATTTTATCAACGGACATTGTATACTGTGACATTTTCTCAGTGGACATTAAATTGTGTACTGTGACATTTTCTCAGTGTACATTGTGTTCGGTGACATTTTGTCCGTTGATACTTTTTACCGGGTCCGATAATGCAAAATCTATCGGACTATATTTTATGTTAGGCGATCGCTAGTATTATTTCCTCTTCGACAAATAACCCTTTCCGTCTATTTATATTGGCATATATATATAGAGAGAGAGGGGGGGGGGGAGAAATGGTGTTTAACGTCCACTCGACACAAACTAGGTCATTTCGGGACTAACATATGGGTTAATTTTATTTCAATAATTCGCTTGCGCGTAGGGGTCTTTAGCAGTGGGAGGAAACCGGAATACCCGAAGAAAACCCACGCGGTTGGACAGGCAACCCTACTCCTTGCCACGTACAACCAGGAATTCGATACCACGCCAGTTGACTCAAAGGCAGACCGTATAAGGAGGGAGGGAAGTGGGGTTTAACGTTTACTCGACACAAACTGGGTCGTTTCGAGACTAACACATGGTTTAATTTTATTTCACTAATTCGCTTACGCGTAGGGGTCTTTTGAGGGGTGAGGAAACCGGAGAACCAAGAGAAAACCCACGAGGTTGTAGAGGCGACCCTACTCTTTCTCACGTACACTCCAAATAAGGAAAGGTATGAGTTTTAGAAATATTGGCATACCCTGCCCCGTGTCTACTTACTCGACTTTCTGATGTTCGTTGCTGTGATGTTACTTTACATATAGCTACAATAATACAGACTGAGACAAGAGCAACAGCACAACCAATAACAATCGCTTCTACCAGTGACAGTTTAAACCCGGGTTCTTCTTCCTCTTCTTTAACAGATACAAAAAGATAAAAAGATAAAAAGATAAAATAGAGGTTGTGCAACAAATTTAATACGCAAAATGGGCATTGTGCCAGTATAAAAACATATCTTAGAGATACACTATGGGAGATTAGATGAAGATAATGTAAATTCTGAAAATTTCAGTTAAATTGACCCACTTTGAATCGGTTCAATTTTGAGCTAAGCCTCGATCATCATAACTAAAGTCAGTAAGGTAAAACATAGTCTCGATTATCCAGTTTTTTATTTAATTATCAATGGACGTTAAACAGCAGCTGGATTCTAATCCAGTAAATATCGCTGGCTTGCGACACCATTGAGAGTTGATTATGGTCTGGATAAGTCAATTCATGTCGAATTAATAATTTAGATACGAATTCTAGCCTAAAGAAAGACGCGCAATTGACAGATTCAGCTCTTGTATAATGTATGTTTAATGGAATAGACGATGTGCATCGGACATGAGTGACAACATAATACGTCCACATTTTGATATGGGTGTATAAAACGTTGTAAAAATGTTAATTTTGCCGCAGCAATGTTTTGCTTGACCCTTGTGCGAAAACAAAATAACGATACGTCACAGTCTGGCATGACGATTTATGTTTGAGTAAGATATCGATGAAGTCTGAAAATACTATTTTATGCAAAAGAAAAACAATGTCGTCCATTAAAGGGAGTCGTCCATTAAAGGGAGTGGAAGCTTATTGACCCCCTTTTTTTTAAAGTTGAACCGACTTCCGTTAACCCAATTATGTCCCCTGTTCCAACTGTCCGATGGCCGTAAATATTTGAAACCAAATTCATTGACTGAAAATACATTCGGCGGCGTTGGAGATCAGATATTGATCAGAGTGGCACTGGAACCCACATTTTTTGAGCGCCCTTTTTGGCGTATTTACTTATCTATGTCAGTCATCACTAGTCACATGATATATAGGATTCACCACCTCAGTTTACAACTGTGGTAATTACTACCAGAGATAATTGCTAACCTCCCTACTCACTAAAGATATGTTATAAACAAGTCACAATACTATGGAATACAATTACTGCTTATTACTGAGCGACGTTTCGACAAATCTTCCCTAGCTATGATGGAGGGCGGGTCGAATCTAGGACAGACCGACAATTTCAAAAATTATACCAAGGGCCCGGGAGTGCTCCCAGTCCCTCCCCCACCCCGCCATCCCAGTCTGCCAACCCCTCTAAATATCATTCCCTCGCTACCGATATATCTTTATGATGTTTTAGTATCTACCTTGAGTTGGAGGGTTAACAACGATATACGACTTGTCGATGGTGTATCCGTCTGGTGACTCAGCTTTTTTCAATGTAGAAATGATGTCATCTCTAATCATATTTTGCGTCTGTGGATTTTTCTCTTCTTTTTCAAAAATTAGATTAAAACTTGTAATGATACTTCCTGGCCTGGAATGTATACATGATATTGTTTTATTGCATTACCATAGTCTGAACAGATACCTAAATAGAACAGGTTTAACTACTTTAAAACAGGAAGGTGTGCCTTCCGTATAATGACTGACCACTGTAGATATCGTATTCAAAATATGACATAAACAACACAAACGCGAAACGCAATTTTAATAAATTAGCTGGGTATAAAAAGAAATGAATATGTATCTGGCCTCCCAAACAGCCATCCTGTGATACTAAAGGGTTTATTTGTTTGTTAACTTAGTAACAACATAAACGGTTTTCCAGTTACTTTATGATTGGAATAAGTGATCCCACAACGTGAAGTCAAAGAAAGTCCTAGAGGATAGCGTCGAAGCTAATTCCCTTTTGTTGCCGAGGCACATGGTAGTGTCACAACCCAACCAGACGAAGTAAGAGAAATTCGCCATCCCTCATAATCTTACTTCCCGATCCTGCATTTTACATACATTATATTACATGTATACAAAACTAATCCACCGCCCCATTGTTCGTCATGTCTACATGATTGTGTAATGAGAATTAAAATGTAATATCTACCTGAATCCTGTAACCGTAGCACTCTTAAAATCACTGTTATTCTTAAAATTACCAATCATCTGAAATAAAAAAAAATTCTTTATAAAATCTGGTTTTAAAAAAAACATTTGACCCATAATAAAATTTTCCGAAGAACTGCCTTAAAGTAAATGTTCTGCTCCTGTCCGGTATGATAATATCTCAATTCAGACACCTCAACCGTGTGTAGATTTCCATTTGAAACGTACATATTTACCCGATTTGCAGAGTTCATTTGCAAATGACAGAAAATAGCAACGACGAGTTTGGTCCATTGCTAAAAATTTACCAATAGACAGCTACGCTAAACATAGATAGCTAGATTTACAATCAATAAATATACTCACCCAGTCAGTCATGACTTTCGCTAGAGTCTTATATTCATCACTGTTTTTATCTAAATAAGCAGGAAGGAACTCTTGTGTCATTCTAACCTCAGCAAACATAGGTACTTCAACGGGCACATCTGGAAATAACGTCAATAAAAAAAGAAAGATGTTTATTTAGTTACTACAAGTCTGGGGTCCAAATCTTTGACAGACCTTATGATATAAAGCACATGCGTTTGGCCATTTAATATTTTGCCACTCCCGCCTTTTATATCAAGCCCATTGGCTGCGGACTAGTACGGATTTCGGATAGGATAATATATTTAGATCGGTTCATTTTTTTTCATTTATTTATTTACAAAAAAGTGACCCAGCCTCAACCCTTTTGCAACATGACTGTTAGGCATATATAATTTGTGGATCTTTATAAATACATAATCGAACATATTATATTAAGTGAATGTTCAATAGAATTCTGAAATAGATCTAAAGGGACAATAACATTCTTGCTGGCTTGGTAGCTCCAGAAAATAAATAATACCCTTAATCTAAGTACTAGATGTTTAAATGTCCTACCTGTTGCGTAATTATCCGTTAAAACCTTTACTTGTCCAAAGGGTTCGAAAATATTTTAAAATCCAAGTCACATTTGAAAAGGTTTACGTTAGACTTGGTTGAATTTTTCCAATTTTTTAAAATAGGTGTGTTAAGATGAAATCTATATCATCATTTAATTGGAATATTCTAAAATAATACGATTTGTTGACCAGAATGAAGATTGGGACATATTATTCAGTTACAACACGAGTGTTATTGGGGCTTTAACATCATTAAAGCCAATGGTGATAAAATGATCCCGAAACTATGTTCTGCGTTGGAGTTGCCTCCCTTGTTATGGATTTCTTTTTATTCTAAGCAAAGGCTGCGTCATCCCAAACTTCATGTTTTACAAACATCTAACCGTTGCTTCAATACATAGCATTTCCCGAACATTTACGCCCGTTGTGTTTACACGTGACTAATTAGCATTGTCCAATCAGAGGTCGTGGCACATAACAAACATGGCGGCCTCCTTAGAAAAAGAAACAGAGACAGCCGTTGAATTTTTTTTTTTTTTTTTTTTCAATTGAGAAACTCACGGTAAACCAAAAAAAAAAAGCAATTGAAGCAGTTTTAGGAACTAAATATGTATTTATTTGCACGAAAGTGACAAGACTCTTTGCTATGAATGTGTTCCGATAATTTTCCGATAACGAAGGAATCTCACAGGCTCCCAAGCTGGGCTTCATACGATTACATCATGTGTACCTACTTCAAGAATACACATGATGGCAAATGGCCGCCATTTAAAATACTACGCCCGCCTCTTAGAGACGATAACTTAACTCGCTATAAATTGTAAAAAAATTTACTTCGGCTAGAATTAAAAAACACCTAAGATTAACATTTGCTAAAAATTTCTAAAAAACAACCTAAATTTATGGAGCCAAATCAAATCAGGCAAATTACATCAAATAGTCCATGTTAAACGTATAGCAAAAATTTTAAACTAACGCGAGCACGCGCGTTTCTAGACAACGCCATAGCGGGTCATAGCAACCAGTGAGTATAAATTGGAAATCCCAAATGACGTAGATATTATAAATTGGAAAGCCGAGTCTGTCTTAAAATAAGTAGTACCGTCAGTAAACAAGATGGAAGCCATCTGCTATCGTGTTTGATCATGGAGTAGGCAAGCACAGGTGTGTCGTATGGCTGGGCTTGTTACCCAATCAAACTTAGTGCCGAAATATGCGGAGTATTACGCGAATGGCTTGATAAGATGTATGTTATAGTTAAGGCGAGATCAAGCCTTCTATTGAAAATGTCCGTCTGTCTATCTGGCTCCGCCATAGATAGATCGCTGGTGCAGTATATCTCTTCAGGCGCAGTGGGTGCTTACGGCAGACACCAGAGCCCATTCACTTGATTTGGTAGTATTTTTTATCCTTTACAAAGACTATATTTAGTTATTATGTGTTTTGTGTGCTGTAGATGTTATTTTAATTCTGTGATGATACTCTGTTTAATGTGTTGAAATTGTTAGCTAGTAAAAGTGAGAACGATCGAGAATGGGGGCTAATTAGATACCTTGAAATGACATCATAGTCTGGTATTCCAATCCAAATACGGTATTCCATACTTTAGAAATGTGGACGCCCACTCGCAAATGGCAACAAAATCACGCGCTGTTTCAATGCGGTTTTCAACTTACAATCATAATAATTAACCAGTGTCAACCATATACTGTGGGTCAGATATGCTACAATTCGACTGTAACATGATACCCCCCAGGTGTGGATCCAGGATTTTTTGCAGGGGGGGGGGGTATGTCTAGGTTTGATAATTGCTTAACTAATTGCGCTCAACCGATAAATTGGTAAATTAGATTCAATTTGGTTCATTCTGACGTATTTCCGGAAGGTAAATTCCAAAATAACAGGTCTAAATCGCCAATAAAATCGCATAAAAAATTTTTTCAAGTCTGAGCAGACTGTTACAACACAGATACAATGTTACAACACAGATACGATGTTACAAGTTAATGTCATCTAAGTAAGTTATCTTTCTTCCTTTCATGGATATCAGTCAATATTGTTAGCAAAGGCGTTTTTATTGTCCTTTAAAAATCTGTACAGTGGAATTTAATATGAGGGCGTTTCTTTTAAATATATATATAAACAACCACCCAGTTAAAATTTAACTGCGTGTCTGTTTATATTTAATACGCTTACCATCTGGTTTTGGCTTATCTGTTGTTTCTGGTTCAGGTTCAGAACTTGGTTCACCTGTAGGCTCGGGTATTGTTGCTGAAAGAAGATTTCGTCTTTGATCGTAGTTCGTAGTTTGTTCAAATGGTGTTAAATTTAAAGTGTTTCTGTACCTTGCAACAATGATTAGTGTGTTACATGTCTGATACACTAAGACGTATTTTTTACTGTTTGCAACATAGATTTAATTAGTTAGTTATTCGGTGCAGGTATATTTCAAACGTTACGTACTTCAGCCGAGTATTTCCATTTCCATGTGTGTGTTTGGTCCAGACAACTTGCATTGTGAAACCATGACCAGTACCGTTGCATGATAAATCCAAAATGGCTCAATTATATATCGGTAGCCAAGGCGCGCACAAAAGCACCGTCGTTTTTGCTTGGCGCTCGTCATCAAATAGTCCCGAGTTATTTACAATGAAATTCGAAGACAAGTTCTGCGATCACGTTGATAGATGTAATTGAAAGTAAAACTTACATGGTGTTGTAGACTGAATAGCACAAGATCGAATACAAATCTTTGAAGCAGATACAACTGGAGTCAAGGCATGTCTGCTGAAGGTCCCGCCATTGCTATAGCTGCCACCCATAGCATAAAACATATATCCACACTGTGTATCTGTAAATTGGAAATCTTGAGTATCCCCAGTATCACGTTTTCTTGTAAAACTGATAGTTGTTACACCATTTGTAACATCACCAGATACATCAGTTATATCATTCTTAGTATCTTGAGCTGGTAGACTTCGTGCAGTCATCCATCTGTAAAATATTATATTTTATAATCAGTACTAAATCTATCGCGAATAATATATACACAGAGAAAAAGTATTGCAAAACCAAAAAGAATTTTAGGCGCTCAAAAGAAACGTGAAGTTAAATTTTTTTTTATTTTTACGTAATCTGTCCACCATATACAGATGTACCATAATATTAAAGATGCCAGTACATTGCGTAACATTACTGTGACGCAAGGAATGCGTGGACCCCTTGCTTCACGAATAACATGTTTGGGAAATCCGACATTGTAGACACTGTTCACAATGGGGCCTCGACAACTCTCTACAGCAACAGATAGCATGGGAGTTGCTGGGATGTTAATGACGTAAAGGTACATGTGCATGATAAGATGTTGCACTATTGACACACATGGCCAACCAAAGGTAATAACTGGTTGAAATTATGTAGTGGCATTCGCATATAGGCTTCACAACCACCGAGAGTTTCCTCGGCAAACTCTCGCACGAGATTGTTAAAAACTCTTATTCTCTCACCTCTTCTTTCACCGACGCATACAGCTGCAATTTGACGCCTATTGATTCAGCCGAATGCCCACAGGGGAACATCCTAGAGCGAGTTCCTCGGTGTTGCCCTTCATATGACCGAACGCTTTCAATGATAATGGTAAGAGATAATGTCAATGGTTTAGTCGTCATTTCAGGTTCTGTTCTCCTAACATTTGTGGAGCCCATACGCCTATGTTAATGTCCATCTTCTCACAAGGCTAATCGTTATGAAAGGCAATGGCGTACATTCCGTCAGATTGATCCACCCGTGCAGACTCTTAACGGTTTGAATCGGGCACGACTTGAAACAGAATACCACGGGCACGGATACAACGTCTTATACAGTCAATGAGGACGATAGTTCAACATTTGACCCAGCTTCGTGGAGGCTACACCAGAGCAGGGTTTTAACGTTTGCAATCTGGCACTACATCAGGAATGGAACAACATAGCACGGGCACGGATACACCGTCATATTCAGTCAATGAGGAAGAAACATCAACAGCTGATCCAGATTGGAGGACGCTACACCAGATATTGACTGTAGGATCGCTTTTGATCTGCATCAGCCATAGTGATCCGTCTCTATTTTTGAAGTCGACAGAATTACATTAAATCCCCTATACTTATACTCCAGTACTTGTTTTTCTTTGCTTGTTCATGGGGTAGTTCAGGACGACCGAATACCTCTCAGAACGCAAAAGAGATAACATGTATTCAAATATGGGTGCTGTGATATGTTAATCTATATGCGTACACTATTATTTATTCTGACTTTAAAGTTGGGAGAGGGGAGTAGTCCCAAAATTAGTTCTAAGTGAGAATCTGTACCAATTTTGAACAGAAAATAAATGTTATATGTTACGGCAAGCTTAATACGACCTGAATTCTTGCAGTAATACTCCCATAAGGTATAATATATACTATTCAAAAAAAGTAGGGGATATTTGATTTTTAAGTGTTATTAAAGTCACCTAATGAAACTGACGAAGAAACAAATGACAAAATGAAATGGAGTTCACATTCATCGATTTATTCCAAATGATCGTTAGACTAAGTAAGGCACAGACTGACCATTATAAGGGTAAAATGATACCCGGGGTCAAACAGCAAGGTTACCACAGCATCACAACAAAGTCAGTAACGGGTAAATTCTCCTCTGTTTGCTAAACAAGCATTGATCCGACGTGGCATACTCCTAATGAGACGTCTATGGTCATCTTGGTCCAGATTGTCCCATTCCTGTTGCAACGCAGCAGCAAGTTCTTGGACATTGGCAGGACGTTGTTGACGTTGACGTAACCTCTTCCAAGCATGTCCCAGACATGCTCGATGGGGGAGAGGTCGAGACTCAGTACTGGCCAAGGTAATGTGGTGATGTTCTGTTGTTGGAGGTAACCTGTAACGATCCTGGCCCTGTGACATCTTGCGTTGTCATCCTGGAAGATGAAACGGCGGCCATGACGTCGTGCGAGCGGCACAACATGGACTGCCAAGATGTTGTAGTACTGGCCTGTAACACGCCCTGTATCATGTAAAGCCGTTCTTCCAGCAACAGTGCAGATGCCTCCCCACACCATAACAGAACCACCCCCAAATCGATCATGTCTGATGACGTTATACGTCTTGGAAGCGCTCGTTTCGACGACGCCACACCCTCCTACGTCTGTCCAAAAAATCAACAGTGAACCTTGACTCATCTGAAAACATCACATTGCTCCAGCGTTGATTATCCCAGTGTTTACGATCCCTACACCAACGACGTCTTGCCTGAATGTGATGATCTCTCAAACAAGCTTAGGATCACGCGAGGACGTCGGGCGCGAAGGTGACCCCTATGCAGTCGATTCCGAATCGTCTGGCCACTCACTCTCACACCAGTGTCTGTCTGAAGACGAGCGCTGATCTGATTTGCTGTGATGACACGATTTCTCAAGGCCAAGGTACGGATAAATCGATCCTGGGCTTGAGTTGTCGACCTGAGCGTGGTCTGTCCTGTACCGATTGTGTATCACGGTATCTGGACCATAGCCTGCTTATGACAGACTGAGAAACATTCATCGTCCGCGCCACAACCGCCTGTGTTGTGCCGATCTGTAGCATGCCAAGGGCACGTAACCTTTCATTTTGGGTAAGCCGACGCATATCAAAATTTGTCTTCTTGTCACTAAAACAATTAAACTGATGTTTCCACCCTGGAATTCAATGCCACAATGACTGTAACATTCAAAGTCAGACTCGTGCAAATCTTGGGTTAGATCCCCCATGATGATCCCAAGCATCACCTGCATTCCATGCGGTAGCTATTGGTGCGTTTGGGCGTCACATGTAACTGGAAATGTTTCTTCTGTTAGGTTCTATAGTGACTTTGTTCGTAGTCATTTGCATATTTTAGTATTATGCCCCCAAAATCAAATATCCCCTACTTTTTTTGAATAGTATATGTTACCTGTTAACTATCAGTATTGGCACACATGAACATCATCTCGCCTTTTTCAAAAAAGTTTTTTTTATAAAAGTCATCATATTTACCTGTCAGTTACATTTACTCGACCATTGTCAATCCAGCCAACAACAGCATCAGAATCGGGCTTTTAAAAAAATATACGAGCCAATTAAAATATGATCGAGATTGTGTGAGAGATTATGGTTGTTTCTGGTTTTAATTGACAGGGATAAAAACGGTTTCCCGCTTATTAAGGTTCTCGATGAAAACACTGAAGGCGAGAGATAGGTATCGCTGAATATTTGATCTGGTACTTTCGCACAAAATAACAAACCCTTTTCTCGCATTTTGGTGTTTGCATTGCTTTTGGAGACCAGATGATAATTTGAACTTCTTGTTGAGAAACTTTATACTACCTGCCAGTTTTAACTCTGTGTTTATTTTCATGTAACAAACGTTCAGATGTTTGTTTTAGAAGGGGGTTGGGATGGTCTAGTGGTCTAGAGTGCCGCGCTTCGACCTCTAGATGGCCGGTCAACTCTGGCTTGCGGCTGTGGTTTCGATCCCTGGTGTGAGCGTATGTGGCATGGAGATAGGGGCGCGTTCTCAAGCTTGTGGGTTTCCTCTGGGCACACCGGTTTCCTCCCACTGCTAAAGACCTCTACGCGCAAGCGAAGTATTGAAATAAAATGAAAACATATGTTAGTCCCAAAATGACCTAGTTTGTGTCGAGTAGACGTTAAACCCCATTTCTCTCTCTCTCTCTCTCTCTCTCTCTCTCTCTCTCTCTCTCTCTCTCTCTCTCTTGTTTTAGGCTAGATTTATAAAATGTTATAATTGTATTTTAAGTTGACCTCCGGTGTGATTTGTTGGATTATCCTTTACTCCCCGCAGTATGTATATGTCAACCAGATATTTACCTTGCCATTGTTTTAGAATGCTACAAAGTATATCTTATCTCTCTTCAATATGCTACAGTATAATTTAGTAAACCTACCATTGACATATCAGCAGAAAAACCAAGAGCAATCCATTTTTTCTGGCCGTTTAATCTAGCTTTTAAGGTAAATTTAATGGAGTCCGTTGCAGCATCAAATACCCATGTAGCTTCTAGATTACAAGCGTTACATGTTAATGGCCAGCGCCCGTTACATGACGATGATTTAGCAGGCTTTTCTGTTAAAATAATGCAATATAATATATAATTCAGAATAATTCACAATAATTACTGTTATAGAAATGGTACAGCCGTTACGTGTTGACTGTTGATGGCCAACAGACAGCCATTATGTCAACAGCTATATAAAATAAGACAGTATATGGTACTTATTCTCCGCAAGTTCAAATTTAATCAGAAGAACTAGGTATATGTTTATAAAATATATATTTACCAAGGAAGTTGATAGTCTGTACACCTCTCTGTGGTGAATGGCCATGATATAGCAAATGATCTTGTTTATAAAAACCAGGTTGGTCTCCAGATGCTGGTCTGTGGATATAATTAGTCTCATCTTGTCCTTTAGCCCAAATAACATGCATCAGGGCATCTGCTATTGTGTGATCCGTTCTTTCAGTGGCTGAAAATAGAATATAGATTCTAATAATGAAAAGCCCCAAGCCCGTTGAATAAATATATATTATTATTTCATACAATATCAATTATTAACTAAATATAACTATCAAAACGTCTCAAGAGTTAAAATGCTTAAAAGCAAATTGTTTCAAGTTAGTTGCTAGACTAAATTTATAAAACCATGAGTTCAAACTAAAGTACCTTTGTTTAGATTAAATATTTGCCAAAAAATAATTGTTCAATAACCGTTTCATTAAAAAAAATCATCTTTATTACCAACAAGTTTTCTTCTAAATAAAATGGTTGTTTCTCCATTTTCTTCGAAACCAATTGCAGCTGTAAGACTCTCAGTTTGGCCAAATTCAACATCTCGCTTAGGCGTAGAACGATCTCTGGTGTAGTAATCTCCAACTCTACTAAGTTGACCATTGGCTGACCCAATGATGATATCTGTACAATCCATAGGATGTCCTACATTACCTGTAAATAGTTGTCGTATGTAACATTCAAATTTAAGCAAAATCGTAAGTTACGTCTCTCAATATTAAACTCCAGATATTTAGATGACAATGTATAATATATTAATTCACCTCCTGTTCTATCGCTGTTTCCACGGAAACCTCCTCCGGCGGAATATCCTGGCGGGGGTACTGTTGCAGGACAACCTCCACCACCACTTTCAGGTTCGCCTTCTGGTTCTGTTTCTGGTTCTGTTTCAGGTTCTGTTTCGGGTTCTGTTTCGGGTTCTGTTCCGGGTTCCTTTTCAGGTTCTGTTTCAGGTTCTGTTTCGGGTTCTGTTTCAGGTTCTGGTTTAGAAAATGAAATTTCTTACGGTATTACCATGATTTATTCAAATTTTATTACTGTCTAATTTTATTACTGTTTAAATCCGACCTCCATGTATATCGTGTTCACGGGCTATTTATTTAAAGTGGTGAAAATCAACATTATAGTTCGTCCTATCTGATTCCAATGCTCTAAGTTTTATATCAATTGGGTTCATCCTTTTGTTGGAGGGGGTGGATGGCCGAATGGTTAGCACGTGCGTGCTGTATCATAAAACCTGTCAATGAGTCAACAGGCGTGGTTGTATGTGACAAGGGGTAGGGTCGCCTGTCCAGTCTCGTGAGTTTTCTCCGGGTCCTCCGGTTTCCTCCCACTGCTAAAGAACCCTGCTCGCAGGCGAATTATTGAAATAAAATTAAAACCATTTGTTAGTCCCGAAATGACATAATTTGTGCCGAGTGGACGTTAAACCCCATTTCTCCTCTCTCCCTTTATTTGGAAACAATAGGGCTCATTCTCTCACAGAAACAATAGGGCTTTTCTCTCGCAGGCAAAATGAATCACAACCAATATCCGTTGAAACAGTATACTCTATCGCGTTCTCAAGGTTTACTGAAAGGGAGGTGGGGTCAAAACCAAAAGTACGACACAGATGTCAGTAGCACGTGTGTCCTCCACTGGCTCTTACGCACGCCTTGCAGCAACGTAGCATGGAATTAACCATCTGTGTCGTACTTTTGATTTTCACCCCTCTGATTTTGTACCGTTGATTGCAGATTAAGCATCCATAAGTGTACAAATGTGTTGTTATTGATGTATTCCCATTTTAATATTGTTCACAATAAGAAGCAAAATAAATAAGATATTGTTACAGGATCATTTTGATATACGAAAACCTAAGTGATGCGTTTACTATGGCGCTCAGTATATATTTACCTGTGCACGTCTTGATGCATATTTTATTGGAAGAAATCTTAGGTGTATTTGAATGTTTCCCAAAAACTTTACTAGTGGGGTTGTAATCGCCTCCTGTAGCATAGAAGAAGTAGAAGCAGTTTGAATCTGAAAATTGTTTATCCTCTGCGTCCCCTGTATTTCTAGCTCTCGTAAACTCTATCCTAGTAACACCATTAATTATGTTTCCTGAAACATCTTCTACGTTCTGAGTTGTGTCCATTTTTACGTAATGACCGGGTAACATCCTGACAAAAAACAGAAAAAGATCACAGACTGTTTAGACTGTTTTACTTTGTCATATCCACGTTGATTTAATATGGGCAACGATTGTTTTATGCATTTTTTTTAAATGTTTATTTTACAAAAACTGTATTATTCGATTAGAACAGTAATAAATCTGGTATGTGTGTACAAATTATGTGAAAGAATTAGAATTGTGGCGGCATAATTAACAAAATTGCCTTGTAGAGTTTAGATATAAACCCGAAAATACCAATAGCATAGCCGATAAGTCCACAAACTATATGATTTCAAAGAGTACCTGTTCCGTTGTAGTATGGCTATATTTTGGACCCCTGTGAGAAATGTACTTACATATCAATGACAGTAACATTTCCACCGTATACCCAACCAACTATAGCATCTGAATTGGTCTGTGAATTACAAAATAATATATTACTTATACTTTACTTCTCCTCTAAACAGTCAGTTTTATTTACATATGGAATATGTCACGATAGATCTAGGGATAGTGCTTCGAATCGGTGAGGTGATCACCAGGGGAGGTGTAGGGGGTGGGGTGTGGTGTCATTTGGTTTGGCGGTTCATGCATCAGCTAGAGACCCCACCCCCAGGAAACGTCATTACAAAATCATCCACTCCTTACTGCGACCGCACCTCCATAAAGATAACGTACTAACGTACGGGTGTGAGTTTTTATCTGGTTTGAATACTGTGCTCTTGCATCTAGTATATATTATCATTTAGCGTCTTGTCGCAGCTATATTTCGGTTAATAAAACTGGTTTATTCTTTCTTAATCAAAGTAACCATATTTCTACTTATCAAGATAAGTTTTGGCGCGTTCATCTTGGCGCGATATCGTATTGTTGCTATGTCTGGTCACACCAGAAATGTTGGTGGTGAGCGACCATACAAATCATCACCATTCCAAAAAAAGCATAAACTTTACATTTACTTGTGAATAGATTGCTAATATGGATAATCGTCGGGGTTATTTTATATGTAATAGATTTGAAATATTTCATCATTATATTACGTATATAAAACTTACCATGGCTTTATCATCCGAGAAACCAATACCAATCCATTTAGCTTGTCCATTTAATCTAGCTTCAAGTGTAAAGGTAATTTTATCTGATGTAGAATTATAAACCCAACTAGATTTGTAAGCACAACCGCTAGCTGTACAATTTTCAGACCATGATGCGCTACATGGTGTATCTGAAATTTAAATAATATACTAAAGGAATAGTTCATTATTCTGGACGAGCTATTGACTTACGATCAACTTTTATTAATCTATACCTGACAGGAGTATCCATTGATGAAAGAAAGTATATGCTATGGTTGGAGATGAACACTATATACTGATTTAAAGGTGGTGTGTCCATGTATTTCATTCTCTGTATCCACACCTGGCGTTGATTTAAAGGGACGGGGTCATCCACATACTTCGCTCTCTGTATGTGCAACTTTAAAGCTATATTAGTTAGATGGGAAATTAATTTGGGGGAAATAGAGCCGACACACAGTAAACATACGATAGTACAGGAGACAAATATGGGTTCCCAGAAAAGTATTTATTGGGTGGTTATTGCCTATAAAAATATGTCAATTTTTGGTATATGTGGAAAGCATCTAATCTTACTAGAACAATACTGGATTCCGTGAACAACACTCATACGGGACAAAAATGTAAAGGTTCCCTTTATCAACAGCCCGACGATTAAGAATGTCTGCACGCGTGACGTCGAATGCTTTGTGCGTATGTTGATAAACTTATGAAGAGTTAGACGTACGCCACTTTCTGAGATAAAAATCAGGGGAAAAGACGTAGGCGGTGGATAATCCGATAATTTAATTAGGATTCAATATTTGAAATAAATAGTCAGCGATTACAGTCAACATCGTCTTGTGTATGCACTGACCTCTCCTTCGTCTTCGCTCCCCGTTGCTATAGGTACGGAGAAAGGTAGGTCACGTGACAAAACATGATCTCTTTTGATCGATTTTATAGCAGGGCATTCCTTGGCAATTACAATGTTTTGAGAAGGAATTGAAGCAAAATCATGATAAATCAATTAGTTTGAATATGTTTTAATGCAAATATATCATCACATCACCTCGTTTGTACCCGGGAATGTAGCTTTAAAGTGAAAGTAGATAGTAGGTTTTTAATGGGAATTCTGTTTATAAAATTGAGTACCCCTGAAAACTAAAATATTATGAAGGTTGAATCTCTTTTATAATTGTCAGTCCAAAAATAGTTAAATTCCACACAGTATAATGAATTGATGAATTTTGTTTATGAATGTCTACGATGACACAAATATTCTTATCTCTCAAATTATTGCATCATCAAAACAGCTTTCAGTCCTTGTGGTTGTTTGCTTTTAGAAAAAAACTTTATTGGACTCCTGTCATGGTGCATCTTCAGAGACAGTGTTATTTGTTAGTTCTCCATTACTTTCCGACATTTACTTTTTGTCTTGGGTACACCAAAACAATGGCACCTCTCAATGGCACCATGGTTTTGAATGCTATATTCTAAAAAAACGGTTAAACTTAATATGAAAAATTACAAATCATTTTATAAACTTACATCCATGACTTAGTCCTAACTGTTAGAATCATGTCTAATTTGAGACTTGTTTAAAAATCCTTGCAAGCTACACTATACTTGAAGTTGAATCTCTAATATGAATGTCAGTCTAAAATAGTTTAACTCGACACACTATTTCCAAAATATGACTAATTGAAAATTTGACAATATACTGCATCTACAAAAGATGGATATGGTTACATCAGCCAATATCGCCACTGAATCTTTTGATGGTTTCTTTTTAACCCGATTGATTCAACGTCATGATAATATCTACCGATGATTTTAGCGTGGATTAAGTTGTGGAAAATAAAAACAGGACTTAAAACAAAGGCTAAAACGGAGAACTACGCAAAGGAATTAGCACAAAATTGTTGTGAATACCAAGTAATGTGATAAAAAATACTCACTTTCTGGTTCAGGTTCTGTTTCAGGTTCACTTGTAGACTCTGGCTCGGTTTCCGGTTCACTGGTAGACTCTGGTTCTGTTTGGGGTTCACCAGTAGCTTCTGGTTCTGGTTTCCCTGTAGCTGGAAATCATTACATTATCAGTGTTGATGTATCAATATGTTATACATTATGAAATTGACGACCGCAAACACATTTTCCTGTCATTTCAGTCCTTGAATACAGCAACTTCAAAGTTCAATGTGTAGCCTAACTTAGGTGGCAGTCTTGAATTTCAATCAACCAATCAATCGTTAACAGTCCACGGAGATGGTATCGTCGTGAGAAAATTTCGGGCACTTTATCATGCCAACTAGATGTAATAGTAATTTTTGTTTTCAACTTACCCGTCTGCTTGAAAAGTCAGATTGCCCGAAGGTTAGGGGAAGCTGCATCCCCAGCCACCCCCTCCGCACAATAGCCCCTCGTCGAAAAGGGTATTGAAGTCGTTGTGATAGAGATTAAAGGTAACTTAGTTTTTTTTCGGTGGAACCTTGATGTTCCAGCGCTTGAACTATCGATGGAACGTTGGTGCTTTGGCTTTTGAACAGTCCACAAAATCTTAACCCACCAATTGTGGATGATTTGGACAGACTGTTAGACTAGATTGGTTGACTGGTTATATAAACACAAACAGTTCTGCGAGTACAACTTGTCTATGATATCACCCTAGGTTGACGTACAACCCCGGGAACTATCTAACTGTAAGTACAACCGCTAGCTGTACAAGACCATGATATGCTATATTTTATGAATTTATTGGCATTCGTCATGCAAAAATTAAAGACACGTTGTTAATCATTGTCTTGGGAAATTCATTCTTAAGGTCACAAATGAATATTCATGCACTATAAACCGCAGATTGCCTGGATTGGCATTTCTGTCCAAACGAGGTAAATCAAATGCCTCGTTGTCTGGAGTTCCAAAACGAGTTTTTTTTTTAAATTACCCTGTTTTTGGAACGAGGTATTTTGTTCAGAACGAGGCTTGGTAAAAATGCCTCGTTTACTAAACGTGTTTTTTTTTTCAAGATAGAGTTATTAGCAGTATTTCCTATCAGCGAATTTGTAAAAATTAAAATTTATGTTATTTAATACGAAAATAAAACCAGTCCAAACTATGATATTATAATCAGAGAAATAGACAAGACACGAATACACGCCATAGATGTAGGTGTAAAGCAACATCAGCTACCTTGATTGATTTATTGGCCCAATCAGTTATAGGTGCTAAGAAACAACTGTGGTGTTGTGACAATTTATTGGGGCCAATAAATTAATCAAGTTAGCTATGTGTCTGCAATAGTTTTACACCTAACTCATACCGCAGACAACAAATTAGTGTTTATCTGGTCTAAATACAACAAATAATCCATTCTTATTAATCCCACTGCTAAAGACCCCTGCTCGCAGGCGAATTATTGAAATAAAATTAAAACCATTTGTTAGTCCCGAAAAGACTTAGTTTGTGCCGAGTGGGCGTTAAATCACATTTCTCCTCTCTCCCTTTATTTGGAAACAATAGGGCTCATTCTCTCACAGAAACAATAGAGCTATTCTCTCACAGGCAAAATGAATCACAACCAATTTCCGTTGAAACAGTATACTCTATCGCGTTCTCGAGGTTTACTGAAAGAGAGGTGGGGTCAAAGCCAAAAGTATGACACAGATGTCAGTAGCGCGTGTGTCCTCCACTGGCTCTTACGCACGCTGTGCAGCAACATAGCATGGACTTAACCATCTGTGTCGTACTTTTGCTTTTTCACCCCTCTGACTTTGTACCGTTGATTACAGATTAAACATCCATAAGTGTACAAATGTGTTGTGGTTGATGTATTCCCATTTTAATATTGTTCACAATAAGAAGCAAAATAAATAAGATATGGTTACAGGATCATTTTGTTATATGAAAAACTAAGTGATGCGATTTCTATGGCGCTCAGTATATATTTACCTGTGCACGTCTTGATGCATATTTTATTGGAAGAAATCTTAGGTGTATTTGAATGTTTCCCAAAAACTTTACTAGTGGGGTTGTAATCGCCTCCTGTAGCATAGAAGAAGTAGAAGCAGTTTGAATCTGAAAATTGTTTATCCTCTGCGTCCCCTGTATTTCTAGCTCTCGTAAACTCTATCCTAGTAACACCATTAATTATGTTTCCTGAAACATCTTCTACGTTCTGAGTTGTGTCCATTTTTACGTAATGACCGGGTAACATCCTGACAAAAAACAGAAAAAGATCACAGACTGTTTAGACTGTTTTACTTTGTCATATCCACGTTGATTTAATATGGGCAACGATTGTTTTATGCATTTTTTTTAAATGTTTATTTTACAAAAACTGTATTATTCGATTAGAACAGTAATAAATCTGGTATGTGTGTACAAATTATGTGAAAGAATTAGAATTGTGGCGGCATAATTAACAAAATTGCCTTGTAGAGTTTAGATATAAACCCGAAAATACCAATAGCATAGCCGATAAGTCCACAAACTATATGATTTCAAAGAGTACCTGTTCCGTTGTAGTATGGCTATATTTTGGACCCCTGTGAGAAATGTACTTACATATCAATGACAGTAACATTTCCACCGTATACCCAACCAACTATAGCATCTGAATTGGTCTGTGAATTACAAAATAATATATTACTTATACTTTACTTCTCCTCTAAACAGTCAGTTTTATTTACATATGGAACATGTCACGATAGTTCGAGGGATAGTGCTTCGAATCGGCGAGGTGATCACCAGTGGAGGTGTAGGGGGTGGGGTGTGGTGTCATTTGGTTTGGCGGTTCATGCATCAGCTAGAGACCCCACCCCCAGGAAGCGTCATTACAAAATCATCCACTCCTTACTGCGACCGCATCTCCATAAAGATAACGTACGGGTGCGAGTTTTTATCTGGTTTGAATACTGTGCTCTTGCATCTAGTATATATTATCATTTAGCGTCTTGTCGCAGCTATATTTCGGTTAATAAAACTGGTTTAGTCTTTCTTAATCAAAGTAACCATATTTCTACTTATCAAGATAAGTTTTGGCGCGTTCATCTTGGCGCGATATCGTATTGTTGCTATGTCTGGTCACACCAGAAATGTTGGTGGTGAGCGACCATACAAATCATCACCATTCCAAAAAAAGCATAAACTTTACATTTACTTGTGAATAGATTGCTAATATGGATAATCGTCGGGGTTATTTTATATGTAATAGATTTGAAATATTTCATCATTTTATTACGTATATAAAACTTACCATGGCTTTATCATCCGAGAAACCAATACCAATCCATTTAGCTTGTCCATTTAATCTAGCTTCAAGTGTAAAGGTAATTTTATCTGATGTAGAATTATAAACCCAACTAGATTTGTAAGCACAACCGCTAGCTGTACAATTTTCAGACCATGATGCGCTACATGGTGTATCTGAAATTTAAATAATATACTAAAGGAATAGTTCATTATTCTGGACGAGCTATTGACTTACGATCAACTTTTATTAATCTATACCTGACAGGATTATCCATTGATGACAGAAAGTATATGCTATGGTTGGAGATGAACACTATATACTGATTTAAAGGAGGTGTGTCCATGTACTCCATTCTCTGTATCCATACCTGAAGTTGATTTAAAGGGACGGGGTCATCCACATACTTCGCTCTCTGTATGTGCAACTTTAAAGCTATATTAGTTAGATGGGAAACTAATTTCGTGGAAATAGTGCCGACACACAGTAAACATACGATAGTACAGGAGAGAAAGATGGGTTCCCAGAAAAGTATTTATCGGGTGGTTATTGCCTATAAAAATATGTCAATTTTTGGTATATGTGGAAAGCATCTAATCTTACTAGAACAATACTGGATTCCGTGAACAACACTCATACGGGACAAAAATGTAAAGGTTCCCTTTATCAACAGCCCGACGATTAAGAATGTCTGCACGCGTGACGTCGAATGCTTTGTGCATATGTTGATAAACTTATGAAGAGTTGGACGTACGCCACTTTCTGAGATAAAAATCAGGGGAAAAGACGTAGGCGGTGGATAATCCGATAATTTAATTAGGATTCAATATTTGTAATAAATAGTCAGCGATTACAGTCAACATCGTCTTGTGTATGAACTGACCTCTCCTTCGTCTTCGCTCCCCGTTGCTATAGGTACGGAGAGAGGTAAGTCACGTGACAAAACATGATCTCTTTTGATCGATTTTATAGCAGGGCATTCCTTGGCAATTACAATGTTTTGAGAAGGAATTGAAGCAAAATCATGATAAATTAATTAGTTTGAATATGTTTTAATGCAAATATATCATCAAATCACCCCGTCTGTACCCGGGAATGTAGCTTTAAAGTGAAAGTAGATAGTAGGTTTTTAATGGGAATTCTGTTTATAAAATTGAGTACCCCTGAAAACTAAAATATTATGAAGGTTGAATCTCTTTTATAATTGTCAGTCCAAAAATAGTTACAAAATCACAAAATCATGCTTTGAGAGAGGTATTGCCCCTTTATTGAATTAGGTACTGTCTCTTTAATGTACTAATTGACCCTGTTTACTGCCATAGATTGATTACTGATTATCCAGACAGAAATAAATGTATTTCATTCAACAAGATGTTCTGGTTATCAATTACAAAGTCACAAGTGATGGGTATGTGTGCATATGACTGGCTGGAAAGCATGCTGTGTGTGAGTTGTAGTTGAGGTAGAGTATATAAGAAGTTATTCAGAATTTGTTTGTTGCTGTTCCCGAAGTATAGTAGGGAGTAAGCGACATGTCTAATGTCTAATTTGTGTTACATGTAACTTTTAATTGTGTTTGTGAAAAGTCCTAGGTGAATTTCTTGTCTTTGAATGGCAAATGATAGTCTTGGTGACATAATATTTCTTGTCTTTGAATGGCAAATGATAGTCTTGGTGACATTGTGTATATAGTCTTAAGTGACGGACATTGGGGTAAAACGACAACAATCTGTAAGTATTATGATTTTAAGCAATTGTAATTATTTGGTATTTTTGCCGTATAAAATATGATGTATAATGTTAAGATATATGAGGCGAAACGGTATACTTACATTTTGTATGTATATAATTTGCTAACTGAAAATAACTTTTCTCTTGTAGATGGCAGTAAATTGTAATATGTTTAATTAATATAATTCGACACAGTAAAACAGAGTCTGTGTTCAGCTCGTATCAAGTAGTGATTTATATGTAATTCGACACAGTAAAACGAGTCTGTGTTCAGCTCGTATCAAGTAGTGATTTATGTAATTCGACACAGTAAAACAGAGAATGTATTCAGTTAGTATCAAGTAGTATTTTGTGCCTCGTTACATGGTGTTTAATCGCGTGTACAACAGAACCAAAAGTGAAACTTCGTTGAATACAGTGGTTCCTGGTGATAATTGATAAACTTTGTCGACACGGGGGTTGGATATTGAATATGTGTATTTTGTGTTTGTATATATGTTGTGTTTTTGTTACCGGTAATAAATCATGTTTAACTGTTTGTTTTTGTCTTGTGATGAGAAATGGGTGGCTATAGAGGTGGCCGTTCGTCCGTCTTGTAACATTTGGTGTCAGAAGTGGGATAATCCTCTAAGCTACATTTCTTATCCCAAGATAAAGACACATTCTAGTACTAGAATTTGCATTGTTGTGTTAGTTAGGGGGCTATAATTATTGTTTAAGACATATAATAGAATTTGTAACTTATCTGTGAGTAAATATAAACTAATAGCAATGACTGGGTGTATTTAAAGTGGACAAATTTAGTTCGTACTGACAGACAAGGAATAGTTGAATTGATGTTTTGAAGGCTATTTCGTTATTTATAGGTCAATTATTTGTGTTGTAAGCTTTTTAGTTAGTTGTAAGGATGGATATTAAACAGTTTGTTAAGCTTGGAAAGGAGATTGGTTTAGAGGGTGAAGAGTTGAGAGGTTTTGTAGATGAACAAAAGAAGTCTGCAAGAGAGGAGCGAGCTCTTGAGAGACAGGAAAGAGCGAGAGAACGTGAGCTTCGAATGCGTGAAAGTGAGAGAGCGAGTAAGGATTTAGAAATGCAAGGACAAATTGTTGACAAGGAAATATTACTAGAAAATTTAAGACAACAAACAAGGGAGACAATTGATGCTTTGGGTAGGTGTGAAAGTAGGCCGGCTCGTCGTCCGAAATTGCCGAGTTTTGATGAAACGAAAGATGATATCGACGCGTATTTATATCGTTTCGAACGCTACGCGAATTCTGAAAATTGGGACCGCGGGGACTGGGCAGTTAATTTAAGTGCACTGCTTACAGGTAAAGGGTTGGATGTCTTTTCAAGATTATCTACTGAGGATTCTTTGAATTATGATGTATTAAAGGAATCGCTTTTAAAAAGGTATGATTTGACAGCGGATGGTTTCAGACAGAAGTTTAGAACAGCCAAACCAGAAAAAGGTGAGTTTGCTAATTCATTTTTTTGTGAGGCTTGAGAATTACTTAAACAGGTGGATCAATTTGGCCAAGGCAGCCGAGACGTTTAATGGTCTGAAAGATCTTTTACTTCGCGAACAGTACATGCAGTCTTGTCCCAGAGATTTAGCACTGTTTATTCGAGAGAATTGTCCTAGTAATGTGACAGAAACTGCCGAACTTGCAGGCAGGTATATGGAAGCACATAGTAAACATAATTTTAATAAAGAGTTTTCAGGTAACTGCGAAAATGAGGGTTTGCAGCAGATTAAAAGGTGTTATATTTGTAAAAGAGTTGGTCATGAAATGAAGAGTTGTCGTCTCTTAGGTCGGCTCAGAACTCAAACAAGTAGTGCGTCAGTAGAACCCACTTCTAATTTTGGCGGTCGAAGGTCTTTTAATACGAGTCGAAATACTGGTCACGATACAAATAGACAAGGGTTTTATAGTCATAATTATAATGGATCGAATCAAGGTTATAATTCCAGATATAGTCAGGATAACCGAGTCAATGGTTCAACTAGGAAGTCTGTTACGTATTGGCTATATTAAACCTATACTGATCTGTCAAAATGTTAAGTGCTGTTTATCGTATTGTGAGACTACCCCTTTGTAACTTATTCATTGTCTTGCAGTTGTGAGATTTCCCCCTTTACTTTATTTGTGAGTTATCTCCTCTTAGAAAATGAAGTCGGCGCACGACGAAATTATGATGTCTGTAACTTTTCAACGTTACATGTAATTCCAAGAAAAAGGACGTGGTCGTCAACAATTCGGTAATTATACATGCAAACATGTCATAGGCACATCTTAAACAATAATTTAGCATGTGTCGTTTGTATACATGTCAGAAACTGTATCCTGATTGTCACCGCATGGTTTTTGTCTTGGTTGGACTCAGACTATAGATTGCTGTTATTTACAGCACGTGCAGATTTAAATAGAAAGTAGACGTTTCAAGTGTTTTACGTTATATTTGTTATTGAATTTGTAATCAAGCAGGAAGCTGAACATTTAATGAAGCAACGATGAATATTTGTGAAACAAAGAAAGACTTATTTTGTCAGTTTAGAACTTAATTACTCAAAATTCTTTATTTTCTTATATTTTTCAGTTAATCGTCATCGTAACCGTCATCGTCACTATCACTGTCATCGTTATTTGTTATTGTTATCATTGAAATTAAAGAGATTATACTTCATGATACTAGTTTTTGATGAGTTGAGAGAACGGAGAATTAGATTGACGCATTATCGAATATTCAAATATTGACCTTGAGCCCTGAAACTACATTTCATTAACGAATTGACGAATTTAAGATGGAAAGTGAAGACAACGTCGTCGCTGGCTTGGATGATCATACCGAAGAGCAAAAAAGAACTAGGAAAATGACAGAAAAAGCTAGATTACAGAAGATAGAACAACTGGCTTTGAAAAGAGATGTGTCATTTACGAGAGTTAGGGGTAAGATGAAATCTATTAGAAGCCATATGAATGAATACACATATGAACAAATGGTTGCAGACCACCGTGAGTGGCTCTGCCATGTAGAAGATTTCCTAACAGCCCATGATGATTATAGCAAAGTGCTAACTGATCCTGAGCGTGAAAAATATTTAAAAGATTGGTACATCACTAGAGATGATGAGATTAAAGATTTCAAAAATAGACTTGAAGCCTGGTTTAAGGAACATAAGAAAGAAGATGAAGAAATTCAACCTACCGATAGTATTTCACAGACAGGCTCCAAGAAATCTCGACATGGTTCACGGAGTTCAAGTTCGAGTTCATCTCTATCATCTACCAGAGCGAAACATGTATCAGAAAAGGCTGCATTATTAGAACGACAGAAACGACTTAAGGCAGCTCAAGCTTTAGAAATAGAAAAGATAAATCTCAAACATAAAGAGGAACAATTGAAAATAGAAACAGAAATAGCAGTCGCCCAAGCGAAATCGAAAATAGTCAATGATTTTATGGAACAACATTCTGATTCGAAACAACCAAAGGGACAACCCATAATATCGCAGTCCCAAAATGAATCAACAACTCCTACTAACGAAGATATAATCGGTCAACCTGTTACTGAACAAGAAATGGAGCCTATCAACAATATAAATGTTTCGACTTTGAATAATGTCCCCACATGGAATGCAACAGAATCTGAACCATTGACTTCTACAGTAATCAAGAAATTGCAAAGGCCTGTTATAGAAATTAAGAGATTTAGTGGTGATCCTATAGAATTTAAAAAATTTCTTCGACAATTTGAAACAAAAATAGTAGCCTACACCACTACAGATGATGAACGAATGGGATACTTGGAACAATATACCATAGGTCAACCCAATAGAATAGTCTCAGGATTCAGCTACCTTGATGCTCATGTAGGATATTCGGCTGCAATGAAGGCTCTCCGTGAAAGATATGGGCACCCAGACATCATGTCAAGTGCTTTTTTGAAGAAAGCCTTAGGCTGGCCACCAATGAAGAATGATGACCCTACATCTTTAGATGAATACGGTATCTTCCTAGCAGAATGTGAAAATGCCATTTCAAACATTGAGACTCTGAAGTCATTAGAACACCCAGATAACATGAAACGCATGGTACAAAAATTGCCATATGGTTTGCACGATAAATGGAGAAATATATACTATAACACTGTCCAAAAAGAAGAAACTGTAAAATTTGGTTTATTGGTGGATTTTGTCAAGAAAGAAGCCAGGAAGATAGTTGATCCAACATATGGAAAATTAGCGATGATGGAATTAGATAAGAAACCACAGGTACACAATCTGAAATTGAGTGGTCGTCCTAAAGGTAATTTTGCAAGCAATTCGAAGGATAATGGTCAGAGATATAGTACCAGTAGTCAAGAGAAGAAAGATTACGAGAAATCTAAATTCTGCTATTATTGTAAGGAGGCACACGTCATTGGTGACTGTACCAAACTAAGTCAACTAAAATATGAAGATAAGATTGAATATTTAAAATCTAAAGGAATCTGCTATGGTTGCTTAGAAAAGGGTCATATGAGAATTCGTTGCGGTAAAAGACTGACTTGTTCTAAATGTGGAGCTATACATCCTACAGTTTTACATGATGAAAATAGAAGAAAAGATATAGACAATAAAAGAAGTGTAGAGAAAAAGGAAGAATGCACAATGACAGAACAAACCATACCTCTGAAGGTGAATGCAAACATGCTGGTAAAATCCCCCATGGGAGCCGGTGATTATCAATATGAACATTGTACAATAGCCATAACTGCAGTGAAAGTGAAACGTGGAAACAGTTTTTACCCTATCACTACATATGCATTCTTTGACACTGGCAGTAGTATTTGTTTTATCAGTACAGGTTTGATGCAACAACTTGGTATTCAAGGGAGACAAATCAGAATTAAATTAGAAACCATGGGAGAAAATGTATGTTTAAACTCCGCTATAGTGAAGCAGTTAGAAATCTTCAATTATGATTTATCTGATGGTATTATTATTCCAGTTTGCTATGCCAAAGAAACAATGCCTGTAGATTCGAGGGATATTCCAAGAGCTGAAGATGTAAAACAATGGTGTCATTTGAATAATTTACCAATTCCTGATCCAGATTGTTCCATTGGACTTGTAATAGGAAACAACATGCCGGAAGCATACACGCCCCTTGAAACAGTTACTGGTCCACGTGGTAGTCCTTACGCATCAAGAACAGCCCTTGGCTGGATACTATGGAATGTAATTAGAACAAATCCTGAACCATCTGAAGAATTGAAATTTAATCATGCTGAAGTTGTAGGAGAATATGAACGCTTGAATGAACTTGACAGAATGGTAAGACAATCGACATCCTTCGACTTCCCAGAGAAAACTATAGACGACAAGGATGAACATTCTGTGATGGACAAATTATTCTTTGAAAAAGTAGAAAAATCTTTAAGAATGGTAAATGGTAGATATGAAATTGGTTTACCATTCAAGAATGATGAATTGGTACTCCCAAACAATAGAAAACAGATATTAGATATTCTGAAAAGTTGGAAGTCACGATTAATCAGAAATGATGAACTTTATCAAGACTACAATGAATTTATGAAAAATTTGATTTCTAAGAGATACGCTGAAGAAGTTTCCAGGAACGAACAAAAAGTCGACAATGGCAGACGGACTTGGTATCTTGCCCATCATGGAACCTACCACAAACAGAAACATAAGTTAAGAGTAGTATTAACTGTTCTCTGAAGTTTAATGGTATATCACTGAATGACACTCTTCTCTCGGGCCCTGACCTCGCCAACAATTTAATTGGTGTTTTGATAAGATTTAGGATTGGGAAGATAGCAATCATGAGTGATATAGATATGGCGGTATATTAGTGCCAAAATTCTAACATGCTATCGTCTAATTTCTTACTTCTATTCATGTAATTTCTAACCTCCATTCATGTAACTTCTAACTTCCATTCATGTAATTTCTAAATTAAGACAATGTATAATTCAACTTCTTTATTTGTTCAGTGTAAATATCAATTCTATTTCATCTTATTTCTAATATTGGGGCGACAAAAATGTCTACTTCATTGTGGTATTACATGTTAAGCATGAACGGCAAACAAATTTAGAATTTTGATACTTCTACCTAGCAACCATCATTATGACATCGTTTGGTGTCGCCACCGTGTGCTCAGTTTGGCGATTGAGCACCTGATCGGGACCATTCTATTGATACAAACGACTCGCTCTTCGTCAGATTGAGTGGCTTGCCTGAGTGTTAAAATTGGAAACAACATCGGGAGAGAGAGATCGAGACATGGGGTTTAACATCCACTCGACACCAATCAGGTCATTTCGGTATTAATGCCGTTCAATTGTATTTCAATAATTCGCTTGCGCGTAGGAGTGTTTAGCAGTGGGAGGAAACCGGAGGACCCGGAGAAAACCCACGAGGTTGGAAAGGCGGCCCTGCTCAATGTCACGTAAAAACGGGAAATCGAAACCACGCCAGTTTATTCAATGACAGACCTTATGTTACACCGTGCACGTGTTAACTATTCGCCCATCCTACCCTCTAAACAACATTGAACGTGATATAAATGTATGGTTTGCAAATACTATTTCGAATACCGTGGCTAAGTGGGTAAGACGCAGGCTCGCTAGGCTGTGGGTCGGAAGTTCGATCCCTGCATTGGTCGAAAAAAGTTCATCCAGATTTTCTGGCGTGGTTCCCCCTTATAAGTGTCTTGTCGTTCCGATGGGATTAAAACCCGAGGTTCCATGTACATGTTGGCGTGCACGTAAAAGATCCCGTGACCGTTAGGCTTCGATATAAGTCCAGGTCGTAGATCCGCTCTCCGGGCAATATTTCCCTAAAGCACACTGTATGGTGTATGTCCGTCTCCATTAGCCCGGTTAGGAACAGAACAGTAGAGCGTTAAACCCTCTTTCATTTCATTTCATTTTCTATTTCAAATATAAGCTAAACGGGATTTGGAGAATTTTATTATTTTTTTTTTTACGGTTGAGCCAATAATTAATATTTATATGCAGTTGGTCTATATTAACACAGGCAGGCGCGGATCCAAAGGGGGGGGGGGGGTCCAAACCCCCGCCCCCCCCCCCCCCCCTTGCTCAGACTTGAAAATTTGAAACTTAAATCTATGCGATTTTATTGGCGATTTTTAGACCTGTAATTTTGGAATTTACCTTCCGGAAATACGTCAGAATGCACCAAATTGAATCTAATTTACCAATTTTTTCTGGGGGAGCGCCCCCAAACCCCCCGTTAATTGGTTGAGCGAAATTAGTTAAGAAATTATCAAACCTAGCCCCCCCCCCCTGCAAAAAATCCTGGATCCGCGCCTGACAGGGTATAAATGTTATAAATAGGCCTACACAGATACTGAGTTTAATACTAAGTGGCCTCTCTCTCTCTCTCTCTTTCTCTCTCTCTCTCTCTCAGCACGCCTTCCAACCTTCAACCAAACGAAGAATGGGTCGTTTATACCAAATAATGGTCCCGATAAGGTGCGCAATCACCCAATTGAGCACGCAGTGGCGACACCAAACGATGTCATAATGATAGTTGCTAGGTAGAAGTAACAAAATTCTAAATTTGTTTGCCGTTCATGCTTAACATGTAATACCACAATGAAGTAGACATTTTTCGCCCCAATATTAGCAATAAGATGAAATAGAATTGATATTTACACTGAACAAATAAAGAAGTTGAATTATACATTGTCTTAAATTAGAAATTACATGAATGGAAGTAAGAAGTTGCATGAATGGAGGTTAGAAATTACATGAACTGAAGTAAGAAATTAGACGATAGCATGTTAGAATTTTGGCACTAATATACCGCCATATATAGAAGCCATGTATCATCAAGTTAAGGTTCCCAGTAAAGATAGAAATAACTTACGGTTCTTCTGGTGGAAAGATGGACAACTTGACAGAGCCAACGGAATACAGAATGACGTCACATCTATTTGGCGCTGTATCTTCACCGAGCGTTGCAAACTTCGCTTTAAAACGAATCGCTTCAGATTTCAAAGATTTATTTGAAGAAGAAGTAAGAGAAACTATATTATTCAACTTTTATGTAGATGACTGTCTTCGATCCCTTGACGACAAAGAAGCAGCAAAAGAAATGGTCCAGAAATTGACTGAGATTTGTGCCTTGGCTGGATTTAGACTACATAAATGGATTTCTAATGACACAGAGGTTTTGAACACTGTACCAGAATCGAGCAGAGCTACCTGTAAACAAGCATCACTAGGAGAAGAAAATTCAACTGTCGAAAGAGCTTTAGGTGTTTACTGGGACGTAACTTCAGATTGCTTGACATTCAAGATTAACATTAGAGATCAGCCAACAACCAGAAGAGGATTGCTCTCTATCATTGCATCTGTTTACGATCCTCTTGGACTCATCGCACCTGCTATGTTGCCACCTAAACTTCTGCTTCAAGGTCTCTGTCAAAAAGGTTTATCATGGGATGAGAACATAAATGAAGAGCAGAATAGATTATGGACAAAATGGTTGAAAGAATTACCGATTTTAGAAACAGTAAAATTACCTAGATGTTTGAAAACACGAGATTTTGGAAAACAAATATCAGTTCAACTACATAATTTTTCTGACGCAAGTCAACACGGATATGGTATTGCTAGTTATTTACGACTAGAAGATGATGAAGGGCGTATTGTCTGCACACCTGTACTCGGAAAATCACGAGTTAGCCCATCGAAAAAAGTCACAATACCCAGATTAGAACTGACTGCCGCAACTACGTCTGTAAAGCTCAGTAAGAAGATTTCAGATGAATTAAGAATTAACATTGATAAGATATTCTTCTGGACAGACAGCACGGCTGTACTGAGCTATATAGCAAACACGGCCAGCAGGTACCAGACTTTCGTGGCGAATCGAGTCTCATTTATCAGAGAATCAACAGAGCTTGATCAATGGAAATATGTCAACACACACGATAATCCAGCAGATGACGCCTCAAGAGGACTCACTGTGGCAAATCTTGTTAAACAAAGTCGTTGGTTTAATGGACCAGAATACTTAAATAAACCAGAATCAGAATGGCCGAATAATGAAGTTAATACAGAAATTTCAGAATCAGATGTCGAATTGAAAAAGATTAAAATAATGGGACTTGAAGATCCAATCGAGAAACTTCTGAATTATTATTCTACATTTAACCGTCTGAAGAAAGCTGTAGCTTATCTAATATGGATCAAACGAGAATTAAGACAAAGAAGTAAATGTAGAAAATCCAAAACAAAAGAATCGATGAAAAATCATTGTATATTGACCGCAAATGATTACGTTGAAGCTGAAGAATGTTTAATTAAACATGAACAACAAAAATACCTAGGTGATTTATCATCAAAGAAGATGAAAGAAAGGTCTATCCAAAAATTAGATCCTTATGAATTGGATGGAATTACAAGAGTAGGAGGACGTTTGGAGAGATCAGCTTTAAGTCTAGATTCCAAACATCAAATTATCTTGCCTAAACAATCCAGATTGTCAGAACTCATAGTAGTCCACACACACAATTTAGTTGGACATTTAGGAAAGAACTGTATCCTGTCTGAATTACGAAGAAGATACTGGATAATTGGAGCCTCTGCAATAATTAAGAGAATCCTGTCAAAGTGCGTGATATGCAGAAAATATTCAGCACGTACCAATGAACAAAAGATGGCGAACCTTCCTGCCACTAGAATAACTCCTGGAGGATTACCCTTTGAATACACCGGAATGGACTTTTTCGGCCCCTTTGAAGTTAAACAACGTCGAAGTCAAGTCAAAAGATATGGAGTTATATTCACCTGTTTCAACAGCCGCGCAGTTCACGTAGAAATCGCCCATACAATGGACACAAATTCATGCATTAATGCAATCCGACGCTTCATATCTAGACGAGGAAACCCCCAAATCATCAGATCAGATAATGGAACTAATCTAGTAGGAGCGGAGCGGGAGCTCAGAGAGGCCATTGAAAACTGGAATCATCAACAGATTAATGACGAGCTTTGTCAACAACATATTAAATGGGAGTTTAACACCCCTGCTTCATCCCATCATGGAGGAGTTTGGGAGAGAATCATTAGGACTGTCAGAAAGGTTCTATACTCGCTTCAAAAAATACAAATGGTTAGATTGGATGATGAATCATTAAATACACTTATGTGTGAAGTAGAATCAGTAATAAATAGAAGACCCATCACTAGGTCATCAGACTTGCCAGATGACGTAGATACTTTAACACCTAATCATTTACTTTTAGGAGGAGAACAGAATGAATTCACTCCTGTCAAAACTGAACCCAATAATCTTTATGTACGACGCCTATGGAAACAAGTACAGTATTTAACAGATTTGTTCTGGAAGAGATGGACAGCCGAGTATCTTCCAGTACTACAAGAACGGAAAAAATGGTTACAACCCAAAAGAAATGTTACCATTGCAGATATTGTAATGGTCTATGACAATAATTTAAGAAATTCTTGGACTTTAGCTCGAGTGATAGATGTTAAGCAAGATAAAACTGGATTAGTAAGGACAGTTACAGTTAAAACCAAAACCAGTACTCTAGATCGTCCAGTTACTAAATTATGTACGTTGTTGAAATGTGATACTTAAAATATTGTGAAAATCAAAATGTGATATGTGATGTATAATGGAGGAGACTTTATTTTAGGCATGTGCATTGATTCTATCCGTTAGACATTATATTATCGAATAAGAAATTCGAGGAGAAAATTATGTTTAGTGTAATTGCTTTCAAATATGTGCTGCAATTAGGGAGCCGGAATGTTACGTTTTGGCTATATTAAACCTATACTGATCTGTCAAAATGTTAAGTGCTGTTTATCGTATTGTGAGACTACCCCTTTGTAACTTATTCATTGTCTTGCAGTTGTGAGATTTCCCCCTTTACTTTATTTGTGAGTTATCTCCTCTTAGAAAATGAAGTCGGCGCACGACGAAATTATGATGTCTGTAACTTTTCAACGTTACATGTAATTCCAAGAAAAAGGACGTGGTCGTCAACAATTCGGTAATTATACATGCAAACATGTCATAGGCACATCCTAAACAATAATTTAGCATGTGTCGTTTGTATACATGTCAGAAACTGTATCCTGATTGTCACCGCATGGTTTTTGTCTTGGTTGGACTCAGACTATAGATTGCTGTCATTTACAGCACGTGCAGATTTAAATAGAAAGTAGACGTTTCAAGTGTTTTACGTTATATTTGTTATTGAATTTGTAATCAAGCAGGAAGCTGAACATTTAATGAAGCAACGATGAATATTTGTGAAACAAAGAAAGACTTATTTTGTCAGTTTAGAACTTAATTACTCAAAATTCTTTATTTTCTTATATTTTTCAGTTAATCGTCATCGTAACCGTCATCGTCACTATCACTGTCATCGTTATTTGTTATTGTTTCATTGAAATTAAAGAGATTATACTTCATGATACTAGTTTTTGATGAGTTGAGAGAACGGAGAATTAGATTGACGCATTATCGAATATTCAAATATTGACCTTGAGCCCTGAAACTACAAAGTCTGATCATCGCCCGGAACGCGCTTGTTTTGTTGACGGGTACGATGAGGGTATAGATGAAAAATTACCTTATGTAAGTGCTGCTTATAAGAAAGAAAGGACAAGTAATAATATGCCGATAACTAATGGGTTACTAGGTGATGTTGAAATATCAGTTCTGAGAGATACTGGTTGTTCGAGTGCAGTGGTTAGAGATTCGCTGGTAATTGACGATGAATATACAGGTGAGATTCAGAAATGTATTTTAATAGATGGTACTATAAAATGTGTTCCCGTTGCAGCACTGAATGTCAACACACCTTATTTTAAAGGATCACTTAAAGCTTTATGCATGGAAAACCCTGTATGTGATCTTATTGTAGGTAATATTGAGAATGCGAGGAAACCGTTTGAACCTGATGAGAATTGGGTGAAGGAAGAGCAGGGGATAAATGATTCGGAGAAAGGTGTTCAGACACTAAATGCTGTTGACACCAGGTCAAAAATAAAACTTAAAGGCAAGTTGTTTGAGGGCATTAAGGCCCCTGAAACTATCGAAAGTGTAAGTCGCGCCGAGATTCAACATGGTCAAGAAACTGATGTGACATTAAATAAAGTAAGAGAAAAGGTCAATACCTGCGAGCGGAAGACCACGGGTAGTAATGTAATTTTCTTTGAAACCCGTAATAACCTAATATACCGTATTTTTCAGTCACCATCTTTAAAAGTTAGTCAGCTTGTAGTGCCTTTAGAGTATCGTAATAGTGTTACAGCTAGCTCATGAATCGATGTTTGGTGGTCATTTAGGCGTTCGAAAAACAGCAGATCGAATTCTAACAAAGTTCTATTGGCCAGCTTTGCAAAATGATGTTAGGTGTTTTTGTCGCTCTTGCGATGTGTGCCAACGGACCTTTCCTAAAGGTAAAGTTATTAAGGTACCCTTGGGCGAAATGCCTATAATTGATATCCCGTTTAAACGTATAGCCATTGATTTGGTTGGCCCTATTAAACCAGTGACGGAGAAAGGTAATAGATATATTTTAACAGTAGTGGATTATGCAACCCGTTATCCAGAGGCGGTAGCTTTACCTAGAATCGACGCAGAAAGAGTGGCGGAGGCTTTAGTTGATATTTTTTCAAGAGTTGGAGTACCCGAAGAAATATTGTCCGATAGAGGTTCACAATTTACGTCTGAGGTAATGAGAGAGGTAAGTCGTTTGTTATCTATCAAACAGTTAGTTACAACCCCATATCATCCAGCATGCAACGGACTTGTAGAACGATTTAACGCCACACTCAAATCCATGTTAAAGAAAATGTGTGCAGAAAAACCTAAGGCTGGGATCGCTATTTATCACCGATCTTATTTGCATATCGAGAAGCTACTCAGGAAAGTTTAGGTTTTAGCCCTTTTGAGTTGTTATATGGTAGGAATGTTAGAGGGCCAATGCAGATCTTGCATGAAATTTGGACTGGTGAAACATCTTCGACTGAGGTAAAAACAACCTATCAATATGTTTTAGATTTGAAAGATCGTCTTGAAGAAACGTGTAAACTTGCAATGGATAATTTGCTCAAATCTAGTAAGAAATCGAAATATTATTACGATAAAAAAAGTCGTTAGAAAAGTCTTAAGGTTGGGGACAAGGCTTTAATATTATTACCAACTGATAATAATAAACTGTTAATGCAATGGAAAGGCCCGTATCCCGTTGTAGAACTTCAAGGTAAATTTGATTACAAATTGGAAGTAAACGGCAAGATAAAAACATTTCATGCTAATCTGTTGAAACCTTACATTAGTAGAATATCTTGCAATGCTGATCAACATAATTTAGTTCAGACTGCGGCAATAACAGTTTGTGAACCTGTGGATACATCTATAAATGAAAGCGAAGTGGTTTTACCTCCCTTGGTGGCTAAAGAGACGATCCGAGATGTCGTTATTGATCAAAAGTTGACAAAGAATCAATTGTTGGGAGATGGAGAACTTCTTAAGCCAATATACAGATGTCTTGACTGATTTACCAGGTAAGACTAACTTAGGTGAACATTCAATCAAAGTAACAAATGGCGAGCCTATTCGACTACGCCCTTATCCCATTCCTCATGCAATGAAAGATGTTATCGAACAAGAAGTGACATCGATGTTAAACATGGGTATAATTGAGGTTTCGAACTCTCCATACTCGTCGCCTATTGTCATAGTGTAAAAACCTGATGGTTCCAATAGGTTCTGTATTGATTTTAGAAGGTTAAATCAGATAACAGTTTTCGATGACGAACCAATTCCTAAATCAGATGATATATTCCATAAACTTTCAAATTGTAAGTATTTGTCAAAACTTGATCTTACCAAGGGATACTGGCAATTACCTATGGAGGAGAATTCCAAACAATATACTGCGTTTTCCACTCACATGGGCTTATTCCAGTTTAACATGCTTCCTTTCGGATTAGTTTGCGCACCCGCGTCCTTCTCCAGAATTATGCGGAAATTGTTAAAGGGGCATGGAAGGAATAGCCAATTATATGGATGATATATTAGTTTTTAGCTTGACATGGGTGGAACACCTTAATAGTTTAAATGAACTTTTTGCAAGGTTACGGAAAGCAAACTTGACAGCTAGGCCGTCGAAATGTCTATTTGGATTTAGACAGCTAGATTACTTGGGTCATTTTGTGGGTTATAAGGTTATACAACCCCAGGTTAAGAAAATAGAAGCCATTGAATCTGCCATGATCCCAAACAGCAAGAAAAACCTGCGCAGTTTTCTCGGCCTGGCAGGGTACTACAGGAAATTTGTTCCTAATTTTGCAACTATAGCTGCTCCTTTAACTGATTTAACGAAAAAGGGTAAACCAAATAAAATTGTTTTTGGTCATGAACATGTTAAAGCATTTGATGAATTGAAACGGATATTATCATCGTCATTAATCTTAAGATTACCCAATGTTAATAACACATTTTATTTGCAAACAGATGCTTCGGATGTTGGTTTAGGTGCTGTGTTGCTGCAAGTGTTCGAAGATGGTAAATTTCCGGTGGCTTACATTAGTCGTAAGTTATTGCCAAGAGAAACCCGATACTCGGTCATCGAGCGGGAGTGTTTAGCTTTAGTTTGGTCTATTCAAAAGTTTCAAGAGTATTTGTATGGTAAGGAATTTATACTTGAAACTGACCACCAACCTCTTATTTATTTGAATAAGACGGGTATAAATAATAGAATTATGCGATGGGCTTTATCCTTACAGCCGTACAGATTTCGAATTATGGCTATAAAAGGTAAGGATAATGTGGGAGCTGATTTTATGAGTAGAAATATTCAATGATTTTGTGTTTGTATGCCAAAATTCCTTTAGAATTTAGTCAGAAGATGGGGGAGTAAATGTCGGGGGAGTAAATGTCACAAAATCATGCTTTGAGAGAGGTATTGCCCCTTTATTGAATTAGGTACTGTCTCTTTAATGTACTAATTGACCCTGTTTACTGCCATAGATTGATTACTGATTATCCAGACAGAAATAAATGTATTTCATTCAACAAGATGTTCTGGTTATCAATTACAAAGTCACAAGTGATGGGTATGTGTGCATGCTGTGTGTGAGTTGTAGTTGAGGTAGAGTACATGTATATAAGAAGTTATTCAGAATTTGTTTGTTGCTGTTCCCGAAGTATAGTAGGGAGTAAGCGACATGTCTAATGTCTAATTTGTGTTACATGTAACTTTTAATTGTGTTTGTGAAAAGTCCTAGGTGAATTTCTTGTCTTTGAATGGCAAATGATAGTCTTGGTGACATAATATTTCTTGTCTTTGAATGGCAAATGATAGTCTTGGTGACATTGTGTATATAGTCTTAAGTGACGGACATTGGGGTAAAACGACAACAATCTGTAAGTATTATGATTTTAAGCAATTGTAATTATTTGGTATTTTTGCCGGATAAAATATGATGTATAATGTTAAGATATATGAGGCGAAACGGTATATTTACATTTTGTATGTATATAATTTGCTAACCGAAAATAATTTTTCTCTTGTAGATGGCAGTAAATTGTAATATGTTTAATTAATATAATTCGACACAGTAAAACAGAGTCTGTGTTCAGCTCGTATCAAGTAGTGATTTATATGTAATTCGACACAGTAAAACAGACTGTATTCAGTTAGTATCAAGTAGTGATTTGTGCCTCGTTACATGGTGTTTAATCGCGTGTATAACAGAACCAAAAGTGAAACTTCGTTGAATACAGTGGTTCCTGGTGATAATTGATAAACTTTGTCGACACGGGGGGTGGATATTGAATATGTGTATTTTGTGTTTGTATATATGTTGTGTTTTTGTTACCGGTAATAAATCATGTTTAACTGTTTGTTTTTGTCTTGTGATGAGAAATGGGTGGCTATAGAGGTGGCCGTTCGTCCGTCTTGTAACACACACAGTATAATGAATTGATGAATTTTGTTTATGAATGTCTACGATGACACAAATATTCTTATCTCTCAAATTATTGCATCATCAAAACAGCTTTCAGTCCTTGTGATTGTTTGCTTTTCGAAAAAAACTTTATTGGACTCCTGTCATGGTGCATCTTCAGAGACAGTGTTATTTGTTAGTTCTCCATTACTTTCCGACATTTACTTTTTGTCTCGTGTACACCAAAACAATGGCACCTCTCAATGGCACCATGGTTTTGAATGTTATATTGTAAAAAACTGTTAAACTTAATATGAAAAATTACAAATCATTTTATAAACTTAACTTACATCCATGACTTAGTCTTAACTGTTAGAATCATGCCTAATTTGAGACTTGTTTAAAACTCCTTGCAAGCTACACTATACTTGAAGTTGAATCTCTAAAATGAATGTCAGTCTAAAATAGTTTAACTCGACACAATATTTCCAAAATATGACTAATTGAAAATTTGACAATATACTGCATCTACAAAAGATGGATATGGTTACATCATCCAATATCGCCGCTGAATCTTTTGATGGTTTCTTTTTAACCCGATTGATTCAACGTTATGATAATATCTACCGATGATTTTAGCGTGGATTAAGTTGTGGAAAATAAAAACAGGACTTAAAACAAAGGCTAAAACGGAGAACTACGCAAAGGAATTGGCACAAAATTGTTGTAATGTGATAAAAAATACTCACTTTCTGGTTCAGGTTCTGTTTCAGGTTCACTTGTAGACTCTGGCTCGGTTTCCGGTTCACTGGTAGACCCTGGTTCTGTTTGGGGTTCACCAGTAGCTTCTGGTTCTGGTTTCCCTGTAGCTGGAAATCATTACATTATCAGTGTTGATGTATCAATATGTTATACATTATGAAATTGACGACCGCAAACACATTTTCCTGTCATTTCAGTCCTTGAATACAGCAACTTCAAAGTTCAATGTGTAGCCTAACTTAGGTGGCAGTCTTGAATTTCAATCAACCAATCAATCGTTAACAGTCCACGGAGATGGTATCGTCGTGAGAAAATTTCGGGCACTTTATCATGCCAACTAGATGAAATAGTAATTTTTGTTTTCACCTAACCCGTCTGCTTGAAAAGTCAGATTGCCCGAAGGTTAGGGGAAGCTGCATCCCCAGCCACCCCCTCCGCACAATAGCCCCTCGTCGAAAAGGGTATTGAAGTCGTTGTGATAGAGATTAAAGGTAACTTGGTTTTTTTTCGGTGGAACCTTGATGTTCCAGCGCTTGAACTATCGATGGAACGTTGATGCTTTGGCTTTTGAACAGTCCACAAAATCTTAACCCACCAATTGTGGATGATTTGGACAGACTGTTAGACTAGATTGGTTGACTGGTTATATAAACACAAACAGTTCTGCGAGTACAACTTGTCTATGATATCACCCTAGGTTGACGTACAACCCCGGGAACTATCTAACTGTAAGTACAACCGCTAGCTGTACAAGACCATGATATGCTATATTTTATGAATTTATTGGCATTCGTCATGCAAAAATTAAAGACACGTTGTTAATCATTGTCTTGGGAAATTCATTCTTAAAGTCACAAATGAATATTCATGCACTATAAACCGCAGATTGCCTGGATTGGCATTTCTGTCCAAACGAGGTAAATCAAATGCCTCGTTGTCTGGAGTTCCAAAACGAGTTTTTTTTTTAAATTACCCTGTTTTTGGAACGAGGTATTTTGTTCAGAACGAGGCTTGGTAAAAATGCCTCGTTTACTAAACGTGTTTTTATTTTCAAGATAGTTATTAGCAGTATTTCCTATCAGCGAATTTGTAAAAATTAAAATTTATGTTATTTAATACGAAAATAAAACCAGTCCAAACTATGATATTATAATCAGAGAAATAGACAAGACACGAATACACGCCATAGATGTAGGTGTAAAGCAACATCAGCTACCTTGATTGATTTATTGGCCCAATCAGTTATAGGTGCTAAGAAACAACTGTGGTGTTGTGACAATTTATTGGGGCCAATAAATTAATCAAGTTAGCTATGTGTCTGCAATAGTTTTACACCTAACTCATACCGCAGACAACAAATTAGTGTTTATCTGGTCTAAATACAACAAATAATCCATTCTTATTAATCCCACTGCTAAAGACCCCTGCTCGCAGGCGAATTATTGAAATAAAATTAAAACCATTTGTTAGTCCCGAAAAGACTTAGTTTATGCCGAGTGGGCGTTAAATCACATTTCTCCTCTCTCCCTTTATTTGGAAACAATAGGGCTCATTCTCTCACAGAAACAATAGAGCTATTCTCTCACAGGCAAAATGAATCACAACCAATTTCCGTTGAAACAGTATACTCTATCGCGTTCTCGAGGTTTACTGAAAGAGAGGTGGGGTCAAAGCCAAAAGTATGACACAGATGTCAGTAGCGCGTGTGTCCTCCACTGGCTCTTACGCACGCTGTGCAGCAACATAGCATGGACTTAACCATCTGTGTCGTACTTTTGCTTTTTCACCCCTCTGACTTTGTACCGTTGATTACAGATTAAACATCCATAAGTGTACAAATGTGTTGTGGTTGATGTATTCCCATTTTAATATTGTTCACAATAAGAAGCAAAATAAATAAGATATGGTTACAGGATCATTTTGTTATATGAAAAACTAAGTGATGCGATTTCTATGGCGCTCAGTATATATTTACCTGTGCACGTCTTGATGCATATTTTATTGGAAGAAATCTTAGGTGTATTTGAATGTTTCCCAAAAACTTTACTAGTGGGGTTGTAATCGCCTCCTGTAGCATAGAAGAAGTAGAAGCAGTTTGAATCTGAAAATTGTTTATCCTCTGCGTCCCCTGTATTTCTAGCTCTCGTAAACTCTATCCTAGTAACACCATTAATTATGTTTCCTGAAACATCTTCTACGTTCTGAGTTGTGTCCATTTTTACGTAATGACCGGGTAACATCCTGACAAAAAACAGAAAAAGATCACAGACTGTTTAGACTGTTTTACTTTGTCATATCCACGTTGATTTAATATGGGCAACGATTGTTTTATGCATTTTTTTTAAATGTTTATTTTACAAAAACTGTATTATTCGATTAGAACAGTAATAAATCTGGTATGTGTGTACAAATTATGTGAAAGAATTAGAATTGTGGCGGCATAATTAACAAAATTGCCTTGTAGAGTTTAGATATAAACCCGAAAATACCAATAGCATAGCCGATAAGTCCACAAACTATATGATTTCAAAGAGTACCTGTTCCGTTGTAGTATGGCTATATTTTGGACCCCTGTGAGAAATGTACTTACATATCAATGACAGTAACATTTCCACCGTATACCCAACCAACTATAGCATCTGAATTGGTCTGTGAATTACAAAATAATATATTACTTATACTTTACTTCTCCTCTAAACAGTCAGTTTTATTTACATATGGAATATGTCACGATAGTTCGAGGGATAGTGCTTCGAATCGGCGAGGTGATCACCAGTGGAGGTGTAGGGGGTGGGGTGCGGTGTCATTTGGTTTGGCGGTTCATGCATCAGCTAGAGACCCCACCCCCAGGAAGCGTCATTACAAAATCATCCACTCCTTACTGCGACCGCACCTCCATAAAGATAACGTACTAACGTACGGGTGTGAGTTTTTATCTGGTTTGAATACTGTGCTCTTGCATCTAGTATATATTATCATTTAGCGTCTTGTCGCAGCTATATTTCGGTTAATAAAACTGGTTTATTCTTTCTTAATCAAAGTAACCATATTTCTATTTATCAAGATAAGTTTTGGCGCGTTCATCTTGGCGCGATATCGTATTGTTGCTATGTCTGGTCACACCAGAAATGTTGGTGGTGAGCGACCATACAAATCATCACCATTCCAAAAAAAGCATAAACTTTACATTTACTTGTGAATAGATTGCTAATATGGATAATCGTCGGGGTTATTTTATATGTAATAGATTTGAAATATTTCATCATTATATTACGTATATAAAAATTACCATGGCTTTATCATCCGAGAAACCAATACCAATCCATTTAGCTTGTCCATTTAATCTAGCTTCAAGTGTAAAGGTAATTTTATCTGATGTAGAATTATAAACCCAACTAGATTTGTAAGCACAACCGCTAGCTGTACAATTTTCAGACCATGATGCGCTACATGGTGTATCTGAAATTTAAATAATATACTAAAGGAATAGTTCATACGAGTTATTGACTTACGATCAACTTTTATTAATCTACCTGACAGGAGTATCCATTGATGAAAGAAAGTATATGCTATGGTTGGAGATGAACACTATATACTGATTTAAAGGAGGTGTGTCCATGTACTCCATTCTCTGTATCCATACCTGACGTTGATTTAAAGCGACGGGGTCATCCACATACTTCGCTTTCTGTATGTGCAACTTTAAAGCTATATTAGTTAGATGGGAAATTAATTTGGGGGAAATAGAGCTGACACACAGTAAACATACGATAGTACAGGAGAGAAATATGGGTTCCCAGAAAAGTATTTATTGGGTGGTTATTGCCTATAAAAATATGTCAATTTTTGGTATATGTGGAAAGCATCTAATCTTACTAGAACAATACTGGATTCCGTGAACAACACTCATACGGGACAAAAATGTAAAGGTTCCCTTTATCAACAGCCCGACGATTAAGAATGTCTGCACACGTGACGTTGAATGCTTTGTGCATATGTTGATAAACTTATGAAGAGTTGGACGTACGCCACTTTCTGAGATACAAATCACGGGAAAAGACGTAGGCGGTGAATAATCCGATAATATAATTAGGATTCAATACTTGTAATAAATAGTCAGCGATTACAGTCAACATCGTCTTGTGTATCATTACAATGAATTCTCCTTCGTCTTTGCTCCCCGTTGCTATAGGTACGGAGAGAGGTAGGTCACGTGACAAAACATGATATCTTTTGATCGATTTTATAGCAGGGCATTCCTTGGCAATTACAATGTTTTGAGAAGGATTTGAAGTAAAATTATAATAAATTAATTAGTTTGAATATGTTTCTAATATATTATCAAATCACCCCGTTTGTACCCGGGAATGCAGCTTTAAAGTGAAAGTAGATAGTAGGTTTTTAACGGGAATTTTATTTATAAAATTGAGTACACCTGAAAACTATAATATTATGAAGGTTTAATCTCTTATATAAATGTCAGTCCAAAAATAGTTAAATTCCACACAGTATAATGAATTGATGAATTTTGTTTATGAATGTCTACGATGACACAAATATTCTTATCTCTCAAATTATTGCATCTTCAAAATAGCTTTCAGTCCTTGTGATTGTTTGCTTTCAGAAAAAAACTTTATTGGACTCCTGTCATGGGGCATCTTCAGAGACAGTGTTATTTGTTAGTTCGCCATTTATTTCCGACCTTTACTTTTTGTCTCGTGTACACCAAAACCAATGGCACCTCTCAATGGCACCATGGTTTTGAATGCTATATTCTAAAAAACGGTTAAACGTAATATGAAAAATTACAAATCATTTTATAAACTCACATCCATGACTTAGTCCTAACTGTTAGAATCATGTCTAATTTGAGACTTGTTTAAAACTCCTTGCAAGCTACACTATACTTGAAGTTGAATCTCTAATATGAATTTCAGCCTAAAATAACTGTTAAACTTAATATGAAAAATTACAAATCATTTTATAAACTTAACTTACATCCATGACTTAGTCTTAACTGTTAGAATCATGCCTAATTTGAGACTTGTTTAAAACTCCTTGCAAGCTACACTATACTTGAAGTTGAATCTCTAATATGAATTTCAGCCTTAAATAGTTTAATGCGACTCAGTATTTCCAAAGATATGACTAATTGAAAATTTGACAATATACTGCATCTACAAAAGATGGGATATTGGTACATCAGCCAATATCGCCGCTGAATCTTTTGATGGTTTCTTTTTAACCCGATTGATTCAACGTCATGATAATATCTACCGATGATTTTAGCGTGGATTAAGTTGTGGGAAATAAAAACAGGACTTAAAACAAAGGCTAAAACGGAGAACTGCACAAAAGAATTGGCACAAAATTGTTGTGAATACAAAGAAATGTGATAAAAAAAAAACCTCACTTTCTGGTTCAGGTTCTGTTTCAGGTTCACCTGTAGTCTCGGGTTCTGCTTCGGGTTCACCAGTAGCTTCTGGTTCTGGTTTTCCTGTAGCTGAAAATCATTACATTATCAGTGTTGATATATCAATATGTTATACATTATGAAATTGACGACCGCAAACACATTTTCCTGTCATTTCAGTCCTTGAATACAGCAACTTCAAAGTCCAATGTGTAGCCTAACTTAGGTGGCAGTCTTGAATTTCAATCAACCAATCAATCGTTAACAGTCCACGGAGATGGTATCGTCGTAAGAAAATTTCGGGCACTTTATCATGCCAACTAGATTTTTCGGTGGAACCTTGATTTTCCAGCCCTTGAACAGTCCATGAAAACTATCGGTGGAACGTTGATGTTTTGGATTTTGAACAATCCACAAAATCTTAACCCACCAATTGTGGATGATTTGGACAGACTGTTAGACTAGATTGGTTGACTGGTGGTCGCATAGCGCTCCAGTCATTATATAAACACAAACAGTTCTGTGAGTGCAACTTGTCTACGATATCACCCTAGGTGGAAGTGGACGAACAACCCCGGGAACTATCTAACTGTAAGTACAACCGCTAGCTGTACAATGGCTAGACCATGATATGCTATATTTTATGAATTTATTGACATTCGTAATAAAAATATTAAAGACACATTGTTAATCATTGTCTTGAGAAATTCATTCTTAAGGTCACAAATGAACATTCAGGAATGTAGCACTTAATCGTATTACGGTTTAATGATACTCCCTTTTTTTAAAAGATATAAGTATTTACTGTTTCTTACATTCTGGCTCAGCTCCTGGTTCGCTTGTCGGTTCTGGTTCATGTTCTGGTTCGCCTGTCCATTCTGGTTCTGGTTTATGTTCCGGTTCACCTGTCGGTTCTGGTTCATGTTCTGGTTCGCCTGTCGATTCTGGTTCTGGTTTATGTTCCGGCTCGCCAGTCGTTTCTGGTTCAGCGCTACCACCATCCTGGCTACTTGAAAGTCCAGGCATATTAGGGAAGAGTTGACACCCAGCTTGGAGCGCTATACAAAAAAGTCAACAATGTCAGCTGCTCCAGTACATGTAAATACTAATAACGAGATCAATGGGTTACTATTTTACTTATATTTCTATTATTTTAATCTCTTGAAAAATTACTTTATCAAAACACCTTTCACTCCTTGTGTTTGTTTACTTTTTATTTAAAAAAAAACTACCAGCCTCATAGATGGCTCTTAAGAGGTCGTTTTGTGCTTTGGTTCTCCATTACAATTCGGGGTTCATTTGTTCCGTATACATAAAAAACGATTGTAGCTCTGAACTTTATATTTAAAAACGATTAAGCGTAATATGAAAAATTACAAATCTCTGTTCACCATATACTCACACCGTGGTCTCCATCCAATTGCAACCCAGGATTTGGTTTGAACTTTTAGAACCACTTCTAGTTCAGATACGGTCTGGAAATGAAATCATATATACATATTAATTACACGCATGGGCGTCACACATGGGGGGGTGCGGGGGGTCGGACCCCCCCAATTGTTTTCCTGGGGGGGGGGGGTCTGAATATACTTGGACCCCCCAAAAATTTGGCAAAGTAAAGTGCCCGAAATCTAATAAAACACTAATTTTAGGACTGGAATAGCAGTAAAACGCGTTTGTGGCCATCAAATATTCCAAAATTTTCTTGAGGGGTCGAAGAAAACTGGCCGCAGCCCGTAAACCTGTTTCGGGCATTTCTAGTTTTTCTACCCTAACTGTCATCGAGTCATAATAAAACACTTATTTCACTTTTCTTTTAATTGAATACCACGAAATTGTACTGCGTTGACTATTGATTAAAACATTTTGTCTGGGGCCACTCTACTTTGTGAATGCAACTGCAACAGTGTGATTGGATGGTTGGAATTCAGAGTGGGATTTCGGTTACAGAACCATTGGATACTTTGGGACTTGCTCACCCAGGCTAGAATAGCAGAAAACGCATTTGCGGTGGTTAAATTTTCAAAATTTTCTCCGAGAGGGTGAGTCTCCCATAGCCTGCGAAGATTGATTGGTTCTGGGCAGCCAGGTAGGCTATATTGGAACAAATTGAAATTGTTGTATTCACAGACTACAGGCTGGAATAGCAGGAAAACGTGTATGTGGCAGGTCAATTTTCAAAATTTTTCTCCCAATGGTCCCGTCTTCGTGGGTGTAAACGAGTGATTGGAATTCGAGTCAGCAAGTCACCTTAATTAGGCTATAGCAGGCCACTTTGAAATTGCTTTGTTCATGGACTGAAATAGCAGGAAAAAGTGTTTGCAGCCGTCAAATATCCCAAAATTTTCTTAGGTGGGGGTAAGTAAGCCACGCTTCTCCGCATCTCGGGGAAGACCGGTGCCAATGTCTGTAAACATGATAAACAATGTATTGGCGTGATGTTAACAGAAGACTGAGACTTTAAACAAAATTTATGGGGGTACCCCCCACCCCGTTGCGGACCCCCCCAATATATATTTCACATTGTATGTGTACATTGTATGTTTCTTTATGTAAATATATGTATCTATATCTGACAGGGTGAAGGGATTAATATAGGCTATGCCTGTTCCCCAATCCCTATTCAGATAGAAATCTGAATAAAAATATTGCTTATAAAAAAAGTTATAATACGAAATGAAATGGGGATAAACGTCCTTCTTTTCTGCACCAACTGGGCTAAAGAAGACAGGCATACACCAGACAGTATGTTGAAAGAAGAATTTTGCCTGGGTAGTGACACTACGGTCTAACGTTCTATATAATTCCAAATGTCAGGGGTCATTTACGTGCATGCTTATATGTAAACCGATTTTTCGTCTAATCCGAACGACTATACATGACCCCTTGCCAGGCCCTGCATCCTGCACCACTTATAAGGGGGAACTACGCCAGAAAACTTTCTCTGCCAACACAGGGATCGAACACCGGTTAACGAGCCAACTGCTTACTCACTGAGCCACCGCGGTCCCTATTTATAAAACCCAGTGTTTTTTTTAACTTGAATCATTACATAAAATTATGTTGATTATAACACATCATGTTGTATCTTTGATTCCTGAGTCTCAAAAGATATTCTCATTAAAATCGGCAAAAAATAAAGTCAAAAACTCGTTAAGATATCGCGATCATTTAGGGCAGGCTCAGTATCTTGAGCAGAAACCTAAAGACGGGTCATTTTGGTTATTTCTGAAGATTTTTGCATCGAATTTAAATTCTTAAACTCGCTTTTCGAACGGATATATGGTGATTTGTTGGACTATTCCTTTAGTTGTGAAAATAAAACAATATTTACAGGAATCGTTCTGTAGAATAATTTAAATCCAGGAGACATTTCTCTTTCTTTATATTGAGTGTAGTCTATCGTAGCATTTGTCACGGTGGATGCTGTAAAATATCACTTGAAATATAGAGCATAATATAGAGCACAATATAGAGCACAATACAGTAAACAATATCAAACATTATAATAGAGTAAAATCACTGACACTATTACAGTAAAATCACCGACACTGAATGTACGATAAAATCATTGATACTATTTTTGATATATGTAGATAGGTAGCCTATGCATGTAAAAAACATATTTAACTCACTTATTTGTTACCTTTTCGATGGATATGTACATAGCAAATAACTTGACTTACCTGTTTGACAATTTGATCCAAACCAACCCGGTTGACAGTAACATTGTTTAACCGGATTTGGTGTAGTGGCTATTGTAATACAGCGTCCATTATAGTTACAATTCGCATCAGTTTTACATTCCACTAGAAAATAAAAACAGAGAAAGATAATGAGTTAACTTTATGCCTGACCAAAGAAAGGCCAATCCGTTGCAGATTTCTTTTCTTATATTTCATGCATTACCCAGTATTAAACGATTTCCATTATGCAGAACACGCAGTACAACTGTATACCATCTCCCCTTTAAGACACCACATGTGCCAGTCTTTGGTTTGATCTTGATAGCTTGTGCATGAGCTTAGGAGCTACTCTTGTGTAAAAATGATTTCTGCTTGAGCATGGTTGAAACTACATCACCAATCTGTTTCACAGAGAGAATTACGTAGCGGCCTAGCGAATATTCACTGCTGATCAGTGTGCTACAGTACTTGATAATGAAAATGATATAAGAATCGGTACGGTTGGACCACTTCTTTAATGAGTGGACTCCGTGTGGAGCTTTCTCGTTTGAGACGTAAAAAAGCGGAACACGCCTACTAAGTATGAATACATAATTCATTGTGGGGTGGGGTGGGGGTTTCTGTCAAAACCAATGTTTGACCCTAGGGTAAGTTTCCAGGATCATATGTAGACTAATAAATACACATTGGCATATTATAAGGGGGTGCGTCAGACTGGGTAATTAGCAACTTTACTCCGTCATCTTTTGTAAGTAACCCGGATTAGGAATAGACTAGCCTTTTAGAACGGTTCATTTCCATTAGCTGGGTGCTGAATCGTAGTACTTGAACCCAATTTCTTTTCATATAATCAGTAATAATACGTTTTGACTGGCACTGGCAGTTAACACGAGTTACTTCCCTTGACACATCACTTCTATGGATTTTTTAAAGTTAACCTCTTGCAATCTATGTATTGAATATTCTGTTTCGCAACTACGTAATTTTTGAGCGGCCGAATATTGATGACATAACTTCAGTTCAAATAAATTCAAACCTTTATGTTGACAGTGTTCTCCTTCATGGGTAGCGTCACACTGACAGGCGCCATTAGACCATGTACCATGTCCTGAACAACCTTCAGTAAACTGATCACCTGTAAATAATAGCATCAAAATATATTAAAGGTACACTTGGTTAGGCTTCAAATCGTTGAGCAATATCGTGTTTAAACCATTAAATATTAAAAGCACAAGATCCGGAGTTAGGATCACACATAGCAAGAGAAGCATTGCCAAAACATTATAAACAACCATGTATAGTTAATCAATATTTAAATTCCTAATAATCATTTTCCAATCTATTTTATTGTTATATTGGCGCGAATCCAGGATTTTTTGCAGGGGGTCTATATTTGATTATTGCTTAACTAATTAGCCCAGCGCCGCCAGCGCCAAAGGCGCTCAACCGATTAAGGGGGGGGGGGATTAGGGGGTCCCCCCCCCCCGAAAAATTTGGTAAATTAGGTTATTTCCGGAAGGTAAATTCCAAAATTACAGGTCTAAAAATCGAATAAAAAATTTTCAAGTCGAGTCTGAGCAGGGGGGGGGGGGGGGTGTCTCTCTCTCTCTCTCTCTCTCTCGCTCTCCATTAAATTCATAAATATGTATCAATAAAATGTCTGTGAATAAGAAAATATAGGCATGGATATTATAGTAGAATAGTAATAAAATAAACAATTCAGAATGATGAATGTTTTAATTACCAGCTACGATATCAACATCAGCACAGGACCAAAATAAGTATCTTTTACCACAAGTACCACCCCATTCAGCAGCTTGTCTAACTAAACGTAATGTACAGTTATTGCACGGTTCAGATGGAAGTGTGAAATTTTGGGCTCTTGATCTGAAATATATAGAATGTATTGGTTAAAGATATATTACGGGAGGTTAGATAATAAGCTGGCAATACTCACTATAATAGTTAAAACTAAATAATGTAACGGGAATTTGCTGAAAATTTCAGTCAAATTTATCCACTATGAACCGAGGTTCTAGTGATTGAATATTGGGACTAGCCTCGATTATCATTACTAAAGTTGGTAGGATAAAAAACATAGTCTCGAATACCAATTTTTTATTTAATTATGAATGGAAGTCGAACAGCAAATCGGAACGTAATGCCATAAACATCGCAGACTAGCGTTGACACCAAGTGTTGATTATGGTCTGGATAAGTGAATTAATGTCTAATTAATTTAGATAATATGACAGGCTTACAGAAAGACCTGCAATAGTCTGCTGCCTTTAGCTCGTACATAATGTATTGTGTAAGTTAATCATATAAAATAATTATATAAGAATAAAGACATCAAAAATCATCAATATAGTACAAAAAAACAGCGGTAATATAGGTTGTTAAATATCAATAATATACACCTTTTTTTTTTTTTTTTTTTACTTTTTCTTTTTTTTCTTTCTTTTTTTAGGTTTGTTTTATAAATTGTTCTCTTAATCGCATACTCCTCAATACGTATTTTCCAAGATTTTCACACATTTTTTCATTTGACATAACATATTTAAATTGACTAATATTATCTTTTCGGTTGTTGCAAATTTCTGGTAAAAGTTGTGATCGTAGATCTGAGTATAAAGGACAGTTAACAATAAATGGGCTTCATTTTCAACTACCTCAATACCTATTGAGGAGCAGTATTTACAAATTATGTTTTTCTGTATTCTTAGCTGAGGCCAGCTACAGCCCGTACCCCCCCCCCCCGCCCTTCCCCCCGTTCAAACGTTTCCTTCTCGCGTACAAACTGTTTCACTGGATGTTATATTCGGAATAAAACATATTCAATACTCTGCTTCAGACCCCTCTCAAAACATTTTAATAGCAAGGAACTACCCCAATCGGCAAAGATCGGTTTAAGACACTGTGCTTGTCATGTGACTTGACTGAGAGAGGGGCCATTGTAAATCTTGTATTTGTCGTTACTCACTGTCCATTTACCATATATGTTGAAGCCTAAGTAAATTGTTGGATTATCCTCTGCCAACTTCTTTTCTCGCTATTTAAGGTATTGTACGTTTACGTAGCTCACTGTTATCAAGCCTATATATGTTTTTTTCCAGAGAATTCCGTCTCTTTCAAGTTTGTTTGGGTTTCTTTACTTTCCATATAAACCAAATTTGTCATCATTTTCTGATTGGAAATAACTACCCTATAAATACTTTTGTGGGAATATATCTTTAAGAATGATCGAAACTATTTCTTTCATTGTAGATAACTGCGAAGCATTGTGCCTCAACATGACTCCTTAAAGCCCCATTAACACTCTTGTTGTAAACCGAATAATATGTCCAAATCTTCATTCTGGTCAACAAATTGTATTATTTTACAATATTCCAATTAATTGTTGATATAAATTTCATTTTAAAACACCTAATTTAAAAAATTGGAAAAATTCAACTTATTGATTTGAAAAGTCTAACGTAAACCTTTTCAAATGTGACTTGGATTTTAAAATATTTTCGAACCCTCTGGGAAAGTAAAATAGGATGTAATGGATAATTTACACAAAAGGTAAGGCACTAAAACATCTAGTACTTAGAATAAGGCTATTATTTATTTTCTGGAGCTACCCGGCCAGCCAGAGTGTTATTGTCCCTTTAAGTAACTCAATATCACCCAAAGTCTTCGAGATTGAAAATACGTATTATTTGTCAATTTAAATCAACATTGATGTTGAGATCTTACCGGAAAAAAAATTGGTCTTCTGATACCCATTATTGAAGACAACATAAACATTTTACCCGTGGTACACAAATCGTGAACCATACCGCGTTTCAGCGCCATTTGTAACAAGGGACTTGAGAACGAGCAAGACATATCCCACAATTCATGTCAAACGCTGACGACATATTCTTATCTGGAGAGCATGCGCAATAAGTACAATCAGTGTATTCTGGAATTACCAGGCGTTAAAGATCGTCATTCGATTGAGACTTCTGGCGTTTTTCGTCGTACCTAACTGATATGAAATGAGAGTAAAAACGCAAACGATTGAATGTAAATATGCGATCCATTTGTGTCAATTTCTAGCTCCTTTAAGGAACAACCCGACATTGATCGTCCAAAAACATTTACAAAGGCATAGGCTACATTTACAAAGGCATAGGCTCTATAGTTTCACACTGCATGAAAGGCAATACATATCCTTAACAATGAAAAAAATAGCTCCCGGGTGCGTATCAATAAAATCATATGCAAGGTTTACAGTTGTATATACTATTTATAATTTTATATATGAAAAGAGGTCTTTTTAAAAGATATCGTTAAATGTCCCGAAGCCTATTCATTTTGAATATAACAAAATTTAAACATTGTTAAAATCATTATTATCATGCACATTAACACTTTGTATAATTATGAAAATCTCAAATGTTAATGTTTGATTTAACTGTATAGTCGGATCACATTAAATAGAAAAGTATGTTTTATTACAGTCTGTGCTGTTGTTCCTGTTAGAAAGCAAGTGTCATGCACGAATACTAACCCACAGTTCGAAACTGCCATTATATAAGATTTAAATAAAGAGATGAACGTTATCGCTATAACAGTTTTGAAATAGACAATGAAAATGAAATATATTAAAAATCTGAGTCGAATTATTTCATTCTGAGCGAAGTTATGACGCTTTGAAGAATAGCTTAGTCTCAATTTTCACTGCCGACCGACAGATAAGTACCTTAAGAACATCACTCTGTGGTCATAATCAAGTGTATACATTATTTTATAATTGAAAGATTGTCAAATTATTATTTATTTTTTTTGGATGGAAGGGGGCGCCATTTCTCGGAGCGCCTTATTTTTCTGGGAGTGCAATGTACCCCCTGAACCCCCGCTAGATACGGCCGTGAGTGCAATAGTCTGATTCAGTTCTTACATAATATAGGTTGCCACGAGATCCAAAAATAGGTTGTCAGGCAACGAAACATACGTCCACACAGCAGCCAAATCGTCCGGGCAGTCAACAAGAGTTGTAGCTTATTAAGGAATTATCAGAAAATCATTAGAATTTGTTTGGTTTTTATAATCAAACTTTTTTTTTAAATCAGATAATAATTGTGACCTCCAGAGGGACCACAAGCTAAAAAGGGCAATTTTTCGGACAATCAGGGGACATAATTCAGGAAGTAATGACCTGATGGGCGCAAATATCAAAAGAAACCAAGATCTTTGGGTTATAAACATACATGTCAAGTTTCATCAAAATCGATTCAAAATTGTGACCTCTATAAAGTCACAACCTTGATAAAACATATTTTCACACTATTCGTGTACAAACGGCGGCCATTTTGTCCGTCAAATCTAGTCCGATTTTCACGTAATTCAAACTCATTCTTCATTACCATGTAACGGTGATATAGTCAAACGTTTTTGTTTTTTTTAAATCGGATAACAATTTTGACCTCCAGAGGGACCAAAAACTAACAAAAGCGATTTTTCGGACAATCCGGGGACATAATTCAGGAAGTTATGATCCAATGGGCGCAAATCTCGAAAGGAACCAAGATCTTTGGGTTATAAACATACATGTCAAGTTTCATCAAAATCGGTTCAAAATTGTGACCTCTATAAGGTCCACAACCTTGATATAACATATTTTCACACCATTCGCGTACAAACGGCGGCCATTTTGTCCGTCAATTTTGGTCCGATTTTCACGAAATTCGAACTCAACCTTCATAACCATGGAACGGTGATATAATCAAACGGCTTTTTAAATCCGCTAACAATTTTGACCTCCAGAGGGACCACAAGCTAAAAAGGGCAATTTTTCGGACAATCAGGGGCCATAATTCAGGAAGTTACCATCCGATGGGCGCAAATATCGAAAGGAACCAACATCTTTTGGTTATAAACATACATGTCAAGTTTCATCAAAATCGGTTCAAAATTGTGACCTTTATAAGGTCCACAACCTTGATATAACATATTTTCACACTATTCGCGTACAAACGGCGGCCATTTTGTCCTTCAATTTTGGTCCGATTTTCACGAAATTCGAACTCAACCTTCATAATCATGGAACGGTGATATAATCAAACGGTTTTTTAAATCGGATAACAATTTTGACCTCCAGAGGGACAACAAGCTAAAAAGGGCGATTTTTCGGAAAATCAGGTGCCATAATTCAGGAAGTTACGATCCGATTGGCGCAAATATCGAAAGGAACCAAGATCTTTGGGTTATAAACATGCATTTCAAGTTTCATCCAAATCGGTTCAAAATTGTGACCTCTACACTGTTCACAGGCTAAAAAACGTGATTTTTCGTACAATCAGAGGCCATAACCCATGAAGTTACAGTCCGATACATGCCAATATCGAAAGGAACCGAGATCTTAGGGTGATAAACCTATATTTTAAGTTTCATTGAAATCGGATAAAAATTGTGACCTGTAGACTGTTCACAAACAATTGTGGACGGACGGACGGACGGATGGACGGACGGACAATATACGTCATCATGAAAATGTGGGCGTATAAAAAGTAATAAAATAGAATAAATCCATGTATTACCGTTATTAATTCGCTTAATGAAATGAAACGGGGTTCAAAGTGAGAATTTCTGCTCCGATTGGAACACTTTAACGGGACTCTGTAACTATGTCAGCCTTTGTATAGGTATATATTGACGGTTATACGTATATGGTTATTTACGTCGTGTTTATGGGGTAATTCAATGAACCCCATACATACATGGAATCAGTAGTGCGTGTTATACATTAGGCTAGATGTCTTCATGTATTGTTAGGGTTTTTTGTCCGATGTCAATAAAAAGACTATACTAGTTTCTGCTTCGTCATACGAGGTCAGTGTTGTATATAAAGGGGTGAATTTATATTTATATTTGTTGGTTTGCCATTAAGTGTTTAGTTAGGTGTGTGCGGGCACTGCGGTAGGGGGGAGGGGGGCAACCGTGTTAATGTTTCTTCTAAAATTACAATTGTTTCTTTAAGCTCTTGGTTGGGTTCAGGGGTCGGGGTATGGACGAGGGAATAGGGTGCAAATTGGGGCGATCAAGATTCCGGGCTGGTATTTATTTTACAATGACACTTTGGCATAAAGAAATTTTATTGAGTTCGTATGTACGCAAAATGTGACGATAAACAGTTTCCACCCCAAACATACTTTTCATTGAACTTTATTTAATTTCGAGTTTCTGACATGTTTAAATTTTAAACTACTTTAATTTTTGAAGGACTTGTTATTTTTCGCCAAAAATGTTTAAAGTTAAGTTTACAATGGTTATTAAAGACACATAAAGGTTATTAAAGACACACAAAGGTTATTAAAATCACGTCTTGCATTCATACGGGTGTAAAGATTTTTTTCAATGTCAGACATGCATCCGCGAACATTTTAAATCAATTAACATATCTTTATTCACTACATTTTTATAGAAAGTACTAAAGAAAGAACAGCTGAAAACACTGACAGCAATGTCATGTCAGAAATAGTTGAAAAGAAATGCTTTTTCATCATGACGACGTTTACTTCCAGTAATTCCAACTGATAGATGCTACAAAAATAATATAAGAGAATAAATTCAAAATACGCTGGAATTGCGATCTAAGTTTCATTTTTCTTGAAATTCAAAAATGACTTTCCCTTGACTTCACGTTGTGTATTTTTAATGTTGTGTACTTTTAATCTTGTTTATATAACCGTAGTACAAGAAACTACAAGTCCGTTATGATATTACATAAGAAGTAATCTATAGTAATGATTCCACAAACATTTAATGAATGGCAATGCACTGCTGCATGATTGCAATAGCCAAACAAGAGCGGGGTTGCTTTGGCAAAAGCGTCCAAAGTATTGCAGAATGTGACCGAAAAGGAAAGATATGTTATAGATGTGCTTAAACTTATGTGACGTTAACCTTTGATGTTGGCGTACCATTATTTCAAATAACCGTACGGGCAACTTGTAAATCGTACCTTTTTTATACTTGTGAAATGTTGGATTCGTGTGACGTATTTCACTGTAAAAGCAGTTGCAAGTGTCTGTATTTTATGTTGTTTAATGGTCTCGAGCTTAAGTTATTGCGTAATATATTCGCGCGGCTCTCTTGTTGTTACAACTTAATTAAACAACACATATTCTACACATCCGTTTGAAATGATTCCATTATGAAATGTAAACAGCCATCTGTAATCGATCAATTTTGTGCACATGTACACCGGGTGTCATTGACCGTGACACTATACCCAGGAATTATGAATAGGACACTAATAATTATACCCAATTAATAGTTAGATGTGCTTGTAAATAACAGTCTTTACCTTTAAAACATAATGTTACATGTATCTTTAGAATATAATAATACAATTTCCGGAAAACAAAATGTTAATTGATTTAAGTCAACAATGGGCAAGCTAAAATCACTGGAATCCCCACAAAACGAATACTGGATCTACAAACTGTACTATATGCAGCAGTGTGCCAGATTTCAATCCAATATATATTAAAAATGTTAGACGGATAGTCAGACGACTAGAAACCATATATAAATAATATAATACTTACGTTGTGTCACCTATAGATATAAAACCTGTAGCAGGATGTCGATGAACAGCGTTGGTGTTATTGTTCATTATCTCGAGAAAATAACCTCCCTATATGATGTTAGAAAATAAATCAACATAATTATGATGTCTTATAGCTTTTCAATATAAATAAAAACAAATAGACAGCCTATTAAAACGATTAGATTTAATGACTAAAATATTAAATCGTTTTATCACAGTAAACATATTGGATAAAGGGAGGTAATTTGAATGTAATTTAAGAGTTGTCTCTCTTGAATAGGCCTTTCTTTTGACGCCACATGGCCTTTTATTTAGGTGGTAAACTTTCAGTTGATTTATTTGGTTTACCCAAAGCACAAGTTCTGGTAGTAAACTTTTGTTGAATAATTTAATACAATTGAATTTGTTAAACTAGCCAAATATCTGTCAATACTATTAACCTTAGAGTGAGAGAATTCTACAATTAATTCAACATCAATAAGCTATTCCTATAAAATATGAAAACAATTAAAATATCTATTTGTAGGATAATCAATAAATGGTACGGCTAAATAATTTATTTTCCTCAAAAGTCATATTGTTATCCAAATAATTGTAGCCTACTTTTATCTCATTTGGGGGTAATATCAACCCATTATTTGCAGAAATGGATTGATTTCTGATAGTATATCCAGTAATCATGGCTGGAAACTGGAACATGGAGAGATTTTTTGCAAGTTGCCCACCAATTACTTCAATTGATTTTTGATATAATTGAAGTAGCCTGTTGTTAGTTTTTCACATTATTGAGGTTATAGTATGTGGTGGTATTTGCTGGTGTTGGGTCGTAGTGGTTAAATCGTTCCGCCCCACAATCACTCCGTTTTGTTAGTTTATATATTTTATTGTTTATTGTTCTTGGAGACACATATATGGTTCATTTGATATTCTTTTTTATGCAAAATAACTTACTCTATGTGGATATGCCAGATGAAAGTTCACCGTTATCGTAGACCCCGCCAGAAGAGTTGTCTTCGGTCCCAACCCTATACATAACAAACGTAATAAAAAAACGTAATAAATAATAATTAATTTTCTGTAATAATCAGAAACAGATAACATCGAGAAAACTGGCGTTTTAAATCTTAACATGGCACAAAAGAAAATCTTCATACAAAATCTTAAGCCTCCCAGTAAATGACAGTGGTGCTTAAAAACCTGGTACCAAGAGAATTCAGTGCTGTGAAACTTGGCATAATCAGATATAATTTAATATACTACTGACTGAAACCTCTCCCCTAAAAACATTTGGAGGTTTTGGAGACGGGGGGGGGGGGGTTAGTACAATTAGATCAAAAGTTCTTATATGTACGAAGGTCCTGTTATATCTGTATTCGATACGGTTCTTTTTACATCAAGAGAGTTACACCAAATTGAATCTATTTTTCAAAATATTCTGGCCGAGGGCTTTTTGCCGCACTTTGTTTTTTGACGCAGGGTTTTTCATGCCATCCGAACGACTAGATCATATCATGTACCCCAGACACTGACAGCCAACATCGTGGTCAACTACTGGACCATCTATCACGTGGGCCAGCTCCTTACCCGCTTTCGAACACTATGCTCATTTTCACTTAAAATATACATTCATATTGTTTACCGATCTAGGTGGTGAGATTGGAGGAGGGAGGTGGGGGACGGGGAGAGTAGTATATGGCTGGGTTTCCATTTTGTTTTCTAGGTCAAAAGTAGTTTTTATTGAAATGTCAGAGCGATACGTGGGCATATATTGTGTTCGCTCCGGAAGCTCTTGGGACAAGAATTTATACCTGTATCAGAATTGGCTCTTTCTGGTGAGAGTTCTCATTTCTGAAAATGGATTCGCTGGCATGTTTAATTCTAGTTCAGCTCTGAACGTCGGTCTCATTACATTTACCCTGAACGTTCAGGGACTGTCCCATTCAATCAATGTCGAAAGCAATTGGAGAACGGTCAATTTTACTGGACAACTTTTCACTGCTAAACGACGGGGTGTCAATCGGTGTGAAAGCCTGTACAATGTAAAGACTGTACATTTCGTTTCGTCTTGTATGACCGACATTCCTGAATGTGGACGTTGACCTACAGTTAGAGTGTCATGGCGGCGAAAATACAACTTGATAGGAGGGGACGTATTTTTAACAGCGTGTTGTGTCGCTCATACTGACTCTAGCGAAGTAAGCAAGGTCGTATTTTCTTACTAAGATGTTCGTTTACATTGTACATGCGTCCACATGGATTGACAACCCATCGTTTAGCAGTGAAAAGTTGCCCAGTAAAATTGACTGGGGCTCCAATATTATTTTCGACATTGATTAAATGGGGCAGTCCCTGAAAGATCAGTGAGTGAAATGAGACCGACGTTCAGAGCTGAACTAGTTTAATTCGTGTATAACAAAGTATCGGGATTAACATGACAATCATAACCAGTACAACGTGACAATGCTAAATCGTTAGAGGCGGTCATTCTTTTTGTTCCGCGAATTGCGACGTGGAATTAGATAATCATTTATTTGGTTTATGACGAACATCCTGTTTAACGGGTTTAGTTCATTTACATGTAATTGTAGTCATCGTGCACATGATAGGCGTAGAACCTGGGTTGAGGGGGGGAGGGAGGGCTTGAGGCGTCTTAACATATTGTAAATCTATATTTTTGTGTAATTGTGTAATTAATTCAGAATGAACAACCATTACAGATTTGATTGATTCAGTTTGAAAATTCGAGTGGCAAAGAAAATTTCCGGGCAAATAGCCTAAGATACCGAGAATGGTCCTTGTACACATTTTGACTATAGAATTCATTGCCTGTTTTGATCTTTAAAGTGTTCCTCCTTTTTTCATTTTTAGCTGCTTTTGTAAGTTCATTATTTCTATATGAGTCTCGGACGTGTTCCTTGGACAATTGAGCAATAATTGACAGACTTTTGATTTGACGTGAAAATTCCAATATTGCTGCGATGAGGTTATAATATTCTGCTCTTTTTGCTCGTTTGTTTTTTTTTTTTAAATCCCAGTTTACTACTTTTCGGATTTGTTTCACAGGGTCAAAACTTTTAGACGAGTATAAAACTCATTAGATGTAGTGAACTCTATATTCCCACCATTTACAACAAAAGGATTCGGTTTATATAAAGACTTACTTACTTAGTCTATATCAACTATAAACACAACAGGTATTTTAGCTTACCACTAGGTACTCCACAGGGGCCTGGTGTTCTGATATTATCCATAAAATCTCTGGCATATTTCCGGGCCGGTGGAAAAATTAAGCTAACATGTCCGTTAACATAACCAACACATAAATATATTAACGTTAAAACTGTCCACATTTTGATTTCTTCTGTTTCAGTAAGTTAGTGTCGAAATGAAATCACATTCTCTATTTTAGTTTCCTGATTACCGGTTGAATGCGCTTGACTGCCTAGTAAAATCTGCGCAAGTCATAGTAGACAAATTTATGTCCCTAAGGTAGAGTTTCATTCACGCAATATGATTATTGTTAGACACATGTACATAATTATAATATCAAATACCAGAACAACTGACTATACAAATTCTACCAAACGATTTAGTTATTAAACAAATCAAATCATGTTCAGTATTAAAGAATATTTAATCCTGGTTGTTTTGAATTGTTTAGTTCCAAAAAAAACAAATTATTTTGAAAATTAACGAACTCTGAACTCGGGCTGGTTTTGTTTTTATTTTCGAATAATTCGAAGGGTAACTGGAAGTTGTTGTATCACCGGGCTATCAGTATATATTTATTGATTTTACTTTTTCAATGTTTCACCTTCTTCTGCAAACCAGACCGATCTAATTTAAATCCAATCGAATACGAGTCCCTCTGTTAACTACCGTTAGTATTTGCATATGGTTTCCTTGGTCACATCTTACATTTTCGATTCCAGGCTTTTACGTGACATTAGTAGGTTTAATCCAGTTCCGAAATGGCCTGTTTTTGTTGAGTGGACTTCAACCTCCATTTATCCCGTTGTTATTCACTGGGGTAATTATGGTTCAGTGCACGGATCACCAAACATTTTAAAATAAAGCGGCGTAATTTCTAATTTTTATTCAAAACATTGCATATAAATATATACAACAAAAGACACATAGGTAGTGGATTTCTGGGATCGACCGTGTGAGGACCAAAATATTAAAATGACTAGAGCTCTTTGATGTGGGTCAAAAATAAAATTGTCGATTTTATTAGATTGCTAGGTGACAACCTGTGTTCGTTGACAATAGACCAACTCACTCTTGACTATTCAAAACAAAACTAAATCATTAGTAATCGGTACAACACACCAAATCAAACCAATTATATTATTCTTCACCCATATCAAAGAGGGTTAGCTTTTTTAAGAGTTAATATTAATTGTCTGATTTGTGCAATTTGTAAATGTATTATAGCATAATAAGTGTACTTTATCAAATTTATCGATCTAGATATACAGCATCAATTTGTTATTTAATATTTCAAAATTTGTATAATCTAATGACGGGCAGCAGTATTTATATTTCCGACCCATAGATAAACAATACAATAAAGATAAATTATTAAAAAAAATAATACACAATACCAGATTGTGCATTTCATTATATAAAAATTAAAAATATCATTTTTCTGATTGGCCTTTTTAAATAAAATATCTTTAAGAATTTTAAGACCTGTGCAGTCTAAACAAATCGTTCAATGTTGATTCGAAACGTATATTTAAAATACTTTTAGAATATTTACATAAGATGTGTAGATTTATAGGTATAAAATAGCATAGTATATTAATAAAAAAAATCATTATGCAATCACAAAATATAGCATAATAAAAACAAATGTAAACCTGCAAATCACATAATAGTCCATAAATTGGTTCACATCAGTGTTTCGAATACGACAATATGATTAAAATACCGTCCTATATTTCGTTTCGTTTAAAAAAAAAACGAAATAGTGTCTGTGTTTAAACCTGATCGACAAACAAAAATACAATACAATCTGATTTCACAACAAATAAACATTATAATATCCACAATAACTCCTGTTACCTAACAAGATGAAACGTAATCTCACAAATTGTTACATAATAAAATATTATTTATAATTTTAAAAACATTTTTTTTTTTTCAATATAAAGATGGCACTTCAGTTACTAAACATTTAAGGGTACTGTTTATTGTAACCTGGATTCACCATACCACGTCCATTTCCGGCATGTTTTTGTTTCATGAATTCGTCATAAGACATCTTACGAGGGATTGGTTTTTCATTGCTAAGGCTACTGCTGCTGCTTCCGCCGCTGTTTGAAAGTTGTTCATGTTTCTATATTTAAAAAAGACCAAAAGAATGTCTTAATAACACAAGAATAAAAACCTTCCAAAGTTTATTGAGCATTTTTGAATGTTTATAGTAATATTCGATAAATTCGAGTATACCAACGACTTGAAACGTGGCATGCTTGATCTTTGGATACTTGTGCTCCGATGACGCCATGGTTGATATTTATTTTATTTTTTAACGAAGACAAATCACGCATTAAAATGCAAACAAATAGCTAATTTTATTTTGACCCGAATTAAATAGGTGATTCCACCTAGTAATCAAAATAAAATTGACTTACGGTTGCAGCCTTAGCTCTTTTAGACTCCGAAATTTTACACACAGCCACGATAAGACAGACTAAGACAAGGGCAACAGCACAACCAATAACGATCTCTTCTACCAGTGTCAGTTTAAAACCAGGTTCTTCAACAACTATAAAATAAGTTATATCATATAAACCAATCACCTTGGTTTTAACATAGTAATTTTTAAGATGCATTATGTAAGATCTAGATAAAGAGATGACCGTTCTGACTATACTATTCGACAATAAAAAAAAATGAAATAAATTGAAAATTTTCTTCAAATTACTGTATTCTGAGCAAAGCTATCTATCAGTGTTTGAAAATGTAGCACTTGACAATCGAGACTAGGTTATCCATTTTAAAATTGAATTATTAAATGGCGGTCGGGTTTCAACCCATTTAAATCTGGGCCATCTGGTGGTCAAGGTATAGTTGATTATAGGCTCGATGTGTGGTCAAATGGCTAAATAAAAATCTATATAAAGCATTGGCTGCCAGAAAATAACCTATAAGTATAATGGACAGAATTAGCTGTTGCAAATTTACCTGTTTCAGGCACATCAACAATCACGTACTGATTATTGAAGGTATAACCTTGTGGTGGACTTGTCAGGGCACCTTGTACAGTTGTACGTAATTCTGTTTGAAGTGCAGTTTTGGTTGCAGCGTCATCGCTCTGTTTTTCCACGAGAACATCGTAACTTGTAATGATACTTCCCTGTCTGAAAAATATATTTTTGAAAATTAGCCTAAAACTAATTTTGTTTAAAAAGCTGCAATTTCATATTTTTAAGTTATATTTTTAAAATTAATTAAAATAACGCCGTAAAATAGAAGGTATCTATCTATAAACAGCTCTACCGCGTTAAAGAATAATCCTTTTAATCCCATAATTCACTATTGCCAGCCAGTTGAGAAATTGGCAAAATGTCATTTTCAACTTCAAATTCAAACGTTTGAAGATAGCTATTGCATGGGGGGAATAGAAATCCGTGGAGGTAATTGTCTTATCATTTCCTGTGTTAATGAGTTATAAGTTAAAATTGAAATAAGTATTTTTTTTTAGACGTGAAATGAGTTGGCTGACATGGGTGGGGTTTTGAGGGGGGGGGGGGGTGTCTCGCTCGGTGTGTAAAGGGCATAAATCTGTATATAAACGTAAATAATTCCGGAAACAGATTTACACAGAAAAAAATCGCGTAAATCAAGAATGCATTTTACATGTTAAGCATTCGACATCAAAATTAATAGATTTCTACCTTGGATTTGGATTAGCACCCAGTTTGAATACTATTTTAACCCGAGTCTCTATTTTCGTCTGCTCTGAAATCCTCTTTCCCATAGCACGTGCCACGAACTCCTGCATACACGTATTGGAATAGTTTCATATTTTGTACGGATCTCGCCCGTTAAAGTGAAAATTGGTGCTTCGATAACATTGTAAATAAATTGTTGTTCAAATTTAAGTGTTTTGTGGCTGCATAAAGTTAATGTTAGCCTACCTGAATCCCGAAACAGTAACACTCTTAAAACCATCTACACTCGACATCACACCATTCGCCTGAAATAATAAATAAGAATTTACATGTACACTCGATTAAAGAGATGTTCATACGAGTAGTATTAGAAATTAAATGTAGTGCGCTATGAGAGACATGTTGCATCGTCAGCGGCACTTCGGCCTACTCATTGTCCGAATTCCAACTGCCAAGGGGTCTTTTACGTGCAAGTAAACGGGTACACTGGAAATCCCTCTTTTCTAAAGCTCCGAATGACAGAGTATAATGCCAAATAAAGAGTTCAATTAAAAATATTTTTATTAAAAACATTAATTCAAATGTTAATTAAATCATTTTAGTTATGGCCATAATATACCCATGTAAGGTCTACATTAATTAGTGTTGATTTTAAGCCACTCAAGAAAGTAATAAATACTCTATATTCTTCATGATTTTTTTTTTAAATTGAAATATGCTTTTAAATTAAAATTTGAAAATAGGTTGCCAGGCAACGAAACATACACCCACACAGCAGCTAAATCGTCCGGGCAGTCAAACATAATTCAAACTCACCCATAACTACAGTGTAACTGTGATATAATCAAACGTTTTTGTTTAAATCAGATAATAATTGTGACCTCCAGAGGGACCACAAGCTAAAAAGGGTGATTTTTCGTACAATCAGGGGCCATAATTCAGGAAGTTACGATCCGATATGCGCAAATATGCAATGGAACCAAGATCTTCAGGTTATACATGTAAACATGTATTTCAAGTTTCATCAAAATCAGTTCAAAATTGTGACTTATCTAGGGTCCACAACCTTGATATAACATATTTTCACACTATTGGCGTATAAATGGCAGCCATTTTATCCTTCAATAATTATGGTCCCATTTTCACGAGATTCGAATTCTCTCTTCATTAACATGTAAAGGTGATATAATCAAACGTTTTTTTTTAAATCAGATAACAATTTTGACCTCCAGAGGGACCGCAAGCTAAAAAGCGATTTTTCGGACAATCAGGGGCCATAATTCAGGAAGTTACGATCCGATGGGTGCAAATATCGACAGGAACCAAGATCTTTGGGTTATAAACATACATGTCAAGTTTCATCAAAATCAGTTCTAAATTGTGACCTCTACAGGGTCCACAACCTTGATATAACATATTTTCACACTATTCGTGTACAAACGGCGGCCATTTTGTCCGTCAATTCTGGTCCGATTTTCACGAAATTCTAACTCACTCTTCATTACCATGTAACGGTGATATAATCAAACGTTTTTTTTTTTAAATCGGATAATAATTTTG